>CM053620.1:5883936-5894336 GCA_028646535.1 Procyon lotor | reverse complement strand
GCAGCAATGTTCACAATAGCCAAACGATGGAAAGAGCCCAGATGTCCATCAGCAAATGAATGGATAAAGAAGATACGGTATATACATGCGGTGGAATATTACTCAACCAACAAAAATGAATTCTTACCATTTGCAACGATGTGGATAGAACTCGAGGGTATTATGCTAAGCAAAATAAGTCAACCAGAGAAAGATGATTATCACATGATTTCACTCATGTGTGGAATTAAAGAAACAAAACAGAGGATCATAGGAGAAGGGAGGGAAAAATAAAATAAGACAAAATCAGAGATGGAGACAAACCATAAGAGACTCTTAACTATAGGAAACAAACTGAAATTAGTGGGTAAGGTAGAATGAGTAGCTAGCACAAACACAGAATGTCCATCGGTGAGAACTGCATGTTTTCGGATGACATGTATATCCTGTTCATGTTTTGGATGTTCAGGAATCAGAGTCAGTTAGACTTTGAGCCTTGTGAGATTTTCACATCTTTGACCCCAAAGACCTTTGATGTGAGATCAATCACCATCTTGCTTGATAGCTCATTGTTTGGGAGTGGGAAGGAGAAGAACAGACTAACTTGGCTTACCAAGTTTCACTCTTCCAAATTCTCTAGGAATGTGTAAATTTAGATTTATTCTTTCACCTCCCCATGCCTCATTCTGATTTCAGTGTGTCACCTCAATTCAGCCACAGGACAAGGCCTCTTAATGTAGCTCTCCTACTTGAGATCAGTGGCTTAAATTGAACTCCTCATCGATGAAATTCCAAGCAGTGCCTTCATAGTAAAGAGAATATGGGCCCTTTTCAAAGGCAACTTTCATGATCCAGGACAAAATGGCCATTAGTCTCTATCCTTAATGCCCATCTCTGGTAGATACCTGACATTTGTGTCTGTCAAACACTTTTCTTTTCTCTGGGGAACCCACCCCCAGCCCCATTCTTGAAGTTTTCCTGGGGCTGACTCCCTAGAGTCCTGGATCCAGAAGTGAGGGCCCTGACCAAATGCATTTCCACAGTACTGGATTCTGGGGTGAACAAAACACCACCAAGACAAGCCAAGAAAGCTTCTAATCCAGGACTATTTAGAACTATTTAGAAAAAAAAAAAGCAGCTCATTCTGTAGGGAATGTTTACTGTAAGGATGATTTAAGACTGGAGTTTCCAGTGGCCGTATTTCTACCTCAGGGGGATCCAAGCAAAGGATGAAGGCAATAGGAGTGAGTGAATCGGGGAGCAAGAGGAACTAGTTCCTTATGACACTATTGATATATCTGGGTCCGGCCGTGCCAGAAGCCACCATCACCACTGAACTTTTCAAAATATAAGCCAATACATTGTTTTGGGATGTTCTTAATCCAGGTTGCATCGAGTCTCCTGTCACTTAAAAGCAAGAGTCCCAATACCATCTTTGTTTATAGCTCTCCAGCCTGCCTCCAGACAATTTCAAGCATGTTACGCAGTCCTCAAAATATGTAGAAAAACTTAGCATTAGTTCATTTCAATTTAAAATAGGAATATACGAGTGGGGTACAAATGTCATTAAATCCAAAACACAGTCAGAGGGCAGAGAAACTGACTAAAATTAGGAATCGTTCACTTCACCGTGACCGATTCACGACTCACTGAGTCATCCAGGGTGGGAGCCCCGAGCCCCTTGGGGGTGGAGGAGCACTTTGCTTCTGTCTCGTTTGAACGGAATGGAAACAACTGTATGTGCTAAGCCTCCCCAGATTTAGAACATGGGACAAGCAAAAGAATGTAAACTATCTCATTGAAAATTTTTACGTCAATTACACGTCCAAGTAGAAATGATTTGGAAATACTAGGTTAAATAAAAATGTATTATTAAAATTAACTTCACCTGTTTCTTTACTTTTTACATTGTGGTTGCCAGACAATTTTAAATCATATATATGGCTCACATTATCTTTCTACTGGACAGGGCTGTACTACAACCATAATTGCTACAAGATTCCACTTTATGTTGAACCCAAAGCTGTGTCCCGGACATTCCCACCCTGGTTTGCCTTATCTTGAACTAATGTGGTCCACTGTGGGGAGTCAGAATGAATCAAATCCATTCTTTACAGTTCACCCCCCCACTCTCCGAAGCAGACCTCGGGTTCTTCCCGTAACTCCTCTACCCTAGGCCAAACACTCCATGTTCTGCAATCGCTTTTCATAATCTAGTTTTCTCGCTTTTCTCTGGACATCTTCCAGTCTCCCAAAGATCCCCTGAAAATACAGTGCTCAGCATTCTTCCTGGCGTCCCAGCTGCGGCTGGAGCACTGAGGTTCTCACCTCTTCACACTAGACACCATGTTTCTACTAATTTGACCCCAATGCTATTAACAACTTTGGAAAGGAGGCCTCGACCAGTGGTTCCCCAGAGTTAATCCTCAGACCAGCATCATTAGCATCACCTGAGAACAAGTTTGAAATGCAAATTCTCTGGCTCCACCCAGGACCCAAATCTTGAGTCACAAAGTCTGGGGGTGGGGCCCAGAAATCCATGCTTTAACAAGCCTCCCAAGGGATTTTCACGCACTGATGAAAGTGAGATGCGCTGGTTTATACCCAACACCTTCTAAAATCTTCTGCCTTTTCTGTTTTAATGGTTGGATATTTTGAACCCTAGTGCAGGACTTCGCATTTGTTCCTGGTGGTGCATTATAATATTAGCCCATGGATCTAACTTATTTAGACCTTCTAGGGTATATATTCTGTCATTTCTCCCGACATTGTGTCAACCACACATTGAATAACATTGCCTTTCGTCTGTAAGCCAAGCTCTGATGTGAACATTGATACACAGGTCTCAAATCAGGATCACATTTCCCTCCATTCCTAGGGGCATGTTGTCCCTCTGCCCCTGAAATATGTTTCCAAAGTCCATCTCCTGCACCCACCAATGGGCTTTTCCTGCCTGGCTCCACCAAGGACTGTAGCACTTTTACTTAGAGATCACCTCTACCAAGAAAATCAGCTCAGGGCTGGTTATTGAAGTCTCCCACACTGACAGCCATCAGTGTTCGATGAACGACTTCTCTTTGAGGGCACTGATTCTCCATAGCCACGGCTTTGCTCCCAGGAGCCATTTCTGGACACATTTTTGGTTGTCACAATGGGGACGGGGGATTGCTACCAGTATCCAATGGGTTGAGGTCAGGGATGCTGCTGAACATCCTAGAATGCCCAGAGCCAGCTCCCCAACAAAGACTTATGTAGCTCTAAAGGTTGAAAGTGCTGAGGTTCATAAACCTGCCCTAGACTGAGTGACCCCCATGTCTCTCTTGGTCACCAATTTTATCTCCAGCCTCAACAGAATGAAGGGCCCAAAGGAAGTGCTGTGTCAGGACTTGTCAAATGAAGAAGTGACATTTCCCTCGCTCAGAAGAAGGAGAAGAAAAGCCAACCAAGGTTACCTGGAAGTTGATTAACTCTCTATTTTAGGAGATTACTTGCCTGGGGACCAATATGGCTGAAAACATATTCCAATTATTTTTAGTCAATAGACAAACTTGCTTTCTAATGAGCATACCCATTGCTACTTAATACTTGGGCTTCTAAGGTGCTTGAAAACCCTAAAGTATTTCCAGTCCTCTAGGTCACCTTAGTACCCTCCTTCTGCTATCTTACTGCCCGACTCACGTGTTGAGTAATCTAATATTTATTAGCTGTGTGAGCTTGGGCAGCTCCATCTCTGTAGGCCTTAAGTTTTCTCAAAGTGGGTATAAAGATGCCAACGAACAGAGGTTCGTTGCAATGGAACTATGGGGTGAGGCCAGATGCCGTCTGAACACGCTGACTGTGCACACTGCTTGGACTAGAGTAAGCCCCTTGTCTTGATCTTGACCACACAGCAGTCGTGGGGTCAGAAGTCAGTAAGTTAGGGTCCTAATTTAATAGATGATGACTCTGAAGCACAATCAGCCCAACTGGTTGGATTTTATCCAGTTTTCCATCAGTGAAAATATCTTGCTGGTGTCTCTAATTGATCTTGACTGATGTAAAGAAAGAAATTTCTGTCATCGACAAAGCTTTTCTGAAAGCTTCTCAAATATTAAAAAGGAGGTTTTTCAAACCATCCAGCATGAGGAGTCATGCTTTTGCCTCCAAGGTTGGCCGTTACTTCCAGAGATCTCTAGTGGAGTGGGCTCACAGACTCATGTTTAACGTGATGATATTTGAACCCCTGAAGGGAGCCAGCAAGCAGGGATGGGGAACCCTGCACTAGCACTGAGGCCTCACCTGGAACCTTCCCCGGGCTGCAGTTCTCACCAGGCTCATTGGGTAGAGCCCACATCGATGCCGAGCCAGATGGAGGCTCTCTCCTGCTCTGCTGGGAGAAGAGCCCTGGCTGACTGTCTCCCCGAGGGAGGCAAGGCCTGGGAGCCAGTGAGTCATTCTATCTTGGCATAGAGTCCCCAGGGCTCTTGGGGGAAACAAACAGACTTTGTTGAAAGGAAGCCCTCCTGGGATGAATGGCCGCTAGTCAGCTCTTTGGAGGAGGCCTTGTAACCTGCTCCTGCCCCTTCTTCCCCCTCTTGGCCCGGAGAAACCACAATGACTTGCGGGGAGGGGGTGGGTGTTTGAAGGTCAGACCTTTGTTGTCAGCCTGGAACAGAGCCTCGGACCCTGGCTGGAGGGAAATTTCCTGGACCCCGATAAGGGGCGCCTCTCACCATTGCTTGGGTAGATGAGAGTCAGGCTGGGCACCCAGTTCCCAGAATCTCTCTTCATTGAGCTGAATGGGCCTCTCCCTAATATTGAAAGCACTCTCACTCTGGGACCTTACTTCCATGATGTTCCTTTACCTCGGTTGGGGGAATTTCTTTGCTGAACACACGGCTTTATTATGGAATGTCATGGGGAGTGTTTTATTTTCTTGGCAGCTGTGCTGAAAGTTTCTTATGAGCAGACGCCCACTTTTAGGAGAGAAGAACATTCGAAAAGGTCTGTTTGGGGATAGGTGATGGAACTGATCTTGGGCTTGAATGCGAGCGGGCCGAGGGCGATGCGGACAGACTTGTGGGTCCCTCGAGAGAGGAGAGGGAAGGAAGGGCGGGTGGAGTAGTGTGGGCCTGATGCCAGGGGGCGTCTGCAGCCGTGCCACATGCCCCGGGGAGGCGTCCCTTCCTGGGCTCATCAAACTTCCGGCCAGGCCCTCACACTCAGAGTATTTCAGATGAGTGGATTTATTTCAGAAATCCCTTTAAAATACGGGCTTCTTATTCCGCTTGGTGAGAGTGGAGAGCTCAGAAGCTGGCAGAAATCCGAGGAGATAACTGTTGGGGGGAATTTGCAGTGATTGTGGGGCAACTTGGGTTTTTGAAAATCTGTGGAACTAGGGTTTGGACTAATTTTAACTAAATCTGCTAGAAATGGGGAGCATGGATAACATCTGAGTCGCACTGTCAACGTTCCTGGGCTAGCCTGCACCGGTGCTGACATTTCCCTCCTTCTCTCACAAAGAGGAGGGGCTCAGGCTCCATCTGCAGAGGCTCGCTCCGGTTGAGGGCATGAAATGGTCTCCGAGGAGGGGGCCATGCACCCAATATGAGGCGTGACCCTGTTTATGAGCTCCTTGCAGCAGGGCACGTGAACTGGGACAGTGCGGTAGGTGCGTGGTAAGCCTTCCACTCATTAACCCAGATGGAGGTCACAGCCCCATCCCAGCAGCTGCCAGGAAACAACAACTTGTCAAAACTTCAGGCGAAACACAAGGTTCCAGCTCATTGGAACTCAATTCCTAGATGAGTGCAGGCAGAAGAGGAAGCTCTGCTTGACTAGCCCCAGAGAGGCCAAGCAGATGTTGTGCGGGACTCCTCTCCGCAAAGCCCGCGTGCTGGCTGGGCTCATCACCCAAACGGGGCCCCGGGGAGAGCAGCTGATGAGGGCCCCCCAGTGCTGGGAGCCACGGAGCACTTGGCTCTGCCCCCTCCCCCAGGGTGGCCTGGCCACCTGCCAGCTCAGTTTGGAAAAGAGGCCGGGCAGTGAGTCGTACTTGGGGAACTCTTGCAAAAGACCCAGCAATGCTCTTGGACAACATCCAGCTGTCGCAGGCTAGGGAGACTGGAGTGGGGGCTGGTTCAGCAGGGAGACGGAAGCGGGGCGCTCAGGGAACACTGCCCTCACCCACGGGGAGAGAGGGGGCATAAACCGTGAAATCCAAAGCAGGTCTCTGAGCTGCTCTGCCTGACGCAGCTGGGAGAGTAATCACAGGCTTCCTCAGGCCAGACAACTGCCTGCCTTCGAACCCAGACACATTCCAGAAAGAAATGAGTGATCTGCGTGTGTGTGGTCAGCGCCGGTGCATGCGTGTGTGTGTTTGATTAAATGGTGTGAGTCCTTGCTCTGTAGGCATGTGTGTTTGAGTGAGGACGTATCAGTGAGTGCGTGGGGAGCTATGCAGGGTCTGTTTCTGCACATACGCGTGGGTCGTGTGAGGGTGTGCATTGTTCATGGGCCCGTGCTTAGTTCTGCCGGTTTGTGCTGCACGTGCCTGGCCAGTGTGTCCACGTGTGTCAGCATGCTTCCATGGATGCTCCTGTGCATGTGCGTGCACGTTCGGCCCCACGGCCGGTGAGGCATCTGAGTCCTCGTCCTCTGTTTGCAGCTTCGTGCACGTGGTGTGTGTGCATACAGGGCATAGGCCCTTGGTGCATGTGTCATTCTAGTAGGTAAACTCTGTGTGCATCCGCTGGGTGTGCGTGTCCCAGGTGTGTGTCATTTTTGGAAAACTACCATATGTGTGTGTGGTGTGTGTGTCAGTGGTGTGAATGGGTAAGAGAAAAAAGCCAGAGCCGGAGGCAGCAGGTCTGCGCTAACCATCTGGGGCCGATCCAGCCTCTCAGCAGCTGCCTTTAGATATCAAAGCCCCTTCGTACGGCACGTGGGGTCCGTGCCCCGCAGCCCACACATCCCTCCTCCATCCCAACCGCACTGTCAGCCCTGCCGGTGCCTCACGATGCCCTCTGCTCCACTCCCGGGCACCTGATTCCAGCTCCATGCCCTCGGGCCTCCGCCCGTGGCGTCCCGTCCTGGACGTTCCCTCCTCTTGTCCCCTCTTTCTGACACTTACTCATTGTTTCAGATTCAGTTCAAGTGTTAACGCACCTGTGAAGCCTCCCTGAGGTGGAAACTGAACATTTCTTACTCTGTCTCCCAAGGAAGGATACAGACACATTTCCCCCTAAGCACCTGTAACATCTCAGACACTTGTTTGTCTGTGTGTCTGCTTTCTGTCCAGGATGGTAACTGCTAGGGTGAGGGAGACCACAGTGGCATCTGCTCTCTGAGAATCAGGGCATCCCAGGCCTTCGCTGGGCACACTCTCATCCAGACAGCAGGCCTGGGAGGCAGGAGACTCCATCCTCCCTCCAGAGGTGGGGGGTCATTGAGGCTCCCAAGAGTCTCCTAGAACACTTAAGTAGAAATGAACAAGAATGAACGCAAGAAATGAACCCGGTGTCTGACTCCAGGACCCAGGTATCACATTGTTATGCCATTCCTGTTATGGAACTCATTCTTCCGATCGATCGATCGATCGATTGATTCTAGAAATAGTAACAGAGTGTTTTCAATAGACTGGCTGCTGTTCTAAGCTCTTAGACTACAACCTCTAACTACAACCAGAATTCTAGTTCTGGTCCACCTCAGGAGGCTGGGATGGATGGTATGTGTGTGCGTGCATGTATGTGTGTAAGGTGCATTCTATCTTTGAGCAGGAGTGTCCCAGGATTCATCTCAGAAGGATGTCCCCTGAAAGATTACTTGTGCAACTGCCAAGCGGAGAGGATGAGATACAGATCTTCGGAAGAGGAACTAAAGTAGGCGGAGGCCCCCAAAGATGCCCACCTTCTGCCCAGAGTCAGAGACAAAGGTTCCAAGACAAAGAGGAATTCGGGTTGCACATCGAATTCAGGTTGCCAAGCAGCTGACTTTAAGATAGGGAGATTATCCCGGATTATAAAGGTGGGGTCAGTGAAATCACACACATTCTTTAAAGTGCAAGGGAAAGCAAAAGAGGAAGGAGTCAGGGTGAAGTGACTGGGAAGGACAGGATTGGTCACTGCGGACTTTGAAGGCTGAGGAAGGGGCCAGGAGCCAAAGCATGTGGGCAACTTTAAGATGCTGGGAAAGAAAAGGAAACAGATCCTCCCCTGGAGCCTCCAGAAGGACAGCCCTGCCTGCACCTTGACTGCAGCCCAGTGAGACCCATGTTGGAATCCTGGCCTCCAGAACTGTAAGAAGATAAACGTGTGCTGTCCTAAGGCTGTTCGAAGCGAAGTGCTGTGGGAGCCACAAGAAAGAGATACGGGAGCCAAGGTCTCAGGACAGGAGAGACTGGTTCTTGCATCAAAATGGGGTCTCGATGGACGCTTCTTGAGCTAAAGGCGTAATGCAGGCGGAGGATGTGGTGTGAGAAGCACCAATGAGCACGTTCCAACTTAAGAGAGGTTGGCGGCCACAGCACACATACACTGAGTGTCTGGTTGGCCTTGAGTTCTATGCAGTGACAGATACATTTCCCTGAGCCATGGACGGCTACACAAAGGAGCAACATTGGCTGTTATTCCTGCTGCTAATTTTAGGATAAAAGTGAGACCCACCGGGGAATGAGTTCCGACGACAATGTGAGCTCAACTCCTAGCCAAAGCTCGCAGAAGCTCTGCAAGCAAGGCTCTGATGACAGTGAGCCTCAGGCCTTGTCCCCAAAGAAGGTCATTCTGACTCAAGACGGAGCAGCTTCACTTGGACAGCGACCTCACTCTCCCAAAGCCCAGGGGTACCCACGGCCATTGGCGTCGGCGGCATCAGTAGCAATGAAGTGAATAATTGCGTATTCCCCTCTATGCTCATTGCTGGGGGCTGAGAGAAAGGTCCACAAGTAGGGCTCCACTAAGGAAGCTCATGAGGGAAAACTGGACTGAAGCTGAGCAATGACTGGGGGGCTCTATTACTGCAATTAGCTCACTGCATAAACAGCACTTACGGGCTCTAGCAGGGAGTTCGTGGTAATCCATCTGAAATAGACAACTATTTTATGCAGGGAGGAAGGAGGGGAACTATTTCCAAGTCAATTTAATAGTCTAGTCTGCAAACAATCCTCTTCCTTCTTGTTCACGCTCTCCCCTTCTCTCCCCTTCTTGGCTCGGAGCCGCGTCCCCTCCTCACAGCTGTGCTCACTTGAATGGTAAATCAAGCACCCAAAAACCTGGCATGTGGAAATCTTTCAGCATTGCTCGGACTGTCTTTATCCCACGGTGGAGTCCTCTCTCCCTCACAGACCATCAGAACGCCACTCGGCCTTCCCCCGCTACTCTCTGGCTTGCACACACAAGGGGTGAGGGTTTACTGTAGGGAAAGGTGTCCCTGCAAGGAGGGAAGAGGCCCCAGGGGATTCTGAGTGAGACCTTTCTGATTTTTCTCATCCTTCCGAGGGTCTGCCAGGTTGTGTGCTTGCCTACAGCTCCTGAACCTCTCTTTCTTTTGGGAAACCTGGTTGAAGGTATGATTTTGTCATCCGACTGGATTCTGGGTAAAGCCATTCTGCTTAGAATCAGTGAAATTCCAATTACCAGCCTTTAGAAACAGAAATATTTTAGACCTTTACTAGCGACCTATTTTTCCTCTCTCCCTCCCTCTCTCGCTCTCTCTGCCACCCTCCTTCCCTTCATCCCTCTTTCTCTTTACTGTTTTGACTCTTTTGGAAGAAATGGTCAAATACTGTCATAAAGATATGTTAACCAAATTATAAAATATATATCTGTGTATATATATGTATATATGACCTTGCGAACGTGAATAGAACAGAAGCATTATTTCCCTGCTCTGTTCCCCAACTCTCTATGTAATTTGGGGTTATAAACATTTTCTTTACAAAGATTTCAAAACACTGAAAATGAATGCCTGAATTTTGACCCATTGTTAGCGACTCAAAGGACTTTTCTCTAGAGCAACAATATGCCACAAAGATGGGGGTAACGATGGCAATTGTGACAATTGAATCTGTCCCCAAACATCACCAGATGTCTCCTGGGGGGCACGGTGGCCCCTGGCTGAGTACCGCCCTCTTCACAGAACGACTTTTCACAGCAATTCGACAAGTTCAAGGTTTCACTTCAGGGAGGTGAATTGTGTTGCCTGAGACCACCCGGGTCTTAAGAGCCTGGGTTTAAATTCATGTCTCAGGCTCCTTCCATAGTTGTGCAGCTGTCCCATGGATTGTTTCAGAAAATTCCATGTGGCCTGAGTGCGGGCGGCCCATCCTGGGTTCCGTCTAATGGGCACAGCACAGTACAGCCTCCTTTCTCGGCGTACAGAGGGCTTCTAGATCAGGCGGCAACAAGAACAACGCAGTCTCTGTTACAAAGAAACCCACAGCTTGA
>CM053620.1:5795810-5883436 GCA_028646535.1 Procyon lotor | reverse complement strand
GTTTCTTTTCTTTTTTTTTTTAAAAGAAGTTACTGACCTACTTAAAGAATCTGATAAAATATAAAATTCTTTCCTTCATAAAAATACATACGTGCCAAAAATTATATTGTTTTTTTTTTAAAGATATATTTATCTACTTTAGAGAGAGAGCGCAGGGGTGTGGGGTGCAGTGCAGAGGGAGAGGGAGAGTCTGAAGCAGACTCTGCCGTGAGCGCGGAGATACCACTTGTAGGCCTGATCCCACGACCCTGAGATCACGACCCAAACCAAAACCAGGAGACAGACACTCAACCAAATGTGCCACCCAGGCACCCTCAAAAAATTATATTCAGTTTTTTTAAAAAGATTTTTATTTATTTGAGAGAGAGAGAGAGAGAGAGCATGAGAGGGGAGAAGGTCAGAGGGAGAAGCAGACTCCCCGCGGAGCTGAGAGCCCGATGTAGGACTCGATCCCAGGACTCTGGGATCATGACCCGAGTGGAAGGCAGAGGCTTTAACCAACTGAGCCACCCAGGCGCCCAAAAATTATATTCAGTTTTAAAGTCTCCTTAAGGGTCTATGGACTCCAGGCTAAAAGCACCTGCTGTTAAGTATTATTAGTTTCCTCATATAGGAAATGAGCAAACTGAGGCACAGAGAAGTTATGTGCTATGCCCATACACAGCGTGGTAATTTATGCCCTTAAATATAGACCATCTGAGCTCCAAAGCTCAAGCTGGTTCCTTCCGCCAGAATACAAATGTTCACTCATTCTTTACCCAATCAATATGTTTTTAAAGCCTCTACTAAGTGCCTGGCATTGAAATAAGAAATGGCACCTTGGAGCTTACAAAAAGTCTTACATAGCTGGCTTTCTTCTCTTCAACAGAGAACCTTCAGCTGGGAACTCACAGCCTGCCTTCCCACGATGTGCTCTTTTGATAAAAGTGGATGTACAGAAATCCTTGGGGAAGGAGAGCGGGTGGATACCCTACAGAGGACCTTACTGGCTGAACAGAGCAGCAGCTGAGGAACAAAGTGAGCCAGCAACCAAATGCATTCCATCTAAGTTGATATGCAAAGTGTCCAGATCCTACAGGCAGCATTCCATCCTGTTATTTTTATAATGAAGAAGTTAGGTTTCAGCTCAGAGTAATGCTGTGGTTTAATAAGCTCCTTCTCCTGCCTTCTTTAGAGGTGTTGGGGATAGAAACTATACGTCACCTGGTTGACCTTTTCCACTGCTGTCATGGGGATCAAAGTGATGTCTGATTAAAGGAAAGGGAAAAGAGTCAGCAGTCTCAGTATAAGTGAAAGAGACAGTTTACCTATCTACCTGTCAATTTATTTTTTAAAGATTATTTATTTGAGAGAAAAAGAGAGAGAGCAAGAACAGGGGGAGGGGTGGAGGGAGAGGGGGAGAGAGAGAGAAGCAGAGTCCCCGTTAAGCGTGGGGGCCCCATCCCATGACCGTGAGGTCATGACCTGAGCAGAAATCAGGAGCTGAATACTCAACCGACTGAGCCACCCAGACCCCAAAAGAGAGAGTGTGGAACACAGCAAGTCAGCTGGCCTGCTCTGTATAGGTGATATCAGATAATTCTCCTTACTTCAGTTTTTGCCTGACTCAGTGACCTCTCCCTAGTCTCTGTAGCAGCTTGAGTTTCTCCTCTGTCTGGTCCTGGGATACTTCTGATTTCTGGCTACTAGGGTTTCTCTGTCTATCTTCTAAGCTGCGAGATCTCTTTCAGACACTCTCCAGTAGTTTAAAGATGACCTGAAAACCAGAGTGTCTGTACCCAGAGATAATGCGATTTTAGTTCCTTCTTGCTAGCCTAGCTCTGCCCTGGTCTTCATGGGGTTGATGCTTAGGAAATCATCCTCCTTGGAGAAGGTGCATCCAAAGGGTTGGTGGAGGGGCACGGGGCAGGGTGTGGGGGTGCAGAAGATCACAGGAGGCTGACTGAGGTCCAGTGGCTAATTAATTGATGATATTAAAGCAAGTTGAGTTCCTGGTAGAAGAACTCCTCAGCATTCCTCTTGGCTTTGGTCACTCAAAGAGGCTTCCAATCCTCCTGTATGTTAAGGGCCTTGAGTTCTATTCCTGCCGTGGCCTTCAAGTCTGTGTGATTTTGAACATGTCACTTCTTTTCTCCTTCTCCCAGTTTCTCCAACTACACCGTGAGTAGGAGCACATGATTCTTCCCGGTCTTTTTGCCCCCCCCCCCCCACCAATCCTAGACTTTTCTTTGAGATTGAGAAAACATTCAAGATGATTTTCTTAAATTGAAGTATAATTTACATACAGTAAAATGCTTTTCACTGTACTGTTGACTCGGTTTTGACAAACACATATACTGTATAATCTCACTGCCCCCAATCAGGACACAGAATGTTTCCATCCCCACAAGAAGTTCCCTTGTGCCATTTTCCAGTCAACTCTCTAACCCAGAGGCAACCGCTGATCTGATTTCTGTCACTGTAAGTTAGTTTTGTATATTCTAGAATTTCATATAAATGGAATTTTACAGTATGTATTTCTGTGTCCAACTTCTTTCACTCAGCACTTTAGAGATTCACCCACACTGTTGGGTGTATGTAGTTTATCACCCCTTTCTGCTTTTTTGGCTGAGTAATATTCTATTATATGAATATATTAGTTTATTAATCCATGTTTCAATTGGTGGATATTGGTCTTTTTCCAGCATTTGACTGTTACAAGTAAAGGTGCTATGAATGTTCATACATGAGGCTTTTTGTGGATTTACATGTTTATTTCTCTCGGATAAATATCTAAGAGTAGAACTGCTGTGTCATTAGATAGATGTGAGTTTACCTTTGTAAGAAACTACTGAACAGTTTTCCAAAGTGTTTTTCTTCTACCTTTCTATCCTCCCACCACCCCTGTAGGAGAGTTCTGGTTGCCCCACCTCCTCTCCCAACATCACTTGATGTTGACCTTCTCAGCCATTCTAGGGAGTATATCAGGGCTCATAATGATTTTTACATACATTTTTTTTCTTCCTTTTACTACTGAGCCAAAAGCAAATTATTATCAGGACCATGTTGAAGAATCAAAGATAAATCTGCAAAAATGATTGTTAAATGTCGATGTTCTTTTGTAGCTAGCTGGTATGCCAAAGCATATGCCTCATTCACTGACTCTTTCCATTCCATTTTTTTCATAAATATGTATCAATTGCCAATTATGTGTAAACCTCTGGTTCTTAGACTCTTGTCATGATGGTAAAGAAAAGAACGTGCACCCCAATGTTTTATAGCAGCAATGTCCACAATAGCCAAACTATGGAAAGAGCCTAGATGTCCAACAACAGACAGATGGATAAAGAACATATAGTCCACATATACAATGGAATACTATGCTTCCATCAGAAAGCATGAATACCCAACTTTTGTATCAATATGGACGGGACTGGAAGAGATTATGCAGAGTGAAATAAGTCAAGCAGAGAGAGTCTGGTTTCACTTACGTGTAGAGCATAAGGAAAAACATGGAGGACATTGGGAGAAGGAAAGGAAAGGTGAATTGGGGGAAATCAGAGAGGGAGACAAAGCATGAGAGACTGTGGACTCTGAGCAACAAACTGAGGGTTTTGGAGGGGAGGGGAGTGGGGAGTTGGGTGAGCCTGGTGGTGGGTATTGAGGAGAGCAAGTATTGCATTGAGCATTGGGTGTAGTGCACGAACAATGAATCTTGGAACACTGAAAAAATAAAATAAAATGAAAGAAAGAAAAAAGGAAAAGAAAGTAAAAAAAGAAAAAGAAAAAAGAAAGGAAAGGAAAAAAAGAAAAGAAAAGAAAAGAAAAAGAGAAAATCTATATGTAAAGCAATACTAGCAGCACCAAGAATGGAGTAAGCAGGAGTGAGAAACCTGGTTGTGCCTCTCTAACTTCCCAACTTGGCAGGTACTGGACACCTGTGAGACAGGGGCACACATGCAGTGATTAGTGGAGATTAGGACACCAGCCCAATGGGCTGAAGGATCACAGCAACAAGCTGGTATTCGTGACACTACCAGCTTGGGAAGGGTCATCACTATTGCTGAGTGTAGAACATTAAGAGGAGGAGGTGGTAGCTGCACATTCTCTCCAAGGTCTCCATCAGAAAGCATGTCCAGTGTCCAAAGGAGAGATGCTTGGGCCTTCCTTGAGGGATAGTTCACCAATATCCAAACTTGAGCTTTATCTCCTCCGGGAGGCCAGTGTTCTCTTAGGCCCTCGAATGGCCATGGTTCTTGAAACACAGTGATGAGCCCATCCTGGCTGGGGAAGTGCTGGATAAGGTCAGTTATGGTTTCTTTCTCTGCTTTGGCTGGAGTCACCCCATTAGAAAAATCCCACAGAATGGGGCCTGTCAGAGAGGATGTCATATTCTCTTCCTGGTTTCCTATGATTGAGAAGTGAGGGTGTGGGCAGAACCATCCTCCCATCCTTCATGACAATATCCAATATTGACTGAGTAAATACCGTAGGTAGTATACTATAAAAGCTGCTAGGGGCACAGAGGTGAAAGCTGTGATCCCTGGGCATGGAGTTTAGGCATACAGAAGTGTAAAATGATCATTATGAAACAGGACAACAAGTCCTAACACAGAGCCATGCATTGGAAACTCAGGCAAGAGCACCTCATCCAATTTGGAGGTGTCAGGGAGTACTCTTAAGCTTCCATGAAAAGGATGGGAAGGGTTAGCCCCCAGAGGAGGAAGTGTTTTGCACAGGCGTGGGGGAATAGGAGAGCTTGGAATCCTTAGGGAGTGAAGGGGGAGTCATTCACCGGGGGCTGGCATGTAGATTGCTAGAGGTCTGCAGAAGTTTCTAACTCCTCATACCTTTGGACCACTGAGCGGTGCCGCCATACTACCAATTTGCCCAAGTTTCTTTCTGAACAGTTGTGTATGTGCTCTGTGTGTGTTGATTCTCTAGATTCTGTAGCTACAGGAAATAGCCATTCTGGGTGAGAACAGTCCATTAGGCTTTGCTCTCACAGCCCATGATAATGGTCTATTTTCTGCTGCTAGAGATCACACAGTGGTTCTTCTTTTGTAAAGTTTGGACTTGGTTCTGAGGAGGACGGGGAAAGCAAAGAGTGAGAGATCACATATAGAGTCCAGCAAAAGCACTGGAGCTGCCACTGGGTTAGAAGATGGGAGTGAGGATGTTCTGATCAGACTTTGGGGCCACCTGTGTCAGAAATGATCCCAAGGTGGTTCTCTATTCCTGGGAACAACTGGAAAGGACCCTGTGGACTGAAAAGCTGAGGGTCCTCAGAGCCTACAAAGAGAAAGGACTTGAACCATATGATCTCCCAAGTCCCCCTCCAAATCCCATGCTAAAGAAGGCTTCTCTTTGGCTAACCAGGAGTCAACTAGTTAGTCTGTTATGGGTAAGGAAGGGTAAACAAGCCCAAAGTGAGAGCCGTACATGTTGTTATGAATGGCAAGGCAGAATCAACACACGCAGATCAAAACAGCCAATTAAAAAGGAAGCGTTCATTGCAATCTCCCACATTAGGAAGATATGACTCAGCTATCCATAGATCATGACACCTGGAAGCTGCAAACAGCCATGTGGCTCTGTAGGAGACAGATTCTGTCGCTATTCAGCCCTGATTCCCCAGAGGACGAAGGTTGGGGTTTGGCTGTAGAGCTGGACTGCCGGCTAGACATTGACTAGTCTCACCATCTCTTATGCACCAACCACAAGCATTGAGAGAGAAGTCTCTATTTTAATCCATGAAGTTCTGGATGTGTATGGGGGCCATGAGGAAGTAGAATTTTGAAAATCAACGTGTATGCAGAGAAGAACACGGCATTCCTTTTCAATGACTGCTTCTCAGTGGGATGGTCTCAGGATAAGCCCATGTCCCAAAATCATGTAGCCAGACTCACCCAAGATCCTTCTTCTCCTTCTCCTTCCACACTGAACCCATCCCCAGTTAGTCCCCAAGTTCTGCTGACTGACATCACAAAGACCTAATGAATTCACTCAATCTCAGTTATAATGGTTGCAGCTCAAGCCCTCATCCTCTCTTGCCTGGACTATTCCAGTACTTCCCTAAATAGGCTTCCTGTCTCCAATCTTGCCCTTCCTCTCCAGACTAACCTATGCTTTGGGGTCAGCAAGACAGTTTTAGAACTTGAATTCTACTCTGCAGCACTATGACTCAACCTCCTGACATGTGCGGAGGACACAGGCTAACTCCCACAGCTGAGGTCACGAGATGCTCCCTGATCTAACCTGGCCCACCCCTGTAGTGTTCCCACGCACCTTGTGCTACCTCCTTGCTTCCCACAACACACAGCTGTTGGCTGCCACTCACAAGCCCCTCACTTACTCCTTCCTGCCTTTATGGTTTTACTCATCTGATTCTCCTCCCTGCAATGTGTTTTCACTCAAGCCAGGAAAGAATCCAGGGCATCCGGCACCCAAACCTTTCATTTCAATCACCACACAGGGCGCAGAGACTCATTCATACAGGGACCTGCCTCCCTGACCTCTTGAGGGAACACCAGTGTGGGGAACTCATCTTTCTCTCTTCACCTTTCCCAGTTGGCCACACGTCAATAGGCAAAAATGATCCTTGACCAAGCGAATGGCCATGTGTACAACCAGCTTGCGCAGTTTATCCATAACCTCAGTCCACGAAGTGGGTAACGGATTTTATGGAGATGAGTTCAAATCCCTCCACTATCATTCTCCAGCTGTGCACCTGGTGGTAAGTTATTTGATCCTCTGCAGCCTCATCCTCTTCATGTGGAAAATGGTGAAAACAATTGGTTTATGCTGAGAATAACCGGAGAGAACGTATGCCAAACTATTAGCCATGGTGCTTCATGTGCATTCCAGAAATAGTTTAACTCCTGTCATTCTTACCATCATTACCGCTACTACTATTAGCAGGACTCCCTCCTCAGACTTCCTCTTAGCATTTTTCACTCCTGTTTTTCCCTTGATTTTCTTGATGCCATTTCTTCATCTTGACATCATGGGGGTGGCGGGAGACAGATGGCCTCCCATATAATATTTTCCTTCTTGTCATCGGCTTACAGAAATGCCAGCCTCCCTGAGATCCCATCTGGGTCCATCACCAATAACAAGGGTGTTGGTGGCAGGCATTTTGAGGGTGTGCACAGAAAGGAGAGGAAGAAACTAAGCACAGAAGTCTCACTCACTTCTAATAAATGCATAGTATAGATTATGCACTATAGGTTTTTTGTTTTTTGTTTCCTTCTGAATCTGTTAGATCTAAGTTAAAAGTCTGACTTTGGTCTCTGGCCCAAAGCAGCTACCGAAAAGGGGCTATGACCTCATTCTCTAGTCTTGCAGTCTCAATAAGAAACTTCATTTTTCAATTTAGTGAAATCCAAGAAGTGATTATGTGTAAGAATCCAGGGAAGGGCTCCTTCTATTCACACTTGTTACCACATCCAAAACAAACACAGTGATGTCTATTAACATCGAGGGTGTCAACCCGTGTGGGGGTCCTTCAAAACCCAGAAGTCTCCACTGGCAGCTTCTGTCAAGGCTGACTACACTTAACTTGTCAGAAAAGGTTGAAAGATTTACCAATTTAAATCCCTTCCATGGCCTTCTGGTCTACTGTTTTTCTCTGACCTACCACAGACCAAAACAATCATTCTGTTTGTCAAATTCACGGTTGGCCATTGTGCAAGAGCTCTGCATCACTCAGGAAAGATCTTCAGAAACGATTATGACAAATCCTGTTATTGGTGGTTGTCTCTTCTTTTTGTTCAGAACTTTTCTCAACCTCTGTCCTAACCGTCTTTCCATTTAAGATCACACAGTATCTTATTTGAAATAGGGGGAACTGTTCTGGATATATAAAATGATATCGAGGCTTGGTCTCACATATTTTTAAAAAAGAGAAAAATTGCAGGATTTAATTTGTTGCCAAGGATTGTACAAGATCCTTACTATATCAGAGTAAGTACCATTTTATCATCATGATCACCTGAAAAGAGATGTTATATCCATGAAGAAACTGAGGTTTGGAGAAGTAATTGAGCTTGTCTAAGGTCACACAAATAGTAATCAGTGGAGATGGAATTAAAAACCTTTTAGAGCTTAATCCAAATTCCACACATTGCATTACCCCTCTCCTTTTCTTTTTTTTTTTTTTCTTAATACCTCCGGGATTTTGTTTCCTAGCTACAACTCTGAGTTTTTCCATGGTAGAGAACATAGTCAGGGAAAAGTCATAGTGACGGTCCAGAAGGGAGAAGAAAGCCTCCTGTCTCTCTATAGGTTGAGAGGACATTTATTGGGCCAGAAATTAAGTAATACCTACTCATCAAAAAGGGAGGGGAGGATTCTAACAGAGAGGTGGGGAAAATGGCCTGCAGAGATTCTTTTGAGTTGTGAAAGCTAATGCTCCGTATTTGAAAAATATAGGATCAATTCAATTACAGCACAGAATGTAAATATCTTTCCAGGTGCACCCAAAGATGAGTGACTGCATCTCTGAGAGGGAGGGATTCTCTTATAATATTCATGCACTGGCTTTCTGATAGCCCTCGAACTTCCAGACTACTTCTGCTCACCACATACGGTCCCCAAGTTTTCTGTTGGTAACACAAAGAGTATCTCTTGGGTCTTAAAGCTAGCCGCTGCCAAATCTGGGTCGCTCCCACCCAGAAGAGACCGTGCGCATTTGGGATCGGTGTGGTTGCTTCTCTGCCAACAATAGTTGCTGAGAGATCTGTTATTTCCAGATTCCAGAATAGCTCCCTATTAATTGCATTTCATCATGCAAGACGAGGTCATCAAATACCTTCTAGGTACTCTGTGCTTCATGTTAGTTACCAGTGTTTGATCTGAAGGATTAATACTGCAATTTGCTCTTTTGGAAATCTTAACTAGTCCACTGTTGTACCTCATGGAGGCTAGTGCTTCGCTGCTTGGGAGATAAGTTGTCCTATCTGCACTGGAGTTGTCCAAAGAATCACTCATGCCCCAGCAGACAGCGTTTGGCCCTAAGCAATCTGTGAATAATTAAGCAACAAGTCCAGCTGCAAGTTCTAAAATGTTCAACATTTAATACATGTTAGGTAACATTTCTTCCTCCCGTTGGAGAAGGCAGGGGCTAGACAAAATAATTAACTAGATTTAGTTCCTCTTTCCTCCAACTCATTTTGATAATTACTCTGTTCACAGACCGGTGTTTAAGAACTGCCCCCTCCACCGAGCGGGGCCACCGACTCAGTACAACTTTGTCATTGCAAAGTGTCAATTCTGTAAATAGAGTGGATGGGTTGCACAAGCAGCATGTGTTACTGCAGGACACAAGTGGTCCTTGTGTATGAGGACCACTGATACAGTCCTGTATCTCGCTTGCCCATTATTTGCTGGGGGGTCATGGCTGGACCCCCAGAGTATCTCTCATGTTTTTCCCCTGTGAAATGAGAGGATTCACTTAGCAGATTTTGAAGACCCCTTTAGAGCTATTGTTCTATGTATTTACACCAAAGCACAGAAAAACCTGACATTGTCCCCAAATAGAATGGGGACGGGTGAGAGGTGAAGGAAGTGGTAAAGAGCTGGCGTTCCATTGCAGAGTTCAGGGTTCAAGTTCTGCCTCATACACACAGTTTAACCTTGAGTAGGCTACCTCTCTAAACCTCCAAGTCTCTTTTTGCAAGAAAATATTTAATACTACTACCTGCCTTATAGATAGAAGTGAGAATTAACTGGGATAGGTAGAAAGCACGTGGTACAGTTCTGAGGCAGAATGAGCTCTCAGATGCAGACCCTGAATCAATATTTAAAAATAAATGCCTGGCACTTAGGTGTTTTGCTTCTTCTTTGATCTGTCCATTCTCATGTCCTCTTCTTGGCTGGCTCCTTAACTCGTCCTAAACCTCCCACGCCTCTGCCCTCTGTCTGAAAAGCAATTCCGGTGTATCTGCTAACTGTTCAAAGCAGGGCTAAATTACCTCTATAGTTCACAGAATTCAGAGCATGCCTTTCATTGGAAATTAATAGGGACATTCGCTTATTATGGATGTGTGCTAGGCTCAGGCTGCTCAACCCACAGCCTGGACACATGCTTGCCAGTCCACTCGACCCGAGTAGCGAGGTGATGATATCCCATCGGAAGTACACGTCTTTAGTAGCTTCCCGCTGATTTTTGTAATCGATAAAGCAAAAATTCTTAATAGATCTCTGCTTATTTCAGACATTGCCCATTTTATCAGATTCACTTTGTATCTCTAGTTTCCGCAAGGAGAAGCTTTCTCCCATGTCTTAAAAACAGCATGCCCCTTTGTGTATGAGGACCACTGAGACAGCGCTTTTGCCACCTGAAATTTAGCCCCCTCCAAGTATATTCTTGCTCCCCATTCAAAGCCCAGTTCCAAAGTCTCTTCCTCCAGGAAGCAGTCCTTGATATTTATCCCCACTCACTCCATTCATGACAAGATCAGGACTTCTTGGTAAATGTGTTCATAAGAAGCCTGCACTTTGCCATGTCTTTTTGTTTTCTTTAAGCAGTAGTTACAACTGAAATTTAACAATTATTGGTGCAACTCATATATTGATGTCTACTCTTTCTCCCCTTCCATGTAAATCCCAGGCTCAGACTGTGACTGCCCTTTCCACTACTATATTCATACTGCACAGTACAAAGCCCAGCACACAGTAGGTGTTCAACAACATTTAGCAAATGAATGGTTATTCGAATGAAGACATGCACATACAAAATGAAAATAGTTTGTCCTAGATCAGGATGTGCAGTGGGATGCTCATAAATTATTTAAAAAGTTAGACAGTTGATAGGAACAAAATGATCCTGAGATCCTGGAAGGCTCCAGGACGTACAGTTGTTAAAGTGTCACCTTTAAGACATAAGTATTGATTTACAGTTTGCATTCTTGAGTACACAGGATTCTGTACTAGCAAGGAAAAAAAGTCCAATTTCTGAATCTCAGTGAAGGAGAAGCCTAAGTCAGGTATGGTATCACCTGTCGGAAGGGAAGGTTGTGGGGCGTGTGTGTGTGTGTGTGTATGTGTGTGTGTGCACATGCTTGTTTAAAGTTTTACACTGGCTGGTATTCTTGGTGGTAAGAAGAAAAACCTTTAAGACATTTTATTTTCATCAGAGGTTAGTTTTGCCTCTTTCAATACTCCAATTGAGTGTTATATGGTAGGGCTTACTCTCGTATCTGGCTTCTGCTCAGAATAGCTCGCCCACGTTGGGGTATATATTTGCTATTTTTATTGCTGTGTAGTACTCCATCATATGGGTATACAAATTGTTAATTCATTTTGTTTGATAGACATCTTGGCTCTCTGTACTTATATTATTAATGAATTTTTAATAAATATTCCTGTACAGGTCTTCCTGTGTATATATGCTTTCACTTTCTTTGGGTAAACGTCTAGGAATGGTATTGCTGGTTCACGGGGTAGGAATGCATTGACTTTTATGCTATTGCCAAACTGGTTCTCAAAGTGATTTTGCCATTTTGGATTCCAGTTCCACATCAACATCTGGTGTTGTCAATCTCTTTTTTTAGCCATCCTGGTGGGTGTATAATATTATCTCATGGCTTTCATTTGTATCTTCCTGATGACTAATGTTGAACATTTTTTCATGTGATTATTGGCCATTTGATATTTTCCTTTCTTAACTTCCTATTTGAGTTTTTTGTTCATTTTATTTTAAATGGTGCCATTCATCTTTTATATTGAGGTTTAGAGGTTGCATATATGTTTTTTATATTTTGAATTTGAGTCTGAATCAAATATATGTGTTGTGATGATTTTATCCAAGTCTGTGACTCATCTATTCACTTTTAAAAGGTGTCTTTTGAAGGGCATGGGCTTAATTTTCATGAAGTCCATTTTTATTAATTTTTTCCTTCATGGTTAGTATATTTTGCACTCTAAGAAACCTTTCCTTACTTAAATGTTGGGAAGATTTTCCCCTACTTTCATTATAGAAGCTTTGTAGTTTTAGCCTTTACCTTCAGGCCTATGAACCATCTCAAATTGATTTTTGTATATGGTATAAGATATGAGTCAAGGGTCAATTTTTTTGTTCCATATAGATATATGCCTATCCTCCAGTGAATTGCTTTGGTCCCTTTGTCAAAAATTAATTGATCGTTTCTAATTTTTTGACATTGAACTATGTTCTTTCATTTATTTGCACTGGTATGGCAGAAATATTATATCATGATTCACAATTGTACATCTCTTCCCAAACTCAGTGTCCATGGACATCAGGTTGCCAGCCTGAAATCAGCCATGAGGGGAATATTTATACCATGGAAATAGGCAGCACATCAAGACTTAATGTTTTATTATTTTGATTCTCCAGAGTTAAGAATGAATTGCGAGCGATGTTAATAATGCAGATTAACCTTAAAATTGTGCCATGTCTGCAACGATGACACTATAAACAAGTGCACACATTTGAAGAAAACTTCTTTCAGTATTTGAGGTATTATCCAAATCAGCAAAGAAGTTGCACACATCATTAATAAATAGATGCTTCATTTCGCTTTCATCTCACCCATTAATGTAAACACAAATATCAACAAACATTCACGTGGGAACTATCTTCACTCTCTATTGCAACCATAGATGAGGCTCAGATATAAGTGTGTAACAAAAATATCAGCAAAAGCATTTTGTGAGAATTAATGGGCTATATGGAATTTATTTTAAAAAAAGAGTATTGAGTGTTTCCCTGTTATTTTAAATATTAGGTTTTATAGCCATTATACCAGCAACATTTATAATAAATATGAATACGTATAGATCCCTGCACTTTCTCTCTATCCCCACCCTGAGCACCGGTTGTTAAACACTGCTTGAATATCGCTGGATTTCCATTAACTCATATTCAAGGTCTTGGCCAATTTGGAGAAAATGAAGGGAAAGCTTTATGGGGGAGAGGCTCTGATGGCTTTGCAGGAGGAAGTGAGGCCACAGGCCCCATGAGGATAACGCAGGCTAAGGGCTCAGCCTGTGGAAAATCACAACGATGGGAAACCAATCTTGGGAATGGTCCTCCATCCAGATAGGACCACGCGATAGCGGGTCAAGACAGGTGGTGGGGAAAGGCAGGGGAAGCTGGATTGACTTAATTTTGTGAATACCCTTGAATTCCAAATTGCGGAGTCTGTACTTGCCAGATCAGGTCGTAGGGAGCCACTGAAGATCTTTGAGTCAGGGAATCACATACCTAGAGCTGTGTTTTCTTATAGTTAATCTGACAGCATGGGTAGGACTGGAGAAGAAAGACTGAAGTTAGAAGTCAGAATGTTGCTTTAAGAATACAGATGAAAGCAGGTGACGTGAGCCCAAACTAAGACAGTGGCCATTGGAACAGAAAGAATATGAGTAAGGGAAGAAATAGATCCGGAAGAAGTAACAACACTTGAAAAAGGAATTATACTTTAGATAACTCTTTATTTTTAAATATTCTTTAATTTGTAAGTTTCGTTTTTCATGGAGTTTTGAGAACTTGGGGAGGTGTCAATGAATGAGAAGAGTGTGAAGTAAAGAAACTGAGGTGCTAAGAGCACTCAGGCATTCTTACACCAAGCCCTCATGTATCTTCATTTGCAGGATTTCGGGTGACTGAGAGTTTTTGCTCCCGTGAATATGTATATATTTTAATTAATGTACATTTTAACACTTATTTACTATTTCCTTCCTAGGGGCTTGCTAGCTACTTAATGAAAGGAATGAAATAAAGTCTTGCTTTTTTTTTTAAACCAGAAATATTTAAAGAATGCTCTCTGTTTGCCTTCGAGTGCATTCTGGCGAGGTGACTTTAGGCCATAAAGACTTGAGTGTTTGGGTCATGTCCTGTCACAGAGCTTTCTGGCTTTGTCTTGTTTATTTGGAATATAGAGGAGACATTGTAGAGACCACTTAATTCTCAGGAGCCATCTGAAACCAGCCAAGCATAATTGTTAAGAAAGAAATACATTCCTTTAAAAATGATTTCTTTGGGAAACTCTAATGTATTAGAATATTCCAGAAGCATTTAAAGTTTGTTTAGGATAAAATAATTCTAAAGAGAATATTCTCAGAGACCGTACATATCCCACGGACTCAAGACAACTTGCAAATTGATATTGCAGCTAAACCAGCCAAAGAGAGGGCATGTCTGTTCTTTTGCAAATCAGATTGCATTATTTTATTGTGTTTTTATTTTTGAGGGAGAGAGAGCATGAACCGGAGGGGAGGGGCAGAGGGAGAAGGAGAATCTTAAGCAGGCTTCACACCTGGCCGAGAGGTTGACCACAGGGCTTGATCTCAGGACCGTGAGTGAGATCATGACCTGAGATGAAATCAGGAGTCAGATGCTTATCTGACTGAGCGACCCAAGACCCCGGGGATTCTATTTTTCTAAGCCATCTTTTTCCTTTTGCAATTGCAAAAGATAAGACTTACTTTGTCAAATAATTCAAATAACAAGCAGTATAATGCAGTGGTTCAGGGAGCTGGTTGTAGTGTCAGAAAACCTGAGTTCACATCTCTGCACCCTTCTTATTCTGTGGCCCTGGGCACACAGCTTCTTCAGGCCTCTGTAACCTTACCATAATATACAAACAACAGAAATTAACTAATGTTGTGATAACTAAGTGAGAGAGAGGATATCTATCTATCTATCTATCTACCTACCTACATACCTACCTACAGCATTTAAATATAGTACTTGACTATATGAGAGCCAGTAAAAACTCAGCAATCAGGATCATTATATCATCACTATTTTATTATAATAGCACCTTAATTAATTGTAAAATGTTGAATAGCACCTGTCACATAATAAATGTTCAACAAACTAGCTATTATCTCGAGTATATAAGGTGAAAATATTCCAATCACAATCTCCAGAGATAACCACAATAATACCAAAATAATAATAAATAAATAATTATATCATTACGAATATGTATGGATATGTGGAAATATATATGTTTATGTTCTTAACTAAAAATGGGATCATACTATACTTATTTATCTGAAACTTGCTATTTTCTTCAACTTTAGGAATTATTTACCCACACCAATATACCCAACTGATTATTGCCAAAGATGCAAAAGTCATTCAGTGGAGGAAGGAGAGTATTTTCAAGAAATGATACTAGGGCAATTGGACAACCCAGCAAAAACTACAAATCTCAGCCTAAAGTTCATACCTGATACAAAAATAAACTTAAAATGGATCATGGTTGCAAAGGGAAAATACAGACCTATAAAACTTCTAGAAAAATAATACGAGAAAATCTTAAGGATCTAGGTCTAGTCAAAGGGTTCTCTGATCTAGACTTGATACCAAAATATCCACAAAAGGAAAAAATCGATTGATTGGACTTCACCAAAATTAAAACCTTTTGTTCTGTGAAAGATCCCATTAAGATAAAAAGGCAAGCTATTGATCGAGAGAAAAAACTTTTACCATGTATCTGAGAAAGGATTAGTATCTAGAATATACAAAGAACTCAAAACTCAACAATAAAAAAACAAAACAAAAACCAAAACCAAGCAATCGAATAAAAACTAGACAGAAGGCATGAATACGCATAAATACTGATGAGGACATATGGATGGCAAAGAAACACACGGAAAGATGTTCCATACTATTAACCATTCGCTAAGTGCAACTTAAAACCACAATGAGATACTACTGCACATCTATCAGAATGGCTGAAGTAAAAAGTAGGGATGCCCTCAAATGCCAGTGAGGAGGCAGAGAAATGGATCACTCATACGTTGTGGGTGGGAATATAAAACAACAGTACAGCCACTCTGGAAAACAGTTTGCAACCTCTTATACCGCTCAATACACAATGGTTGTGTGATCTATTCGTTATACTCACTCTAGGACATTGATCCCAGAAAAATGAAAATGTATGTTCATACAAAAACCTGTCCATGAATATTCAGAGCAGCTTTTTTCCTAATAGCCCCAAACTGGAAGCTGCCCAGATGTCCTTCAGCAGGTGAAGAGTCAAACTGAATCCATACCATGCAATACTGCTCGGCAATAAAAAGGAATGAGCTATTGATTCATGCAACAACTTGGATGAATCCAGATAATTTTACACTGAGTGAAAGAAGCCAACCTCGAAAGGTCACATATCGTAGGATTCCATTTATACATCACTCTGAAGTGAAGAAATTATGGAAATGGAGGACAGATTAGTTGCTGCCAGGGGCTATGGACAAGGACACAGAGGAGGTTTTAAAAGGGCAGTAAGAGGGATCTTTGTCCTGATGGAACTGCTCTGAGTCGTGACCGTGGTGCTGGACATAGGCACCTGCCCTCGTGATTACACCACATAGAACTGAAGCATAAAACGAGATACCTGAGAATGAGTGGACAGTATCCATGTCAATATCCTGGCTGTGATATTCCAATACAATTTTGCAAGACATTATCACTGGGGAAAAGGGGGTAGAGTCTACATGAGATGTCTGCATTATTTCTCACAACTGCCTGTGAACCTACCGTTTTCTCAAAATAAAAAGTTTAATTTAAATAGCACAACATTGTTAAGTTGTTAGCAAAACAAGAAAAACGTTAAAATCTTGATCCAGTGCAATTATTTTAGGCACTCATGGGTCAAACATTGATTGGCCAAGTTTTCTCTCATTCATTATAAACAATTCCAACAAGTTGTTCAGGGGCAATGCAGTCTGAAGGCAGTAGATGGAAATGTTATGTGAGGAAACTGGGTTAAAGATCTGGAAACAGCTGTGCGCTTAACAAGTTCATTTATTAGGGACCTCATTGCACATCAATTGGGAAGGGTAATTAAGCATGAAGATTAAGTCGGGTAGTACCTTCCTCAGGAAGGCCACTCTGGGTTACAGACGGCCTTTACCAGGAGAGGCAAGACTTGAGCAGCTCCCATCTAGTTGGGAAATTCAAGCCCATTATCTCTTACTGGGGAAGCGGTAATGACCGTCATGGAAGAAGGAGACCTCAATTTAAGCAAACAGCTGTTTTTCCTTGACAACAGAAGGGTAAACAGGGCTCAAGTTGGTCCTTAGTGAACTGATCCATGGAAAGATAGTTTAAACAGACCCTCTCATCGAGCACAGTCAGGAAAAGACTCAGCCTCACTCTCCAGTCCTGCACAGGTAATGTGCAGAGTCAAAGAAACTGGTTTTTCTGGGAGTCTGACTTCTTTGGCCTGGTTTGCAGGGCTCCCCTGGGCTGCCGTCTGGACCCTGCGCTCTCCGTGTGAGATGGTTATGTGGAACCCCAGCGTGGGAGACTCTGTGGCTTGTCCGGCGGCAGTCCCTGTGTCCTATCCCAGTTATCCAATACTGAACCGGAGGGCCCTCCAGTCAATTTCCCTTGGCACCGTGAGGTGGCTCAGCATTAAAATTCTTCAGATTTGCTCCTGGCCCTTGCAGTGGGGAGGATTTGATTGTAGGACTGGAGGGGCTGGGCAAAACCCCACTCGCTGTTGACAGTCAGCTGTGATTTTCCATCAGCTGCAACTCATTATCCTGTCAGGGCTCCCTCAAGCCTATCGATGAGAAACAATGTGTAATCACTTGCGACTGATTGCAAATCACTCTGCCCGGCCTGTGCGAGCCCTGGCCCACGACCATGTGGCCTAGACTGCCGAACGGTCCCCGGGCTCTGCGGTCGCCATGCTGCCTTCTTTGTGGGGCTCCAGGAGCTTGGGGCACAATGGCCATCCTTTCTACTTTGGGTGACGCAGGAGAAAGGGAAGTGGGTCAAAGAGGAACAGGCTAATCACAAGCCCCACAAAACTACGAGTCCAGTTCAAAATAGCTATTTTGCGGAACTCGTTTCGGAGAGAAACATCCCAGACCCTGCCCTTCATGGAGAACTAGGTGAATCTTAGGATTCTAGAACCAAGGATTTGGTGGGAGTATGGACCGCATGTTTTCTTTCTTCCTTTGAATATTTTATTCATTTGAGAGAGAGTGAGCGAGAGAGACAACAAAAGCAGGGGCAGGGGGAGTGGGAGGAGAAGCAGGCTCCCTGATGAGCAGGGAGCCCGATGTGGGGCTCGATTATAGAACCCTGGGATCATGACCCGAGCCGAAGGTAGACACTTAACTGACTGAGCCCCCCAGGTTACCCTGGACCACGTCTTTTCTACGAGACAATAGAGCATACTGGTTGCAGATCTCGGTCACCAAGTCCCTCAGATTCGATTCAACCCTAGATTCTGATTGTTACTACCTGTATGACATTGGACCTGTCACTGTTTCTCTCTGAGCCTCAGTTTTTTTTTTTTTATCTTTAAAATGGGAATAATAGCAGCACGAGGCATTTAGAAGTATTTTAATAATTAAACGAGATAATAAATGCAGAAGTTTGGGGCACCTGGGTGGCTCAGTGGGTTAAAGCCTCTGCCTTCAGCTCAGGTCATGATCTCAGGGTCCTGGGATCGAGCCCCGCATCGGGCTCTCTGCTCAGCGGGGAGCCTGCTTCCCTCTCTCTCTCTGCCTGCCTCTCTGCCTACTTGTGATCTCTCTCTCTGTCAAATAAATAAATAAAATCTTTAAAAAAAAAATAAATAAATGCAGAAGTTTTAGAATTCACCTAAGGCCAATGGTTAGTATTAATGTAATTTGAAGTTGAAAAAGACATTCTTTTCTTAGTATTGGATGTCAGTACCCGTACTGTGTCCTCTGTTCCACTGAAAGGAAAAACATCTGTTCCAGAAAAATCCCAAGTTCCAAACGTGAATTTGGGAATGAAATTGTGAATTGTGTAAACTATACCAATCCTACAAGGTACAAAAGAGGCAGATAAATGTAGTCAAATATACATAGAAAAGGGGTTTATAGATCTCAGAGCACATTAGCACGGAAAAGTAATGAGGTTTCTTATAGCCACACATCAGAATCACCTGAAGAACTTAAAATAAGTATCAGCAGCCAGCCAGCCCCTATCTCAGACCAGTGAAATCCGCGTCTCTTGGGGTGAGCTTTCGGCATCTTAATTTTTAATGGTCTGCTCCCCTCCCCCATTACTGTCAGGTAATCCAAATGTATGGCCGAGGTCAGAGCTACAATATGGAAGAGATCTAAGATACTGCAATAAAGTGTCCAGCTTTACTTAAAAGTAGCACTTCCTATACTTCTTTGACAGGGCGAGACATCTGTTCCCATTTGTCTTCCTCCTCTCCTTCCTCCATTTCTCTTCCTCCTCCTCCTCCTCCTCTGAAAGATATGCCAAGGAACCATGCTGGATGCCTTCTCCAGCTTCCCACCAGGGCAAGCCTGGGTGGAAGGCTTTCTGAATTTATCTTTCTCTGGTGCTAAAGAGTTCCCAAGAGTCAGGAAAATGAGGGAACAGTCTATAATTACCCTGATTATTGCCAGCAAAAGTGCCCAGAAAACGCGGAGTCACAGACATGCCCAGACTGCTGTGTAGGCCTCCAGCGAGCTCCAAGGAACCCAACCGGGCAAGGGCTAGAAACTGGAGGGCCGCTAGGGAGGCAGAAGTAATGAGCCATGGAGGTCTGCATGCCCAGGACATGGGCTCCCTGGTGTTAGCAAGGAACCCGACTTTCCAAGCAAGGGTCCTAGAAAAGGAGGAGGGTGTTCAGTCTCTTGCAGAGGTTTATTATTTGCTTGCTTTTTAATTTAAATGACTGTCTGTTGACAGTTCCCTGAGTATCACCATACAACTTGTTGATAAGGCAAAGCTGAGTTATTCCTTGCCTTGTTGAGGGAGAATACCACCCTGACAGAGCTTTGGCAACACCTCAGAGAAAACGAGACAAGATCAGAATTTATTGAGAATTGGAAGTTTGGTTTCAGGTAGTTCCTTTAATGTGGAGACTCGATGGGTGGGGAGCACCCACGACAGTAAGGACTCAGAGACTCTTGGGCCACCGCTTGTCTGTTGATGCTTTCCACAGTGGGTCTTGGGGGAAACTCGTGCCATGAAGAATTGTTGCACGGGCAAGTGTCTCCTTGAAGAGTGAAGACATTAGTGAAAGCGATGGGATAATAATGTCATGATAATGAGGTTTCGTTTTTCAGTGCCCAAGCCGCATGTGTGGGGTATATGGCTTCCTTTCTCATTTTTTATGTATTTGTAGTATAATGTGGGAAAGTTTTCTTTCAGACCCCAATTTCTGGAAATTGTGGTGCTTTCCCTGAAAACCTTTTTTGATTTTGCTTTTTGGATAGTGCAAAGCTTGGGATTGATCTTGTTTCCTTCCTTATTTTGGTCTCATGGAAGTTCAGAGCCAAATCACCTTTAGCAAATGTAAATCACACCACTTTAGGGCACACCAGACCTTCTTGTTTTGAATGATCCAAGTTCCAGTGTTTCTGTTTTGTGTTTACTGGGTAGCACTGATGGGTGAAAAGTCCCACAGGTTCTGTGATAGGCCTCCCTGGGGTCAAGGAAATAGAGGCCTGGGGGAAGAGGCCAGATTTGTGATTGGCAGTTCCCCATAGGCCTCCATACTTGGTGCAAATGACTTGCAATTTAGTAGGAGAAAATCCCAGAGGGTATCAGTCAATCAAGAAAAAAACTCTACTGGGGCGCCTGGGTGGCTCAGTGGGTTAAAGCCTCTGCCTTTGGCTCAGGTCATGATCTCAGGGTCCTGGGATCGAGCCCCACATTGGGTTCTCTGCTCAGCGGGGAGCCTGCTTCTCCCTCTGCCTCTGCCTGCCTCTCTGCCTGCTTGTGATCTCTCTGTCAAATAAATAAATAAATAAAATCTTTAAAAAAAAGAAAAAACTCTTTTTTAATTTAGAGGTTCCCTCCTTGGGAAGTTTTTCCTCTCCTGGACCTTTATTTCCCTAACAATATGCTTTTCACTTGACTTATTTGTGAATAATTGGGTTTTATTGCTTTAATTACAATTGTAATAGACATTTGTCATATGCTTGAAAACATACATATTTGCCAGATTATGAAATATTTCAAGTATAGAGAAAAATACAGAGAATTATATTACTTAGCTAGTGCAGTCCTCAACTTTGTGAAATTTTAACTTTTTACTTGACCGCACTCACTTTTAATTTTTTCCCTAAATAATGCATTCTTACAAACACAGTTAAAAGCCACTGTATCTACCCCATTTCATCCCTCTCTTGCCAGAAATAACTATCTTGATTTTGGTGACTGTCCTTCTGCCTCATGGTTTTATACTTGTACTAAATATGTAAATGCCCATGAACAATATAATAGCAATATATTTATATTTTAAGTGTTATGTAATCAGTAACCTTCTGCAACTTCCTTTTTTCATTTAATAGTATGTTTGGGAGATTAATTCATTTTGATATATACACTTTAAAAGCAAATAAGATCTATTTATGAGAGAGAGAGGGCAAGCATGCGTGGGGAGGGGCAGAGGGACAGGGAGAGGGAGAATCCGCAGCAGGACTCCCTGCTGAGCGCATATTTCCCACTCAGGGCTCGAGCTCAGGACCCTGAGACCATGACCTGAACTGAAATCAAGAGTCAGAAGCTTAACCGATGGAGCCACCCGGGCGCCCCCAGGACTCTTGATTACGTAGTCAAACCCCCAACCAACTGATTTCTGTGCAGGTTATGTCCTATGTCAAGTTTCCATAAATGCTTGGCTCTGCTTTGGAGCTTTCCATGGGTTTGTTTTTCTCTCCAGTAACACTGCCACAGTTGCTAGAGATTTAGAATAAAACTGTACGACCAGTGAGTCTCTTACTTTGTTCTATTTATTCAAAATGATCTTGACTCTACTTTCCTCTTTCATTTCCCATATGACATTTCGGTATTGTCTTCTCAAGTTCCTTGTTATGGTTTTGACTGGAATTACTTTGAATTGAAATATAGAGTAATTGGGAAGAATTCCCAGGTTATAATCTGCTCTCTGTGACCATGATCTATATCTTCCCATATTGAGCTTTTCTTTTAAGGCTTAAGATAACATTTTCTATTTTTTATCATAGAGTTATACGTATTTTTGTTAGATTTTTTTTGCCTGTATTTATTATTTAGGTGCCATTGTAAACAACACGGATTTGAGAATGCATTTAGTAATGAGGTACTGATGAATAAGCTTGGGTTACTATTGATGGGTGGGCTTGAATCTAGCAACTTTGGTGAACTCTCTTACCAGCTTTTAAACATAAGTGGGGGTAGGAGCATGCCCAAATGTCCAATTAGCTGCTTCTAGGTGTGGTGATTACAAGTGTGATTTCTTTTTGCTTCTTTATAATTTTCAATCCTTCAAATTTTTGTATAATAGGTATCATCTCCTTAGTAATTGGGAGAAGGACGGAAAGTTAAATAACCATTGTGCCAATAAAAGTCTTCTTTTAAATTTTTTAAAAATTAAAAAAAAATTTAATCTCCACTCTCAATGTGGGGCTCAAACCCATAACCCTGAGATCATGAGTCACATGCTCTTCTGACTGAGCCAGCCAATTACCCCTAGAAGCCATCTTTTGATTAACATCTATACTTGTCAAACCTGTGCTAAGTGTTTCAGACACATGATTTAATTTAAATCCTGACAACAACCTTGGACAAAAGATATTCCTTGTCACATTTTTAAACTGAGGCATAGATCGACGTGCTTCAGTAGTTACCCACCCACTAAATAGTCGAGCTGGGTTTCATGGTACTATACTGTTTTCTTAGGCAATCTCAGAAAGATGCTTTCTTGTAAATTTTGCTTTACTGGATTCATCTATACAGGGTTAGTTCATCACTGACAGGGCTGTTGGCCTTATCTCCGGGCAGAGCCTTAGGGATTCCAGAAAGGTCAGCTTCAGAAAGACTGCCTGGTGGGAAAGAAACTCCCTGGGTTTCCCCACGGATGCGGAGGAGCCCAGATGGTGACCAGTTAGCTGGATGCAGGATCCTGAAAATGAAACCCAAGTTTGAAAGGATGAATGATGCCCAGGAGGGCTGGGCTTTTCTAGGTTCCTGAGCTATACTAGAATGAGACCCAGCAATTGCACTGCTAGAAAAAGGAAGCTCATCTCTTGAGGGTGAAGATTTGGCCTTTGTTTTTGGTCTTCCTCAAGTTTAATCATGGTAAATAGGACTTAAAAGGCTTTAAGTAATCTGAAGCCACACGTGTGCTACAGCAGAGACAAGGGGAGGAACCCTGGGGCGAGACAAAGTAACTTATTGCCTTTGTAAATCTTTTTCTAGTGCATTAATGGTCACGGCAATGTTAAAATACAACCTGTAGTAATTGCATCCAAGTCACAAGCCAAGGCTGTCTAGCCAGATAACGCAGGTAGAAACTACCTCTGGTAGAATCTTTATCAACCGCTATCACCACCCACAAGGCCTCACAATGGTATCTGTATACCTCTGTCTCCCTTTCTTTGTGCCCTGCTCCTCTGCCCCCTCCCCACCAACCCCCTTCGCTGCCCTAGACCCTATGCATGCCTGCCTTCATAGGTGCCTTCCTCCATAAAAAAAGAAAAAAAATCTATTGTATTTTACAACTGCATTCATGTAAAGATGAATATCACCCAAGCAGGATTCAATATTATATGCTCATCATATTCACTTTTTTCTTCTGACTTTAAAAGAAATTAAAATTAAAACCTTTCTGTGGGCCCTGAAAAGTATTCTGGATGTTGGGTGTCCCATACCTGATAGGAAAATCAGCCTCCTCCCAATCTCCCTCCCTTCCTTTCTTCCTGCCTTCCTTCCTTCTTCTTTCTCTCTGTCTCGCTTTCTATTTTTTTCTCCTTTGCTGCCTAGACTTGGCATACTAAGGAAAACAAGTTTTCACTTTCTCCTATATCTTGCTTGTACTCATTTCTGTCCTAAGAAAAAACAAATAAGACATTTCCTTCATTTTTCTTACAAAAATGGAAACCAAACTGTGAATATACATTTCTCTTGGAATCCTAACAGGATTTTTTTTTAACTCATTATACACAGCTTACATTCTCTATATTTTTCTTTTTTTTTCAGCTCCACCTACATACTACATGTATTTACGAGGAGCCAGAAAGATCCTTCAGCAACCATTCCTAACACTGGCTCAACCTCAGCATTTAGACACCCGGGCCTTCTGCAGGCATGGTGGATGGCATGGGAAAACACAAAATGAGAAATGCATGCCCCATCTTGTCATGAAAGAACAGAAGTCACTCTGGGACACCTGACTGCTGGAGGGCGTCCTGGGAGGCCCCAGGGTTTCCCCCTTGCTTCTTGCGGCCGTGGCTGCAGTTTCAAAGCCGGTTTCCTGCTCTTAGAGCAGCGGACGTGGATTCAGAAGTAACCCTTAGGAGTTAAGGGGCCTTCTTCTTTGCTTTTCTAAAACATAACTTTCCCAATAGAGCATGGAGTCAAAATGAGGAGTTCACAGTCACACACTCAGCCCATGTAGTGATGGGGGGCCCCAAGTCTCCTGAATTGCAGGATTGTGACTCTTTGGGGACAGACAGGAGGCCTAGGAGGATCAAGCGTGGCTGTCCTTGTCCATGGGCTGCTGATTTACAGGCTCAGAGTGTGCTCCAGGTTTGAGGGGATACACAGTTTTGTACCAGATCTGCCAAAGGCCTTCCCCCATGCCACATCCTGTCAGCCTCTTGAGGAGGGGACAGTGGGCCCCCCGAAGGGGAGCTGCTTCTGGAGGTTTGCCGCATGCCTGACACTAGACACCAAGTACCCATGTTACAGGTGGACGTGAACTATAGGCAGAGATGTCAGAGCTTCTGTCATTTTATGCGGCACAGGGTCGCCCTGTGTGTCACGTTGCTTCATGTCAGGTGGGGGATGCTGGGAACGAGGATCCAAATAGTCGCCGGTGTGAGGACTGGTGGATATAACTGCTCAGTGGATAATTTAGGGGAAATCTGCCCAACGTCCTCCATCTACTCTTCCTTCTTGGTCCTTGTAGTAATGGAGACCTTTCACTGAGCGGTGCCAAAGAGCCAGCTAGCGTGCCGGGTCAGAGCTGCGCAGACGCGGTCCCTTAGGGACCTCCAGCAACATACGGAAGGAGGGATGGCTCTCTTCGTTCACTGTGAAGAAACTGAGTCTAGAGAAGAGTGGTTCCTCCCGGGGGATGAGGAGGAGGCAGTGGAGAGCTAGCTGGTTCTTAATCCGAAATCTGTGAGACTGTCTAGCAGATTGCTAAAAGTCCATGCTTCTCCTCTGACCCCATGCAGAGTCCACTGAACTTGGAGTTGGAGTCTCAGGCTTGGAATCCCGAATCTGTCCGTCGCAGCCTGGTGGACGTCAGGAGAACAGTTAGAATTCACTTCTTCCCAGTACCATGCTGGCTGCCTTGTTTTGTCCACAGCTACTCCGGAAGGTTGGTGCTGGAATGGTCGATTTGACAAGTGGAGGTTTTTGGCTTCAAGGAAGTGAGTAAACCCCCTGGGTTCACATGGGTCACGAAGAGGGAGGCAGGACTTGGAAGGAGTCAACCTTGCTCACGTCCAAAGCTCCCACACTATCCCATCTGCTGCCTCATCTGGCACCAGTTGCCTTCTGAGCTTCCCTTTCTTTCTCTGTGCTCTTGATCTGCTCTCGGGTGTGTGAAATGCAGTATTTTGCACAATGATGCCTGATGGCACTAGTGACACAGGGCCAGAGAGTGACATGGAATGTTTTGAAATCAAAGCCTCATCTTGAAAGTGTTTTAAAATCCTGTCTCCAACACCACTTCTTGGATCAAATGCAGACTTAAATAAAACCTGCGTACATGTGATCGGATATTTTTAAAAAAGAGATAGCCGTAAGGAACAGCACTTTGACCAATTCTGGCCAAATCTTGTGCTGTGTGACTCTAACTAAATCTAACACATCTGGTCAAAGGACATACTACTTTTTAAAGGACATGGGTTTGATCTCCTAAAAAGAACACTTAGATGATGTCTACATTTTGAAAACAACAATGAGTTGTTCCTTGCCTCCTTTAATCAAACAGCTTTTGATTTGAGCTGACACAGGTACTACTCCTCTGTCTGCTTCCGGCATTCGGGCAATCCCTAACTCCTGTCCGACCTGGAGACAACTTGAGAAATTTTAGGGAAAACAGGAAAACAAAAAATGTTCACCCAGCCCCTAGTACATTTTGGAATGATACTGGTTTCCAATGGTTCTTAGAAAATAACTACCCTCTTGAGTTCTCCAGGTGGTGCCCAGCCAGGGATGAGAACCACCATCCCACCCAACTGAGTATTTTCAGCTTCACAAAACTGCCGTCCCTTCTCAGGGCCTTCACATACACTGTTCTTTCTTCCTAGAAGTCTGTTCCCTGTAGGCTTCAACTAGCTCAGTGGTACCCCTCTGTCAGGTTTCAGTGAGACATCTCTTTCAATGAGAAGACTGCTTCTCCTACGAGCAGACCCGAGGGTGGTCCCCACGAGTCTTGCCCTTGTGTTCACTTCCTCTGTGATCCACTCTTCTTGAGGCAGATGGACCCTTGACTTGCCCCTGGCCAACTGAATATGGCAAAGGTGAAGGCAGTTTGCAAAGGTAATTAAGGTCCCAAATCAGTTGGTTTTGAGTTCATGAAAAGGAGATTATCTTGCCTTTTGGGGCCCAGCTTAATCAGGGGAGGCCCTTAAAGGAGGGTAGGCTTTTCCTGAGATGGACTTTTCCTGGGGGTTTGATAAAAGAGGTGGCCATAGCTGGGTGCAGAAGTCTTCATGGCAAGGAACTGTGGGCTGCCTCCAGGCCTTTAGGGTGACCTCCAGCCAATAGCACCGAAAGTCTAGAACCCTCCATCATACAACCACAGGGAAGTCAATTCTGCCAATAACTTGAATAAGCTTGCGAGTGCGTGTTTCCCCATTTTAGCTTCCAGATGAGAACACGGCCCAGGCAATGACTGCAGCCTCGTCAGACCCTGATCCAGGCGGCTCATGCCGTGTTCCCATTCCAGTCTTCCCGCTGAGCCAGGTGCACATTCTCCTCCCGGCCTTCTTTCTGGCCTTTCCCCTTGCACTACTGCAGGGGCCGACAAACTACAAGGCACAGGCCAAATCCAGCCGACCGTGTGGCATCTAAACACTTCGTGTGGCCCATGAATTGTTTTTATACATGGTTGGAAAAAAGTTTTTGAAGCAAACTATTTTATGGCGCTTGAAGGGTCTATGAAATCCAGAGATCGGAGACTGTAAGTAAAGTTTTATTGGAGCACAGCCACGCCCATCGGTTTACATAATGCCTCTGCCAGTTTTTGTTTTTTGGTTTTTTTTCCCCCCACAGTAGCAGAATTGTGTGGTATGGACAACAGAGATGAAATTATGTACTGTCTGGCCCTTCATTCTTAAAGTTTGTCAACCTTTGACCTAGATCTTGAGAGCTCTGGATGGAGATAAAATCAGAAACAGAAGGAGCTTTTTGCACCTGCTCACCTAGGTGGCCGAGCATGGTTGCTTCAGGGGGCCAGGAGCATGGCGTCTCAGGCTTACCTGTAGGGTTCTGACGCCAGGGTGCCCAGAGGCAAGAGGGCCATGCGTGAAACATGACCTCCCAGTGGCATTTGGACAGTCACAAGGAGTCCCAAGGAAGACAGTTTAAGATCCCATATGACCTTCCCTAAAACTCCTCAGCAATGGTTGGGGCCAATTCTAGAAAGATCTGAGAGTTTGTATGATGTGCCAATGGAGAGGAGTCAGCAAAAGTTTGTATCAATATTAACATGACTCCATTTGAACCAACTGCTTGTTGAGGGTTGGGGAAAATCCCCTTTGAGCTGAACTGCTAAGGCATCCGTGGCCAGGCACAGACCAAGCAGCTCAGAAACATGGCCCAGGTCTAAGTGTCCAAGATGAATTCCGAAAGCAGAGGCAATTTTTGGAAATGTGAAGTCGAAGAAGACATGCTTTGTCCAAAATAGCCACCTAAATCAGTCAGAAACAGTGTTTATTCTTACGCATTTTCTGGGTGTTTTAAGTTGTTTTCCCAACATGCGTTCCCTGGTTATTGAAGTAATGTTAAGTCCTTGCAGAAAATGCAGGACAGGGGCGCCTGGGTGGCTCAGTAGGCTCAGTAGGCTCTGCCTACTTTTTTTTTTTTTTTTTTTAAGATTTTATTTACTTATTTGACACAGAGAGACAGATCACAAGTAGGCAGAGAGGCAGGCAGAGAGAGACGGGGAAGCAGGTTCCCCGCTGAGCAGAGAGCCCGATGTGGGGCTCAATCCCAGGACCTTGAGATCATGACCTGAGCCAAAGGCAGAGGCTTTAACCCACTGAGCTGCCCAGGCGCCTCTCTGCCTACTTCTGATCTCTCTCTGTCAAATAAATAAATAAAAATTAAAAAAAAAAAGAAAAAAAATGCAGGACATTATAGCAAAATTGAAGTGATTATAATCTCACCATTCAGTACAGCTGATTTAAATTTTGGGCTATTTTCCTTTTATTTCTCTATTTTCTTTCTTCTTCTCATCCTTCTTTCCTCCCCTCTCTTCCTTCTTTTCCTTCTGCTGTTGTTTTGCCAGATAAGATCACACTGTCTGTTAGATTTTTGACTTTTCTGTTTTTCTTGCTTATTAAAGCATATGTAATTTCTAAGATTATTGAAAATTTATTGTGAACCAAGACTTTTCAGTGTGGGGAGGGAGTAGTGTGGTCCCCCAGGGAACATTCGTCAATGTCTACAGACATTTTTAGTTGTCTTAATTTGGTGGTGGTGGTGGTGGGGGGAGTTGGTCTTCAATATCCTACAATGAACAGGGCAGTTGCCCACAACAAAGTTCCTAATTCCCAATGTTAACAAAGTGTTGATGCTGAGAAATCTTATTGTAGGTACATTTTTTTTTTTTTTTATCGAAGTGCCTCTGACATACTATACTAGTTTCAGGTATATGACACAGTGATTCAACATTTATATACATTATGGAGCGATCACCATGGTAAATCTAGCTACCATCTGTCACCATACAAAGTTGTTATAGTATTATTGACTGTATTCCCTATGCTATTCGTCACATCCCTATGTCTTACTTATTTTATAACTGGAGGTTTGTACCTTTTAATCTTCCTTCCCCATTTCACCCATTCCCCCCACACCGCTCCCCTCTAGCAACTATCAGCTTGTTCTCTGTACCTATCAGTCTGTTTCTGTTTTGTTTGTTCATTTTTTTTTAGAATCTACATGTAAGATTGTACGGTATTTGTCTTTCTCGGTCTGACTTATTTCACTGAGCATGATACTCTCTAGGTCCATTCATGTTGCTGCAAATGGCAAGATTTTCTTTCTTTTTTTTTTTTTAAAGATTTTATTTATTTATTCGAGAGCTCACAAGCAAGCCTTCACAGAGGGAGAGAGACCAGCAGCCTCTATTCTGAGCAAAGAGCCCAATCCCATGACCCTGAGATCACAACCTGAACCGAAACCAATAGCTGGATGCTCAACCGACTAAGCCATCCAGGTGCCCTGATTTTATTCTTTTTTATGGCTGAGTAGTATTTCGTTGTGTGTGTGTGTGTGTGTGTGTGTGTGTGTGTACACATGTGTGTGTGAGATAAACATATATGACATCTTCTTTATCCATTCATCTATGGATAGACACTTGGGCTGCTTCCATAGTTTGGCTATTGTAAATAATGCTGCAATGAACACAGGGGTTCACGTAGTTTCCTGAGTTAGTGTTTTTGTTTTCTTTGGATAAATACCCAGCAGTGGAATTGCTGGATCATGAGGTAGTTCTATTTTGAACTTTTTAAGGAACCTCCATAGCGGTGGCATCACCCTGCATTCCCACCAACAGTCTACACCCGAGTCCTCTTCTCTGCACACCCTCACCAACCCTTGTTACATCTTGTCTCTTTGACACTAGCCAATCTGATGTTAGCCAATCTGGTGTGAGGTGATATCTCATTGTGGTTTTGACTGAAGAGATATAATATGTGATGTTGCGTACTGCTTTATTGTTTGAGAGCCTCCTAGTTATTTTAACACCAGTCCTCTGTTGTTGGATATTTATTTTGATTTTTTAACCTAATACAAATAGCGCTGAAACATGCTCATGTGTTTTGAATTAACATGAAGCATTAATATTCCTCTCTTTCCCTATAAACACTGAACCAAATCAAAGTGACTATGGTACATGCCAAAGGCCCGTGGCTCAGCAGTAGGTGGTGTGGGTTTCTCAAAAGCAGGGCCTGTATGGTTCTTTGTATCAGACAGCCTGGAGCATAACAGGTTCTCCGGAAAAACAACTGCTGTACAGTAGTTAGAGATGTTCGTAAATGCCTGCTAGTAGGGGAGGATTCCCAGGTTTGCCTACACAACGCTCAGTCCGTTTCCTCTTGTCTCTTTTTGTGAACTTTGTTGGCTATGAGGACTGGTGCTTAGGAAGCAGATGTCAAGCCACTTCATTGCTTCCGTGGTGTTCTGCCAACATCCTGGGGATTTCAGGGATGTTGGTGTTGATGTACAATTACTACGCCCCTCAGCAACAACAGAGCAGAAGGGCATCTGTGCAGACAAAGAGACCTGGTGGCTCATTTTACAGATGAGAACACTGAGGCCCAGAAGGGAAATGACTGCACTAATTTTTATATCCCCTGACCTACCAGGCACATGGCCAGTAAGAGAGGGCCGCTGCCTCTGTGGCCACTGTGCTATCCCTTCCATAAACCAGGGAGAAATCCTCCAGAGGCCTCATGGGTCTTGCTCTATGAAAGCTGGCGGAGCTCTGGGCCACAGGGACTTGTCTGCAGAAGCCTACAGGCTCTGCCCAGCAGAGGCCCAGACACAGTCCTGCTGTCCCTGCCCCTGGTCACTGCAGTCCACAGTCAGCCCTGTCTTCCATGAGCTGGAGATTGATCAAAGTCTCTTCAAGTGTGGTCTTGGGCCACCTGCATCAAGACCCCTGAGACTCTTGCTAACCTTTGGATTCTTGGATCCCACCCCAAACAGACCAACTACTTCATAAACATTCCCCAGCAGATTCTCAGACATGCTGAAATTGGAGTAGCAGTGGGCTAGACCAGGGTCAACAGATTATTTTCTTTAAAGGACCATATAGTCTCTGTTTTAATGACTCCACTGGGCACTGCAATGTGAAAGCAGCCATCAACAGTACATAAATGGGCATGGCTGGATTTGGCCTGCGAGCCAGTTTGCTGACCTCAGAAGAGGTCAACCAGAACATGAAGGCTGAATCCTTCCTTGAGGAAGTTGGTTTCTATTCTCATTTGATAGAAGCAGACTGTCCATGAAACACTCACTGGGCTACATGTCGAGAGATCTGGGTCTGATTCTGAGAGCTCTGCTCCCATCTCTCTGTGTGGCATTGGCAGGTCCCTCCCTTCAGTAGGACTGAATCCCCCATCTTGTACTGGATGACCTCTCAGGGGTCTGTCAGCTCAACTGGCATGCCTTCTTACTTTCTCCTCCATCAGATGGCACCTGACAGCCCCAGCAGGGTGGGCCTGCTGCCTGTGTGGGGCTCAGTGTAGGGAAGGGAGGATGGGGGGGCCCTTGCCTGGCCAGGGTTCACTTCCCAGAAGCTTCTGGGAGCAGCTCCAGGCTTCTCAGCACAGCCTGGAGCTCCTGGGGCCAGGGGTGAGTCATCAAACAGGGCCAGAACTTGCCCTGCTCACTGTTCCCTGCAGGCACTGACCTCCAAGGCTCCCAGTGGAGACCCTGGCAGCGTGGGAGGGAGGGGCAACCTCCTGGCCCCACCTGTGTGCCACCCTGCTGGCTCTGATAGGATGGCAGGGTCAGCCGGGCTCTACCTGCAGCTGGGGCATCTTCTCCCGTAGTTTCCATGTGTCCCTGTTCACAATGGCCCCAGCCATAGGTAGATGTCCATGTGGACTGCCCACCTGGGCCTCCCTTCTCTTTTCCATGGCCTTCCCTCTACCTGGAATCCCTGCGACCTTCCTTGCCCATTTGGCAGGTTCCTGCTAATTCCTCCTGTGCCACCACCTCTGAGAAGCCTTCTCTGGATCTCCGAGAAGGCTTACTCCTCTCCTCCTTGATGACCCAACAACCTTGCCAGAACCGTCCTTGACCCCTTCGCAGCACATCCACTATTGTTGTGAGTATGTATGTTGTGTTTCCCTACCGGGGAAGGCAGTCAGAACCTGTGTGCTTTTTAACCAGAAAAATGATCACACTGCTTCTGCTTGATTGTGCTAGTATCTCCAGCCAGAATGATCTTTTAGAATGTAAATATGATAATACCATGCCTTTATTTCAATACCTTCAGTGGTTTCTTTTGAACCTATCAAGTCAAAATATGAATCCTTCACATGATTCAGAGTGACCCTAGTCTCACCTTCATTCTCTCTCCTTCCAGAGTCACCATTCTCTCCTTGGATCTCTGCATAGATGAGCCTTCTGGAGTCTGAGTCTTTGCACATGCTGTTCCCTTGGCACAAAAAAGCTTTCCTCTTCTCTTTTATGTATATAACCTCTGCTTATCTCCCAGGTCTGCTCTAGAGTCTCTTCCTTAGAGAAGCCTCTTCCAACCCCTCTAAACAAGCTCAGGTATTTTTACCCTACATCTCCATAGTGTCCATTCTCTGAGCTGATGGGAGACAGTAAACCCATACATACCACCGTATCTACACCAGTTCTAACACCGAAATATGTTCATAACTGTTGATAATTAGCTATTGCTCTGAGCCCCCAAAGCCAAGCCCAGGAGCCCTGGCTTTCCCTGGAACCCTGCTCCTTACTGCCTACTCCCCAAATCTACATAACTGAGCCACTGAAGTTTTGTTGCCTCACACTGCAGAGGGCTTCCAGAACTGGGTTCACAGCCAGCTCTGGTTGGAATCAGTTAATTCTGATCAATCCATCTAGCCCATGCTCATATTTCCTGTTATGATTATTTGTCCAATATTCATATTACTACATTTGAACCACCAGAAACTAGGGAGAAGTGTTGGAATAGAGAGGCCTGGCTCTAAAAGATGCACAATACTTATGTTAACTACTTAAGGCATGTAACCCTTACAACTCCATGAGGTAGGAGTTGTTTATTATACTTATTTCACAACCAAGGCAAAAGGAAGGAAGGAAGGAAGGGAGGGAGGGAGAGAGGGAGGGAGGGAGGGAGGAAGGAAGGAAGGAAGGACTCCCTCTCAGGGAATCAGCTGCCACTTCACATGCTACCTTACAGAGAGGCCTACATGTCAATAAATAGAGGTCCTCAATATAACGGCCCACCTGCAAAGGACTGAATGGTGACAGTAGCTATGTGAATGAACTTGGAAGCTCTCTCTTCATCGAGCCTTCAGATTGAGACCACAGCACTGGCCAACACGCTCACTGCAGTCTGAGGACTGACCTCAAGGCACAGGCACCCAGCTAGGGTACATTGGGTTCCTAACCCACAGGAACTGAGATAGATGATGGATGTTTATCGTTTCAGATCACTAGACATTGGGGACAATTTGTTACACAGCAACAGGTATCTAATACAGTCTGTTAGGCGAGAATTCCAATCTTTTTCTCAGCAGCAGGATAAAATCAACTTCTTCCCATAAAAACTCAGATCTCAATTCTACAGATTAGGTTTGGCTTGTATTTTGCTATTTATGAATCTACACACAAATATTCAAATTTCCCCAACATCGAATGGAGACGTACTGTGTACCAGACCATGAAGTGCGGATTGCTGGCAATGCTGCACTCATCTTTGCACCCCAGGACCTAGCACCAGGTTTATCTCACAAGAGTGATTCTGTAGCTATGGGTTGAATTAAATTCTCTCACCACTGGTTGGCTATTAAGACCCACATTTTACTGAGAGAGGGGCCTGGGGCCTAAATGACTCAGAGAGGGTCAAATAAATGGCCTTAGGTCTTCCATGAAAATTCTAACGCTGCCATCTGCATATTCCAGAATGTCTACAGTGGGTAAAAAAATAGCCCACTGTATTCTAAAATGGCAATGTTTCCCTTTCTCCCTAAAATACCAGCTCAAAATAAGCAGGTGGCTTTTAAAAATATTTTTATTCAAGGATTTCATCCAAAAAGTCTCTGTTATCCTTCCCCCCCCACCCTACCCCCCACCTATCCGAGTACAGTGAAATGGCCTTTACCATATTTTAGACGGATTCCTGGGATATAGTTCTTCAATGATGACATGTTAGCAGTAAGTAACAATCGGGTTATTTTAGTCCTCGCTAATAATGTTCACGGAGCAATTGGTGTTTTTTTTCCTGAGTTAATAAGAAACATTTGCAGCAAATGCATGGGAGTCTGCAGATAAAGCAATTGGCAGGAGATGGTATGTTTAAATACCACAAAACAGCCCATATCCAAACAGGTGTGCGATAAAGCAGTATAAACAAACTACTCTGCAGGCAGTTTAGCCCAAGCAAAATTGTGTAAAAAAACTTTCTTCCCATTCTGATAAAAAAAATACATACATACATATGTATATTATATATATACATGTATACACATGTACATATATATATATATATATATATATATATATATATATATATACACACACACAGAGAGAGAGAGAAAGAGGGAGAGAGAACCAAATCACCTTCTTATATCCTCCTCACACTACACAGCTAGAAAAACAGTTCTTACTCTCAGAGCTGAAAGTAAAAGTTGTTTGACTTTTTCTTTCTCTCTTTCTCTTTCTTTCTTTCCTTTTTTTTAATGGCCGGATAAACAAAACCTTGCTAGGGAAGCGATTCCACTTCTGCAAGTGTGGCCTTGAGCTAGAATCCTGTGAAAGACTCACCTCTTTTCAACCTTTTAGATTCACGTCTGCCTCTTTGAATTAGTGATGGTCACTTCATGTTGTGCTCTGATATTTTTAAAAAATGTTTCTTTTGGTGCCGTTTTCTTAAACACGTGGTAGTTGACTCAGGGCGTTAAGAACATAGATGCGGAGAGAACTGTTTGGTTTCCATTAAGACCCGCTAAGCGCACAGGAAACATGGTTTAGAGCACAGAGGGGTTATAAAAACTGTCCTCTGCTTCACGCCATTTCTTTCCGGCCGGGAGCAAAGGTAGGGCAAGGAGCCGGCCCCTGCCAGAAAGTCTGGAGGCAGGTGGGTTAGGTATTTCCCACTGGGCTGTTTAGGTGTTTGGGATTCTTTGTCCTTCGCCGACCTGTCTCTAGGTGGGGGTAAGCCAACAAACAATGCCAACGCAGCCCAAAGCCCCAAAGAGGTCACTGAGGTTAACACGTCTCAGGGGGAGGAGGTGTCATGGAGCGTGGAACCGGAGTCCCACTCAGCTCCTGGCGAGCACGGTGCGCGCTTGCCCCTTCTGATTTGGGACAGTCTTGTAAGCACGGCGGCCAGGAAAATTACCTGCAGGAGCTCCACGCAGGGTCTGTCACAGAGGGGATATTCGGTTTGTGGCCACTTTGATCTCAACTTTTGTTCCTGCTTTCCTCAAGCAGTTTCCCTTTTGAATACACCTCTCAACACGCACGCCTGGGTCCTTCTCTCTTCCCCTCGGAATAGCTCTCCCTACACACTGTGCATGCGGTGGAAGCACGCCGAGCAGAGGAGAAATGAAAAGGGTTGTGTCAAAGGCATTTGGCTAAGAGGCTGAGTTCTGAACTCAGGCCTGCTTCAGATCCACCCCGTTGCCTTTCTAGCCAAGTGAGTTCTTCGAGCCTCAATTTCCTCATCTGAAAAGTGGAAATAAGAGAGAGCAGCACATTCTTCACTGAGGTGCCCCGCTCAACATGCAGAGTGCAGAGGCCGAGGGGCACTCGAGTACTTCCTTCGCGCACCCACAGAACCCCAGGGACTGCGCGTGGTCTCTGCCGGGGCGCTCCAACTGGCTGCTGCCCGGGCTCTCGGTCCTAATTCTAGTAACCGTTCCGGGTAGTTCCAGCCTGCGAATAACCACCTCAGAGCCGGAAATCACCGGGTCATACTTCAAACCCTATGAACAAACATTTTGACTGATGCCGAACTCGCGGGTTCAGAGCTCCAGCCACTTAATTCTGTAACCAGGACGAGACGGAAAGCCGGCGTTCCTCTCTGAAACAGAATTTTCTCCAAGAAACCACGGGTGAACAGAGAATCAAAATAAAGGCTCTCCTTTCTGCTATTAATGAGGGTCAGAGAGCAAGAGTCAGCGGCATGGCTAGCGGTGCTTGAAGAACATTTGGTATTATTTTGTGCGGCACTCTCCCTCCCTCTTGTTTTTGCTTTTTCTCTTTTCCCCCCCTGTGGCAAGTATTATAAATAGGCCTCCTTCTTATCTGATCCGCCCCTCAATGTTTTTCATTTGAAAACCACAGTTAATTTTAGATAATTGTCGAAGATAATCTCAAATTTGTGTGTAATATAGGCCCTAGTTCTAAGAAAAACATGACATTTCTGGAAGGCCTGGTTTGGGTCCCTCTTCCTCTGGCGGCTCCACAGCCAACATCTCTGACTGGCTTCCTGCACTTCACAGAGACAGGTTGTACCTTGAGCCTGCTGGATCCCTCTTCTAGAAGCGGAGACTGCCTTCTCCCTGCACTTCCCCTGTGCCACTTTAGAGGACAAGCAGTGTTTTGGGAAGTGAGGAGTGGGTCGGTGGACACCGTCCCCAGTATTGGCTCTGCAGTGACAGTGGGGCCCCCCCTTCTCAGCAGGCCAGGCCCCTCCCCATCCGCACGCAGATAACTCTGCAGTCGAAATGTGCAAAGGCTGTTTGCTGCCCAGCGCTGGTTGTGTTTCAGAGCCTGGGCCACATTTGTCCTGGCCCGAGTTAAGAAGTAAAGAACATTCCAATTGTGAGCCTGGATGGAAAAAATATATTTGAAGTTTTTTCTGCTAACAAGGTATGCGGAGGACTTGAATTCCAGTAAACGAAGGTTAAAGACAGGCTGGTTTGCAGAATACAGTTGCCTCTCCCCTCTTTAATTTTTCCATAAAGTGCCATAAAAAGCCACTACACTAACAAACATTTTGGGAAGGGAACAGGCCCTGGGCCAAGAAGCCACAAGCTTAAATGGGGGAAATCTGAACCCTGAGGCACAGTTTCCTGAGCAGAGTCATTACTCAAGAAAGGATCAGGCATTAACGGCTGTACCCGGACCAAATCTACGGCCACCCTGGGCTCCCCAGGGCCACGTGGGTTGGGTCAAGAGAGAGCCACAACCCTTGTCATCATCTTGACTCAAGAAGTACAAGGAGTCTGCTTCTCTATAGCTCAGGCGCTGCACCTGAGAGCACACGAGTTGCTTCATTTAAAGAAGGGAAAGCAAGTCCAATGCAGTAACAGTCAAAACGCCAGCTGCATTTATGTATTTTTTAAAATGTATTGTTGTGAAACACGGAGATATTCTGCTAAAATGGATACAGAAGAATGAACTTCCCCAGAGAAGTTCTAGGTCAAGCATGAAAAAGGAAAATATGGAGGAGGGGTTAACCCTAGAAAATATTGACATACTACAAAACCATAATAATAAAATCAGTATGGTACTGGCTCAAGAACAGAGACCGATGAGTAGAGCAGGCCTATTTATAAATTAGCACTTGAAATATGATTAACACAGCTTATAAATCATGGGGAATAGTTAGATTATTTAGTAGATGCTATTGAGAAACACACCATATGGAAAATAATAAGGTCTATACCCCTATATTATACAAAGGTGGACTCCAGATGAAGAAGAGATAATATCAGTGGCAAAATCATAAGGTTAACAGAAGAAAACTTAGAAGGATATTTTTGTGGGTTAGAGGCAGAGAAAACTTTCTAAATAAGAACTAAACTCACAAACCGTAGGGGGGAAAAGTGGATGGTTTTGCTTGTTCCAAAATTGAGTATTTCTTTTTAATAAAGGATAGCAAGGATGAAAGTTAAAAAAATACACACATAGGAACAGAGTATTTGCAATATCCAAAACTGACTGAGAACCAATCGAGGGTATGTGAGGGACGCTTGTAAGTTAACAAGAAAAGAATTATAAAATCCAATAGAAAAGGATATGATAGGCAACTCACAGACATAGAAATCCAAACAGCTTCCCACAATATGAGAGGCGTTTAAAGTCATCAGTCTTGGGAGAAATGCACATCAAAGCCAGCGAGAGACAAGCTTTGTACCCATCAGATGGGCAAGGGTTGGTCTGAGATGTGGGAACACACAATTCCTCGTGCCCTGCTCTTGGGATTTTAGGTTAGTGAAGTCATCCTAAAGAATCATGTCACAAAATGGAGTGAACATGTACATGAGAATCAATAGGTCCACTTCTGGAATATCCAACAGAATCCTCATCTGGGTCCTTGAGTGAGAATACGGAAGTTTATCGTAGACTTGAGACCTGTGGATACTGGGCCAGGCAGGCAACCAAGAGGTCCACAGCTGTGGAAGTGGGGAAGTAAAATGCTGGGGGCCTGATACTTTGTATGTGGCAGTCAGGAGAAACTAGCTGGAATTCCCAATTAGCAGCACGTGAGGTTCTTAAGAACACAGTGCCACATGCAAATAAGGAAAGCAACCAGTGAGGATTGTTGAAAGGACTGAAAGGACCAAATGGTAATAGAACACTCAACATGGTGACAGGCCCAAAGAAGGTATTTGATTCTAGCAACAGGTAGGTGGAAAATCAGAAGGGTCAATCCATCCTGACAAAAGAGTCAGGACTGTAGGAGAGGGGGTGGTATCTGAAATTACTCAAAATTAAATTTTTGGACTATCTGACTTGGTAGCTGGATCAGGGCTTCTGCAAAGAGAAAAGCTTTGAACACGGAGAATGACATACCAGGCAGATGGCCCCCTGCCCCAGTATTAGTGAGTGAGGTTCCACTGTCGCCCTAGCCAGGTGCCACGTTGGCCAAAGTTAATTCTTAGCTATTTCCTAATTCATCACTCCCTCTCTTGACCTTCCATATGTACCTATGTTTCATGGTCACAGATAGAAGTTCTGCTGAGAGTTAACACAGGTTATGGAGGAACCTATTTTCCCTCTCCCTTTATACCACGCAAATACTGTAAGGCATGTCTATTATATTAATGTGCACTCCTCAAAAGTCAGAAACTGATGCCATAGAAGTGAAGAAGGGAAACAGATAAGCTTGTCTGAGACGCTTGCTCTGGGAAGCCTAAGAGATTCCATTCTGCAAGTGTGAGGCCAGGGAGTTCTTTCCGAGTGACGAGACAGCAGGTTATTTACATTGTATTTGTGACTAGGGGTCACAGAGAGGGGCCAGGAGCTGAATTCCAAGAATGGAACAGACTCCAGCTCTCTCTAAAGGAAATTCAGGGTTTGGAAAACTCCCAAGGAGCAGTAATTCAACTTAACTAACCTGATGGACTGTTTTTAAATCAACTTGAGAAATATAGTCAAACATTGAACAGCTTCCTAGAACTGAAACAACAGGGCAAAGGTAAGCTTTTATTAGACGTTAGCAGTACACCCTGAGCACTGGTCAGAGTGGAAGGCTCAGCTCTATCTGGAAGTCTTGGTTTTATTTCCCCCCCCCCTCCCGCCCCCCCATTTGGGGATTGTTTAGAGCAAGGCATGTTTTCTACCTCCTGGTAATTCTTTATTCGAAGCTAACATACTGAGCAAATTAAGTCAACTCAATATATCGAAGGCCTACTCCGTGCCTGCTGATGTGCTGGGGCTTTTCCCTATCTTATCTCATGAATCCTCTCATAATCCTTCAGGGAAGAGCTTATCATTCTCCATTCTTCCGAGAGGAAAGAGTCTCTGGGAGGTCAGAGAGCTTCTCAAGGGAACATGGTTTAGAAAAAGATGTGGATTCAAACCCAGACAGCCGATTCCAGATTGGAACTTTCCTCAACCCACACCCACACCTCTAAAAGATATCAGGCCTCCCTAGGGGATCCCATAAAGGACCCCATGATAGCAGGGTTGAAGGGATACTTTGTCTCTCTCCACCTATTTTCAAGCAAGGATATTAGAGGGGGAGGTGTGTGCAGAAATGGAACCGGGGAAGATGTAAGGATAATAAAGACAGTGAGCCTTTGAGTTCCTATCATGTGCCCAGTACTGTGACAAGTGGTCTGCACAAGCCACTATCCTATGAGCTGGTTATGTTATTCGTTCTATTTTTCTATTTGGGAAACTGAATTTCAAAGTTTAATTGTCTGAACTCAAACCTCAAACACTAGGAGTAGGTCCTCAATTTGACTCTCAAACCAGTGTTTCTGAAGCACTGCTCAAAATTGTTTTCCTAGTACATGGCGACCCGCAGCAGGGGTAGCAAGGGATGGTATGGAGGCCTACGTGGTGACGGTGGCAGTAGGGGTGTGATGACGTTCATGGCAGCGGTGGAGTGGGTGAGGATGGCATGGTGGTGATAACAGTGGCAGCAACGGTCCTGGTGGTGATGGAGGTGACGGTGGGGGATGCTCATGCACACCTCCTCTGCAGAGTTGCTGAGAAAGAGAGTCTTCTCTCTATGCCCCGAAGGGTCGAGTAGCTTTTTCTCCATAGGTTGGCCTTTAATTCCTCTGCTTCTATTCACTTCCACCCTATTGACAAGAGCTGCGGTTGTCCAGGACGAGCCAGGGAGGGACAGACCCCATGACTGTTTCCCCGAAGGCGGCCTTTGGCCACTCTGTGCCGGAACACATGACCCCCTGCCTCGCCCCTGGCACATTAACCAGGTGACTGCCTGCCAGGACCCAGCCCAGTCCAAAGGGATTTGGGATTCAGCGTCCCAAACAAGGCACTGATTAGCTGGTAATCAGGCAGCGATTAGCAGGTCGGGTCACCTGCAGTTCAGTGCCCATTGTTCCCTGCAAAGTCCTGGGATGTTTGCCACGCGGCCAGAGAGTCTGAATGTCTGAGGATCCCACTGCCTGCAGCTCTGCTGTGTAGAGCTGTGATTAGGGAAAAATCCTCTGTTCCCCTAAGCCCATCCCCGCCGAGGAGGCAGTGCTGTGAATCCCTTCTGCCTAAGCACACAAAAGGCTTTAGGGAAAGAATGGCCTGCTTAAGAGCCCAGCAGTGACAGGGAGGCGAGGCCCCAAGCGTACACTGAAGAACTAGAAGCAAATTAGCACATTCCTCTTTGGGCGCGGTGTTGAGAGTGTGCACAGTGAAATCGGGCACAACTGAGTCCGGCCTGGGATTCTGCTGTGGTCTTCATATGTGACCTTGGATAAGATATTTAACCCAGAGACTTGGTTACCTTGCATTTTGAGATAATTAATACTAATACTTGTCTCTGAGGGTTGTTTGCGCTTTAAATGCAAAAAAAAATGAATGTAAAGCAGTTAATACAGGCTCTAGGATAGAGGGAGGGCCCAGTAATTGCCGTATCACAGTTACCACCGGTCATAGGAGAGACATCAGCATTATTTGACGTACTTTACTTAAAAAAAAAAAAAATGCCCCAGTAACATCACTTCTAAGATGAGATGAGCCCCTCCTTCGGAGGCCTTCATAAGGATGAGATGAGGTAATTCTCATAAAGCATTCAACTCAGAGCCTAGCACAGAATTAGCACCCAAAAAATGATACTGACAATGATGATAATCGTCTTTATCATTCACTCAAAGATAAATACAAAAGGATTTTTGCAGCATATTTCACTATGTCGCAGTATATAATCATGAAAGTGTAGAGCATGATTTTGAACTAAAAGGGGATTAATGAAATGACTCAGAGCATTCATATCATTGAGTCCTATACAGTTCCACAATCCATGTGTCCTCGAATCATCTAGAGATCTTGTTAAAACACAGATTCTGCTTTCGTAAATCTGCGGTGAGGCCCAAGGTTCTGCATTTCTATCTAATTTCCAGGTTATTCCAGAGCTGTGGCTCATGGATCCCACTTTGAGTAAACAGGATATACACTTCTGTAGCACCAAAGTATGCATATATATATATATGTATATATATATACTTATATAGAGAGAACCTTCCTAGGCTATCCTCAAGACCAGTCATCTCTAAATAAGGGACTGTGAGTGGTTTCTCTCTCCCTTCACTAAAGTGTTCCAGCTTTCTCAAAAATGTAATAACACACATGTAAAGAAAACATTAAAAAATGCAATAAATTTTATCAACACAGAACGATCTTCCCTCGCCTTCCATCTTGTCACATGGCCAGGTTTTCCAGCACATTCCTTACCAGGTCTACATGCCTAATGCTCCGATTTTCTCCTATAGCCACACTAGACCTTTTCAGCGGCCTAACCACAAGGAAATCACATTAGCACACGCTCATTCTATAGGCTTCAGCTCTCTGAGGAGCAGGTGGGATCCAGTTTGGATACAGCTGCTGGCCAGGGTTCATGGCCTAGGGGCATGCGAACCAGCCAGGTGCAAGATGGACAGCTCTTAACTTAAAGGAGCCCAGAGAGTTCTGAAGTCCGATTCTGGCTGCATGTGGAGAAGGAATTCCAGCAAACATGGTGGGGTATTCTCTGGAGTTGGAAAGAGCTCAAGAAAGTTCATCCTACAAAAGCAGCAGATCCACTGGGTTTCTGTAAGGAGCGGGATGAAGAAAAGACCCCCATAGGATCTAAGGGTGGGTAGGCATAAGATCTTTTCCTCCTTTTGAGCACCAGCCCCCACACCCCCCAGAAAAGAAAATTGGGTATGTGGCCCAATATATTATCCTCATCAGACTCGTCCGGTCACTGAGAGGTTGGCAGAGTCAGAATGAGCAAAGAGAGACAGAACATGGGTTGAATTCTAACCTTGCCATTTAATAACTAAACTGCCTTAGACTGGAGACGAGGCTCTGTTCCTGCCGCGGACAAGGGGAACAGAAGTGCGAGGGCTTAATAACTATGGAGCTAAGAGGTCCTGGCCTCCGGGCAGGCACAAAGCAGGCTTGCTCACGCCCATGCTAACAATTGTCATGCTCTGTGTTCAGTATTCACTATCCTCTTCATTGTAACATACACCTTGTACCTGCCTAGAAGAACCTGTAGTCACCGCGAAGTCCCCTGTACTGGCCCCCAACACGGCATCCGTTCAAGTATCAGTCAGACGTTAGGGAGAAACAGATGGTGTACCCGGACTGGGTAATAAGAGGAGAGTTTAATAAAGGGACTTTTCACAGGGGTGACGGCAGGGTTTAGGAAGTCCATAAAGGAAAACATAAGGCCCCAGGGGTAGCAACAGTGGTGAACCATTACCCAGCTCTCTCCACAGCTTGAAAGGCCAAGGGGAACAAGTAGTACAAGAATCCAGAGAGGGAAGCGGTTTGGAGAAGGTTGCCTGACAGGGGCAGGGGCTCTGGCCTTTATTGTGAGGGGGGAGGGAGGGGCAGCCAAGTCACTAAGGAAGGGGAGGCTGGAGAATAAACTCAGACCCCTCTGTCCCTACCCTTCTAAGCCTGCTCATGCCTTTGCCAGACTCTGGTGTGGTTTCTCCTCTGACTGCATCTGGATACTTCCTGACCTTACTGGGTGGCTATCTTACGTGCACAGTTACATGGTCAAGAGATGAAGTTCACATTTCCAAAGGGGACACCCATGGCTACACCAAAGCATGAGATACAGCCTAGAGCCTGAACGTACTACATGTGAAATTTACTTTAAGACTGATCTGTAAAGCACCATTATAGGACTCTACATCCTACATACCTAGTCCTGCTGGCGATCATACCATGAAACTCATTGAAAGACTTCCAGAAGCAGATGACTTTCAGAAGAAAGATTCTTCCCAAGTTTCTATGGAACAAAATGGCATCATTTTGTGGAACCCAAAAGGAAATCAGATGGCAAGATAAGCTGCTGTTGTCGCCTCCTTGGAGGGAGGGGTCCCCAGCAGTGTTCAGAAGGAGGACAGTGACTCTGAGGGACACCTGGAACATTGCGACAACACTGTCAATCCAAATCTGACCCTTACTTCAGGGTCCTCCTTGGAACTCACACGTAACTTTCTTTCAGCATTCGACACTCATAAGTTTATATTAATTCTTTATATGCCTGGATCATTTGCTGAATAGACTGTCAAATCCTTGAGGGCAGGAAGGTGGTATAAAGTGCATCCCATGCTTTAAAATACATGAAGGTACAGGGGCACCAGCTGGCTCAGTCAGTGGAGCATGTGACTCTTGATCTCAGGGTTCTAAGTCTGAGCCTCGTGTTGGGTGGGTGTAGAGATTACTTCAAAAAATCTTTTAAAAAACTACCTGAAAGTTTAGAAAGTTAATATATGCATCATTCTTAGCATGTGACTGGGCACACACAGAAAGTGATGAATAAAGAGATTTATGATTATTCTCCTATTCTTTATGTTTTATATCTTCCACCATGCTGAAAATATACCCCCACCACACACACACACACACACCCTAAAAAAAAACCTCAGCTTTCCTTCTGCGGGCCATTTTTCACATAGAATTTCATACATAGGGTTCCTCATTTATACTGGAAACTGTGAAGCTGCTTAGTCTGATAGTAATTCATGATTTTGATATTATTTCCCCTTTATTCTTTTCTCACTTGTAGAGCCAATCAAATTAGTATTGTAAGTGCCAACTTGTTTGCAATCACTGACATTAAAACAAGGTCACAGGGGCTCCCAGCTGGCTCCTTTGGGAAAGTGTATGACTCTGGGTCTAGTCGTGAGTCCAGGCCCCATGTTGGGTGTAGAGATTATTTAAATAAGTCAATAAACTTAAAATTGTTTTTAAAAATGTAGTAGCAGTTATTAACTATAAAGACTATGCAGATAATCCAGATAATGCTTTATCAATTGTATAGAACAAAAACACAATACTCAAAAATTGGGGCAGAGAAGGTGGTTTCCTGCCCTGCCACAGTCACATGGCACATGGCATAGCCACCTTTAATCTCAACAGCTTGGATTTCCGTTTTCTACATGAGGATGTTGAGGCTCAGTGGCAGGGGGGTTCAGTTACCTGCCTAGGTTCACGCACCTAGTAAATGGTGAGACTCAGACCCAAGCCTTTGTGTCTCCATGTCCAGTCTTTTTTTTTTTTTTAAAGGTAAATTCTACCCCCAATGTGGGATTTGCCCTCACAACCCTGAGATTAAGAGTCACCTGCTCTACTGACTGAGCCAACCAGGCGCCCCTCCACATCCAGTCTTTCGATTAGACTGGGGTACTCTCTGAGTGTTACCAAGTGAATAATGCTATACTGATGCATACAGGCGACGAGGGGTTGGCGTGGGGGTGTTGAAGGAGGATACAAACAGGAAGGGATACTGGCCAGAGACCTAAAAACAGTCCACAGTGACCTTGGGTTCAGTGATGGTTCAATCAAGAGCGATGGGGAGTGTAGACCCATCTAGAAGCCAGGCAGCCATACAGATGAGGCTCTCCTAGCAGGTGCTCTCCAGGCACACTTCCAGGTGGGGCTACTGCCGGCATCTCCACATCTGGCTTAGAAGCAATCCACCCATGAAGAACTAAATGCATGAAAGGAAAATTCCCGGTTGTTCCTAATTATATGAGCTATGATCCTCCCTCCAGACATCTGATTCCTACTTTGAGTTTGTGGCTGGATATTCCTTCCCAGAATTCTTCGTGTCAGTCCTTTTGGGTCTTCAGGGAGTTATGGAAATGGTGACCCTCAAGACACATCCACATTCTGATGGGAGGGCACAAATCTAGGGCCCTCTGGCTCCAGGAATGAAGAGACTCCATGGAAGAAATGTTGTTGACCATTGTTCTTACTGTGGAAAATCATAGAAAAGTGCTGCTCATCCTTCATGCTCTAAGTGTCCAGAATTGGGGGAACGAATACGTTTAGGTGACAGTATGATAAACTCTACAACAGATTAATAAAGCTCAATACAACTTTTGCATGGCTTAGAGTCCTAACAATACAACTGATCTGCTACTATAATTCTACTTTCCCTATAGCAAAGTTAAATTTCTGTTGTTTGGGAATGGCAAATTGAGTCACGTGAAGTTTCAGGAATCATACACACACACACACACACACACACACACACACACACACACACACAAGCGTGCGCGCGCATGCGCGCACCCCAGGTAAAGCCATAACAAAAGTCCTTTTGCCTTTCATATATTTTGAGGACAATGAAACCATTCAATCAGTGCCCAGAATGATAATTATCTTTTTGGACACATGACCTCATACTCCCAATCTATTAAGCACACCAAATCTGAAAATAAGAGGTATTAGGGATTCTACTGAAACGGATACAAGGGAATTGAAACAAAATCTAGCCTGCTTTAGTTTTGTAATCCCCAAAGGAATACATACTAAAAGGATGGGTGAGTTAAGACCCTTAGAAAAGAATAAGAACACAGAAAAACAAAATGGTGGATGCATGTGGCTTTTACTTGCTAGATGCCTGACCCTCATTGCTTCAGGTCACATTAATTTGGGATGGTGGTGGTGGTGAGATGTTGACTCAGGTGCAGGTAGCAATTACAAGGTCCTGTGGCCAAGTTCCACAGTAAAGTGAATCTCCCTACAGTGGTTGTTGTTGTCAAGATCCCATCTAGCCATGACATTTGGCTACTGGAGCCAATCCACAGAATGGTTAGCTACATCAGAAACAACTGCTTCCTGCAGTCCAACCTTCATTCTAGGGGTCACCTCCTCTTGAATTTTAGAGCCCCTTTTCTCTAGAGATGTGGGTGCAGGTTGCACCCAGGTGGGGTGTGTTGGAAGATGTGTGACCACACAGTGTTGCTCTCACAAACTATTCACTGATATAGACCCATCGGTTATCCGGGAGAGAGAACAGGCATCTGGCATTTCTCCCATTTAGGGTCAGTCCCCAGCCTTTCTGGGACACTTTCTGCACACAAAAGAAACTTTGTTACCTGCTCTTAATCTGAATCTTAATTTCTGTGTCCTGAACCCTCCCATCTATAGTTCCCAAAGTTATTGTTACTGTTTCTTCTAGAAGGCTTAGAAAGTAGGTTCTCAGGCAAATGGAAACCTTGGGCAGGTCCCAGAAATTCTAAGGTGGGAGTGCTGATCAAGTGTCTCCACTGCCATCCCCGGATCTCTCTGAGGCCTCCCCACTCTAGACCCCTGGAGACCCACATTAAAAATGCTTCAGAGCAGGAAACCTAGTTGATGGATTAATCAATCAACCAACAAGTATTTATTGAGAGCACCTAATTTTTACTCAGCAAATGCTGACTGGAGCGGATGGTGCAGTGACAGATAATGGAGGACTCTTCAAAGTCAGACAGAGGACGTAAAACTGATACTCAGCTCACCACGCATTCATTTGACACTTGACCATTGAACACCCTTGCATGAACTGTGCGCAGTATTTTGGGAAATGAGGATAAAGAATGCAGATTAGACTATCATTCCATGTCGTGTACAGTCTAACACGATCACAATTTTTTAAAAATACTGAAAATAAAGGTAATGTGTATTGTAATGGGAAAATAGGCTATTTTCAAGGCTTAGGGAGGTTAAGGAAGTGAGGACATTTAAACCTCAGATTTTTGAGACCTGGAAGGATATAATCAGTGGTTTGGGAATATGATTTTGGTGGTGGTAGACAACATGGATGGAATGATGTACTAGGTTGAAAAATGCCTCTGCTCCCCAATTCATGTCTACCCAGAAATTTAGAATGTGACTTTATTTGGAAATCAGGTCTGTAGATAAAATAAGTTAAGATGAGGTCATACCAGATTGAGGTGGGGCATAAGCAAATACTTATAAATGACTGATGCCCTTTTAAGTAGGCCTTGTGAAGATACAGACACACACAGGGAAGAAGGGCATGTGAAATCAGAGGCAGAGATGAAAGTGACACAGCTAAAAGCTAAGGAGCACCAAGGATTGCCAGCTATCAACAGAAGCTAGTAGAGAAGTAGGAACGATTCTTCCCTAGAGTCTTCAAAGGGAGCATGACCCTGCTAACTAATTGCTTTCAGACGTCCAGCATCCAGGGCTGTGAGGAAAATAAAGTGCCATTGTCTTAAATCATCCATTTGTGGTAGTTCGTTACAGGAGACATAGGAAACGAGTACAGATAATGAACTGGAATCAGGAGACTTAGGACTATCTTCAGGAGATGTAGTAAACTAGTACAGATCACACACTGGAGTCAAGGAGATCACCAGCCTAAATGATGTACGAGTCTTGACTTAGGGTGGTTGAGGGCCCAGGTAAGAAAGTATAAGTGTAATTTTGTATGGTTGCATGCAAGATGATGGTTGAAGACTCTGGTAGAAGAAACAGTATATTCTCAAGCTCGTTTCATGATTAACAGGCAAACCAAAGGAACATGGACAGATTACTGTTGAGCTTCTGAAGGTTCAGCTCCATTTATGGGACAGCATAAGAGAGGAAGCAAGTGAGAGAGTGAAGGAATTACTGCAAACCTTCCATTCAACTCAATAGGTATTTATTGAGCCTTGCCTACTTCATGTCCACGAGAAACTCACAGTGCAAATCAGGTGCAAAATGAAAATTCAAACCAAGGGGATATGGGCAATCATGGAAGTAAATTGAAGGAATGGAAACAGTGCTGAGAAAAATAAATAACTGCCCCCTTAATAATTGAAGGGTGGTCAGGCTGTCTTCCCAGAGAAGATGACATCTAAGCAAGGGTTAAAAGAATTAATCAGGGTGGCCCAATAGATAAGGCTGGAGGAGACAGGAAAGAACCAGAATCTACTATTGTGTCTGAATCCTTCTGGAGTAGAAGCCACCCCTGATTCCAGTGCCTTCATTCAGCATCCAGAGGCACACAGAAGCTGGTAAGCAAGTGAATGAATGCATGAACTAATAAAGTGACCCAGAAGCCAAGGGACAAAAGTGGTTTCTGGAGGAAAAGAGGATGATGTACATTGTTGAAAGTCAGATGGAAGCTAAGCAGACAAGGATGACCACATATAAAGGACAGGTCACTGGAACTTTGGGATGATCCAAGTTTGGAAAAGCCCAAGGGCAGCTTTCAGGAGTTGAGAAGAAAAGAATAAGCAGTGAGGAATGAACAATTTTGATGAAGGTCCAAGTTGTCAAAAGGATCAAAAGGAATGTTTAGGGGAAATTGTGTTTGAAGTCTAGAGGAGAAGGAAATGTGAAGATGTTGGAAACATAGCTCCTCAGGGGCCAGGGATGGGTGGATAAATGAATTGGTTAACATTTATTGAGCACCTACTACAAGAAAGGCACTACACTAGCCATTTTCAAATACATTTTCACTGCATCTGAAATTGAAAATTCACATAAAATGTTAGCTCTAGAAAAAAAGAAGGTTTTCCTTTAATAATGGGGAACAGAGCAGACAGGCGGATCATATAAGGAAATGGGTTGATGGAGATCTCTCCCTCATTTGCCAAATATTAACTGGTTACCCTTCTGTGCCAGACACTCTGCTAAGGACCTCAGATACTTAATGGGAATCTAGCAGCAAACCTAGAATGTTCTATTGTGATCCCCATCTTGGAGATGGGGAAACTAAAGCTGTTAAACTTTTGCCTGGATTATTTCAACATGCAAGCTGTTGCCAATCAATCCAAGATCCAAATCTGAATGTGTCTGGACTCAATTTGTTCCTGTGCAAAACTACATCTCAGGGTTGTTGTGAGGTGGAATCATGGAGAAACTGCTCAAGAAATGGAAGTTCTTGCTGTCACTCTTTCTTCGCCCTTTGGAATGAGGACCTCAGATCTTTGTTAGACCCTCACGCCTCTGCCAACATTTTCTATCGCTCTTTGAGTTGGAGACTTCCTGTAGCCCCAGAAAGGTGCCAGAAGCAGAATGGAGTCAAATCCATCTGCTACCTTGGGCCCAAGATGTCTGCTCCCAGAAAAAAAGTCATGTTTGGGATGCAAACCAAATAGAGAACATGACCAAAAAGCAAAGGGTGTCTCCAAATGGGATAATGCAAACTGAGACAATAGTTGCACAGATCAATAAGAAACCTTTAAAGGCCACTGATGAGCTAGACTGCAGGGACGCTCCTGTTCTGGAAAAGGAAAATAAAATGGATCAATAAGAGATGAAACTGATATTAAATGGCTGAGATTTACTCCTTGCTTCCAGGTGCCCTTTGCCAAGCTGATTCTCTGGTCAGAGTTGTTCATTCTCTTCTTGTCCTCCATGAAGGGATCCTCAGGCATAAGAGAAACGGGCTGGCAAACAGACTCCTGCAAGATGGCACCAGAAAAGCCATAGGTCATGTCTCATTGCTCTGGTTACTGGTTACCACGACCAGGGGCAATTTGCCTGAATTCAACAAACAGAGTGAAGGGAAACATCAACCCACGACCCCACACCCAGCCTCCAATCTCATTTATGTCATGCATCAACAGCTGACTGCTTTTTAGAGTTTTCTGGTGCATTTAAGAGATTCACCTACCAACCGGCAATCTTGGGCAAACTTCTCACCCTCTCCATCTCAGTGTCCTTATCTAAAAACAGGTCAGCATTGTTGTGATGGAAAACAGCGTCGTGTTCCTCATCACTGCCAGTACCACCATCATCGGCTCACCAGTTAATACTGATATGGTTGAATGCCCTTGTGGCTTTGTGGGGGGGGTGACTTAAGGGTCACAGAGACTGTAACTGACTAGCTGGCCGGTCTTGAGCAAGTTGTGAATCTTCTCTGATCATCACGTAAGCCACCCCAGACCCAGGACAACATCTCTTCTGGTTACTTGAGGAGGCAGGAGCTCATACTTCGCATGAGCTGGGCACATAATGAGTGCTCAGAAAGGGTCCCGTGACTTAGGTCTGTGACTGGTCCCACAGCAAACTTTTGTTAAGATTGTTTATGTATTCATTTAAATGAGAGAGAGATAGAGGGAGAGAGAAGTGTGTACACATGAGCAGAAGGAGGAGCAGAGGGGGAAGGAGAGGGAGTGGGAAAGAATCTCAAGCAGACTCCATTCTGAGAACAGAGCCTGACATGGGCTTGATCCCATGACCCTGAGATCACGACCTGAGCTGAAACCAAGAGTCAAACACTCAAATGACTGAGCCACTCAGGCACCCCTCCCATCCCAGGCAAACTTTTTAGGCTAACATCTTGGTGAGCCCAGATTGACAACTCAGGGTCCACCTCCAGAGAAAGACAAAAGGATCTATCCGAGGGAGTGAGGGCAGGCAGAAAGCTACACTGTCTGGTGGGGCACAGGACCGAGAGAGATCCCAGCAGGCTTAACACCCTTTGAGAGAAAGCTTCCCACCATGATCTTCCTCCTTGTTTCTCCTCCTCCTGCCACGGCACAGAGCCCTCACCTTCACTCAAGCTCCTTGAGTGTCTGCAGGCAGTGCAAAGGGATAAGGGTTTTTCCTCTTGGACCGTGGAGCGTCTTTCAGTACTTGGGTGCCTCCTGCCTCCCCACCCAGTCCTCTATCCCCACCTCGCTGTTCTGGGCTCCATTCATGGTCCAGGATAGCAAGGGCCATGGGGATCAGGTTGACTATCCTCATAAGTATTGTTTCATTTAACATAACCTGAACCCCTACTATGTGCCAGGTGCCATATGGAGTGGCAGGGATCACCAGATAAACCAGACATGGTCTTTACCAGCGAGGCCATCCTGCACTAGCCAGTAACCACAGATGTCATACAAAGCCTTGCTCCCTACCACTCTCATTTTGCCTGCAAGAGAGATCTCTTGAGAATTTCAAACTCTCTTATGTTTTTTTTTTTCCTTACTACTTCTTCTTTCATAAACAGTAACACCCCAAAGCTACCCTGAGTCCTCTGCCCCTCCTTCTTTTCCCTCACTGTGATGAGTTCTTTACTTCTCCACTCTTCCCTCCTGGCTTTATGTCCTGCAACATCTTCTTTCTTGTGTAACACTTGGATACTTTCCCCTCATCCATCTCTGCTGCTTGTTGGCCAACTTTCCCCAGTGGCGGGTGAGCATTCTCTTTCCATGTCTCCATCTTCCTCTACCCTAGATAAGTGGATATGCAAGAGTCTGGGTGTTCAACTCCACCTCCTACCCCCCAGAAGGGACTTTTATTAGCCTGACAGCCTATGGTCCCTGCGTGGGGCCTGTAGTGTGTGTCTGAATGGGGCACATGCAGATCGCAAAAAAAAAAAAAAAAAAAGGAAACCAACCTTTTCCTCCTACTCTCTGACTGACAAGGGATTGTTTCACTGCAATATTGCAATATTTCTTCTGTCATCCTGTTCTTCTCCCATGCACTGTCTGCTTCCTTTGAGTTCTCTTACATCATTTTAGATTTCCCTTTAGCAACTCTGTCTTCAGTAAGGACCTCCTCTTTGAACAAAAAGAAAAACCTCTGCATGTCACTTTTCTTTCTCCTTCACCTTGCTCTCCTCTAACTCGTTTTCACATGTCAACTCCTTGGAAGGATGACAGGGACTGACATCTGTTGAGTGCCCTCCATGTTAGGTGTTACAAAATCTCCCACGGATAGAGCTCATGTAGAAGCGATTAGCCTCCATTTAACAATGAGGACACTGAGGCTCAGAAAGCTTAAGCCATGTGGTGTGGATCACACGTAATTGTGTGATAGGTCTCCAAGACTCTATGCTATCTGTCCTTTGAAATACCCACACATGGATGACATATGTGAGCACATGTGAACCCACTCGGCCGGGTCCGTGTGACATTCATTATAGAAAATGTTTGTTTGATTATTTCTCATTCCTCACCCTCAATGAGGGTCTTTGTGCTAGCTTTAGAATTACTATCTTCTAAGTGAGTCTGTGTTCAAAGGTTTACAATGAAAAGGATATACGTTTGGGCAAATCTAGGGCAGGGAAAAGAGCCGGAATGTGTCTGAGTTCAAATCCCAGCTCTTCATATCCACATGGCCTCAGGCTACAAGGAATAATAAGAGCACCTTCCTTATAGGGGTTGCTGTGGGTCCTCTGCTTCCTGACTGGGGACTCAGGGTGAGGCTCCCATGATCAGCAGGGTCCTGCTCGGCACATGTAGTGTTGCATAAATGTACACTGATGATTTCCTTATCTGAGATAAGGACTTGTGAGCTGTGGGACTCTTGACTTCAAGATAAATCTCTTGACATCACCAAACTTCATCTTTCCTGTTAAAACAGAGGTAATACTCTCTGTGTTGAAACTTTGCTATGAGCCTCTGACAAGATAAGCCACATAAAGCTGCTCACTCAGGCACTTGGTTGTAGCAGGTGCCTTCTGGCTGAATACAGGCCAGTTCCCTTTCCCTTTGTTCCAGGTAGCTCAAAGCACTGTGTACTAGGGTTCAATGGAAGGAACTAGAAGAGGGAAACAAAGAAACAAACCAACTTTGGGGCTGGATCTAGCTGAAGATCAGCTTCATGGGGCCAGCACGGAGTCTCCTATTCCCAGTTCCCACCAACGGGTGGTCTGGCTTGAGTAATCAGCCGAAGTCCACCCCACCCCTTTCTGAGGTGGTCCCCAAAGTTCTTGGTGAGTGGCGCTATAGACGTGGCTTCTTTAAAGGGGACAGGGATGATGTAAAAGATTATTCATGTCTGCACTGGGCTCTCTCTGAGTCACTCCAGGGCCTGGTGGTAACTGGAAGAAAACACCCCTGATCAATACCACATTTCCAGATTTCATTAGTTTTTAATAGCTCGATGCTGTTCTGGAAGGCAGCATCGGGCAGGCATAACTTTTGAGACAAAGAGAAATGTTAAGAGGCCACCCTTCGAGTTTGGACTTGAAGACACTCTGGATCCTCTGAGGGGTTCTCTCCCTCCAGAAGCTGTGAGCAGTGCTGCTGTGGCCTGACATGAGCTGTCTCCCTGTACTGCCCCCGGGGCTGAACGTCCCCCTGTCCTATGCAAGACTTTGCCCAGGATGTGATGAGCTTGGATTCGGCATCTTTCCCCAAATCACCAAGTTCTGACAATAGTGTCCTTCAAATGTCTGCCCCTCTTTATTTATCACGGCCACACTAGTCTGGGCCAACTCCCGGGAGAGATGAGCCTTAGCAACCACTGGGCCTCCCAGCAGCCCGAGAGAGGTCTGAAGACGGTGATAGGAACTGTGACCCCTGCAACAGCTACCAAGCCTCACTTGGCTTCCCACTGCTCCCTGAGCTGCCCCGCTCATCTTGTGAAAACCCCCTTGCTCTTCAATGCCCTCCCTCCCTCCTTCTAATTCAGGTTTCTGGACCTTTTGTTGCTGTTGTTTGTTTCCAAAACATGTCAGGATTTTATATATTCAAGGTCTTCATCTAGGACCTTCCCGTAGCCTGGACAACTCTTCCCCAACCTCTTTATGTATCGTCATGGTTATTACTTTGTTCACGTCTTGCCTTCCATGTCTCCTTCCCAGAGCCCCCCCCCCAGTTTACCTAAGGATACAACTATGCCAGTTGCCCTTATTCTGTAGCATTCCCATTACTGATTTCCATAAGCTGAAATTACGAATAAATTTGCTCATTTACTTGCGTTAGTCTATCTCCTCGTGACTGAAAGCTCTCTGATGACTTGGATCTATCTTTCTCACCACTGGATACCCCAAAAGAATACTGTGCCCGGCACGAAGAAGACTCACACTATACCGTGTCGAAAGAATGAATAAGTGAGTGCAGAAAGTGAATTATCTGGCAGGCTTGTGGTCCTCTACTGTGTTCACATGAGGGAGTAAGATGGGTATGTGTGTATGTGAATGGAGGGAAAATCTTCGGGAGCTTAGATTTCTCTGCTGAAACACTTCCATGGCTCCCCATTGCCCACTGAACAGAGCCCTAACTCCACTTAAGTTTCTAAGGCTCTTCGTGAATTGCCCTGCTTTCCCCTTGCAGAGATATATCTTACTCCATTTTCCCACTCCCTCTAAAGAACAAGTGATGTGTTTCCATGCCTATGAGGCTTGGCTCCTCATGCTCATTTTCTGTACCTTGCTGACACCAGGACCATTTCTTGTGGCATTCTCTCCAAACAGCCTCCATGTTGTCTTTGTGGGTCAGTTGGGTGCCCTCTCTTTGTGCTCCCTGCACTTTCACCTAAAACCAGAGTCTCCAAAATGGGGCAATGCAGGGCCTTCTTTTGGGCAATTGGGGAAAATACAAATATCTTATTTTTTAAATTCCTACCTTTGTATGTTTTACAGTGTGCACAAAATATTAGCATACCATTGCACCTACACTAATTTTAAAAGAGGAATATAAATGTATATAGGGGAGTATGGCCAATGAATTCATAAGTGTGCACATTCAGAAAAGTTTGGGGGTCGTAATGCCATAATACTCTTCACATTGCATTGTATTTGTTTTTGTCTGTTTCTTCTGAGACCTCCTTTAAGGAAACTCATCAGGGAAGGAATGCTATACAGTGTGGTATTGTCCAAGGGTGGCAGAGGAGCTGGTTTTAAATGGCACATCAAAGAAGGACACCCCAAAACACTGACTCATGCCCTTTTCAATTTCAATTCACAGAGGAGAAAGCCTAAGCTAGCTGTCAGTATGTCAATATTCTGACACCACTGGGTAACACGTGCCGGTGTCCCTTTTTAAAAGGGAACTCAGGCTCTAGGTTCAGTTCAAGCCCTTGGAAAGGGCCTCTTATGCAGCCAGAAACCCACAAATGGTCTTACTTTTCATTGCTCCCTGTTATCTGTAACAAGTAATGTTGTTTTTTCTCTGATAGCTTGTTTTCAGGCAAACTTTCTTAAATGTATTTAAAGAGAGATTAAATTTCAAAAACATTAAGTAAATTATGACTTATGTAAAACCTGGATATGGCAGCCCATTTACATTTGGGAAGCACCAGGGCAGCGTAATCGACATGATCTTTGAAATATCAAGACTTGGCTAGATTTCTGGCTCTGGCAGTGCCTGAATGTGTGACCAATGGCAAGGCTTCTCTGAATCTGACTCCAAAATAGGGGCAAAATTACTTACCTCACAAGGTATTTTGAGGTTGAGGATTAATGTCTGTAAAGATATTTTCCAATGCCTGCGCCTGCTTGGTAACTGATGTAGGTTTATTCAATGAGTGAAGGGTGAGTATGAATGAAAGAAATCTGAATCACTGAATTAGTGAGCCTGGGTCCTCCCTAAAAGTCTCACCCATCTTAGCTGGGATGAGTCGGGCTCTGGAGGGTCCCATTCTCTTCTCATCAGCGTCCCATTTCACACCCTGTTGGCATTTACCTGGGAACTTGGGAAAGTTAAGAACATGCCCCGTCCCTGAATTCGCTCCTTTGGAGGCATGAGTGTGAGAGGAAAATGGACTGTGGAGGAGACCTACACTTACTCTGTGGCTCTGCTGGAATCCTGGTAGAACGTTGACTGCAGAACATGAGATGTCTCCAAGTATAACTTCTGCCCTGATGGTTGAGTCGCCCCCACCAAGAAGTTTTCAAGACCGTAGGTGATGACCATGTGACCCACTCACCGTTTCTCTAAGAAGCGTCATGTTTATCTTCTTGAAAACAGAGAGACAGTTTGAGGGCATGTTCAGGATGAGGGCATCATGAACAAGGTCCTGAAAGAGTATTTCTAGAATCATTCTGTTTGTTTGTTTCTTTGTTTTAAGATTTATGTCAGACGCCTAAGCAACTGAGCCACCCAGGTGCCCCGAGTGTTTCGGGAATCTCATGTAAAGACGTGACTCTGCAGGCCAACATTCAGTCCATCTCTAACAGTCACAAACACTGCCATTCTGATGCAAAATGAAAGCTGTTTTCTAACAAGACCTTCTAAACAAACAAACAAATTCCTCCCATCCGCATGGCTTCTCAGTTTTCAGTAGTATAACCCAATCTTCTTTACATGATGATTTGGTCCCTGTGGAAACTTCCCAACTTCTTAAGGCACAGTATCATTCTTCTGTGGCATTCTGTAGCTCAGTACAAGTCAGAAGGACAGCTGAGTTTCAAGACGAGGGATCTCCTCCTAACAGAAGTATTGGCACATGTGTACAGGAATGTGAGGAATTGTTGGTGCCTGTCATATAGATGATCTCTCTCTCTCTCTCTCTCTCTCACACACACACACACACACACAGGCCAATTCATAAAAAGTAGGGCTCACTTCTGGTAACATAAAGCTCAGGATGAGCATCGGTCACCCCTGATTTCTGCTCCGGGTTGTCCATTGGATCCCCGAGAACAAAGACCTCAAGTCCTTCCATTTCGCTTCATTTTCATTTCCACTGAAGGCAAATGCAATAGAAAAAGGCCTGCGGTCAAATGTATAAATATGCTTCTGTGGGACCCAAGTGTGTACATGTTGATGCACACAGCAATGTGTATCTGGAAGTGAGATGGAGGTTATTTTAGACTTTAAATTCATATCTTCAGCTGTCCAGCGATGTCTTGCTCTAATCCACCTTTTCCTGTCCCTAAACCTTTGCCCAGACACGCCTCATGCATGACCCACGTGCCTTGTGCACAAAACCATGTCTTTTCCCCAATTAGCAGGTCAAGGTCCACCCACCTACTGCTCTTCATAATGACTCTTCGGACACAAACAAGTCTAACAGTTTTGATTCTTCTTTACTCTGAGAGATGTTACACGGTGGGGGGGGAGTAGGGCAAGCAGAGAAGGGACAGGAAACAGACCGCATTAAGTCTCAGATCTGGAGAAGAGAATGGCTACATAGTCATCCAGCAAGATTTCTCTTCTGGTTTCACCTCACACGGCCACTTCCGTGGGGTTACAGGGTGAGACAAGATGGGCTTTATAAGAAAAAAGGATATACATGGGTATTCTTTGTATGCAGAGGCTAAAATGTTGAGAAAGAATTTCAGAATAGGGCAACAACATAAAGAAAATGTTTACACTTGAAGATTTATATTTGGTTTAACTTGTTTTTGGCAGAGAAGATAAGCACTAAGATGATTGTAACAAATCTCAGTGTCCTTAGCAATGATTTTCCCTTATTACCAACCCTAGGCTGCATCTGTCAGAACGCAGCCAACTCTGTTTAACCAAAAGGGAGAGAATTTTCTGTGTAAGTCAATATGTGCATAACTCCATTCATCAAATACAAACAGAGCCATCACTTCTACAACACTGCACCCCAGAGAGTGAAGTACATCTGTGCTCACAGAAACCAGTATAAACTTCCCCAAACGGGAAGCAAATAACATGAAATGAAAACCTCTCCTCAAAAATAAACACTGACCGATGAAGCCAAGAGTTGTTGCTTTGAAAAGATCAACAGAATGGACGCGCCTTTAGCTACAACTACCAAGAAGAAAAAGAGAGAAGACTCGGATTACTAATATCAGAAACGGGAGCAGGGGCATGACTACCAACTTGACAGAAATAAAACAGATGGTAAGAGAACAGTGCAAGCAGCTGTATGCCAACAGACGAGACAACCTACACGAAATGAACGGATTCCCAGAAACCCAGACGGCCAAAGCTGAAGGGGAAAAAGAAAGATACCGAGTCAGTCATTAAACAAAATAAACTTCCAACAAAGAAAACCCAGGACCACATGCCTTCACTAGTGAATCCTACTAAATGCTTAAAGAGTAATTAGCACCAATGCTTCTCAAACTCTTCCAGAAAGAGGAAGAGGAGGGACCACTTCCTAACGCAGTCTGAGACCAGAGTCTCTATGATACCAAAGCCAAAGAGAGCATAAGAAAAGAAGACTGCAGATTCACAACCCTTGTGAATAGGGATGTAAAAAATCCTCAACAAAGAAAGTGAAAAAGACAAGTCTTCTGGACTGAATACGTCCTCCCTGAATTCATAGGTTGAAACTCCTTTCACCAGTGTGATGGTATTTGGAGGTGGGGCTTCTGGGAAGTGATTAGGATGAAATGAGCTCATGCAGGTGGAGCCCTCGGGAGTGGGGTTAGTGCCCCACTGACTGCGAGTCATCAGAGAGCTTGCTTCCCCTGCTCTGCTCCCGTCCTGAGAGGGTGTGAGGAGAACAGGCAGTCTGCAGTCCGAAAGAACCTACACACGTGGGCACCAGGTCTCAGGACTTCTAGCCTCCAGGACGACAGGAAATTAACCTGATCTGCGCAAATCCAAGTTTAGTATTACTTTAACTTTTAGGTGCCTGAATACACTTTTTCTTCCTTTCTTACAAAAAACAAAACAAAACAAAAAGCTGTCTGTCATTTTGTTTGGGGTTTTTCCTTTTCTTCAGCGTCGGTTCACCTGGAACCTCACATCCGGCCATTCCTGGTTATTTAGACGCACAGAAGGGAAGATGTGCAGGTTTGCTGACGGGGGATGCACAGCTCAGTGCAGAGTCTAACTCCTTCCTGGGTCAGGCTCCTTCCTGCCCCAGCCCGAGTGTCCCTCCGCCTGAGACCTGGCCATTCTCCCCTCGGTCAGGCCGGAGCTCTCTGTCTGTGCTGGCCTGGCCTGCAAGAACGCCGGGCCACCCTTGGCTGGTCGCCGGCCCATTCTGGCCTTGAGGTGTCTCAGACTGCCACCGTCACTCTGTGTCCCCGTAGGTCCGTCTCTTGGCTGCTCAGTCGGAAGACAACGCTCCCAACTGGCCCTTCTCAGAAACCTTGATGTCCTGCCTCAAGTCACCGAAATGTTCCTTTTAAGTTCATGTTCTGCTTATGTTTTGAACTCTGGCGTTCTTCCCAAACACAGAGGTTTGCACTCTCCCGTGAGCACTGTTCCTGTGCAAGGGGTGCACACCACCGACCCACAGGTACGTGGGACACATGCTACACGAGAGCGCTTCCTCAAATCACCAGGAAAACAACACAAGGCAGGTGTTGCTGGATCTGTTTTAGAGCTAAAAACACCGAGGGGTCTCACCTGTGGATATGGGGCTGGAAAGAGGTCCAGTAGTCAAAGTTGGGGTGTCTGACTCAGAAGCCAGTGTTCTTCCCGCTATGGGGACAGTTACGGCTATGAACACTGAGGCCTCATGACCCCCCTTTCTACACTGCTATCTTTAAGGACCTAACCCATGGAGAATGGCCTCTAATGGGCTCAGGTTTCTCTTTCGGGCAATGCCCTGGAATTAGGTAGTTGTGAGGGTAGCAGAATTCTGCGAATCTACTAAAATCCTCTGAATTGTACATTTTAAGGGGCACATTTTATGGTATGTGAATTATATCTTAATTTTTTTTTAAAAAGAACTCATTTGCACTCTTATCCTCTCACATCTCAGCCCAGTTAGAGAAAATGTGAATAATTTATCACCTCTGATGGCTTCCCATCACACTTAGAAGAAGTCCAAATCAAATGACTCTCAGCCCTTAGCAGACTGAGGGCAACACACCACTATAGCCTGGCACTCACCCTACCCGCGCACCCCTACCCCACAGCTTCCTGGGAACGACCGGAACTCCTCACCTGACCATTTTCTCCTGTCCAAAAGAGACAGCCAGGGCTGTCTCCTGGAAATTGCCCCCAGAAGGCCCTGGGTGGGAGCTGAAGCACAAGCAGCCTGTTTTCTGCCCTCTAGAGCTTTGCTCTGTGGGTCCCACATAAAGCCCCAGTCCCCTGGGACTCCCACTTGCCCATGGGGCAGTTAGGTAATAGCATCCCCTGGATTGGAATCCCTCCCCTTCTCACCTCCCCTTCCTGTGCCTCCTGGTTTGTGTGCACTCAAGCCCTTATCTCAGGGTTTTCTTCTGAGAAAACCTGACTTAAGACAAGCCTTTTGCTGAGGTAACCACCACCTGTCTCTCTGCCTTCATCTGCTACCACTTGCCCCGTACCCAACTCTGTTACCTGCACTGAACTGTCCCTTTTTCAGCCACCAAGTTGATTCAAATACCTCAGGTCCTTTGCACTTGCACTTGGTTCTCTCTGCCAAGAACCATCTGCCCCCTTTCCAGACATTGGTGGATTCTTTGTTTTGTGGCCACAGCTCCAATGCTCTCTCCTGACAACTCAAGAAAGGTCTTCCTTGAACTCTATCTAAACTAGATCCCAATGCCTCATCACACCCCATTTCATCACTCCAAAGCACTGATACACAGGAGTAGGTGCTGGAAGGTTTGAGTTTGCTCTTCTAGGTCTGGTCTCCGCCCTTCTCCACCATCTTCTGTGCTCTGAGAGGCTGCTCTTTATGGAGGACAGGAGGGGCTCTCTGGACCTTAGGCTGTGATTTGGACTTGGCCACGGGAAGTTCTCACAGGCATCGGGGTCAGAGGACTGTGAGTCAGAGCACTGACTTCCCCAGTGCCTTCCCTGCTGGGTTCCTTGGTTCACCTTGAACCTGTCCACACCTTTGTAAATAGCCCTTTCTGATATTCTCCTTAATTATTGTTTGTGCAGTCTGATTTGTGGTGTGTGTGTGTCTTATCCCACATTCTCTAAAATTATTTTAAGTACCTACATTTCTGTTCTCTCCTCTTCATATAAAAACATAAACTTCACAAAGGGAGACGTCTTGCCTGCTTTGTTCATGACTGTATCCTCAGTGCCTATGACCATGTTCAGTATAGAATAAGTGCTTACAAATATTTTTGAATGTGTAGATTCCATTTATGTGAAGATTTTTATCGAGGAAGCTGACATCTTGTTAATGGGTCAGGTCACCTATGTTTCTGGACCACCTCCCTCCAACTTATTTCAGCCTCTAGGCAACAATGTTTTCTGAGTTGATGCTTTTCTCCCTTAACCCCTTGGGTTCTGAAGCTGCAAAATCAGGTTACAAATGAGTTTGAGTCTCTGGAATAGATTTAGCTGTAAAGGCCTTCCATTACAAGTTAATAAAATCTAGGAAATTACCTCCAAACAGCCAGAAATACATTGTGGGAAAATGAGAAGACAGTTGAGAAGTAAGGATTTGAGTTTTCAACATTTATGTTTGCTTTCACTCCTAATAAATATTTAAGTTAAATTGAATTTAACTTAACTTGATGACTATTTAAGTTTAATAGTCATCTGTTTATAGCAGTGCTTTCTGCAATTTTTTAGTTAAGAATCTTTGGCTCTTAACCAAAATGCATTAAAAAAAAAAACCACCTTTCTCCTACTACAAATTTATAACTCCACACTCACTTATGTAATTGTGGTATGGAGTCAATTCCAGTTGTTTTCCTTTGGTAAAGAGACAGATGGAGAAGGACTCATTTGCATATATTTTAGAGAATAAATTAGAAATTGTGGTAGACAGAATAGCTGCCCTCCCCAAAGATGTCCATGTCCTAATGCCTGGAACCTGTGACTATGGTACCTTAAATGGGAAACAAGAACTGGGGGCTGCAGATGGAAATGAGGTTGCTAATCAGTGGACCTTAAAACACAGAGATTATCTCGGATTATCTGGGTGGGCTCAATGTAATCATAAAGGTCTTTTAAAATGAAAGAGGGAGGCCCAAGAGGATACCGGAGTGGCAGTGATAGGAGGACCTGCCCACCACGATGGCCTTGGAAGATGGAGGGCTCCACAAGCCAAAGAATGCAGGCAAGGAAACAGATTCTCCCCTAGAACCTTCAAAGAAATGCAATCCTGCTGACGCCTCCTTCCCTGCTCTCTCTGACTTAGCCCAATGAGACGTGTGTCAAAGCCATGACCTACAGAACTCCATGATAACAAATCTGTTAATTTAAGCCACCAAGTCTGTGATGATTTGTCACTGCAGCAAAAGAAAACTAATGTAGAAATATAACCATGCTCTCCTGGAGGGGCAGCTATACTCTGTCTCTCCTATACCAGATATTTTAATTTTTGTGTGACATTTCAATCATGCAAATCTGAGTACAGAGTCACTTGGGTATATCGTTGGGTTTTCGTGAAGACTTTTTTTTTTTTTTTTACAAGTGTGCAATACATTCCAAGTATTCCCATCAAAATGGGAGGTGCCCATAAATTAAATTAGATTTAATCTTTCAATTCCCAGCTCTTTTGCAAGAAGCAAAGAAGAAAAAAAAATGAGCACCTAAAAATGTGTTGAATATTACAATAATATGGATGTGCTGCTCTTGTTTTTCCCACCCAGCACAGTCGATGAACTCCAGTACAAGGGGTAAATATCCATGGATAAGGTTAGACCTGGACTGTGAGGGAAATAGTAGATCCCTAGAGCAGTGCATTATTTTAAAATTATATTTTCCTGCTTCTTGCTTTCCTGCTTCCATGGTGTGAAGGGAACTTGCACTTCTTGACATGTTCCAGCTAGCTTAGACGCTTCGAGAGAGCCAAATGACTCAGTCCCTGGACCACTACCAACATTTTCAGGGTTGAATCCTGCTCTTATTTTCTAAGGAACAATGTTTAACTGGCCTCTGTGGCATTGTGTCAACTGACATCACCCTCTAATTGCAGATATGTCATGTTAGGCTACCACCAATATTCAAGAAAGGATCCCAAGGTGAGTTAAACAATATGGTGGAGGCTATTGTGTGTTTTTCACATACCCTGCCAAGGGGAAGTCCACGTCCTGAGGAAACGTACAATTCAGGCCTTCTCAATATGATCTCAAAAATGCTGAAAGAGGTTAAATCACATGTATTAACCAGCTATAGAGCAAACAAGTGTGACAATCTCTGTAAAAGGCACATAACTGTGTTGTCATCTGTTTGAAGTAACTCCCGTGAATCAGATAGTGCTCAAAACACACCAAGCTAGATTCACACCAAGAGCCTTTTTATTTCCTTCTGAGATTATCAATGTATATTCAATGAATTACGGGACTGGAAGTAAGTATTCTCCTACAATTGCCTAGGGATTTTGAAAGTTAATATCTGTATGGAAGATGATGAAGTCATCAGCCCAGTGGCCTCTGAATTAGCAAGATCCTGTGAAGTAGATCTTGCCCAAACTTGTTTTCAGTGCCAGCAGACCAGGAGTGGATACAAAGAGAAAGAGCCTTCATATGAGTCCTTTACAGAACTGTCTGTGTGGATCTGATCTCACGCAAAGTCATTGGTTGGCCCAAGTAAGACACTCAACTTCTCCTTCCTACGAAGAACAATAGCTGCCTTTATTAACTTAAAAAAGATGAAAGCTGATGACCTCTTTCATTTTATCCTGTGAGAAATGAGAGAGGCTTTGCTTGAGGATCTTCCTGAAGGTCTCAGGAGGCTTTCTAATTCCTGGGGAATGAAGCTAATTGACCTCCAGGGGCCTTGATGGTGGCGTGGAGAAGAAAAAACAGTGGAAAGACTTTTGCAGTGCTATGGAGGTCTTTGGACTTTTCTGAAGAAGAATGTATAGTTCTCTGGTTGGTGGATTCAAATTATCCCCCTTTATGCACGTATGTTGAAGAAAATGGAGCAGCAGCCAGCTCTAAAGAGAAAATCAAGATGGGGTAACCAAGAACTCATACTTCATTAACAAGACATGGATTTGGAGCTACAGTCAGAATCACACAGCAAGATGGCAGACCAAGAATTGTCAACTGGAAGGGGATCCTTCAGGACGTGTATACTATGCTTTGAACTGCTTTCACATAGTCTCTTTTATTGTGAGGTTTCTTTCCTCAGTCCTATTCTGATGGCCAAGTGTGGGCCCTTAGGGTTTTAAGGTGCTCTAGACTGAATGTGCGTCCCTCTAAAATGCATCTATTGAACTTGACTCCCAGTGTGATTGCATTTGGAGGTGGGGCCTTTGGGAAGTGGAGACCTCTTAGGAGGCATTAGTAACATAGAAGAGACCTGGACAGTTCTCTTGACCTTTCTGCCATGTGAAGACATAGTGAGAAGATGGCTGGCTGTGCATAAAGCAGGAAGCAGGCACTGACCAGACACCAGATCTTCCGGCTCCTTAATCTTGAACTTCACACCTCCAGAGCTGTGAGAAATAAACATTTGTCTTATGCTGCTAATATTTCACTGGGGAGCACTGATTGCCCAAATGGCCAGCCCCAGTCAGGCACGACTCTGTCAATGAAAGAAGGAGGTGGTCAGAAATGGAAAAAACATGAAGGGGCTGGGCTGCATGAATGGCAGACGCAGAAGGAATGAAAGTAGAACAAGGATCACACAGAGCATTTGTGGCCACAACGTGCAAACAGAGAGAGTTGGGTTTGACAAGGCGATCCTGTTTTCTGGCCTCTGGCTCTGGCTCACCACTCAGATCAGGCATTCTCATCATCATCAAGATGCTGACTACCTTGAACAACACACGCTGGGTAGCTCACCGTTCTATGTCTCCAATGGACACACTGCCGGCTCTTTCATTATAATAATACTGAGCCCCAGACAAAGTACTAGGCACTTTCCATATTACTACTTCTCTGACGTGCTCCTTAAACAAAGCTCAACAAAGGTCCCAGCAACTTAGCCAACAGTCTCCTGGATGATCTGACTGTGTAAATGTCTGCAAAGGTACTGGATGAGGCTAATGTGCATATTGCTTAAGCCAAGCCTGGATTTGAAAAATACCAGCACATTCTAAGGCTTCAATACTTTGCCACCTAAGATGACTTCAATTCGCAGGCCAAAATGAGATGTCAAAGCTGACAGCATGATCTCCAAACAGTTGAAATAAATCAGTAAGGAAAAATAATCATAATCCTCCCCAGTTTAGCTACGTCAGTTTTATATAATCTTACCATCTCCCTTAAGCTTAGGAATGTTCTAGAAGAGTTTTCAAAGTGTGGCCCACAAATCTAAACTGTTGAACACCCCTGGGAGCACCCATTTGCAGGAAAGCTTTTCAAACCACTGTTCAGGAAGATAAAGTCTTAAAATCTGGTCCCTCTTCATTTTCTTTTCTTTCTCCCCTTTTTTTTCTTCCTGTCTCATGACTTTCATTTCCTTTATGCTTTCACCTCTTTTCTCCCAAATTTTTTTTTTTGCCAAAGTTTACTTTTGTCCACATGCCTGTGAGAATCAAGCTAAGGGCAATTAAGAGAAATGTAGTAGGGCAGTTAGATGTAACTGCACGAAGGGAAGTGTATTCTTCAGTTTTTCTTTCGTGAGGAACAAAATATTTCTTTAGAAAATTTCCTTGGCAAGGACTAGGGACACAAGCTGAGGCCTCCAGGGAGCTTTATATGAACAGCAAGACTCTGCAGGGGGCAGAGAGAGGAATGTGTTTGTTACTCTTCACAGAGGCAGGAGATAAGGGAGCAGGAGGAGCAGGACAATATGGCCACTCCCAACAATCTCCCCATATTTAGGTGAAGGATACCAAAATGTTCATATAATTAAGGGTAGTGGAATTTTTGAGTCAGCCAATGAAAGCTGGATTCTACATTGAGGGAGACGCATGAGAAAAGCAGAGAATCCAGGGAAGCTATAGAGAAGCACAAGGGGAGAACCCTCAGGAACTCAGAAATATCTGGAAAACCTTAGAGAGGGATTGAGATTGAGAATGCCTGTCAGGAGCCCTGAAACTGGAGTTTGAACTAAGTTTAAAAATCCCATAGGAACACAGTAACTGCATAATTTATCAGAAGATCAGGACACTTTTGAGAATGAAAGGCACATTTAAAATATGCAAGTACAATGGGCACATCCAAGGAAACAGACCATCCTACCTAGAAAGGCCTTAGCTCTCTTTAGTCTGTAGGAAAGAGAGGTCATACTGTGGAGCTGGTTCAGAAGTACCCCCTAAACTAGGCTCAGGGTTCGAAGGACAAAGAAAAAATGAGAGAAATCTGACAGCAGCTGGAAGAGAAGCTCGGGAAGTCAGTGGCGGGTGCCTTCCTCTCGTGAAAAGACCAATTTTTGTGATCTTAGGTAAAGGGTGATAGTTGATTCAGTTTCTATAGGAATTAGAGATGCCCAGATAAACTGCCAATACTGATAAAAGAAAGGGGGAAAGAAAGGAAAGAAAAAAAAAAAAAAAAAAGGAAAGAAAGGAGGAAGGAAGGAGAGAGGGGAGGGAGGAAGTTAGTTCTGTCCGTTCTCGGCCGTCCTCCTCAATGAACCGACGGCAGAATCCAGAGCTCTGCCTTAAGTGACACATCACAGAAGTCGGGGTGGCTGATAGGTGCTCAGCTGAAGGGCGGGCAGCCTGGTACCGTGGAAAAGAGCGGAGGCCCTGAGATCAGATAGGCCTGCTTGTAATCCCAAGGAAATGAGATGTCAAAACAGAGTAGGCTGGGAAGAAGAGTCTCTAAGGGAGAGTTACAGTTTCCAGTAACAGCTTCTCCGTTTACTTTCTACCATACACCCACTGAAAACAAAAATAAAAACAACAAAGGCCCGCCGACTATTTCACCTGGCCCTGCATCGCGTAAAAAGAGGTGGCAACATGACAAAATGGGCCAGATTTCCTTGGGACGGCTCGGCTTCGGATATAAACGATAAGGCACATGAAAATGTTAGCGTGGGGGGTGTAGTCGTTCCCAAGAAGCAGGCAAGGAGCTGAAACTGAAGGTCAGGGGAAAGTCCCTGTGACCTCCTGCTAGGAGATATGCCATGGATATTGGGGATGCTGCAAACAGAACAAGACAAGCAGCAACAGCATGAAACCCAAGGATTTCAAGTACGGGAGCCATATCAAGTGTCACAAGAACGTTCCAGTCTTGAGAGGCTGGTTTGTAATTTCTTCTCACATGGGCGATTAGATGGAGCATGTTTATCCAGAGCCACACAGGGAAGGCAGCTGGTCTGAATTAATTCTTGCCTGCTGAGGCCTTCCTTGCTGGGTGTGCACCGGGGGTGGGGACAGGGGGCCGTGGAGAGAGGATGTAAGGCCATGACGCCTCACTCCAGAGCAGTGCCGGAAAGGCCACCAAACGTGGGCAATAATCACGTCATACATGGCATAATGAAAGCCCTGTTTTGGGCATCCTTTGTAGGCTTTGTCAAAGCCGGAGAATCTATCACTTCCAATCTGTAAGTCTTTCTCTCATAAAGAGACTGCCTCTTTGGGCCACCGTCCATGCTCCTCTCTCACGTGAGAAAGAGCACCCGGAGGGGCCCTTCAGTGGTTCGTGTATGAAACCGGTACCACGCAGTGCTCTTCAGGAAAGCCTGTGAAGAACCAGGAAGCTGAATGCAGATATTTTAGAAGAAAAAGTTTGGTAACTTAAAGCAGAATGTTTGGCCGAACCATAGTTCTGTTTCCATTTTAGTATTTTTGTTGGGGACCAGGGGTTGGTCAATTCTTTTTTCTGCTGAGATGAAGTCTACATTGTGCCTCTGAGCTGTGGCTTGTCCTTGGAGATAGAAGTGTGTTTCTGTTACAAGCGGGACACAGAAGAGGACTGCGGGATGCGAGCTGATCTCATTCTGATAGAGCCGCCATGACAGTGGACCTCCCTGGGCACAGAGCGCCCTGCAGCACCATGCTGATGACCTGTACGAAGTGTCCTTGGGTAGGCAATGGCCCAGGCCCGGAGAATTGCCTGGGCATCAGACAACCACATCCTAATCATGTCTTTGGAGTTCTGTGTAGGTGTGGAAGTGAGAGCACAGGGACAGAGACGAATGCTCGTGGAGGGAACGGCAACCCCCCGCTCCATCATCCTGGGACAAGGTCAGCACGAGGACAGAGGTGGAAGGTGGGGGGTCTAAACCCAGGTGCACAGCATGCAGTTTCCTCCTTCTGGGGTCCCAGGTTGGTCAAGCGTGGACACTGGGGTTGAGACACGCTTGAGGCTGTTCCCAAGGGGAAGAAGTTGCTCTCCCTTCACAGAGAGGTTGGGCAGGCACACAGCAGGCAGCTCTGTGGAGGCCTCACAAGGAATAGTCTGCACCTAAGGTTCTAAAGAGGGTCCCATGAGGTCGTAAGTTGATGGATTCTTGGTTCGCGAATGGCTGAATCCGCAGACAAATCTTTCTCAGACCCAAACAAAGCAAGGCAAGCAGCAGTAGCAATGACAATCAAGTTCTAACCTTGTGGAAGGAAGACTCTGAGGGGAAGGGAGTCTGCACCCCGAGCTCGTGTGTAGTAGGTGGTATCAGCATCTGCCTGAGGGGCACAGGCCGAGGTCTGGGGAAAGCAGAGGAATGAGAGAGGAGGCTGAGGCTGTGGCCACAGCAGATGCCGAAGGCATGGGCGGGGGGGCGGGGAACAGCTCAGCTCCTGGGACAGCAAAGGTGGCAGGGGGACAGTGGCCAGCAGGGGAGGCCTCATCATCTCCACCCACGAGCTCGGTGACCCCTTTAGGACTTCTGAATGGGTGAAGCAAATGCAGCATCTGCATTTCAACTCTGACAACCACTGACCAAGGTCACCACCATTGTCACACTGGGATTTCTCTCTTACTAAAAAAAAAAAAAAAAAAAGCCCCAAAAGATGAGCTGGTCCCAATGCCTTGCACAACTGTTACATGCTTCTTGCAGCCCTCTGCTCCCATCTTTCTGAGCTGACTGTTCCCTCCGGATGAGTCACTGCGACAGGAATGTTAATGTATTTGACATGCGTCAACATCACCCTGGAAAAAGTTGTTGAGCCGTGTGGCTGGCACACAGGGCACCGAGAGCCGACGATGGGCGTGCGTGTTCGCCTCAGCCTCACACAGACAAGGCTCCTTTGGACCTGCTATCTCGGGGAATCCCTGTGTCTGTCCTCGAAGGAGTCTCCTCGTCACCCAGGCTCCTGCCACCCTTCCTTTTTATTAAAAATGTGCTCTCGACACACTTGGCCTTCTTTCTCGAATCAAAAACGTGTACAGAGACTTGACAACACTCAGTAGATATGGCAGTGTGAACATACAGTACCTACGACAGCACATGGGGTCGGTAGGACAGACAGGACACACGGTGAGGGGTGTGAAAAATGCAGGGGCTTGCGCTCTACATAACTGCAGCTTTGTGAATTTTCAGTTTCCTCCGATGGCACATGCATCAAACGGTGCGTAACGGCCTCCGTCATTGTGTGTACTGCTTCTACACTGACTTTCTCTTCGACCCATTCCCAGGAGACATCGAGTTCTAAAAACTGTATTTCTCAGATTCCTTGGGAACTGGCTTCTGGTAGGTTTCTGCCTGGTCGGGGTTCTGGAGACAGGCAGGACAGAGAAGCCGGGGTATTTCTCCCCCTCTCTGGGCGAGCACCTACAGCACCTGAAGCAAAGCTTCTCTCGTCCACAGGTCCAGCTCCACCCGGGAAGTCCCACAGCTCTGGCCATGGAGAGCTGATAAAACCATATCCTTCTTGGGTCTCTCCAGCCCTCGGGGTTGGTAGTAGGTCCCAACCATTGCTAATCTCTGGGTTGCTTCCTCGTACCCTGTTTACCTTTCATCAATACCTTTGTACTTTGCAACAGAGTGTCCTGTGTTCAATTTTTGGAATTGGATTCCCCGGCTCTGATTCTTCTTTCTGCCTGGAGTGTGGATGATCCAGAACATTCTGAAGGGTGACACAAATGTGCAATTTGGAACTTCCATGCGCCGTTATCTCACTTGTGCCTTTTCAGTTTCTTTCCTGTTGGCCCAAAGAACATTCTCGAAATTACATGGACTCTTGGATATTGTTCCACTCAGACTCTCAGGGTATGAGTTTTCTAATAATATTTTTGGTATATGCATGTAATGATTCTCAGTATGAACAAAAAAATAAATAAGATCCTGAGGGAGTTACAGCCTGGAGGTTGGGGGTAGCTGAAGACTAGTTCCCAAGATGATTCCAAACTTAGGTGGAGAGAAGCCTGTTCGATTTTTAAAAGATGGCCAGTCTTGGTAGAATAGTTGGCTTCTCTCTCAGATCGCCCCATTAGGCCAGGGTATTTATGTCTCCTTTCCCAAGACAGGTTCTGTTTCACTTGCAATTCACATGGGAGCTTGGCAAGATGTTTGGATTAGGTGTTCCCTTGTTCATGAGGCTTGTTATGTTCAAGGGAGAATTTGGTCCCTGCCTGGGGACTTGGCTGAGGAGGAGGTAAGGCCTGGCTTTTCTGGAACTTCAAGACAAGCTGTACCAAGGGAGAAATGGCCCCCAGGCCAGAATGATGGCTCCCGGTGTGGTCCTGCCCTGCGCAGTGACACACACAGACGGTCTAAGCTCAAGGACAGGTGGTGAAGTCAAACCAAAGCAAGGGCTCCAGAGGAAAGACGCGTTTCTCAGGTGTTAACAGGAGTGTGTTCACAAGGAGACAGACTCAAACTTGGCCAAGAAAATTAGCGATGGGCGTACCTCATAAAACATTTAAGTTTGGGCTCATTTCAATTAAGCCTCTCAGAGCCCCAGGTGTTTGTCCAAAGCTTACCTGAGCCTGAACTCTTGGAACCAACTAAGTTTGCTGAGACCTGCAAGAACACGCATCCCCATGAGAAGTTTTGCAATGAGAACCCCCCCCATCCCCACTCCAGGCCGAAAGGATCCCATCTGACGACTATGAAAAGCAGTTTCCAAACATTTCTAAGCTATGTGTTTGATTTCAATTGAACCAGACATGCCCAAGTATCTGCTTCTTTTGGGGAGAGGGAAGGATGAGATCTCAAAAATGTTCTTTCCGTCTCAGGCAGAGATGTTCCGTGATATGGAGTCACAGTCTCTCAATTAAACAGAAAATCAGTGAAGAGCAGAGCACAGAATGTTGTCCTCTCTTTCCTATTGTGGGTTGAAAACTGTGAATTGGATTGAGTTAGATTTGGGGGTCAGGTCAGGCCAAATCAAGTTGGCCTCCTCTCACTTCCTACAGTCATTAAAAGCCTTTATTTAATATATTTAATAAAAATGATAATGACAATAAAAACTGACCGTTAATGGAATCCTTACTCTACCCTGGCAACACACTGAGCATTTTATAAGTGATTATGTCATTTCCTCCTCATGGCTACTCTATGGACCAGGCACTGTGATGATCCACGTTGAACAGACAAGAGAAATGGGCAGTGGGAGACGACATTACTTGTCTGAATTTGCTGTTATCAAGTGTCAGGAATTGAACCTGGATCTCCCTCATGCTTCTAAGCATTCTGCTAGATGAGTCTCTGCTGAGATACTTTTCATAAGAAAGAACAAAGCTATCATTTAAATAAATGAATGTGGTTCTGTTAATAAGATAATGGGCATGAAAATGCTTTTGAGAGCTGCACAGCCTCACATAAAGGTTAAGAATTAATTATCACAAAGAAAGAAATTCTATAGTGTGGGAGGAACAGCAGAAAAGGGAAAGTGGGAAAGATATCGATCATGAAATTAAAAGTTTAACTGTATCTTGGAAGCACATCAGTGTAATGATTATGAATTTGTAAAACTTAGGCACTCAAAGACTGGAAGGGAGAAATATGGAGGAACAGAGAAAAAAGATTAATTTGCAGGGAGGTGTGAAAATAGGGACAGATCTTTTATGTCTTTGATTTAGATTTCCATTAGATGATTTGTACAAATTAAAAAGGAAAATGAAGGCTGCATGAGTCCACGTTGAGAACTGGGCATCCAGAATTTACTGTGTGGTTAACCAAAGCTCTTCTGCGTGTTTGTAGAGATGCTGCTTCGAGTGGAACTCAAATATGAATGCGAGTAAATCCTCTGGTGACCCTTTGAAACTGGAGATTCTCAGATTCATTCCCAGACCCTGTCACTCAGAAGGCCAGTGAGGCCAGGGAATCTACATTGTTAACCTTGGTCCTGTCTTAAGAAGCACTTCCCGTGGATGGGACGTCCGTGGTCTGCAGACCACGTTGGGACAGTGGAATTTGCAGCTCAAATGAGATGACCCTATGCCCTGAATTTATACAGATGTGGAGATTGGTATTCATTGTATGTAGGTAGTAATGATTAGTCTCCTTCTCAGAAAATCTGACTTTTGTGATGGTGGTCCCATGTAAAGTTGGAGAAAGTCATATATGCTTAATATTATGTTAAACCTTTGGTATATAGTCTCGTTTCATACTTAAGATAAATATGTGAGACTAGTATTATTTTGTAGGTAAGGGAACCAAGGATTAGGAAGGTTTACATATCTTGAATGGGGTCATACTTCCAAGAAGTGTTGGAGTCAGGAATCTGAATCAGTCTATGTTTACTCCGTTCATTATGCCATGCCACTTTTTTTTTCTTTTTTAAAGATTTTATTTATTTATTTGACAGAAAGAGAGAGAGAGAGAGAGAGAGAGAGAGAGAGAGAGAGAAAGAGAGAGATCATAAGTAGGCAGAGAGGCAGGCAGAGGGACAGGGCAGAAGCAGGCTCCCCGCTGAGCAGAGAGCCTGATTCGGGGCTCGATCCCAGGACCCTGAGACCATGACCTGAGCCAAAGGCAGATGCTTTAACCCACTGAGCGACCCAGGCGCCCCTGCCATGCCACTTCTAACTCTCTGTCTTAATGTATTATATGGGTCTGCTGTGATTGGAGCAATGGTCATTCAGGGGGAAAGCTGGACATTATGGATGGATTGTTCAAGTTCACATAGCCAAAGCCAGCCTTCAGTAAATACTGGTCTTACCCGAGAAATCTCAGCTCCGTGAACTGAGTCTTTCTTAGTGGAGTCTCAGGTACTCTGAGGTCATCAATGCAATGATGGGATTCTACTGCTGGGATTACCTCTTACTCCCTTATCCCGATTTGGGAGCAGTTGATGGCTACTATTGATCAGTGATATGATAGAGGAGAAGCTTGATACAACCTATACCTCCAGTCTTGATTTTGTCATGGTCATGAAAATGAAGCAGAGTAGAACCTTCTGTGCAATTACAATTTTATTTTTTAAATTTTTCATCATATTCTCTTTTTGTGATGATCAAAATCGAATATCACTTCATTCAGTGAATATTTGTTGGACTCTGTCTAAGGCTATGTGCCAGGTAGCAGAGGGGAGTGGGGCTTGGCACTGAATAAGACAAAGGCTCGGTCCTTAGGAAGCTTATGCTATAGGGGACAGAGCCACAGTGACAGATAGCAAACCAATCACTAAGAACGTTGGTCATCAGACAGCCAACACTGGTGTAGAGAAGAAAGCAGGGTAAGGAAGACAGGGAGCCAGGAGTAACTAATCTTTATGTTAGTCATACGAATGCATACATACTGATAGATCTATTAGTATATGGATACTTTCATCAACATTGAACACTATTAAAAAGAATGCAAATTATCACCCATAATCCTAGTACACAGAGATAAGCAGTATTAATTCTTTGGCCTATTTTCTTTGGTACTTTTTCCTCCATATTGAACTGGGATCCCACCCCGCCTGCTTTTATATTGCAACCTGCATTTTTTTTTTTTTTTTTTTTACTGAACATGACATAATCATTCTCCCATGTCATTAGTATGATTTTATATTTAAAGGTTTGCTAAGTGCCATTTTAGGAATGCACTACAATTGATTTAGTGATTTCCTCTGTCGTTAGTCCTTTAGATTACTTTCCGTTTTTTACCAGTGTAATTATCACACAAATGTTCTTTCTTATCTACAAACCTTTGTGTGGATAAATAAACACTTTTTTCAAAATAAACTCATGTGTTTTTGAGTCTGTTCTCTGAGGTTCTTCTTTTTCTTTTAAATTATTTTTGAGAGGGGGGAGGGGCACAGGGGGAGAGAAAGAAACCCAAGCAGACTCCCTGCTGAGTGCAGAGCCCATTCGGCCAGATCTCATGATCCTGGGACCATGACCTGAGCCAAAATCCAGTAAGATATTTAACTGACTGAGCCCCCCCAGCACCCCTGTTCTCTGAGGTTCGTGATGGCCATTGCCAAATTGCTGCCCAAAAGCTGGATGGAGACTCAGCCATCTAGCTACGAGAGGATGTAGTAATGATCCTTTACTAAACTCTCTCAAGAGTTCTGTGCAGAGTTTGCTTTAATTTGGCCTCATCTCAAGGGTCCAGTTCTCCCAGGTCTGGGGACACAATATGTGCCACTTCCCAGTAAGACATTCCAACAGGACCCTTCCTGTCTGCACAGCGGAGTAGGAGGTCTCTAACCACCTGAGTACCTTCTCCAGAATCTGAAGGATGACCTTCATCCCTTCCCCCAACCTTTGCTTGAGTTAGTCAATCTATTCTTGGCCTCTCAGCCCCCTCCCCACCCCCCCCACCCCCCGCCCAGGATGCTGTAATCACAGCACTAACCTGTGTTCACATTTCCCATTATCGAGCAGAAATCCCCCTGTGCATCCACAGAGCCCGGCTGCTTCCTAATGGCCCCAACTCCCAACTTCTAATGGCCCCGTTCTCATGTCTCCCAAGAGCCAGCTCTTTTTGCTAGTGTTTTAAGATTCCTGGCCCAGACGAAATTTCCCCCCATGATGTCCATCTGGCCAAATTGCAGGTGATATAAGCAGTAAGACAGAGAGACGGGTGTGTCTGCATCGATAGGACAGAGGAACCTCCCAAGGCTATCTGTCTTCTGTCTCCTCCAGTGACATCTAACCGGGCCCCTCCTTGTCTGTGATTTGGGGATGAGAGACGACATCCTTAATTGCTAGTGCCATGCTACAGAGACAGGGGTCAGGGGGATGCTGGTGGTCTGAGTACAGCCCTCCCTTCTAGACCGGACAACACTTCCCGGAGATGCTGCTTCTTTCTTGGTGGGTAAAACCCATGGACAGGGTGGATGTTCCATGTTGCAGTTCATCACATGGGAGATTCAACCTTCAGAGGAAATGTTAGCAAGGGCACAAAGACTCTTCTGAATGTCAAATAATTCCAGGATTTGAGTTGTCTGTGCCGGGCCTCAAGGAGGAGGCCCTCCCCTCTCGACCTCAACAGCAACTTCCTCAAAATGGATAAACATTGTGCTGATGTACAGAATGATGATCAGAAGTGATTACAAAGCATGGTGCAAGCAGAAAAATAATGATTGTTTTAAAAAAGGAAAATATTGTAAGCACTGGACAATGCCAGCATCTCCATTTTTTTTTTTTTTCTTTCTAGTTCTTATGAAGCCACCTGGGGATCAGGTTTTCCATTTCTCTCTTTCTCGATCAAGGTGAGAGATTATTCATATGGTTCCATAGCCAAGTGCTAAGTACCCGGCTTTTAGGCTAGCCACCTATTTCTGGGAAGACAGAGGGGTGGGTGGTGGGGGGACTAAGAGAGAAAAAAAAAAAAAAAGTTCCTCAGTTGCAAACTCAAGAAGTCATCTCTGAACTCAGATTTGATTGTTAACCAGTAATTACATTATTAAAACAAAGAAGAGTCTTCTTTCCAAATCCCCACAGGATTCCTAGGGGAGAAGACTGGAGCCTCTCTGAGCGACAATAGCACAAAACAGCAGGGCATTCCCAATAGGTGGGAGTGGGGCCCGGCTGCCTCCCCAAGACCCTGCTCAACTTCTCTCGGGTGCTTCTAGCATTCCTGCCTCACTCAGGCTTGAGGAAAAAGTTGTTCACTGGCTCAAAAAGCCTGATAGGCTACCCCTGAGTTATAGGAACTGGGCTAGGTGCTGGAGGTTCAGAGGTGAGCAAGCCAGGGAAAGTTCCTCCCTTGATGGAGCTCCCATTCTAATGGAGCAAAGACACTGTCCACTAGTCTAGAAGGAAACAAACATCATTTCAGGGCATGAGTGGTTCTTGCCGTAAAGAACCACGGAAAGTGATTACAAGTGTTAGCAGTGTTCGCAACTGACTGAGGCAAGGTCCTCTTTCCTATCTACCCTTCTGCTCATGGGAGCCACGGGGATTTTTTTGAGGGGAAAAAATGACTATGTGTAATCACTGGCATTTCACATTTCACTGCAGGTCCTTAAGACATTATATTTTTCCCTCCCAGTAGACTATAAATGCCATGAAAGCAAGGAAAAGATTGCTTTGCTAACTTCATCCTCCCCATGCTATATAGTAGGAGCCCAGTAAATATTGCGGGATGGTTGGTTGGGTGCATGGATGAATTAAGAAAGGCTCTAATTGAGGCTACTATGACTGACACTTAGGAGAGGTATAAGTTAACTGGTATCGATCAGGGAAGCACCCATATGGAGAGGCAACAAGATGTAGAGTACAGGATCCCTATTGCGGGGCGGGGGAGTGGGGGGGGAGGTTCAGTCCAGGTGCTCTGAAAATGGCAACTCCATTGTCCTTCCCACCAACCAGTCACAGAAGCCTGCAAAGGTGAAATTCAGAGCCTTCAGAGCCTCACTTTGGTGGAATTACTCCAGAAGTTTCCATTGAAAGACCATTGAGAAGAATGGTAGATTCAGTTATTTTAGCATCATAGTTCAGGCTCCCAAGAATGTAGGAGAGATCATAAAGAGCAATGCAGTAGCCCTCAAGGACTCTTGGACACCTCAATTATGATCTTTAAGAAGGTATTCTGGCTTTTTCTTTTATTTGCAGGGTTGGTGTCATCTCCAAGTAAGGAGCTGTGCTGTTAGTACACCTGATTCTGTTTATGCCCATTGACTTTGCTTAAACATTCAATCAATATCTTTCTGAAAAAGATCATATTTTCTATTTGGTCCAATTGGAAATCTTGAGGCTGGAAGCTTTTTTGAATAATCTGAGATCTGAAAGTCAACTAGGCTTCATCAAAAAGCCAGTGAAGTCCCATTAGAGGAGAGATACAAATGGAATTTGGACATGTCAGGGGAGATATAGATATAGATATAGATATAGATATAGATATAGATATAGATATAGATATCTCAATCTGGGCTATAATTCAAGAAGAAAACAAAACAGAAACAATGGCTCTAAAGTATTGTCCAAACCTGATCTTCCATGAGCCTGTGGTGTGAAACATTCATCCTATGTGCCATCAAAGAGTACTTGATCCTATTCTGTGTCGAAGACACACACTTGGAGTCTGCACCGAAGGGTTTTCTGGGCCTTGCTTTGTCTCATCTGCAAAAGGGGCTGAAAAGTTCTATCTGCCAGTGTTACTGTTGTAAGGGTTCCCAGGGGGTCATACTTAGCAAATACCAGGCTCCCACTCAGTACTTAATAAATCTTGGTGTCATTTGAATCTGAACCCTTTCAGTTCAAGGGCACTCAAAGTTTAAACATTTCTTAATATAAGCGACACTGGGCCCAGGCAGAAATCAGTAGGACTCGAATGTTCCCACTCCCTGATTATGGAAGCAGTGAAAAATGTGTTGATTTTATCCCTTTGGTGAGCTGTACGCCCACCTAACAAAACCAGGCCTAAACATATGGTCCCAATTTCTTGTCTTAGGGGAAAGACCAATGTTCTTAGAGAAGCTAATTTTTACCAGTTTCAATCAAAAGTAACATCCCATCCATGGAAAGTGGATTGGATTGCCACAGGCTCGGCTAACCGTTCTCAGTGGATACACAGATGCCAGAAGCCAGGAGAGGACAGCTGTCCATTAGGGCTGTCTTGATTTCTCCAAATGACTTCAAGTTCCTTTGTCACTCCCGGTGATTGCATCGTGTACGTATGTCCCCTCTGTGACAAAGCTGACGGTGTGAATCTGGGTTTGTGGTGGGGTTTGAGTCACAGTGTTTCTCCCACTTGACTGGAAGCACGGGGGTGGGAGTCCCCAGTGCCTAGCTCAGAGGAAGAGCACACTCCAGGGAAATATTGTGCAACAAAGGAAGGACAGCTTGCGTGGCTCTTGGCTGAGAGAACTCAGAAGCAGGAGAGACAAAGCACCGGGTAGGGAGGTGGCTGGCTGTTCTGGGCAAAGCTTGGGGGAGTAGAGGTTGCAACAGGAGGGATTTAGGTTAGTGCTCAGGAAGAAAGCTGCTTTGTAAACATTCTCTCAAATTCAGGGCTGCCTAAAGCGTTACAGTGGGTACCATGGAAAGCAGCCAACAATTATATCAGCCTCTGCAAACATAATAATCTGGTCTGCTCCAATCCCAATTTTTATTTTCCATAGGTTTTAGAGAAAAGTTTGGGCAGATAAGCTTTATGGCAAAAGATTATGAGTAGAGTTTTGGCTAGGCTTTTTAAGCTAGGAGGATTTAAGGAAGGAGACAGTACTATCTTTCTGGGACCAAGAGAGGCTCTGGGGATGGGTGGAGCTGGAAAGGCTCCCACCGGCTGGGTAATACTGGGTATAGAGGTTCAAACACATCTCCTTTCAGTCATCAGAAAAGAAACACCCCTTAGGCTCCTTCTGTGTTCGAGAGAGGGCTAAGCATGCCCAGGTCCCTCTCCTTCTGGAAGGGGAAGAGGGAAGGCTAGTCGGGGCCTCTCTGCTGAGCCTATTAGGCAACGCAGACTGAGTACAGACACGCTTCCTGACGGTGCCAGGCTCAGAACAAGGGCTAGGGTGTAGGTAGAAACCAGCCTTGCCAGCAGACGCTCCTCCACCGGTCAGTCCTGCTCCCAGCCAGGGGGCCACTTCCAGGCAGTTTCCAACAGAAAAGTAGAACAGATTTCATTTCTCACTGACTCACTCAGCCTTCTTTTCTCTTCTCTTCTCTTTCTTATTTCACCCCTCCCCACCTCCCTATTTAAATTCCCAGTCCCTCCATTCTGCTGTCGTTTTTAGAGACTTATTCATTTATTTTAGAGAAAGAAAGAGCATGCATCTGAGCCGGGGTGGGGGCAGGAAGAGAATACCAAGTACACATCCCCCTGTGGGGCTCTCGACTTCACGACCCTGAGATCATGGCCTGAGTCGAAATCACGAGTCTGATGCTCACCCAACGGAGCCACCCAGGCATCCTTTTTTTTTTTTTTTGCTGTTGTTTTCAATTTGTGACTGAATCACAGGCGTTCTTGGAAAGCAGAGAAGCTACAACCCAGGGAGAAGAGGGGAAATCCGTGCTCAGCCTTGGGTCGGCCACTGCGGGCACTGCTTCTGGGCCTCAGTGCCCTCACCTGAAAACAGAGCTAATTCTGCACGCCATACTGATCACTACAGTGGGGAAGCCATAACAAGACGAGCTGGAAGTGCTTTGAAAAAAAAGGGAAAAAAAGGAAACTGTCGGAAAAATAAACACATTTTTTTAAAACATACCCAAGTGGATGGCTGTCCACAAAACCTGAAAACAGTGGCTCTCAGCATGCAGTTGAGTTTATGTAAGTCTGCAGCCCTTTCTCAGAGCAGCACTCTTAGAGGCTTGCTTTCCTGGGCAGGCAGCTGGCTTTGATGTGTGACGGACGCGCCAAGTTACAAGCTGTGGAGCCTTGATCGAGTCACTTTCCCTCTCCAAGTGGTAGTTCCTGAACCAGTTAAAGGGAAGCTGTGCGGGCAGATGTGTCCTGTGGCATGAAGATAAGACATTCTCTACGAGAGACAGAACACATGTCTTCTCTAATAGAATCTTGAATTCTTGAGAAAGACACATAACATGCAAATGCTAAAACTAGGGACAGGCCTAGGGTGAAGGCATGCCGTCTGGGAGCACTGCTCAGGGGACTCTACTGAGACATATGCCCAGCTGGGGCCCCAAGGACCTCCATACCACCTGGGCTGTCCTAGAGTTACGCGCCAACACCAGGAAGTGAGTAGAAACCAGGGTTTTGGAACTAGAGACAGGCTCAGGATCCAGTCCTGCCTCTGCCTCCCACCCAACCTGGAGCAGGGTTTCACTGCTCTTGCCTCAGTTCACTGGTCTTACCCAGCTTTAAATAGGACGAAGCATGGTAACTGCTTAGCACAGCGTCTGGTAGAGCAAATGATACTTATTACTTTATTAACAATACTGTTATGGATGCAAGCACCCAGAGCTCTGCACATCTCAGTTCTCTTTTCCTCCTGGACAATTTCCGTTTTCTCAAAGGAGGCCCTGCTTTGCAGCTAGGGAACTCTTCACTGCCAACCGCTCTATCCCCTGAGTGTGCACGCAGGGTAGGGGGATTCAACTTCCAGAGGTGTCCCAACAGCCAGTTACACGCGAGGAAGGAGGGAGGCAAGAGAAACAGCAACAGCACTCGCGGAAGTTCACCGAGTTGATAAAGTTATTAAAACATAAAAACACACATGCACCAGGCCGGAAAAAAAAAAAAAACGCATAAAATCAAACAACCCGTGCGTCTAGCCCTGTACCTCCAGGCTGTGCAAACCAGGAGGGTGAGGGAGCCGGGAGAGGAGGAATCTGTCTGCCAGGTGAGCCACCCCAGAGTCCCAACCTCCCTGGGCAAGGCGCAGGGAGGCGTCTGCCCAGCTCGGTTGTGCCCCCCACCTCACTCCCGACCCCTCCTTAAAAAAAGGGAAAGAAAAAGAAAGAAAAAAAGAAAGACGGGGGAGCCACCGGCCAGGGCAGAAGAGGAGTAGCGAGTCCTGGGACTCTCCCACTGGGGGTGGGGGGGGCAGTTGTGGGGGGAGGAGGAGGAGCCCCAACCCCCCCTCACGTGCCATTGGTCCATCCGCATAGCAACAGCCGCGAGCGGACCAATAGGGGCAGCGCTGCCTCCACCCCGCTCAGGCCACTTGGCTGCCAAAAAGTTGCCTGCGCCTGCCAAAAAAACAGACCTGGGACTCCAAACTCTAGCTCGAACTTCGCGTTCTTTCTCTCCCTCCCCCAGCCCCTTCTCCGTGCAGCTTCTCTGTCCGCTGATGTTGGCCTCAGCCCCCTTTTTGGAAGGGAAGGCTGGCTCTTCCCACACGGGGCGGGGATTGGGGGGAACCTCATTAGAGGAAAAAGAGGACAAACTTTCAGGTCCCATTCGGACCTCATCACCAGCGACCACTTGCAAACCTCAACCACAGCAGCTCTACTCTTAGTATATAGTGTGTAGGGCTGCTGGAACACCTCTTGTGTGCCAGGGTTTTATCCTGGGGGTTGGGGGGAGGCACTGATCTGATGTATTAAGTCCCTCTTGTAGTTCGGGGAAATGGGTCTCCCCGTCTCTTTTTAATAGATTAGAAGTTGAAGGCCAAATGACAAACAGAAGGGTCCCAGGAGACTATTAGTAGGCGGTCTAGCACCGTTCAAACCCAGGCTGGTCTAGAGCACCCCCCATGCTGTCACAGCCTCCCCAAGCACATTTCTCTGCGATGGATCCTACAGAAATGGAGACGTTGCAAGGGTCTGATGCGAACACCCTGTTTGTGACCAAGCCTGGGCGGGTTTGATGGGCGTGTGACCTGCACAATCACAAGGCGCCTTGCATTCCGACGTTCTCACACTTGGTTTCATGCTCTCTGGTGGCTGTTTGGACATTCTTAATGAGTTTTGAAAAAGGAACCCTGTTTTCATTTTGAACTGGGCCTGCAAATTACGTAGCCAGCCCTGAATCCAGGTATAAGAGGCGTCTAGGACAGTTCTGTGAAGACAGCTTATTTAAATGTCCTAGAGGAATCTCATATTAGAGGATTTAGACTTCAAGTATAGGAAGAGGCTTGTAAGTCTCTCTCTCTCTCTCTCTCTCTCTCTCTCACACACACACACACACACACACACACACACACAGACTTAGACTTCTGCACACACCCTGCGGATTAGTCAGTTTTATTACACTGTAACTGTAATTTGAGTCCCTGGTCTATTAAATGGGAGTGTATATATTTATGGCTGTGTTTATGTGTGTGCGTGCGCCTGCGTGAGCTAGCTGGGCCAGGGAATAGGGGATTGGGGAATTTACGACACACAGACACAGCCCTGATTATTGACTCGATTCTTTCCCTTTGGAGACATTACAGGGGATTTGAACCAGGCCCTGCTTTTATGAAATACATACTTGGGAGGTTTTAGAGTGGCCGTAAACGCTGCTCTGTGTGAGAGTGAGGTTGGTGTGGTGCCAAGTCCTCTGGGAGGGGACAAGCTTTAAATACACTCTCCACTGGGCCTGAGAGAAAAACCACATACTCTTGCATCTGTTTCACTCCCCAAATCAGAGTCTTCTTTCCTGTCAAGGAGAGGCCTGGTTTTTATTCTCCGGATTGTGCTGATTTTACTCTCTGAGTTAAGAGATTATCCATGAATCACCAATGGTGTGAAAGTCTGGAATAAATGAGAAGGAAGTCTGGATGTGTCCCTAACACTTACGTTGCCAACCAAGACGTAAATCATGCACTGTAGGGGATGTAAGGGGTTCTGAGACAGCCAGGAACAGTGGAGTGCTTTGTTTTGTTTTTAAGGAAACTGAGGCCCAGAGAACTAAGCCAGCTTACTTCAAGTTAAGCAGCTGGGTGGCAGTGATATTTGGGTCAGAATCTGCTTCTCCTGACTTCCACTCCAGGCCTCCTTCTTGCTTTCATTTTTGTATGAAGCATTATGTAATCGGTTTAAGTGGGGAGAGTTTGTTAATTTAATGAACAGCAATATGGGGTCAAAGGAGTCATTAACATTTGCTAGTACTTGGTATTTGCCCAGCTTTGCCTACATGGTCTCATCTAATGGAATCTTCAGGACAACACTGAAAGAATGTAGGGAATGTTCTTTTCACTGAACAGATGGGAAAAGTGAGGCACAGAGTTGTGATGTGACTTGCCTAGTTTCTCTCAGCTTGTAAATTCAGTTCTTCCTAATTCCTGAATAGAAGAATTAAATTATTCAAATCATCATGGTCCCATGGTGGTTCGTTTTAATGACAGTGTAAACTAAAGAAATGAATCTATACCTTCCAAACAGAAGTAGTCTGTTGTGGTCACAATTCAACTATCTTTGGGTTGTTAATCATTCTTAATTCAGTTTTGTCTCAATTTTTGGTGGGCTCTCTGGTGATGATGTGCCCCTTTCACTTTGAAGCTACAGACCAACTTGAAGCTCATTTGATAGGGACTGAAAATCTCAGTTCAGGCAAAATAGGAGTCTAATGATTTGCTTGATGTTTTTATTAGCACATGGCCTGAGTCAAGCATTTGGTTCTAGGTGAAACTGGCAAATATTGGACAGCCATCAGCATGACCAATACCTACTCCAAGCCTCCCCTGCTCATCAAGCTAAAGTGACTCAGTGGAACGCAAAACTTACGACTGTAAAAACAACACATGTGCAAACTGGTAAATACAAATTAGTAGTACTGTAGGGCCCCCAAAAAGATATGACCAAGTTGTAACCCCCAGAACCTATGAAAGTGACTTTATCTGGAAAAAGGGTCTTTGCAGATATAAACAAGTTAAAGCCCTAAGATAATCCCGATTTAGGGTGGCCCCTAAATCCAATGATACGTATCCTTATTAGAAGAGAGGATGCAGAGACAGAGCGAAGCAGGTGGTGTGGAGGTAGAGGCATAGACCAGAGTGGGGCCCACAAACCAAGGAACACCAATGATTGTTGGCCTGCACCAGACACTAGGAGAGAGTCATGGAGAAGAGTCTCCCTCCAGGCGCCTCCAAAAGCAACCAACCCTGCCCACACCTCAATTTTGGATGGCTTTTCTCCGGAACTGTGGGAGAATAAATTTCTGTTGTTTGAGGCCAACTAGTTTGTGGCGATTTATCCTGGCCGTAAGAGACTAATACAAGTACTAAATTGTTTTACTGTATTTTAAACAATAAAGAAACACAAGTATTAAAAGAGCATTAGAAGAATTCCAAGCTGAAATTGTCTGTCTAGAAATTTATTCGAAGAAATATTAAAAATGAGATTTGTATGTCTATATATCAACAAATAGTTTATGAGGTCCAGTCAATCAATAGTTTGTACATAATTCAGAAAGATTTAGCTTAATTTGATTAGCTTGTGAATGGCTGACTGGATACAGAAGCAACTTGTTGATCTGGTCTATGTTCCCTATGTGTCTAAGAGAGAAGGGGTTATTTGATGGAAGCTTAAAATCTTGGTGTAAAGTGGGAAGGGTCCCATTTTCACCTTAGGTACAGAAAGCTGGACAGAGTATTGCTCTTATCCTAACAAGAAGCAAAGTCCAGGGGCACCTGGGTGGCTCAGATGGTTAAGCGTGTGCCTTTGGCTCAGGTCATGATCTTGGTGTCCTGGGATTGAGCCCTATGATGGGCTCCCCACCCAGCAGGAGTCAGCTTCTCCTACTCCCTGTGCCCCTCCCCCTCACTCATGCTCTCTCCCCTCTCTCCTTTTCAAATAAATAAATTTTAAACCTTTTAAAAGAAAGGAAAAATCCAGATGAACTGACTTTCCTTGAGTCCATGAGAGAATTGAGGTTACCAGGCCATCTCCAAGTAAAGACAGTCCTCTCTGACGGTAGCTGGGACAGGAGCACAAGTTTTCCACTTGACAGGCCATGGGAAGATGCAACACCATGAACATCTTAAAATGTTTAATGGCTGGCTAAAGATTAAGTGTAGGCTAGCATGAGAGTGTGGGACCAAAGACACTGGAGCCACAGACCTAATGGGAACCCCCCAGTGCTTGCAGGATTTTTAATATGGACCTCCACCTGATGCTCACAAGTAAGACTGGGGGCAAGCACTAGACCAGAGTGGGCCTCCTTTGGTGGTACAGGCCTGGAGGGGGTAGGGCTTGCCACCATGGGAAGGCAGGAATGCCCTGGGGACCCTCTTAAGCTGCATGGAGAGGACTATCGAGCCCTGTAACATTTGGAGCAGAGGTGAAGACCTATTAGGGCTGGGGTAGGATAAAGCAAAAATCATTCTGTATCTGGGCAGTGGAAGAGTTCTGGGATCCACACCCTATACCAACAGGGCAAAATAGTGATCTACTGCTGGGTGAGGGACAGTTTACTGCCCACCACGGATGCAAGGTGGAGCTTGGCTGCCATGGGTAAGGGAAGCATGGACATCCAGCAAACCCACCCCTGAGGCCCAGGCCCGCAGGCCTACCTTAGAGAAGAAATGGAGGTTTATTTATGTAAGGTTCTTTCACTATACATGTAGGGTTAAAATGTTATTTGTAGGTTGACTGTAATAATTTTAAGATGTATGCAGTAAAATAAAAATAGTTAAATAAGTATAAATAATGAGTTAATAGTGAGGACAGCCTTTTCAACAAATGGTGTTGGAAAATAACGGGGCATCCATATGTAAAATTAATCAACATTTAACCATACCTTGCACCACATACAAAAATTACCTCAAAATGGAGTAGAGACCTCAATGCAAACCATCTGAAGAAAAGATGGGTTAGACAGCGATTTCTTTTGATACAACACAAGTACAATCTATTTTTATAAGCTGGACCTCATCAAAATTAGAAATTTCTTCCCTTCAGAAGACAGCCAGCCACAAGGTGTGAGTAAATATTTGCAAAACAAATCTGATAAAGGATTTCCACTTGAGAATCTATAAAGAACGCTCCAAACTCCATAATAGGAAAACAACACTATTTTAAAAATGAGCAAAATATTTGAATCGACACTTTACCAAGGAAAGCAGAGATAATAAATAAGTACATGAAAAGATGCTTAACCTCATTAGTCATTAGGACAATCCAAGTTACAACCACAATGAGAAAACACTGCCCATCACAATGTCTGAAGTAATTTTAAAAAATCAAATTGGCAATGCCAACTGCTGGCAAGACTGCCAACAAGAGAAATTCTCATGCATGCAAAATGATGCAGCCATTTTGGAAAGAGGCTGGCACTTCCTTATAAATTTAAACATAAATGTATATATGACCCAGTAATTCCATCTCTCAGTATTTACCCAAGAGGAATGAACGTATACTTTTCGATGAAAGCCTACATACAAATGTTTATAGTGGATTTATACATAATCGCCAAAAAACAGAACACACAAACGTCTTTCAGTTGCAGGAAGAATAAACAAATTATGGTACATCCATACGACGAAATACAACCCAGCAGCAAAAAGAAATGCACTTCTGACACATGCAACAATATAAATGAATCTTAACTGCATTGTTAAGTGGAGGAAGCTGGACTCGAGAGTCAAGACACTGAATGATTCCAATTATATCACATTCTGGAAAGGAAAAAATTAAGAAAGCACCAGAAAAACATACCAGTGAATGCCAAAAGCTAAGGATAGAAAGAGAGCATAAGAGAACTCTTTTGAATGATGGAAATATTCTATATTTTGGGTATAATGGTAGCTACATGACTGTACATGTTTGTGAAAATTTGTAAAAGGAACACAGAAGGTTAATTTTATTGCTTATAAATTACAGCTCAATAAACCTAACTGGAAAAGAAAAAAAAAAAAATCAAAACCAAACCTCGGTAAAAGGAGCTTGAAGATACACAAGGAAACATTGTTTATTTGACCCTGGGAAGGAAGGTGACTGTGCCTCATCGCAATTATTTCTGAACTGGTAAGCTCTGGTGAAGGTCAATGATTTTTAAAAATATGCATATTTTTCCTTCAAATTTTTGCAAACTCGCAACCTAGGTTCCTGATGTAGGGTGGGAATATTTCCCAGTGGAAGCGCACGCATTAGAGCTTTATTCAACATGGTCATCACCGCTATCCACAACCTTCCTGAAAAACCCCTGCAAGTTATTCCTTAGGGATTCTCAGCCTCCATGGAGCACAGTTTGAAAAGTGCCAGGCCTAGCGGAGACTACCCTAGAGGGTGTTCTCCAGGACAGTGGGCCCTTGAAATGCTCCATGGGTGAGAGGGTTCTCACCCTATAGAGGGTTATTATAGAACCCTATAGAGGGTTCTATAATGCTAAGTAACACGTGGCAGCTCTACCTATCACATCCCTGTCTTGGAGATCCACAATGCACACTAGCATCTAAGTGCTCTGAAAAGGACTGCAGGAAAGAAAGCTGCTTCTGCTTCCTTTAATCTACCGTCCTCCTCAATTATTTGACTTTCTCACAAAAAGACTATTACACTGCAGGTTAACCTCTGGGCACTGCTGCTGACTCACTTTGTAGAAAGGAAGAGAGTAGCATCCAGAAGCATCTGCTGTAAACTCAGGCCTGCTTTAGCTACTTTCTATTTATTATCCTATTCTATCTTTCCCATGATGAGATGAGGTGGACACAACTATTTTTAGAAAAAATCGAGACTTAAAGACACCAAGTAATGTGTTCAAGTCTACACAGCTAGTGAGTCACCTGTCTCCAGTGTCTCACCTTTGAAGCTTCGTGAATGATCAAATAGGAAAGACTTAACAAAAACAGGACTGGAAGAGCCTGCAGAGAGCCCAGGGGATTTCTGGGGCACAGACTTCTTCCTGGTCTTGCACTTTCAAACTGGCCTCTGCTACTGGAGGATCTCTCTTATGCAATTGGTGTCTCGGGCATCTTTTGGTTGCAGAAAGAAAACCCACCTAATCTAAAAATAAAAGGAAATATATACAGACACATACAATATATAAAAAATTAAGAAGTGTTTCAGGAACCTATGAAAAGAGCAGGTGCCTGGGCTTCATGAGGATCAGGAACCAGGAATGGAAAGAAAGCTTTCAGGATCTAAGGAGTCTCTCTCTCTCTCTCTCTCTCTCTCTCTCTCTCTCCC
>CM053620.1:5753932-5795310 GCA_028646535.1 Procyon lotor | reverse complement strand
GGGGGGGGGGGGGGGGGGGGGGGGGGGGGGGGGGGGGGGGGGCTCGATCCCAGGACTCTGAGATCATGACTTGAGCTGAAGGCAGAGGCTTTAACCCAGTGAGCCACCCAGGCGCCCCTGCAGAACAACTTTGAATAAAAGTTCTGTGAATGAATTTTAAATCATATGGTATTTACCAATAATCAATTACATGCAACTTTTCGGCAAAGTAATCACTACTTAGAGCAAGAGATACCTGCAGGACCACTACATGGAACACTTTGCAAAGATTCTACCCACTGTATTTTCTTAGATCAAAGCATTAAAAGATTGGCAATCTTCATTTCAAACTTTGGGGCCCTTTTCAAGGGCGAGGATGTTATTATGGGCTCATTTGTGGGTGTTTGTATGTAGATGCGTGTTTGGCAAAGGTGGAAGTCAGAGGACCAGGATATTTTGAGGAGGAATTCTCCCTATCTAAGCCAACAAAAGGACTGAGTATGGGTCTGTTCTTTTATGGTCCTGGAAAAAAGGACATCATTCACCTTTCGATTTTTGGAAGAGTAACATAGAGGGTCACAAAACAGGGGTTGGAATCAAGAGACTGGTACTGGAGACCTGTGATCCATCCAACCAGTTAGTTGACCCTGCAAGAATCCTTTGCCTTCACTGGGCCTTAAGTTTCCTTATCTGCAAATTGGGGGTCATAATACTGGATGCTGTTAGGATTAAATAAGATGAGATACAAATGTTCAAAATGATGTGAAAGTCTAAGTGCTTGACAAAATAAATACTTCATAAAATGACATAAACCAGACACTCAATAAGCATGTTGAAAAACATGGAGATTTAACTATTTACACTAATTGGTGCAAGCTTTAAATCCAGAAGAAATCAGAACTGCAACACACAAAGAGGAATGCACTTTATTTGCTAATAGAGTTTAGAGAACTACAAAGAATTTTTTATATGGAAAATGGCTCTTAATTCCCAAAACTTGTTACCCATAGGTCCCTACAGGTGGGGGTATGGTTTCTCCTTAGTAGGATTTTTCTTGCCAAATGAGATATTGGAGCACATGATCAAAATGACCTGTGTTCATGCTTATGTGGTATCATGTCTCTCAAGAGAATAGATATATCAAGACTTGGGGGCTCACTGGCTTAGCTACATGATAGTGGATCCCCAGGACCCACACTGGCTAGACCAGTTCCAGAGGACTTAACTGATCTGAGAAAGCCACTGCCCGTGTAGGAGACTGGGCACAGCTGTGGGCTGCTCGAGCTGCTCTCCTGCTGGATTAGTCATTCAGAACCAGCTTGGGCACCCTGCCTGTCTGTGCTCTCTTCAAAACCTGCGGTGGGCTACCAGAACCCCACAAAACTACTCACCCTCCCATTCAAGACCTTCCTTTGGAGGCTCAAGGCTTGACGTTCTTGCCAATGTGTGGCTTTTGCACCAGCTAGCCATTCTCTTCAGTGCTTTCAGACTTCCCCAGGGTGGATGTCACTGCCAGAGACCCTTATGTGGAGCTATTCCTCAGCTGTATTTTCTCTTCCTCTCCCTGATATAACCCCATATAGCCATCATACACTGCTTTAAACACCCCCCTTATACTAAGAAAATGTTGGGGATCCAAGTTCCATTGATCTCCTTCACGATTTCTTCTCCATTCTTAGGGACCTCATCTGCACATTGGGGATAAGAATGCTAACGTCATTGGATCATTGCTCCCCAAGGCCAGGACCATGGCTGACTCATCTCTGAATCCTAGGCACCTGGTAGAATGCATGGTGTGAAGAAGTATTCAGTCCATGAGGAGTAATGGAAGGCAGGGAGGGAGTTCCTCATTGTCCCATCCCCATTTCGTGTTTCCCATTTATCTTTGGGATTCTTTGAAATGTGTTGGGATTCCTACACAGAGTATTCCTCTTTATCACTTTATATAAAGGATATCCAGCTATGGAAAGGTGTCCAAGCCACATTAACCCTTGGTACTAGTACCCCAAAGCTGCCAGAGGAAATTCCCACAACGTGGCTTAAAAAAACAGAAACTTATTCTCTCAGTTCTGGGGCTGAAAGTCTGAAATCAGAGTGCTGGCAGGGCCCTGATCTCTCTGAGGGCTCGAGGGGAGGATCTGTTCTATGCTTTCTCATGGCTTCTACTGTTGCTGGCAAGGCATTTATTGGTGTTCCTTGTTAATTTCTGCCTCTACAGTCACATGGATTCTCCCTGCCATGTCCCCCCTCTGAGTGTCTGTGTCTTCAGGTGGCATTTGTTTGTATGTCTGTCTCTGTGTCTCTTCTCCTTTTTCTTATGAGGACACCAGTCATGTTAGATTAAGGGCCAACTCAGCTCCCTTGTGACTTTATCATAACCCACAAGCTCCTTTTTCCAAATAAGGTCACATTCACAGGTACCGGAGTCAGGACATCCACATCCCTTTTGGAAACACAGTTCAACCCACTACACTCTTGGACTAGCTACTCCCTGACTCAGAAGCTCAGTTTCTGCATTTGTAAAAGGGGGATAATCTTGCCCACCTCACTGAGGTCTTGTGGGGATTACATGAGATAAGGCTCAATGCCTTGAATACGGGAAGGCTTACCTGTCTTCCTCATCCTTTCTAGCCCAGCTGCCTCCAGTATCATATATGAACAATGGAGGAAGTTCTAGTAGGTAGAATTTGGGTCCGCAGGTCAAACAGAAGCACAGCATTGTATGCATTCTGGCAGAGCCACTTCCTCCCAACTGGGGGACTTTTCTTTGTAGTTGGGACTTCTCTGCTCAACTTACTCTTCTCTGTGTAGGACACAGGGGCCAGACTTGGTCAAATGACTCTAATGAAAGTTTCGGGTGATCCTAGGACACAAGGCTGAGATGTGTGTGTTTGGCTGGCTACCCCTGTCATGAGTGGTTATTTTTTCATGGTCAAAACAAATAAATACATAAAAAGTGCCTAAAACCTATAGGGAATCAAGTTTCCAAACTGTGTTCTTGTGGCTGGCTGACTTCTGAATCACAGTTTAGTAATTAAAAGAAGAAAACACCAAGTTGCACTTGGCAGTGAAACATAAATTGTACCTTTGTAAAGGTCAAATACTAGTGGTGATTAACCAGACGCGTCACACTTCATCCTGGTTAAAACAATACTGAATTTTGAGACTATTTATAGGATTCCATACCCCTTACCCGACCCTCTTCCTTGCAGCAGTTCACCGTTGGAATCTGAAGTGGGGTTTTCTCATTTTTTTTCCTTCAATTTGTGAGATGATTTCCATATACTGTGGTTTGGCAGTCTGCACTTGAACGATACTATAGCATTAATCAGGGTGCCGACAGCTGCTCTAGAATAAACAAGCAGTGATGCATCGAGCTGGCAAGTCCATATGGTTTGGAAAATAAAATAAAAACATTTGTTATCATTTTTGGAGTTTTTGAACACAACCGGCTTCAGCACCACGCTAGTGCCTCACATGACTTTCTTTTTAAAAAATAAAATATAAATAAATAAATAAATAAAATAATTATAAACGGGAACATTCTGTTTTGCTAGGAAGAGTGGTTTACTGTGTGGACAGGGTGAGAAGCCTCGATTTCTAGCAGATGTGGCTCATCTCTTGTTCAGGGTCTCGTGATAGCTCTGATTTGGCTAAAGCCCAATGGCTGGATTAGGGGAGCCAATGAAATCTCCTGCTTGTCATCCCAGCGGCTGCCTAGCAGTGGTACTCGCTGAAAACCCCCGGCTCTCCAGCCCCCTGGAGTAGGAGATCCCCTCCCGCCCCACCCCACTGCCCTGGGAGACTGTAAAAAGGGCAGAGAAGGGAAGGGGACACTTGAAAAGTTACAGGAGCTCTTTCTCCCAGAAAGGGAAGTCCAGGATTGTGTTCAGTATTACAAGGTCATATGCTTTCATTTTTAAATGTAGTAGTACTAGTAACACTAAAGACTAGCAATCACGCCATTAAGGGCTCCTTTTGTAAAGCACTTCCCTGTTTACAAAGCACATGGGACTACATAGTCCCGTTTGGGATTCCAGGCATCAACGTCCACTCTTACCCCATTTCCTAAAGAGTAACCTTGCCTCTTCCAGTTTGCCTCTAGAGATTTCTCCTACATAGAGGGGAAGCCAGAACTCCCACTCAAGGCGTTCCCTTACGATGCGATGCTTTCTGATAATCAGTGATATGAATGGAAATCAAACCTACAATAGGCACATCCTCCTCCCAGCATCATTTACAAGGTCTTTGCTTTTGGGGAGAGGGCATTAATTCATTGTAACCACACTGCTTCTTTTAACTGATCTGAAGCTTTGATACACAGTTTCACATGCCTTTACATCTTCTATAAAAGTGGAAAATGAGGGGCGCCTGGGTGGCTCAGTGGGTAAAAGCCTCTGCCTTTGGCTCAGGTCATGATCTCAGGGTCCTGGGATCGAGCCCCACATCGGGCTCTCTGCTCAGCAGGGAGCCTGCTTCTCCCCCTCTCTCTCTGCCTGCCTCTCTGCCTGCTTGTGATCTCTCTCTGTCAAATAAATAAATAAAATCTTTTTAAAAAAAAAGTGGAAAATGAATAATTATACAATACATGCACATTTAAAAGTGGGAGGAATATAAACTCCGTGCGGGCAGAGGCTTGCCTCTCTACTGCTCCCTCATCCCCTGTGCTGGGCAGAGAGCTGGTACGGGGTCTTTTCTACATGAATCAGCTCACTTTTCTGACCTTTGGTTTTCACACAGGTAAAATGGAAACTGAATTTCCTACTCCAGAGTGCTGGAGGATAATAAGAGCTCAATAAATATGAGTTGGATGAATAAATAAATGGGCGTGCAATTTGGGGAGAGAGAATGGATAATAGTGTGGTATTCGGCACAGTGTGCTGACAAACTGAAAAAAAAAAAAAAAGAAGTAGTCCTGATTTGTAGCAATTAGCAGTTTTCCTGGTGAAAATGTTCCCCCTATTGCTGACTGCACGCTGAGTTAGGAAGAGACGGGTTCCACCAGCCTCAGGGAGTGGGGCCTTCCAGCTCCAGCGTACCTTTGGCTCGGGGGTAAAATGGTTGGAAACCAGTCTCATTTCCTGTTTGTTTTCAGGAAACTTCTTGGAACTGGGCAGGAAGGTTTGGGGACTTCCAGATTGCTTAACTTCACACAATCCTCATTCTCCAGCCTAAGTCCCAATATTTCCCTTTATTTTGGCAGAGGAGGGAGAAGGGCATGAGCTGTCAGGTAGTCAGTGTGCATGGAAGACCTGGTGGGCCCACCGCTTGACCATTGGTTGTGATTCTCCTGCAGAGAAAGTGTGTCCTGTCACCGCTCACTGCTGTTGTAGTCGTGGGACACCCTCCTTCCTTGCTCCCCGATGTCTGCAGTGATTAACCCAGGCTTTCTGAGGGGGCCACCCCAGGGAGCACCTTTGTGATTCCTGGCATTTCCTAGGCTTTACTGAACCTCCAGGGTTTTTTGTTTTCTTCCCAAGAATCATTTCCTACCACTTAGATCTACTGTTTCCCATCCTCTCTTGCAAAATTGCAAGGAGAGGCATCAGCACATCTCCGTACAGTAGGCGAATATATTTGGAATGCTTATTTCTGAAGGCTGTGGAAGACGAGGACAAATTTTACACCACACAGAAGGACTGACAATAAATTCAGGAGTGGCAAATGCAACCACCGTTCTGTTTCCCTCTCGGTAAATAAATGGCTGCAAAACCTGTACTCCACTACCGAGCGTCAAATCCATGGCGCCCTGTTGATTAACAATGAAAACGTCTTTGTGAAAACAATACATTTAGAAGAGTCCTAGGGCTCGCGTACCAGAAGCTGACTCGGAAGGTTTACTTTAATGTAGCACAAATCAGAACGAACTCGGTGAAAAGAGTTCGGTTTCTCCCTGAAGATGCTACTTGTTTCTTCATCCGGGGAAATGTCTTCCGAACTCTTCCCCCGATGTGCCGGCTGAGCCAGATCCACTGTGGCTGCGAGGCCCACATGTAGACCCCAGGGCCCACCAAGAGCCTGCCGAGGGCTTGGGGGCTGTGCAAGGGCAGGGCCGCCAATCCTGTTCCTGAGTGATTTGCAACGTAGTGAGGAGTTCCCTGGGGCTTTTGCTTTTCTTTCACATCACTGAACCGCCACATTTATGTTGAGCCATCTAGAGACGAAGTTTAAAAGGAAAGCGTACAGCACTTCGGTGATTGGGGAGCCCGTTTCTAGTCTGGGGAATGATATCTATTCAATAACGGCGGCACATAGATTGATACATACAGTAACCACATTAGAAGGAAAACAAGAAAAGTATTAGAAGGAGATGAAGGAGAAGTGGGGAAAAAGACGAGGGGAGGAAGGAAGGAGAGTGAGAAAAGGAAGAAAAGAAAGGTCACGCTAGAAGGTTTTGCGGCCCTTTGTAAACATGTGTTTGCACATGCTGTTCCCATGTTTCAGAATGCCATTCCTCCCTTTCTTCATCTGGCTAACTCCGACTCAACCTTTGGACCTCAGCCTGAGTGCTATTTCTTCAGGGATACTTTCCATGCACTGCAAGACTGAGCCAGGTTCCCATGTTATAGGATCTGACAAAGCCCTCTTCTCTTCTCTGTGAGATCTCTCATGACTGTAATCATTGTAATTCTATTCTTGTGAATGTGATTATTTAATACATGGCTGACTCCCCCCAAGACCCCTTAAGTTCCAAACTAGTGAGATCCCAAAAGCCTGTGGCCGTCCTTGCCTCTGAACGGGGGTATCGAGATACCCATTGAGTAGGTGATATTTATGATAAAATATTCATGATAAAAACATATTTTATTATAATATCTGAGCCTTACTGCCTCTGCTTTGCATAGCCCTGTCCACATGCAGGCACCTCAGGCCAGCCTGACAAGATACCCAGAAAAGGGGCTCAGTACCCCCCAACTTTACATGCCGTTTCTCAGGTCCTAAGAGTGTCACTGACTTGCCAAGGAGTGTCACCAACAGATGGGAGGCAGACCTTGGACAAGAGTCAGGGTCTTTCACCATCAGGGTCCCTCCTACAGACCCCACTGCCCAGTAGATAGGTCTCTCTGCAGAGTTTAGGGTTGTGAGTTTAGGGAGAGGACAATAGAAAGGCAGAAAGAGTAGTCATGACAGAAAAGATTTACTCCTGCCTCCTTCTCCTTTCTTCTTGCATTAAGGACAAGCGTCGCCTGAACACGTAAGCACAAATGGGAACATGATGAGGCATCACTTTTTCCGGGGCTGTGACTAACTCCTCAGGGGAGCGGGAGAAGCTGTCCCTCTGAGTTAGCCCTTGATGATTCCCTCAAATTCCCAGCTGCAGGAAAGCCCTGCCAATCAACCCTGGGCTTCTGCTGTGAGCTGTGTGCATTCATTCACTCCACAAATATTTTTCAAGGGTCGACCACGTGCCAGACATCGAGCTAGGAATGATACGTGTGGACCGAGTGAGGCTTGTAGGCTCATCGGCTGTCCTGAGCTCCTGGGGTGTGAGGGACTCTCCATGTGCAAACCCAGACAGTTGGCCATCCTATTTTGGATGTGAGCTTAGGGAGGTAGAGTAACTTACGGTATAGAGTGTCCTTCTCAAGAACCACTTACATGGAGATCACCTGGATGTGTTTGTTAAAATGCAAATTTCCAGGTCCTGTTCCACACCAGTGGTTCAAAACCTTCTGGGGGCAGGTCTAAAAATTTGCATTTGAAGGACACCCCCCAGGTTTTTATTATGCATATTTGAGTTTGAGAATAGCTGAGCTAGTTCCTAAGAGCATAGCCTTTTAAGTCACTCACACCTGAATTCAAACCCCTCTTCTGCCACTGAAGACCTATGTGAATTTTCATGAATTATACAATCAATATGGGCCTCAGTTTCCTTACCTGTAAAATGGGTCTGATGATACTATCCTTATAGTATTCTTGAAGGGACTGAATGTTAAAAATGGATTACAGTCTCATATGGTATCTTCATCAGAATTAACTGTGCATCAAACTATCATTATCAACGCTGACACATTTCTCTGATAGCTGGAGTACGGGCTTCCTGCCCTGGATTTAGGATGGTTTTACCCTTTTCGATGCAACAGGCAAAGACAAGAAGTTCATCAGCCTTTTTACAGGAATGCACTTGCTACAGAAATATGTCTTTCCTTTCTACCATCATTCCAAGTGCATCAAGAGCTTCTTCCAGCTCCTAGAAGAGATCATGCTCTTTCACACATTTAGACCCTCATTTAATGTTGTTTGTGTCTCATATGTGTTCTTTCCTTAGCCTGGTGATTTACTACTCATTCTTCAAAACCCAGCTAAAGTATGTCTTCTTTTGAGAAGCTGTCACCTCTCTTCCCACTTCTTAACTCCCTCATTTTTCTACCCACTTAGGCACACCACAAATGATGGCCAGAAAATATGATGTCTTCTCCAATTAATATGGGCCTTAGCCTACTCATGTACATCAGGGATTTCAAATTATGGTCCATGGCCAAATCCAGTTTGCTATGTATATTTATACATAAAGCTTTATTGGAATACAGTCACCTTCATCTGTTTACAGTTTTCTGCCTGCTTTTGCACTACAGTGGCAGAGTTGAGGAGTTATGTTGGAGATCTTATGGTCCACAGTCTAAAATACTCATTTTCCAGACTTTTACCAAAAATACTTGTGGATCTCTGACCTATACAATGGCCTCAGAGTCCAGCACATGACTTACCAAATAGTAGATGCTCAATAAGTATTTTGGATAGATGGATGAGTACATCAGTGGATAGATTATGACTCTGTCACTAGCAGGACAAACTGTCTTCTCTAAATGTATTCTTCTCAAATCAGTGGGAGTTCTAGTCACACCTGGCCCCTTGTGCTTTAGTCCACAAAATGGCAGAGAACACTCAGGCCAAAGGGACGTCAAGGAGACTCAGCTACTATTACCTGCTTCCTTTCCTCCATTTCTTTTCTAAACAAATATCAAGAGATAGCTGGAATCAGGCATCCAAGAAATTTTTCCCAGGCTTATCCACCCAGCCCTTGCCTTCACACTGTGCCTTGCCTAGGAGGGTGGTGAAGTGCATGGCAAGAACAACTATAGTGACTGCCTTTCAAACTTGACCTTCACCTTCACAGGGCCCTTCTCTCTTCCACGAGATCACTCTGCTTATTCTAGACTGGCCGGGGCAATTCTGTATACAGAGTAGACAATCTACCAACTCCTAATGATTGAGAAGGAGCAAATCCACAGGAGATGGCAAGGGAATGGAGGTACAAATCATTTTTCAAAAGAAATAAAATAGAAAGTCCAAGGTGGAAATGAGACAGCATGTGGCACTTGCCAGAAGAATCACTTGTCAGCCATCAGAGAGCCCTGAGCTTGGTCCAGGAACGAATGTGCTATTGTTCCCTCACAGCAACTCCGAGACCTGCACCTGAGCTCAGACTGTGGGTCCACAAGGAGACTAAAGTCTTAGCAGAATATCTAGAATAGAATTCACTGTACACTAAATTATCATGATCAAGGCTGAGACTGTTCCTGGTAGCTGGTTCCATCCCTGGTTCCTGCCTCTTGTTGAGGTCTGGGTAAGGCCAGGCAGGTGAAGGGTGGAACAGCGGGGGTGATTACACTGTAATACAGAATCATCTTAAATATAAAGAAAGTCAATATCCTACTGAAAAACAAAGTTCTCTATCAAAGTGGCCATGAGTTCCTTGGATACGGAGATGTCTGCAAGAAAGAGAAAAGCAAAGAAGAAAGGCCTGTGGCCAGCAGGGCCAGACAGAATTGGGAGCCAGTTTTCATTCTGAGACACCAGATTGCTTCCTGTTGGAGATACCACAGCCGTGAGAGGGTTGGGAGCCACAGCATGTTGGAGCTCAGCCAGACCTCAGGAAAACTCTCCTCTAAACCCCTGGTTTTTACCTGAGGACATGGAGACCCGGAGACCTGGAAGAATTTGCATCACACCTCAGTGACAGCCCCAAGCCTGGTGCCCAGATGGCCTGTCCCAAACAGCATATTTGCTTCTTTGTTTGTTTGCTTGCCTTTTTTTTTTTTTTTTTTTCCCTTTCTTTTTTTGCCATGGTGGTACTCACACAGACTTTCAAGGGCTCATCTCAAATTAGAGAATGTTCTGGAAAACATAATTTCTGTGCTAGGCCTATGGAGGATGTAGAGGAAATGTTTGTTGGTGATAGTGCGGAAAAAGGGGAGGGGGCTTTTGAGCAGCACAGAGAAAATGCTTTATAGGTAAGCATTACACAGTCTTACACAGTCAACCAAACATTGATCAAATATTTAGCATCGGGTCTTCTGCATTACTTGCAACAGGCCCCAAAGAACTGTGGTGTCCAGCATTTACCCTGCACAAAGTCACAGAGCATGGGTGTCAAAGGCATACAGATGTGTGCTCAAGTGCTGACGGCCACTCATTAGATGTGTGAGCAGGGGCAAGTCCCACAGCATCACCGAGCCCTCACTCCCTCTCCCCTGCAAAGCAGGTGTAGCAACAACACTACCCCACATGTTTATCGTGAACACCCAGTAAGAAAATACACGAACACAGTGAGCACAAGGGGCACCTAGGTGCTCCACTTACTATTTCAATATTCCTTTTTCTACTGAATGACCAGTTCTTCCCTTAGCCCATCACCATGGCCCTCAGTAACTTCTGCCGCAGGCTCAAGTGGGAATTTATTGAATATGGATGCCCCCCCATTCATGTCCACCTGGAACCTCAGAATATGATCTTATTTGAAAACAGAGTCTTTGCAGATGTAATTCATCTAGGGTCTTGAGATGCTCATACTAGATAAGAATGGGCCCTACATCCAATGAAAGTATCCTTATCAAAGGAGAGGACACAAAGGACGCACACAGGGAGGAGGCCATGTAAAGATGGGGGCAGAGACTGAAGTTATGTGGCCACAAGCCAAAAGATGCCAGGAGCACCAGAAGCCAGAAGTGACAAGGAAGGACCCTCCCCTAGAGCCTTCTAAAGGAGCACAGCCTGCCGACCCTTTAATGCCAGCTCTTGTCGTAAGGTCCCCAGTTGGTGGTAATTTGTCATGGCAGCCCCAGAAAACAAATGCACGAGTCCAGCCCTGACTTCATCACCCACTGCCCCAAACAGACCCTTGCAGACTCCTGACAGATGGCAAGTACCCATTTTTTCAGTCCTGCATGCCAAGATCTTGTGTAACGTAAGTAATGGAGAGGCCTGCCTATCCTTGAAAAACTCGTAGGCCCAGATAATAGCAAAGTTCTGTTAAAAGAAAAAAACCCGCACAACTAAACTAGACATGCAAGAGAAAAATGAAGCAACCAAATTGCATAGCTGTTTCTACTCTTCCCCGAAGGTATGGCCAATGTAGGTAGCTCAGTGGCATTTTGTGGCCGTGTTTTACAAGTTTGTTTTGGCGGCAATCAGGTGTCTTCCTTTTGTATGTGACTGTTAGGCCTCAGGGCTGCTTCTGTGCTTTTCTTTCTTTGTCTGGCACAAGTCCCAGCCCCTTGGCCTGCTTTCTTTCCTCTCTGGGGCGGCCACCACCAACTCGACGTCTCAAGGGTCCCTATTCCCCTGTCAGGAGGTCTCTGTATTCATTGCCCTGGAATAAGATAATTTTACTGTCTAAGGGCTTCAGTGTTTATCACTATGAGAAGACAAGAGAATCAGAAAAATAGCAAAGAGGTCTAATGGACAACATTTATCGGACGTCTAGGGTTTACATCTACAGTCTCATTTCAACCTCAGGAGATTCACACAGGCAGATGTTACTTTTATTACTATATTGTCCTCACTTTAAAGATCAAGATTGTGAGCGTGTAGGAAGTGAAAAGAGTTGCCGAACATCACACCATAGTTAATAAGGAAGAGGGACTTAGATGTTATTCTAATGACTCCAGAGCTCAGGTCAGGAACCAAGGTCTTGCCTACGACTTTATCAAGGTCAAGACTGGTCTCCCTCCTGGACTTTTGACTTAGTTTCCAAGAGATTAACTTGGATGGTGTTATGGACTGAATGTGTATGTTTCCCTGAAATTTGTATGTTGAAACTTAATCCTTCCAAGCTGATGGTATTAAGTGGTGGGGCCTTTGGGAAGTGATTAGGCATAAAGGAGCAGACCTCATGAATGGGATCAATGCCCTTATAGAGGACACCCCAGAGAGCTCTCACATCCCTTCTGCATGTGAGGACACAACAAGAAGATGACCATCTATGAACCAACAAGTAGGCCCCCACCAGACACTGAGTCTGCCAGCACCTTGATCTTGGAATTTCTTAGCCTCCCAAACTGTGAGGAATAAATATTTGTTGGCTAAGCCTTCCAGTCTGTGGCATTTTGTTATAGCAGCTCAAATGGACCAAGACAGATGGCCATGATGAAAAGCCGAGACCTTCTTTTGTATTTGTGAAGGTAATTCTACTCCAGCCTCTTAGCCCCTTCTCTGAAAATCTGATCAGTGTTAGTAATTATGGCCAACTACATTCTATTTGCAGGACTTCTATTTGGGAGGTCTCTCGAGGACCTGAAGATCAAGAAGAAATGTGCTCCTGGGCTTCTGCAACAGTGGATGCTTTTTTGTTGGCTGGTTATTTCCTAGAACACATTCTAGGCAATAGGGGCTCCTTGTGGGGGAAAAAATGCTTCCATGAGCAAAGACTTTCAGAAAACCCTGAGATGAAGGTTTTGTGACTATAGAAGCTTTTGTTTGCTGACGTAATTTAGGAACCTCTAAGATGGGGCATTATTATTTGGTAAAAGAGCCCTCTTTTCATGGAGGGTTCCACAGTACACACTTTGGGAAACACTACCTTGGCTACCTCCCTTATTACATCATGAATTTTCTTCTTTATGACTTAGGGAGGCACGGCCACTATGTATTTCCTGGGAGTTCATTATTTTCAAAGCCTGATCTACGTAAATATCAAGTCACTTACAAGACATGGCAGGCCTTCCATGGTGATGAAATCTACAACGACTTCATCTTTTCCATAATCACTCAGATGAGTTCTGAAGTGTGGGCCTTTGGCTGTTGGAAAATAGGAAACAGAGTCAAGCCTGGCTCTATCACGAATTGTATGTGACAGCTCCGACTCAGTTTCAGTAACAAGAAATGTGTTGAGCTAAAAATATTCTAAGCAGATGTAAATCTGGGAGATGTGACTGCAACACACCCAGCTTGCCATTTGTTCCGCTTCAAGTGTGTCCCAGTGCACCGTTGCCACAACTCCAGGCAACCACAGTACCCCACACAAACAGTGTGTTGTGCAAGTGCACTTCTGATTCACCTGGAGATGGTTTGGTGGAGAATGCCCCAGCCTCAGCCAGGCACCATGGCTCCTGGCAGCCCCATAGGGGGCAGGCAAAAATCAATTCGACTGCAGGAGAGGTGTTAGCTTCTCATAAGCAAATGTGTATGCAGTGGTCTATTTTTTCTAGTATTCTTCTCTATTATCAAGAGCTTGATTCCATCCTGTGAGATGAAGACACACTACCCCCCAAGATTCCATGGGAGAATTGGGCCTCCACTTGGTCTGAGAGAACCAGCAGCCCATGGACAATGGTGGAATCTCCCCTTCCCGCAAAAGAGTGGCATATGGGATGCCTTTGGGGGTTACGGTCTTGTTTGGAAGCTGAATCCTTGTAAGAATTCTCTCAACTCATCTATAAGAGATGAAAACTAATGCCCATCTTTTACAGAATGAGAATAAAAACAACTACTGTAGTTCACTGGATATATCCTATATGTCAAGCATGACAGCCAATAGTAGCTAATCTCATTTATTGGCCTCTGTTATCAAGCTTCAACCAAAATAGCACCCTAGTGAACCAGAACATGTTTCACAGTTTGGTGGAGACAATATAAGATTGTACATCTTTTCTTTTCATCTTGGGGTCTTCTAGGAATCTGATAGTATGTGTGAGACTAACCTGAGAAAACTGAAATATTTTGACTCCAAGTTTTCCTGAGGATTGCTCCTCACGGGATCAGATTCCTTGGAAAAAAGCAGGGTCACCATGAACTTACAATGCTTTCCAAATGGATATGATATGTGGGCTGGGGATTGGGAGCTGGCAAGTAGGATCCCTGGTTTGATTCAGACGCAGCCCTTTGAAGAGAGCACTCAAATCACTCTTAAGGAGAGCCTGAGCATAGAGCCTAGTCATAGCCAACTGAAAGTCAGACTCTCAAATACTCTACCAGATTCCACTGGGGAAGCCCTGACTTGGGAATCAGGCATGAAAGAATGTGATTTCTGGCTCTGTCACTCACAAGGTTGACTTCAATGCAGTAAGCCTTCTTTTCTTCCTCTCTAAAACGGGGATGATTGTGTCTAGACAGTCAGAGTAGGTGTGAGGTCATAGTGACACACTGCACGTAAAGCACTTAACTCAGAGTGGAGGCTAAACACTTGACGGCTTCCATGGCTGACAATGGCAAGACTTGCCGTGAGAATTATCAACCTATCTTTTACGTTCTGAATGAATTCATGGCCCTTCTTGTCTCTGAGTGCTAAAGGCTTTGCCAGGAAGAGTGGCAACATCTCAGGCTAAATCAGTCCAAGCAGGGACTCACCCACACTGCATTCCCGGAGCTGGGCCTGGACCTGTGAGTCACACAGCCTTCTTCATGTGGACACCACAGCAAATCACTTTTCCCATTATGAACAACCAGACACACTCCACTGTGGTGATGGAAAGCAATTATGAATGTAAATGATCTAACCAGACACAGATTCCACCAAGGTTTAACCCCTGGTGTCCTTTTTTACACAGCAATCACGCACTGTCCCATGACAGCCCGCTGAGGGAGAATCATTACAGAGAATTATGTGATCCATCTGCCCATCGAACCACAGGCTGGGGTTCAGACTGGGGCATGGCACATCTGGCTTTACTTTGGGCTCTGGTGACACCAGGAACATGGATGAATGTCCTGCCTTAAGTATGGGGTATTCCAGATCCAGGAACAAATGTCTTACAGGCTGTGTTCTCCTTTTTCCAAGCCAAGCTCAGAGGTTTCCATTCTGAGGTGGATATGGCCACAGTATCATTACTGCTCACAGCACTCATATTTCCCCCTGCCCCTCCTCGATGCCTTCCTCTCAAATACCCAGCAATCTAAGCTATGGTCTGGACAGGCCAGTGTGACTCTAGGTATAATGTTACTACCTTTGGGATTGCTCTTCATACTATTACAACTACTACTTCTAATACTACTAATATGATGACTAGTCACCCTTGACGCTGTGCCACGCACTGAGCTACCCACATACATTTTTCTCATTTGATCCCTACGAGGTTACACCAGTATTATTCCCACTGCTTAGGTAAATAGACTGAAACTTGAAGAGATTAAGATAATGTGTCCAACACACATTGTGTCACACAGCTAATACACAGCGAAGCCAGTTGTCATGACTCCTGAGTTCAAGCTCATACTGCTCTATGGCAATTGTCTTCTGAGCTGAGAGGTCCACGTGACAAATACCAGAGTAGCTGAACTGACTTTATTAATGTAGTAATACCTTGAAAACCCACCCAAAGATGCCTACTGATATTTTAAAAGAAATAAGAAGATTGTGCTGATGAACAAAGAGGGATACAAACTTTCTTAAAAAGTAACAAATAAGTATATAGGTTATATACACTTATATAAATAAGTGTATAGTACTTATTAAGAAAATAAGTATATAGTTATACATCTCTATATAGAGAGAATCCTGACATTTGTTGCCATTTAAAATTTTTAAATGAAGAATAATATACATATAGTAAAGTATGTAAAGTGCTCTAATCTTATGTCCATGGCTTGAAGACAGGTACTACCTAGGCACTCACCACTGGCAACCAGATACGACACATCTCCAGAGTGCTCCCCTATGTCCCTTCTCAGCACAGTCTCCTGTCCCCATTTACTCTTCACACTTACACCATCATTGATTAGTTTTGCCCGTTCTTCTTCTTTCTGTAACTGGAATTATATAGTTTTTGCTCTTTTGTGTCCGCTTTGTCTCACTCACCAAAATATCTGTGAGATCCTTCCAGACTAATTTGAAATGGATGGTACTATTGTAACAGCAATTTGTTCTTTTTAACCACTATATAGTATTCCATTAAATGGAGAAAACATACCTACTTATCTTCTCACTAAGGTGAACACATCTTCTAGAAACATTCTGTGTATGTCTGTTTTGAACATATGCTACCATTTTTAGTGGGTAATATTCCTAGGAATATAATTTCTGGGTTACAGGGCAGGTGTGTGCTTTGTTTCCATAGAAACTGCAAATGCATTTCCAAAGTAGCCTTATTATTTCACATCCTCATATGTGAGAGCTCCTTTTACATCCTTGCCAGCACTTAGTAATGTTCAGACATTTATTTCTGATGAGCCCCTTATGGTTTTTCCACTTCATAAAAGAAAGGCTGAATTGTGTCTCTGAAATGAATCACATGCCATTTAATGGGGTTTTTTTTCCCCAGAAAAAAATGCGACAACAAAGTCTGCTGGCATTTACAGGTCTGTCCCTGAGGAGGGGTGAGATGAGAAGATAGGGAATGAAGACAACAGGCTTTAAGGAAAAGGATCTTCAAATCAGAATGGAACATAGATGAACAGAATCATTATGGAAAGCCTACAACCAGTTTTATTTCATGCATGCATAATCCTGGGTTTATTACAGCCCCCAAATCGTATTTTACAAAGAGACAAGTTCAATGACTGATTCTTTGCCATATACTTAATGAGCTGATGCATATATCCCAATTTACCCAAGTCATCAGATGGCAAATGTTTTATTTAGCCTGAACCATTAAATATTCATTGAGCCACTCCGTGGTTTACTCATTTATTCATTCCTTCATTCATTCACAAAACAAACATTTATTAAGCACCCAGGGTGTGCCAGGCACTGTGCTCTGCCTGGGGGACATGACACCAAGTAAAACCAGCATATAGGTGCTGCCTGGAAAGACATGACATTAAGTCAGCAAACAGAATATGGCTTACTATGTTCAATGACGGGGGAAGGTGGTGTTCTATTATTCATTCCTCCAATAAGCACCTAATGAATGATTCTCGTGCATGTGTATACATTGCTCACATTCTGTATGCTGGGCGTGAGAGAAAAGCATTAGCCCTTTAGCTGCTCCTAAAAGTCTGTAGTCCAGAAGGTGAAGGGAGACAGGCCTTAGTGCTATGCTCAGAGGCAGCCACAGTATGGCAGGGAGCATTACGAGGGTACAGATATCAGCATTAGGCCCCCACTCCAAAGGCCCCCTTCTCAGGAAGAGCCAGGTGGGGTGAGTTGCTCCTGGGCCCCCTTCCCACACTCTCAAAGGCTGTCAAGCCACGGATCTTGGATATGAGATCACGACAAGGCTGGGCAGGGAGATAAGACCTTGCCGACCGTGCTGTCTGCTAGCGATTGGACTTGCCATTTATATAGATGGTTCTGTTTATTTTACACCCTACCTGGTCCCAGGCTATAATATAATTATAAAATATAAAATATATAATATAATTATTACTTTGTTAATGTAGAAAACAAGCTTCAGTCAGTTTTAACACACACGCTGATGCATTTGAATATAAAGATCTCGGGCTTTCAACACCCTGGCATTTTTTTAATCCCAATGTCTAGGATCTTTGTAATTTTCAATGTATATAGATTTTCATATCAGGATCTTTACAGTAGCAACAGGGTGGCCAGTCGAGATATTGAGGAAATCTTTCCTTATAATGATGATGATGGTATGATCATAATGGGTATGACATCACTTTGTGCCAGGAACTGCACAAACCCTGACAATAATCCATTGGGATATGCCAGTTTACAGGTGAATAAAGGGGGTTTGGAAAAGTCCTTGTGCAAAGCCATCTCTGGGTACTGAGTAGAAGTAAGCTCAGAGCAGGCAGCCCGACACCAGGGGCCCCTGTTCTAAAGCCACCAGGCTTCATTACAGAGACAGAAGGCTAATTTGAGCTGGACAAAGCCATGATTTGAGTCAAATGTTTCACATGCTGTAGGGTGATGAAATTATTTACCATCTCAATGATACTTGAAAACTCATGGGCTTCTTTCAGATTTAGGTAAGGTACAAAGGCACTTTTCAACTCTACTCTCCCTTAAGCCCCTCACATTCCAGAATAATGAGGTTGTCTCTATTTTGTGTGATGTCAGGATTTCCCTGCTGGGCCTCGTCCACTCTGATGAGGCCCCTTTGTCCTAGGAATCAAATGACTTGGTCTCTTCAGACAAGCTGGGCAGGGAGCCCTAGGTCTCACGTGGCCTCTGGACATGTGAAGTCAGAGAGCCAGGAGACCCCCACGCCATCCCCACTCTTACAACTGGTGGCATTCTGTCCTTCAGGCGTTCTCTGTGAAATGGGGGATAACTATCTTTCAGGGGTATTTCGAAACTGAGCACTCACAACCCTGGTATTAAATGTGCCCTTTCTCTCCAAGTAGTCTCCTGCATCTTTCTTTTTTTTTTTCCCCCAGCTGACTATGTATCTAACACAGTTCACCCTGTAAAGAATGCTGCCAACTTCCTACAGTTTGGTACCTTTAGCAGGGAATGGTAACTTCTCTCAAATATTGAACTTTCTCTTTTTTTCAGAAGTGACATGAGGCTACTAAAAATGAACGTCTGCTTGGAAAGGCTACGAACTTTCAGATGTGAAAACACATTTTTTGTTCTTTGTTTTTCCCTGCCGTTCTTATTTTTTTTTCCCCTCACTGATAATTTGAGAACCACCCCCTTTGAGATTAGAAATTGACTGTTTTCAAGGCTTTCTGAGTATCTCATGATGTAGCGAGCAAGCCTCAGTGAAAAGGACAGTCTCCATGATGACTCTCAGCCCTCCCAAAGCCTCCTCCTTGTGGTGAGCCTATGAGAGCTGGCTTCTCACGGCTGCAACCCGAAAGACAAAATGCAAACCAAACAAATAATCCATTTCCAAGGTTTGCTTACAGAGAGAGGGATCTATTTATGAAACATATATTGTTCAGTTTCAGGGGAAAATCATGTAATCATTGCAAGGGAAAAAGCATGGAAAGTGCTTTATTTTGCATAAAAATCTCCTTGCTCTATGATTTATGTGGCTGAGAGTTTCAGGCTAGGGGAGCATGGGTCTCAGTATCCCACCAAAGGAAAATGGAGTTTAAAATGCAGAAAGAATCGCCAGTCACAACAAAACATTGGTGTTTATTAACCTGGGCTGGGGTGGGGATGGTGGGTGGGGGAGGGGGAGTCATGGACAAAATAGAAATACAAAAATGTATTTTGCTTTGGGGAGATCTTTATTCCCCAAACTGCCACTGACCTCGGCTGTAGGCAGGATTACTACCTAGGGCAGACAAATCATTTCCTGCAATTAATATTTGAGGACTCGGCGAGGCCCTGCCAAACTTATGCGGGGTATATGGGCCATCAACATTGATTTAATTTACCAGTTACCTAGCTGCTGAGAAGGAGCGGTGTCTTTCCCCTCCCTGGTGGAGAATGCTTTATGCAGTCAGCTCGTGTTTATGAAGTGCCCTCCAGGCGTATCTACTGTTTAAAAGGTATAGTCTCCTAGGACATCTGGGGTAGAAGGAAACTAACAAGTCTTTCAGCCCAAACATCTTTCCAGAGAGTCTACCACATCCTAGAAAAGCTGTGATAAGCTTCTGCTTCAACACTTTTGGAGATGAGGACCAGAAACCTTCCTGAGGTCTCTTCTACTGTCAGCTGACTGGGACTGTGATTTCTTTATATTGAACCAAAAATTGGGTCTCTTTTACTTCCTAGTTTTGCTCCTTCTACCCGAGGATTGCACTTTAGATTCAACCCCACGTGTGGCATGAAGTGTGTGCAGTTTGGAGCCAGCCTCATTAGAATTCACATCACAGATCCAACACTGACTGAATATAGGATTTTAGGTAAGTTATTCCTCATTCGAAATACTAATTACTATCTGTATCAGTCAGGGTGAGCTTTAACTTGTTGCAATAACAAGCAGCCCCCAAATCTCAGTAGCTTTAGATAACTCAGGTTTCATTTTTCCTGTGGCTGTGTGGGGCCTGTAGTCTAGCTAGGAACAGCGTCTGACCTATACTGTCCTGATTCAACGACCCATCTGATGGGTCTGATGGGTCTGAACCAGCTGATGTATGCTTCCACCCAGAAAGTATATATATAATTTACATTCACACATCAGTGGCAAAAGAAAGTTACAGGCTATGCCTGGTTTTCAAGTATAACCCTTCATATCCTTTAAAGATGGAGAGCCAGAAAAAACTAGTGAACATAGTGAGCCTACATCTCCTCACAGACTTGCCCTACCTGATGCCTGCCAAACTTCATTCCCCCAGGAGTTGGCAAATCACTGAAGGTGCTCTCTAGGTTAGACATTCTTAGCTCCTTTAACTGGTCATTGGGTTATATTATCTTTAATATTTTCAGAATTCTGATTTGTGTCCTTGAAAAATCCTACCCAAGGGAAGCCTGGGTGGCTCAATCATTAAGTGGCTGCCTTCAGCTTAGGTCATGATCCCAGAGTCCTGGGATCCAGACCCACATCAGGCTCCCTGCTCAGCAGGAAGTTTGTTCTTCCTCTCCCACTCCCCCTGATTGTGTTCCCTCTCTCGCTGTGTGTCTGTCAAATAAATAAATAAAATCTTAAAAAAAAAAAAAAGAAAAAGAAAAATTCTACCCAAATATCCCTGTTAGTTTGTGATCCACCACCAAAACCAAAAAACAAACACAATAGCCCAGCAGGGTAAAGAACTCAGAAGAACAAAACAATCTCCTTCCTTCTTCTAGAGAACACATCCTAAAATCATACTTTTCTACCTTTCCTGTTTGGAAATCATGGTGCATTGTTGAATTTATAGTCAGGGGAATGTTCTTCTCATCTACCTAATTGTCCTGTGAAGTCATTTCTCTCTAATCCCATACACGTGCCATTACCTTTCCAGTCACAAAGAAGAAGTTTCACATCGTTCTCAATTAAATAGCATGTGTTTAATCTGGCCCATCATTCTGACCCAGTTATAATTAATTCAGATCAATATCTTTCTCATCTAACTTTCAGACTAACACTGTGGATTGGGAGATTGTAAGACTATACCTCTCTACCAGGGATTGTGAGGAATGGCCAAGCCTTGGAAACAACTGCCTCACAATTCTGGAGGACATCTTTTTACTTCATTTTTAACAGCTTTATTGAGATATAATTGCTGTGAAATGAAGTGCATATATTTAAAGAATATAGTTTGATGTTTTGGCATTTGTATACACCTATTAAGTCATGACCACAATCAAGATAATGAACATATATCCATCACTCGCAGAAGTTTCCTTAGGCCTCATTCTAATCCTTCCTTCTTGCCTAGGAGATATCTTTAACCACTCGTTCTATTCTAGTGATGCCTATGGAACTTACCCAGGGTTGAGCCCAAAACAGATGACTAATACATATTTGTTGGTGTACCAAAGAGGTGTCCAGAACACCTGAATGTTTGCTATGCCTATACATAATCACATGAGGTTGGTCCTTAGGCAGAGTTTGTCATTTGATGCCTTGTGTCTCAGTCATCAGGTCACAGATGATTAGACAAGAAAAGAGACCCGCATTCAAAGGTGGCCAAGTATGGATGATGTAGGGAGTCTATGGAGTAGCATAGTGTGAGAGCCTTATCTGCTACATCTGTGCAGATAAGACAGCAGTGCCTAACTGAACCATCCCGATCCTTTTTTGGAAAATGCATGTTATGAGAATCTCTCCCGATGGCTTCTTTGGGCCAAAAGAGGAGACACACATTATCATTCTGTAGGGCTTTCATCCAATCCCAAATATATATCCAGGTCATTCAACAATTATTTATTGAGTGTCTAATATGTATCAGGCATCATTGTAGGCAGTGGGCATTTAGCGGTGGAAAAATCTGATGAGACCTGGGAAAACAGTCGTTGAATATAGATAAAGACTAAGATGATACAGAGATAATTCAGAAAGGGGACACAGAAGAGGTGGAAAGTAAGGAGCAGAGAACACCTGACCATTTGGGAGAACTCTGAATGTGCTTTAAAACATTATCAGCTTTATTATCCCGGTGCACTTTTGATTTTCTTTTGTTTGGTCAAAGACTATGCTATCTCATGTCCTCTTTCCACTTGAACTTGCCCTGACAAGGCAGCAATTGGAGCACATGTTCTAGCAATGTGTCTGGAAAACAAATCCTCATCAATTAATTAATAACTGTTGTCTGGAGTTCTGAAGTGGTATCTTGGACACAGAGGGCATAATCCTGAAATGAGGAGGCATTGCTGTTCTGTTGGCATCAAACAAGGTAACTGAGCTTGCCTCCTATCACAGCAGGACTAACCTTATAGAAGGATTGCCTTCTCCGTGAGATAGCAAAGGGAAATGATTTGGAGAAATCCAAATTCTATCGACCCACACCGCACAAGCCCTGCATTATTCAGCTTCAAGAACTAATATATGATGCATGCTTTTACCATCAAACTTGTGTTGCAAATAATTCATGCTTGGAACTTTTAAAAGATATATTATTAACATTATCACCAGCAGAATTGGACTAGGTGAAATTCTTGGAATTTGATGGAAATGATCACTCCAGTATTCAAGATTCTCTTTAAGTGTTTAAGTGTTTGAGTCCCTGTGAGGAGAGACAATATAATAAGGTAAAATTTGGCTCTTTAACATCAAATAAGCCTTATTTCTTTCTTTCCAATTTCATTTTGAAAACCCTTTTGAATCACCATTTGAAATAGGCAGCAGTTCTCTTCACAAATAACACTTTGATGCAGCCAGATGGGATTTGAAATCAGAAACAAAGTAACAACTTCTTAGCTGCCTTGTTGGAATCTTTGGGCGAATAGGTATCATGCATAGTCAATTATATAAATTATCAAAGATATTTTTGTTGAGTCACCACATGCTTCAAAAGATTCACTAACCCTAGAACATCCTGTTCATGGAAGCCTAGTATTAACTTGATGAATGGGCTGGTGTCTTCTGAGATGACACTGCTTAATTTCCTGTAGCTATTGTGAAGTTCAAGTTCATTAGAGCTCTAGGCTCAGCAGTAAAGCACTCTTCCATGGAAGGTACAAGTGGCAATGATAAATTGACCTTGTAAAGTGATAACAGTGATACTAAGTAGAGTACTATATATACTTTCATTTCTTGATGACCAATTAAGAAAATACCCCAATTAATCGGAGGATTTGCAGGTGATCTCTGCTCTTGGGCTGTGTCCTACTCACCCAGCAAGGGTAGAGCTGGCTTGCTTATTTCCATTGACTTACAGTCCTCTTCTCAAGGAGGAAATCTGATGTGTTCCTATTTCAGTTTTCCAGCAAATTATTGGAAAATAGAGCCTTTGGCAAGAGCTGTCTTTTTCAAATGCTTTTCTGGAAAAAAAAGGTCTGTAAGATGCTTTTGAAATGTGTCCATTTGTCTTGGTGTTCCTCAGAGTTCCCTTGAAGGTCTTCTCTAGGCACGAGATCCTGGCACAGACATTGCTAAGCAGATTATTCATTTTGAAGTGAAGTATTTACAGTATAAACAAAAGCCAAATGCAGTCATTCTGCTGCTGCTTATAAAAAAAGTTTTTAGTATTTAATAAATAACTATAAGATTTGCCTGTAGTAGTAGCTATCACTTTTAGAAAACAAAGGGCTATTAATTTGTGTCTTCTAGTGAATATTTCTGGAAGGCAGTGAAAATGCCCTTTCTTTTAAAAAACATTTATAGGGTCCCTACTGCACTTGAGATAAAATGCCAGGGAAACAAAGATTAATAATAACATCCTCATTCCTGAATAGGTCTCCACAGTCTGCTGGGGGATGCAAGGCTCATCAACAATCATGACAATCATGACGGGAGCCTACCTATGAGAGGATGAAGTGGGGAAAACGTAACCAAGATGGCATTCCTTGTGTGGGCTCTGCAAGAATGCTACTGTGTTTACTACATGAGGGAAAATGGAAATGCTGGGGCAAAGAGAACAGCAGGTACAAAAGTGCAATAGGAAGAAAGAGTGTGGCAAGTTGAGGAATCCAAGTGAGGATTTTTGTTATAGAAACAGGGGCCTCAACAAGGAAGGACAGAGAGTGTGGGGTCTACCCTGTGAGTCATGGGAGAATTTGTACAAAAGAATGACATGATTCATTTGTGATTTAAGGCTCTCATCATGGAGGAGGCTGGAAAGGGAGGGTCCAGTGGCAGAGGTGACAGAGCCAGCTGGGAGGCTGCTGTGGAAGAGTGATGGTTTGCGGGCAACCAGTGAGCCAAAGGGGAGGAGCCGAGAAGCAGGACCTGGAAGATACTTAAGTGGCAGACTCTTTCATTTATTCCAGTTAGCACCACTTCTGTGTTTCAGGCATACCAGGCCCTAGAGACGCAAGGCAGATGAGACACAGTCTTTGTCCTCATTTTATTGTCCTCAGCTTACAAAGCACTTCTCGTGGGGCCCACCCTGACTTGCTACATATGCCGGGGCCCTTGCTAAGTGTTCCCATGGCACACGATCATCCAAGCACCCTTCTCTGTTTTTCATTGCACTTTTTTTTTTAAATTAATTAATTAATTTATTTATTTGACAGAGAGAGGGAGATCACAAGTAGGCAGAGAGGCAGGCGGAGAGAGAGGAGGAAGCAGGCTCCCTGCCGAGCAGAGAGCCTGATGCGGGGCTCGATCCCAGGACGCTGGGATCATGACCCGAGCCGAAGGCAGAGGCTTTAATCCTCTGAGCCACCCAGGCGCCCCTCATTGCACTTTTTTTAACAATCGAGTATTTAACTGAATATCTTCCCTTCCTGCACATACTATTCATTGGAACAGAGACTACTGTGTCTGTCCCATGAACCATTGTGTTAATCAAGCACATAGTAGGTGCTCAATAAATATTAGTTCAATGAACACAGGAACAGTAGATCTCATCAAATACTAGAAAGCCACCGATGGATAGGTTAAAAGTAAGTGTGACACAGTAAGCACTATCACTAAGCACATGGATAGACATGCTGATAGACATGGTGAGTGCAATCAAATCTTCTTTGGGCCAAAAGGTCAACAAAGAGTTTGTGACTGAGACCACTCTAGAGCTGAGTCATGGGTCATTGGCTTGGTGAAGCCATTTCTGGCAATGGAGTCTTCCTCACACAGGGCAAACGGAATAATCTGGATAGAATTATGACTCCCTCCTACACAGAAGCATCAGAGAAGCTGCTCCAACAAAAACGTCATGAAAGCATTCCCAAGAGGGAGCTCTGTGCTGGGCTGTCAGCAGGGAGAAGGCTGCCATTTCTTGGACAGTGGTATGCTGGAATGTGGGGGCCAGGAAGGTTGAGGGGGCAAAAGGGACATGAACAAAATGGAAACACATTTGTGGCAGCCAGCAACACCTCTGACCTACATCAGAGATAGCCTAGGCAAAAACTCAGAGAGAGCCTTACTGTCCAGCTTTTCCTTTCTCTTCTCTGTCTCTGGTACTCGGTGAGGCTTCAAGAAGGAAGGCTATCTTGATGTTTATTCCAGCCAGAATATTGAACTGAAATCACAGATCCGCAGACTGTTGGAGCTTAGAGAAGTTTTTAAATCTTATATTGAGTTGTCTACCTCCTTAAATAAAATCACAAGTATAATTTTATGATAAATATATTTTAAATATAGTATGTAATAAATATAATATGGGTAAGGGAGGAGTGGAAGAAGGTGAGGTGCAATACAAATCCACTGATCTTGACTCCTTCTTTCAGGTTTCACATTAGATAGCCTTTCTTTCTAGAAATCTTCCCTGATTCCTCCAAAACTAGATGGGGAGACCATCCTAGAAGATCTGACACTTCTAAGAAGTATCACAATACCTTACTTATCTACCACAACCCCCAACTAGAACATAGTCACCATGAAGATAACACTGCATGCCCTCATTTATAAGCCATTCAGCAAGCCAGGCTCCATGGATATCCAGACAGTCAAGAGGACATAATCCCTTCCTTCAAGGAGCTTACACTCTGGAAATTTTACCATGTCCATGATTTGATACTTAAGCCAAGCAGTCATAATCAGAACCCTCTATATAGCTGTTGAATGAATGAATCAAACAGCAATAAAAGGAGTCTGGGATTAATATTGTTATTTATTGCACCACAAATACATTTTCTAAAATTGGACCCCAGCCGTGTTGAGAATAGCCTATACTGATTTTTAGAGTCTAGATAAATAATTCAATCTGTCTTTGCTCAGATGATTTATCAATGGGAAAGAGGCTTTAAAAACATTTGCTTTTGGGAGATGGGGCTAGCCCTTTAAATAGAGATGCTGGCAGACTAAGGAGGCCACTCAGTTTAACAACATCAAAGAGGGTGTGGTCACTGCACTTTTCATGGCTTCTATAGCACTGAAAGAACTACCTACATTTGTGAGGAACATCAGTTCAATGTATCAGCCTGCTATGGCACACACTCGTTGGGGTCTGCCCCAACCTCTCCTTCCTTGCCAACGGATCCTGAGCTTCTTTGAGGCAGCAGTGTCCCCAGTCCCATGCAAGAGGTTGTCTATCCCAGTTCCCTATGGTGTCGCAGTTCTGGCCAGTCATATGGAAGTGGCGGTCTTCAAAGGGTTTGGGGAAGGCATTTCTTTTCCTGACAAATCAAAAAACAAAGCTATGACAGCCATCTTTTCTCCTATGCTACATCACCCTGTCTCAAATGAGGGTGTGGCTCAGCAGCTACTTTGAGACCATGAGGTGAAGACCAAGAGAAATGCAGAGATGGGCCTTGATATCATTCACTACTCGATCCAGAGTGGTGAGTTTGATGTTTGAGGCCAGATAATTCTTTGTTGTCGGAGCTGACCTGTTCACTGTGGAATGCTTAGCAGCATCACTGACATTTACCCACAAGATGCCAGCAGCATTTAGTGACAATGAATAGTAAGTTTCCCAGTTGTCACAACCCAGAATATATCCAGACATTGCCAAATGCTCTGGGGGGTGGGAGGAGGGGGAGGGTGGTGGTGCACAAAGTCATCCCTAGTTGAGAACCACTGTATTCAACTAATTCCAGAAACTTCCTACCGCCAGATTTCATGCAATAAGAGAAAACTAAGTGTTTATTTGTTTAAGCCTCTGGAGTCAGGTTTTCTGTTACTTGCAGACAAAAAGCATTCCTCATTTTATATACATTTAGCTGGAAATGTATACTATTTCACTACCACCATTCCAGGGTATTGAATAATGGGGCACTCCACCGATGGCCTATCTGGAACGGGACCTCTCTTCAAAGCCTACCTCCAAGATGACCCCAGCTCCTCTTCACACCTCCTTAGCACTTGTGTGTTCTGTGCATTCTATTCTGATTGACATGAAAACTTAGGACAGTGCCTGGCTCTCAGTATTGTTTGCTCTACTTAGTGGCTAAGAGTTCTGAATCTGGAGTGAAACTCCTGGGGCTCCTGTGTGGACTTATAGAAGCTGAGGCAGGTTGACCTGAAAAACGTGTCTTAGCTTCTCTGAGCCCCATTACTCTCATCTGTAAACAAGGGATCATCTACCTCTGAGCCCCTTCAAAGGATTAAATATATAGATCCAAGAAGTGCATACATTTTTTAAAACTGAGGGGCTACAAGGACGGGGAAAGAGTATAGTAGGGCCCCTTGTAGAGAATAATCAAGGGTGAGAAGCTGCACTGAAGTTCTGGAAGGGGTGAATGTGAGATTCCTCTGGGTACTCTACTTTCATGAAGGACTTCTCCATTTCCAGTGAAAAGAGTATTTAAGTGAGGGGAATTGGCACTCTATTTTGTTCCGCAAACATCAAGCCACGGATTCATACTTTTTTATTTTTATTTCCAAAATAGTTTGGCTTTGTCACATAGCTACAGTCCAGAAAAATTGGTAAATGCCTCTGAAGGTCATCAGCTTCATCCTTCAGCCTCCAGAGAGAATATCTTTCTGTAGCGCACGGCCATCCATTATGTGTATAAAGACATTCCCAAAGCGGAGACATTCGTAGACAAGCCCCTCATTGATTTCTGCCTTGTGCTGTGAAGAAACTCTTCCTTCTATGTAACTCACATTTCTCATGGTGCCTGGGAAGACCATGTTCTCTTAAACTGTCCTCTCAGAAAACAAATTACAGCCCAAGAGTGTTGAGTGCCTCAAAATCACATTTAGGACGTTAGATATATCTGGATCTTTGGAAACAATCTGTTGTGTTTGCAAGCTTCATATTCTCCACTCAACCCAGTGTCTCCATCTTCATTAACGGAGACCCAGTGCATACTCTTTCAGAATATGATACAGCCCACAATGAAAGATTCCCATGGGGATAATACAAACCATTGGTCATGTCTTGAAGAAGCACAGTCTCTTAAGAGAAGCAGAGTGGTTTTTCTCATCTTTCTCTTTTCCTGGCTGCAGGAATCAGAGTGGAATCTCTAATAGCTGAGGTTTGTAATAATTACAACTTGGGCCCTGCCATCATTTTGGTCTGGAGTGAGTGTTAAAACTGGATTTCTTAATTTGAATTATTGATCAGTATGTTTGCTTAGGCAGCCATTCTCCCCCTCAAATAGGCAGTAAATCTCAGCTCACATAGACTCACATTTTGAAAAATATTAACAAACTCTGAAGCTTCGAACACAGCCATAGGCTTTCTCTCTCAAGCTGTGGGCTGTCTTCCCTAGACATTCTTCATAGAGTATGGGTAAAACCCAACTGGTGAAGACACCAGTACCGGAGTAGATGATCTTCATGGCAACAGGCATTGCCCTGGTGGCCTTCTATTGACAGTGCTTCACAAATTATGTGGGGACTTTGTCAAAGTGATTTGGATTCAGTAAGTCTGTGGGGCCTGAGGCTATGCATTTCTAGCAACTCTCGGGTGACATTGATGCTGCTGGTCCTTGGTGTACCCTCTGAGTAAGGTTCTAGCAGATATGATACTTTGACTCTGTCAGGGTTGACTCTGTCATTCAGCATACTGCTTCTCTCAAAATCCTACAACCTTCCATTTCCAGAGTGGCAAATTGGGACAATTGTGTCCTGTGCTAGAATGTTCTTAAGCAGTATGATCTGGTGAGAAGGTTATCTTGGGGGAACTTGGCAATGTCAATTGCATACACTTGGCCAACTGTTCTAAGAGATTAAAGTATGACCTCTATGAAGTGAGGCCTCAAAACAGATCTATAAGTGCTCAAGGAAAAAGAGACAAAACAATAGAAGCAGATGAGAAATGATATGACCAAACTCAGGAAAGCTACGATGATAATTAAGGTGAACACAGAAGCCACAGGATTATGTGAATGCACCAATGGGGCCGTCTGCCCTCCGAAGGGTTAGGGAAATTTCCCAGGAGGAAGTGGGGCTGATGTTGAGACTGGAAGATTGTGTAAGATGCATAGGAGCTCATCCTCTGAAGAATGCAAGAGTATTTTTCAGGAACAAAGGTAGCATATGTGAATTGGGCAGGAGTTAGAAAACTTGAATAACTAAATGATCAGTAGTCTAAACTGTCATGAGCAAAGGTACATGGAAGGCACTAGAGGATGCTAAAGAGAAAGAGAAACAGATCATGCGTGGTCTTTAATGTCTTGTTGAGATGTTGACATCAACGACTTGGGCAAATACAGACATTCCTTCATAATAGGATGACAACATGAGTCTAGGACTCCTCAGTAAGTTATTGCAACAGCCTTCTGGCTGGCCGCTCTGCCTCCATCCTCTCCCAGCACTTCAGTCCAACAAATAATTCTTAATAAATTATGCTGCTGCTCAGAATGGGTCAGAGGCTTCATGTTGCCAAGAGGATAGAGTCTAGACCCCATCCTCGGGTAACAGATCTTCCCCAACCCAGTCAACCTTTCCTACCCTGCTTTACTTTTGTCCCCAACATTCATCGTCCACTCCAGCTAGACATATGTATTTAGCAAGTATGGTCTCAGTTTGTTCATAATTGCCTTTGCTGAGTTGCCAGCAAGCTTTCCCTTTTCTCTGAGTTTCAAAAACTCTGGCATGTGTCCAAACAATAGGACCCAGTGGAAAGATGATTGTTGGTATTGCACAGACAGCGATTCAGGCTCTGTCTTGCTACTTATTAGCTATATCACCTTTCACAAGACCCTTAATCTCATCATGCTTCCACTTCCCCATTATAAAAAAGGTAGGAAATAATAGTTGCTGTGACTACATAATATCATAGATTTTGTTAGAATTAAGTAGGATCTCTCCTTCTGTCTCTCTAGACACATGTATGCAGGCACACACACAGACACACATACACACACATGTTGTGTAACATATATATCAGGCCTGTTCCTTACTGGAGGCTGAAATAATAGTATTTATTATTTGTTTTACTTCCACTACTGTTGGTTATCACTGCTACTACTTCTGTGATGACTACAGCTACTGCTACTGATACTTTCAAGTCCTCTTGTTTCTGTTAAACCATCTTGGGTCATTAAATTACACAAGAAATTCCCTCCATTTGGAAGTGTTGTTGCTTGAACTACTCACTTAACATCAGTTACATAATGCCATTCACATAGTTAGTTCCATACCTGTGTAAGAAAGTAGCAGTTCTTGTTTTTACCAGGGCATTGTGAATGTGATAGCAATTCTAGTCTACCAGCTGATGTTAAACACCAAACAGTAAGTAGGCTCGTCTACCCATCAGTCCATGGAAGCTTTTTACCTAATTAGGAGTAAGACAAGAATTTTCAATCAGCGCTTCTCACTTGGTTTCCTATGTGGGTCTGGACTTTGAGAAAGCTGGTAAGGCATAATGAGTTTCCACAGCTTCCTCTCAGATGGATGTCATAATAAATGGGCTCTCATTCAGGCCTTTCCACTCCTTCCGGCTCTTGATTGAAAGAGCATTGGTGCTAATATCTCAGAAGACCTCTGAATTAGTGGTATATTGCCTTGGTGCCATGCCTATTCCTTCCCCATTCTTTCCCCAATGTAATCACTTTTTTCTTGTGATAAGAACTTTCGAGGCTCTTACCATACTTCCTGTGGGCATCTATGACCTTTATGCATTCTTCCATCCATTCATCCACAATTATTGAGTGAGGATCTTCCATATGCCAGGCCCTATGCTATGCACCAGAGATGCAGAAATAAGTGGATCCAATATCATTCTTGCTGTTATGGAGCATCCAGGGCTTACCGTGTAGTGGAAGACCCATGTACAACCTTCACTGATCACAATTTCATGGGCTGCATTTTTTTTCTGTTGAAAAGATCAATAGTACATTTGAGGCTGTATCTTTTTACTGACTGAATATCCAAATAGGCTGGCTTCTGGATTTCCACCACTTCTATTTTCCTTTATAAAGACTTTATAGAGTGGTTAATTATTTAAAGTTAATTTCCCCCAGACCACATTCCAGAGGTCAAGGAACAAATGTGACCTGACCACCACTCTATGTCCAGCACCTTGAAAAGCACCAGGCAAATAGTAGGTACACAGTAAATACTTATTCAGTGAGTACCTAGGTTTGCCACTATAGCTGTCCCCATTGTCCAAAAGAAGATCCCTTGATTCCTTGACACACTGTATAGTAGTTTCGGGACCAACGTGGACTCAGATCCCAGAGTGAGTCCCACTTTGACCACTTGGGAGATAAATGACCTTGGGAAAGTTACTTGAACTCCTAAAGGCTGGTTTTGATCATACACAAATGGGATAACAAGAGTGCCAAGTTCATGAAGTAAAGAATGCCTAGCAGGCACTCAGCACAGTACCTGGCTTGCAGTAAACAATATGTATTGCCTTATTATTGACCCTTCTCTTTTCCATTTTTGATGCAGTATCTGGGCAGGGCTGTGCATTCTCATTTTAGGTAGAGATAGCTGTTTGACTTGTCCTTTTCTTCCTCTTCCTCATCTTCCCCACACCCTGGTGACAATAGAGGGAGAAGCTCACATATGCCACATGTACCACTGGGGTCTGTTTCTCCCCAGACGTATTTGAACATTTTTTTCCTCAAAGGAGAGAAACTGCTGTGCATGTTGTTCTGTCCCATGTATGTCTTTCTTGGTGAGCCACTCATTCCCTAGAGATGAGTCATCGATGACTTCAAGTGCCCCAGAATATTCTTCATGTGTAACATACAGCTGGGAAGGACCATGTGTTGGGGAACACATACAGGGCAGGCGCAGATGGAAAACACAGAATGACTCATTGCCCAGGACTGTGGGCAGAAGCTGTGATGGTTTTCCAGAACTTTCCATGATATGAGCTCTTTACAGATTCCAGAGCACGGGATCTTGAATTCATTTGAGGGGATACGGATCAATTACAAACCCCACTTGAAGATACAATATAAAACCTGAGATAATGATCATGTCTATAACTAACCAATCAGATCTGACTAGCCAGAATGGACATGTGCTGTAAACAACTGGAACAGTGATATTAGTTCACGCCAAATGAATACCAATCCTGCACTCTGCAAACAATGGAGTTAATGGGGTTCATTGAACACTGCTCCTCATATATTAATTTCAATTATGAGCATTACTTCTTAAGTGCATACTCTTTATCAAGCCCTAACAATGCCCTGAATGCCCTGGGGTTACAGCAGTGAATACTCTGTACTTGGTCTCTCAAGCTTATACCATGGTTGAGGAGACAGATGTTAAACCAATAATCACATCAATTCCTACATAATTAGAATTGTGGTAAGTGCTATGTCTGGCAGGAGAAGGGGCTATAAGCACAAATACCAGAGGAGCCTTACCCAGCTTGGACATGATGGTTAAAGATGGAGCTCATTTTGAAAAACTCACTTAAAAAAGCCACAGTGAAGCTCATCTCCAAAGGATGAATCAGGTAGCAGAGTATAGGAGAGTAATATGCCCAAGACACTGTAGGCAAGGAGACTTTAAAGATGTACAGGAGCAAAGATAATGCTGGTGAGTCAGAAGCACAGATGAAAAGTCAGCCAGTGGTGAGAAATGAGGCTGGACAAATAGGCAGAGCAGAGCTGGCACAGCCAAGAAGGCCACAGTGCAGAGTACACAGAACTTACTAGAGGTGAAGTCAGCTAGCAACTAGAGAAGGTCTGGATTCATAATTAATTCATTATCACTGTTGATTTTATGAGCCACATTCAGCTACTGGATCTCACAACCAACCTGTCAAATATGTTCTAGGTAGCTGAGGTCAGAGAGTCAACCTTCCAGTCCCAGTTGATTCATCCATCCATCATATCCACCCATCCATCCATCTATCCACATACCTACTCATCTATCCACCCATCTATCCATCCATCCATCCATTTACCCATCCATCCATCCATGCAGTGATTTATTCATGCATTCCAGAGGTATTCATTCAGTTCTCCAGGGACAACACTGTGCTGATTGGTGAAGTAATATGGTGAATAGGGCACCACTTCTGCCTTGAAAAAGCTTGCAGTCAAAAAAAAAAAGAAACAAATAGGAAAGGATAACATAAGGAACTCTGGGTTGGGATAGAGGTTAGCAGTAAGTATTAAGAGAGCACAAAGGAGGGGGCACACCTTGGCTAAGGTTTTCTAGAAGTGATCTGAGCTGAGACATGAAGCCTGAAGAGAATGTGGGACAGAAAGGTGGCATGAAGGGCAAAGGCCAGAGGTGAAGGTGATGGAGATGTGTGAGAAACAACTTACTTCAGGTGGCTGCATGAGAGGATGGAATGGGTGAAATGCTGAGAGATGGCATTGGAGAGGTAAGTACGGGTCTTGTATTTATGCAAGACTCAATGGGTAGCCATTAAACATCTCGCTCTCTATTTCTCTTTATTATTATTATTTGTTTATTATTTTCATTTGATTCACTTATTTTGTTGGTTGGTTGGATGGATTATTGGTTGGCTAGTTTTTAGCAGAGTATATGAAGAATATAGTTTAATAAATTCTGTACTTGGGCAGAGGCCATTTGATAAATACATACAAATATGTTTTTTAGGAATCATATAAATAATGGAATAAAATAAACAAACACCGAGTGCCTACCACATGCAATGCACTTCACCTAAATTGGCTCCTTTTAATTTCATACCCCCTCTGAGAAAGGGGGTATTGCCAAGGATGCATTGGGGCCCAAGGGGAAGAGGCTGTCTGCAAAGCCATGCAGTTTGTGAGGTGCAGAGCCAGGCACAGACCCACGGCTCTCTGATTATGCCACCCTTCCATTACACCATGCTACTGCTTCATTTCTCCCCAAACTGATCATTTCCAATTGTGTGGAACAGTGATTTCCAAGACTGATTTGAGGACACTCTAAATTATCCAATTATACCAGGGAATGATGTACAGTTGCCAAACTTTCTCTTGAAGCAAGTTAGTATTAAATGGTTTGAACTGGAAAGAAAAAAAATCATACATATAAATAACCTAGAGTTATTTGTGTCGAGTGTATTGACTATTTATTAGAGTGTAATAATAGTGTAACCTAGAGTGTAACTTAGAGTGTATTGACTATTTATTACTTATCAAGCAGTGTGTTAAATGCTTGAGCTCCCTTATTAGTTGTTGCCATCATGGTCTCCATTCTATGGAGGGTGCAAAGGAGCCTTAGATAAAGTATCTTGCCCGTGGGTACTCAGCAATGGTGGAGGTGGGATTTGAACCCAGGTAGTCTGACCCCAGAAGCTCCACCTATAACCACGAGACTCTATCGCACATACACATACCTACATCAACACATCAATCTCTCAAGGCCCACTTCCACCCAAAGGAACTCTTAGGAGGGAAGTGGAAGAGGTTGGTTGTAAAATTGATCAATACACACAGAACCTCAGAAGAGCTGGAAGTCAGTTAAGTACACACATGCTCAGTGTATCCCAGAAAATAGCTGTGGTAAAAAACCTTGAACCACAGGGGTACCAGTGGTTGACCTTCAGGCTTTAGCTATGGCTCTCTTGCTTGTCTTTATTGAGAACAAAACTTTCCTTTCTGTTAAAATGATTTTCCTTTAATCTTTCCTGTAGAAGAAAACCCAGAATGAGCTTTATGGGGTTCACTTCAACCTGTTGTTAATTTTCTGTGAGCACGAAGGGCTCTATTGTTATACCAAATGACAGTCCTCTTTTCTTCCTTCTTCCTTCCTTCCTTCTTCCCTCCCTCCTGCCCCCTTTTCTCTCTCTCTCTCTCTCTCTCTCTCTCTTTCCTTCCTTCCTCCCTCCCTCCCTTCTTAAACTCTCCCTTCCTTCCTTTCTTCCTTCTTTCCTTCCTCTCTCTCTCTCTCTTTCTTTCTTCTTCCTTTCTCTACTTTTCTCCCTTGTGTGCAGTTTATGTAGAACATCTGGTTTTAAAAGTGTCGCAATTTTTAAACATATTATAATGCTCATGGGATCTGAATATCAACAGCTGTCTATTGCGGTGAACCACACGTCTGGAAAACATTCCTTGAAACTGAGTTCTTAAATAAACATAAAGCATCTATAACACACGATGCTGAACAACATCCATTTGTAAACTGAATATTTAGACCAGATGAGGTGCAAAGGATGGTTTTCTGGGTCTGTTAAAGTGGGAAGGGAGTATAATGTTTTAAGCCTTGAGAGACCCTGGGCCTTTGAGCTGAGTTGGGCCTCGGGCTCTTCACTAAAATACTTGCCTTTGTCTTCTTCCTTTCTCATTTCTGTCAGGATCTGATAGTTTTGACTTGATTCTCCTACTGTTTTCTTATCACTGGAAGAACTTTTTTTTCCCTCCCTATATCAAGGTCTCCAAAAAAGTAGATGATACCTGACTTTAGTCTACAACTACACTTTCTTCTCTTCTCTCTGGCTCCTTAAATCTTCGGAAAAGAATTCTATATATATAAAAAAAAATTCTATATCAAAGTGTGTGTGTTGCAGGGGGGCTGGTGCAGGTGTGAATTCTGAACATTTGCTGAGCCCTTATTTTGCCACATACCATTCTAAGGTCTTTCTAAGCACACAATTAATTAATCCTCCATATTAACTCATAGTGCAAATGCTATTATTATTCCCAACTTACAGAGGGACAAACTTGGGCACAGAGAGGTTAAATAACTTGAACAAAATCACACAGCTTGCATGTGGTGGTAGATGAAGAATCATATATAATTAAAGCTTAGAACCATTTTCCCATGGTGTTATCTGAGTTCTATTTGGGCATTAGTAGAGGCACAATACCATATTTTTGGTAAACCAAGCCAAGATACATAATTTTACAAGTATAGGTATCTTTATGAGCTCACTGGGATAGGATATTTGAAGAACTCTTAACAAAGTTATGTACTCTCTTTACTGAATCATTTGAAAGGCAGAAATCTCCAGGTCAACATCAGTGGGGAATAGAATTATCTCATGAATAACTGAGAAAAAAACGTGTATAAGTGACCTAGATCTGAGTATAGCAACTTAACTTTGCCCCACTTTTAATGGCCTATCAATAAAATGGGGCAGAGTGAGAGAGAGAGAGGGAGGGAGGGATGGAGGGAGGGAGGGCAAATTGTGAACTTCATTAACTTGCTTTAAAATACCCTTCGCCTGGGTGGCTTAGTTGGTCGAGCCTCCGGCTCTTGAAATCATTTCCAGTCATGATCTCAGGATCTCCATGCTCAGTAGGGGGTCAGTCTGCTTGTGATTTTTTCCCATTTCCCCTGCTTGCTTTCTCTCTCTCTCCAAAATGAATAAGTAAATCTTTTTAAAAATAAAATAAAATGCATTTCATAGATACCCATCACAGTCCATCAAAAACAAAGTGTATGTGAAGTGGGAGATCTGATTCAAAGCGCTTTATGTTTGATACATGATTAAGCTTTATTTACAGTGTATGTATTTTTATTCACTTCCTCATAGTAGACATAGCTCCCAAATAATGAAAAGAGATGTGAATAGTTTTTAAACATGCCCTTTTATTCCTATTTATCATTAATTACAAAGGGTCATGGGAAGCACCCCCACGGCATCCGGTCAGTATGCGTACCAGTCCCTGTACAACCCTTTAGCATTTTGATATCCTTGACATAAAGTTTGGTGTTCTGGCCTCAATAAGAATATAACTCTAAATCGGGCCATATTTTCTCCCCGTGGGGTATAAGGCGACTTGTAAATAAATGGCTCAGAATATTCAAACTGGGCTCACACAGCCCTGCTCAGGGAAACAGGGCATCTATCTCAAGCTCATATTTTCACCTTTGATGTTAATTCTACACCAGAAAGGTTCTCACCTCCCTCCCCAGAGTAAAGTCAAAATCTACATTTAAATGGAGACATTGCAGCCTCTACAGTCCTGGAAAGCTAGTGAACACAACCCTGCTGCAATTTAACTGGAAATAAGCTCTCATGAGTTAAAAAAAAAAAAAAAGGAAAAGAAAGAAAGAAACCAGCAAGAGAAATGGCACGTGAGGTGGTCCATGAATTTCTGTTGGAAAAGGTGGAAAACCAAACTAAGCAGAAACAAAAGGACGCTGATTTGGAAAAACTCCAATACGCAGAATCTTTTCTACCATCGGGTGTTTAACTGTAATAAGGCCGTATTCAAGGTACAAAATATGATGGGCTTATCTTTGTATTAAAACAACAACAGAGAGAGCAAGGGCAGATATGAGGGTGTTTTTTATACTCATATTTCCAAACCTCATAAAATATTAGTAGCTGCATCAGCTATAAAAATTAATGGCTCCAGATTCTATTGTGTTACCCTCTTCAATTTCATTTTATCTCCATTCTTTCCCACCCCCCCCTTCTTCTCTTTCAGTTTTTGTCTTTCTATCTCCCTAAGTTGTTTGGGGTTCCAGTGTTTATGAGCTTTATAAGCTTGATAAGACTCCGAGGGCAGAATCTCTAACAAAAAGGGTCAAACAAAAGCTCGCCCGATTCCTTACATCAGAGTTTCTATGGTACAGTTAGGTTGCGATAACAGATCACGATAACATTGTCCAAAAAGGAAAGAAAAAGAAAATTCTGGCCTTCATTACTGAGTTTCTTGCAAACTCACTTTTTCTTTCTTCCATTCTTTTTTTTTTTTTTTCCTTTTTTCACAGCAATGACTAAAACTTCAATTTCCTCAGGCCTACCCTGGCCTTTTGAAATGTTTTCGGGCCTCTGCGAACACCAAACTCAATTTTGGATTTGCATTTACATAATATAATTTTTACCATCAATTAATCGATCACATTTAAATTCCTAAAAGTATCCAGTGAGTAATAACTACCCCCCGGGTGCTGTAAAAAGTTAATTTCCAAACACAAAGGCCACTCTGACTTTCAAAAAGCTGAGCTGAGTTTCCCATTTGAGTCAAACCAAAAAAAAAAAAAAAAAAGCTATGTGTGTGTGTTTTTTAAACGATCATCCTATAGATTATTCCAGAGAGATATTTCCTTCAAACAATACAGGAAAGCATCAAGGTTGTGAGGCCAGGAAAGTGACTGGAGTGGACTGTGAAGAGCTGGCTCTAGAAGATGCTGCTGTCCTAACTGGATTTATCGTGATGCTACCAAGCGCAGAATGGCTGCTCGCCTACAGTCATAAAATGACTGGTCGGCTGACCCAGATGACCCACATCTGGAGACTGGAATTACGCTGTCCAATCACAAAGGGAATCCAAAGCCGAATGTGCAACAGATGTTCAGTAAATAGTTACGGCAGCATTACGAACCAGGTGGGACAGTTTTGGGAATGAGAAGGCGTGGATTAGAGACCGCTGTTCTGCCATTAACTAGCTGGGTGGCCTCGGGCAAGTCACCTAACTCTCCTGAGATGGCAGTGCCTATCATCAGAGGTTACTGCCATGAGGTAATTTAGCTGTGGATGTGGAAATGCTCTGTGAAGCCTGGGGACAGGCTGGGGTTGTGTTACTGGGATAGATGGTGGTGCTTCGGAGCCATGCTTTTGGTCCTGTGTTGACTTTGTTTTAACTACAATGGGTCAAGTATGCAAATGCTACTACCATTTCTATTCATCATCCCAAGTTTAGCCTTAGAAACACCTGATTGGTTGTTTCAGTCTTAGCTGTAGATAAACAGTAATTGATAGCACGGTAACAGACTATCAGGCAATACAACCTAGGATTTGTAATAATCAAAGTAACCAAGCTCTTAGAGAATGAATTAATCTGGGATCCATCATAGATGCCAGCTTGCGTTTTGCATATTTCAATGTCCATCTCACTGACAAAACTAAACTCAAGGGCAGAAATCAGGACTTAATCATCCCTGGATATTCCCCTTCTGTTCCTCCCCCCAAGCACCTAGCACTGGGCTTGGCTGTAGTTGGTGCTCAATAAATGTTTGGTGAATGAATGGACAAACGATGGGAGAAACATAAAACCAATGAGGTGGAATCTAATTCCACAGCCTGCAAATCAAAATCAGACTGCAAATGGAGGTCATTTTCGCAGGGATATATCTCAGCGTCATGTGCAGTTAATCAGAACACGGCAATTTTTTTTTTCATAAGCACAAGACCGATTATATATTTTTTTCACATGGCCCCTAAATAGCATCCTCTTCAACTAATTTCAAAACCAAATGGGATGTTTGAAACACCAAATCGAATGCTGATGTGGGTTGGTGTGTGGATAATTCACAAGGGCTGAATCTTCACAGCCGCGACAAAATCAGGCATGTCTAAAAGAGTTAGTGGAGTTGATGGGATGTCCTTGTGGCTATAAAATTGCCCCAAATTTTCCAGCAAATTGCTCTAGCCAGGGTGCCTTGAACTGGACAGCCCCAAACACAATTCTCCAGGTGGATGTGACTTGACGCGTCACCGAATTGGCAGAATGCACAGCAGACTAGGCACTAGAAATCAGTCTATTTACTGGTTTCATAACTCAATCAATGTCATCTGAGCACAGTCTACGGCAGACCTGTGTATAACTTTGACTTCCCTGTACTAGTAGTACTCTTCATGCAGCATAACTTTATTGACACAGCCTCTAAGATTGTCCCATTTGGAGGGCTTTGGGGAAGCAAGTCCACTGGATAAGTTCAGAGGCACTGTCTGGCCCCAGGCTGCCTGAATCAAAACGTGAACTGGACTACCTACCAGCTATGTGACCTTGAGCAAGTGTGTGTCAGTATTCCTGTGTGTCAGTACAGCATCTATACAACGGAGATGCTCTTAATAACACCTATCTCTAAAGACTGCTGTAAGATTATATGGGCTGATGTAGAAGAAGCACCTAGAACATTCCCTAGTGCCTATATACTGAGACTGCATTGCCAACTATAGATTAACACTGCATTGGAAGCCATACTTGTCTAAAACTATGGAACTTACATTTGCTTTTTGAAAAACAAAAACAAACACCTCTCTTTCACCCAATTGCTTTTATCTTAAAAAAAAAAAAAGATTTGTTCATTTATTTGAGAGAGAGAGAGAGAGAGAGAGTATATGGAGGAGAGGGGCAGAGGGAAAGGAAGAGTTTCAGGCAGACTCCCCACTGACCATAGAACCCTATGGAGGCTTGATCTCATGACCCTGAGATCATGACCTGAGCCAAAATCAAGAGTCAGAGGCTTAACTGACTGAGCCACCAGGTGCCCCCCACTCAATTGCTTTTAAATCTCAAATTGAGATCTAAGCAGAGTAGAGAGCCCAGACCTGCAACTCTATGGTTAAATAATCTTTGATAAACAGAAAAAATATCCAGTGGAAAAAAGACAGTCTCTTCAATAAATGCTGCTGGGAAAATTGGACAGCTATGTATAGAATGAAACTTGACCATTGTCTTACACCATATACAAAGATAAACTTGAAATGGATAAAAGGCCTCAATGTGAGGCAGGAATCTATCAAAATCCTACAGGAGAACATAGGCAGTAACCTCTGACATCAGCCACAGCAACTTCTTTTAAGACATGTCTCCAAAGCCAAAGGAAACAAAAATGAAAATGAACTTTTGGGACTTCATCAAGATAAAAAGCTTCTGAGCAGTCAACAAAACAAACAGGCAACCCACGGAATGGGAGAAGATATTTGCAAATTACACTGCAAACAAAGGTCTGATATCTAAGATCTATAAAGAACTCAAACTCAACACTCAAAAAACAAATGATCATGTCAACAAATGGGCAGAATACATGAACAGACATTTCTCCAAAGAAGACATACAAATGACTAACAGACACATGAAAAAATGTCCATCATCATGAGCCATCAGGGAGATTCAAATCAAAACCACATTGAGATGCCACCTTACACCAGTTAGAATGGCCAAAATCAACAAGACAGGTAACACTACGTGTTGGGGGGATATGGAGGAAGGGGAACCCTCTTACACTGTCGGTGGGAATGCAAGCTGGTGCAACCACTTTGGAAAACAGTGTGGAGATTCCTGAAGAAATTAAAAATAGAGCTACCCTATGACCCTGCCATTGCACTACTGGGTATTTACCCCAAAGATACAGATGCAG
>CM053620.1:5675460-5753832 GCA_028646535.1 Procyon lotor | reverse complement strand
GCCCCCCTTCTCTCTGCCTGCCTCTCTGCCTACTTGTGATCCCTCTCTCTCTCTCTCTCTGTCAAATAAATAAATAAAAATCTTAAAAAAAAAAAAAAAAAGAAGGGCCATATTTACCCCGATGTTCATAGCAGCAATGGCCACAATCACCAAACTGGAAAAAGCCAAGATGCCCTTCAACAGACAAATGGATAAAGAAAGTATGGTCCATATTTACAATGGAATATTATGCCTCCATCAGAAAGGATGAATACCTAACTTTGGTATCAACATGGATGGGACTGGAGGAGATCATGCTGAGTGAAATGAGTCAAGCAGAGAGAGTCAGTTATCATATGGTTTCACTTACTTATGGAGCATAAGGAAAACATGGAGGACATTGGGAGAAGGAAAGGAAAAGTGAGTCGGGGGAAATCGGAGGGGGAGATGAAGCATGAGAGACTGTGGACTCTGAGCAACAAACTGAGGGTTTTGGAGGGGAAGGGGGTGGGGGGTTGGGCGAGCCTGGTATTGAGAGGGGCACATATTGCCTGGAGCACTGGGTGTGGTGCATAAACAATGAATCTTGGAACACCGAAAAAATAAAATAAAATACAATAAATAAATAAATGCTGTGGAATACCTGCTGCAAAGGGGCTTCCCCAGATGACACAGGCTGCTATTTCGTAGGGGTATATGATGATGTTTCAAAGGGTACCCAGAGTCATAAACGTGACGTGTGTTTCATTCAGAGACTCAAGCTAAAAACTCACTGTGCATCTTCTGGGAGCTAAAATTTTACTTGATAACTTGCATGAATGTAAAACAAAACAAAACAAAACACCAAACCGGTGTTTATATTAAAACAAAAGAGGATATATTGTAGAACGAAGTGAAACTCCCGCAAATATTCAGCTTACAGGAGGCCTTGCAGAAATTACGCATCTGAATATCCACATCAGGCTCATCTGCTCCCTGCTCCTACACTACAGCTCTGCCCAGCCCCTGTCTTGGGAGTGCAGGCCAGGTTCCCCGGGTCACTGCTTCCTAAACTTTGTGAGAAGAGCAGGGTTTTTTTCAGGCTTATACTTTTATAAAATACAATAGAAGTGGATGATTGGAAAAATGAAAAAAGGAACAAACAATGCAAGCCCCATTTTTTTTTTTAACTATTAGATGAAGCAAACAAAGTTACTGGGTCAGATTGCTATAAAATTCCCTCAATGCAGACCCGCCATCTCTACCTCCGTGGCTGTGAACTCCAAGTTGCTGCCTGATGACCCAGGCCGCACTGGAGTAGCTGCGCCGGAGGACAGGAGGGTGGGATTTAGAGCCTTGCTGAGTGTGAAATGGGGTTCTGCATGGCCACAGAGTCCAGGCTTCTCACTAACTAATGGTGAATCAGGTTAAAGCCCAGTAATCTGACTCTGACTCTCTATTGATGGCTCAGACAGGGTGGGGTTGGAGGATCCCTGAGCAGGATGCTCTGGGGTCCTTGGCATCCCCAGGTCCTGGCCGCAGATTTACAAATTACTGGATCTGAGAGACACAACTTGCCCACATTTCCTTGTTGGAGGTGAGAAGCCCTTGGAAAATGAGTGAGAAGTACAGGTGATCAATTTTGTGATTTGGGAGTTCATTCATTGCTGTGGATCTCAACTTTTCTGAGAATCCATGGGAAGCTGAAGCCCTTCCCACTAGGAAATTCCAGCGGCCAGGCCCACCTGCATGTGCATAAGTAAAGGGGTTCAGCGATCACCTGAACTCCATGCAGATGTCCTAGCATATAACCCCCAACTTTAGGGTTAGTGAAGACCATTAACTAAACCAGACATTTATAAACAGCCCTACCAGGAAGTATTTCCATCTTCTCCTGATACTCTGCCTTGATCTTAACTACAACTCTCTTGTTTCTCACGCCCTGTGGCCAGCCAGAGATCACTAATGTGCCTGAAGTCACAGAGCTGGTAAGCGGCACAGGCATGGTTTTGGATGCCAGCATTTTGGCTCCCAAGTCCAAGCTGTTAGTCCCTGAAGGTAAATCACTGCCGGCATCCCGTTCCCAGCTCTGGAGGTGCAGCTCAATTAGTTAAGCCAATCGGAACACAGCATTTCCTATTAACTGGTATTGGTCCTGGCCAGACACATGACCTGATGTGGACACATCAGATGGAAGGAAGGACCATAGCCTGCATCTGTGGGATAGATGCAGTGGCCCTATAAAGGGATGGATGAAGCACCAGCAAAATCTATAGCTCCTGCCAATACACGCTATTTCTTTGTCTGGTAACCCCTTCCCCAACCTTTCCATCCCCTCACAAAGGCACACACACCTCCTCCATGACTTCTCTCCCACACTCTCCTGTGAGCTCCTCAAGGATATGGCCTGTATCTCATTTCCCTTAATGTCAACATCCCAGCACTGCACACACCCGTCATATCCCTCCCCTGGCCTGGCACCCAGCAGATGCCTGGCACGGAGTGGAGGCTTCAGTAAATGTTTGTGGGATGCATGAATGGAGAAATGAATGGATTTCATGAATCCACACACTGCTAATTTGGAATTTGTGATACTTTGGAGACAGGATATTTATTGAGTAAAAGTTTGGAAAAAATACTCTAACTTGGGCTTTTACTTCTTATGTAGTTCATTACTAAGGAATGCAAGTCTCTTGTCCCCCCCACCCCATTACTTTCCACATTTTATAATATGTAGAGTAATTATAGCTCAAGAAACTGCTTTCTTTTAAAGAAACAGCCAACCTCTGCTATAATTAGACCTCTAAGGTTAATTTGGAAGAATTTTTTTTCACCCCCTGGACCTCTCTCCCATCCCCTACTCCTTAATCCCCCAACAAAGTTTTCCAAGACTTGGTTAATGAGAATTTCAATTTCAGTGCAACTAATATATAGTACTTGAAGATGAATTATAAAACACAGATGATTCCAAGTTAAGTTGGTTCTTGCAGCAAAATACAGGAAGAAAAATGATGATCGTAGTCTGTCGTTTCAACTTGTCTCCCACCTGATGATGTAAATGTCTTCCACTTCATATCCAGAAATTTAGGAAAGGGATGGACTGGGCACTGGTGAAGATTTTTGCCTCTGCTCTCTGGGAGTGAGGGAAGAGGTGCTGAGAACTTGGTTGAAGAAGAAATGTACTTAGGATGACATTTCTCTAACAGTTGTCCCTGGATAGCAGCATCAGCAACACCTGCCAACATACTGGAAATGCACGTCCACCTCCTGTATCAGGAATTCTGGAATAAAGTCCAGTAATCCGCATTTCAATAAGCCCTCCAGGTAATTCTGATGCAGCTTAAGTTTGAGAACCACTCACTGGTTAAGCATCCCACAGACCTTGTTAAAATCTACCGCTTTGCAGCCTATATATAATTGCCTTCATACTTCCCTATTTGTAAAATGTGGATAATATGGTGTCCCCGTGTGAATTAATGAGTCCATAGGTGTCAAGCTCTCAACACAGTGCCAGGCACAGAATGCTTTCTCTATATCTCCCCAATAAGGGGGTGGAAGGAAGAGAAAAGTGGAGGATAGGGTAAGTCCTAGCATCTTCTCTGTGACTGGCTCAGGAGGTCAGAGTAGGGGAGTAAAAAGGGCTCAGGGCCACAGGGAGAGGTTAGAGTCTATGCTCCAGGATGGAAGGAGAAGGGAGAGATTCCTGAGCAGTCAGGAGCCATTCTCTGACAAATGTGCTTTGAAGTTTATTCAGAGCTCTTCACAGGGTTAGGGCTGGGATCAGAGGCCAACAAGATGGGCACAGGCCTCCAGCCCTCGGAAGGACCAACAGTTTAGCAGATGGAGTGAGAATTGTATTTGCCAAATCCAGCATCCCACAGAGGGGTATTATGGGAGGGGACACCCAAGCCATTTCTTTGAGGGAGTAGATCTATAGGGTCTGATGAACAAGCACTCCATCCAGAAGACTTCTATGGGCATATGGGAGGGGATGTGGGGTCCCATGAAGACACCCGTCACCGTTATTTGCTGGGGGGCCTTTTTTCAGGGGGACTTGTTAGGAGAATGTTTCTCCTCTCTTCCCAGTAGCACTAAGGCCACTCTCCCTTAGTCCCCAGATCCTCATTCCCAGCCTCTCCCGTAAGCCCTTGACTCAGAGAGTTCATCCCAAAACATCGTGGAGATGTTTAAGTTCGGCCCACCAAAGAAGGAGCCCTGAGATTAGCAGTGACAAGAATAGCAGCCCCTGTTAACCAAGTGCCCCGTCCTGCATGCCGGGCGAGGGCTGTGCTCTTACATGCTTCAGGGCACTTAATCTCATCAGGGCCCAGGAGCTAACAGTGGTGGGCTTTGCCACTTTACAGATGAGAAAACAGAGGCTTCAAGAGGTTGACAACTTGCCATGGTACAGAGTGGCAGTGACTTTTCTGTGCCAGCCCCAGTTTACTCCTTGGGAAGCTGAGCCTGGAGCAACCCAGGGTGGGGGCTCTTCTCAGGGACTCACAGCCCCCAAGGACCTTAGTGAGGACTGAACCCCCTAACATATGCACTCTCCTCTATGGCAAACCACAAGACAATAACAGGTTTGTGACAGATGGTTAAAAGAAAGAGATTACTGAAGCTACCAGTAGCATCAGCTGAACAGTCCGGGAATCTAAAATTTGCCTTAGCCGATTTGCACAATCACTGCAGCCGGGTTTATATGGAAAACGTATGGCATATGCTTTGATTGCCACGACTAATAAATCCACACAGCCCTCCCTCTTCCCTGCAACAGAAATCCTTTTCTTCCTTGGCTTTTCAGTATGCAAGGCAGAGTGGAACATTAGCAGTGCGAAAGGGTAGATAATCTGGTAATTGATCTGGGATTTGTAGATTTTTACCTCAAATTTCTGTTTATGGTTGAAGGTCGTAAGCTATCCAAACCTCTATTGATCAGTCTTTTGTTTAAACAGAACCTACTGTATTTATTTGTGCTGCTCCTCCGAAGTCAAACAAAAGGGCACCGACCGAGCTAAACGGCTCGGCGCCGTGGCCATGCAGCCCACTCACTCGCTGTGCAGCTGCTTTCAATCTGCACTGTCTCTTTCATATCCACGTGAGATGAAGCAGCCTTCACTTAGCCTGGGAGACAGGCCAGCAAGAGAAGATAGGCTCTTAACCCTTCCCAGACATCTCTCCTACTCCCCTTGACACTGCCAAGTGTTTCTTGGGAAGCAGGACTTTTCCCTAGAGACTCAGCCCGAGCACTCAGGGTCACCTGTCTGGAACCACTTGATGCTTCTAGAGAACAAGAACCCCTCCCTCCTCCTCTCCCACCTCCATTCCCGAGCCTCGAGGAGCCTACCTCTGACAGTTCCTCAAAGCCATGGGCTTCTTGAGAGAGATTTTGGGCAGGAGAATGATTTCCTCTGAAGCCTCTGGTTGTTTTGAACTATCTTGCATAGAGGGAGGCATAGGATTTTCTAAGAGCCAGGCTGGCCAGAGCTTGGGCCTAGAACTCAGGCATGCTGCTCTTGATAGGGTCTCCTTTCCTACAGTGGACTTAGCTCTCTCCCATTTGTCTCCTTAGCACCAAACTCAGCAAGAGTATTCCCAACCATGTCACAGTTGGTGCCCAGGAATTCTTTGTTGGGGGAGGGGGATCTCCCCTATCCCTTGTGGGGTATCTAGCAGCATCCCCAGCCTCTGTCCACCAGACGCCAGGCAGCAGCAGCTCTCACCCCCCGTGGTGAAAACCGAAAATGTCTCCAGGCATTATTCACGTCCTGGTCAACTGAGAAGCCCTGCCTTGAAGAGATGCCATGCTAGTCCACAGTGGGAACTCAGAAGCAGGCAGGAGCTCTGAAACTCTTCTGGCCTCCTGAGAGTTCCCATCTGGACCAAACACCTTGCCCTCTCCGGGCCTCCAGTGAGGAGCCCAATGAAGAGCCCATGAGAGGCCCTAACTTGCAGAGTTGCACTGTGGCCCCAGGGGGATGTGGGGCGGTCTGTGCCTCACCTGGGCCTGGACCAAGGGGCCTCTGATGCATGGCCCTCACCACCGTCACCTGGGAACAGCGCTGGACCGCAGCCCGGAGGACTGGGGAGCAAACGCAGCTAAGGCGAGAACCACCCTGATCAAGCACCGTTGGATTTTTAATGGCCTTTGCCAATGGTAACAACTCTTGAATTTTGGAAAGAGCTATGTGGCTTGGCAAGCAGGATCAGAATGGATTTGCTTTTTCCTTCCATCCCTGGCTTCACTGAAATACAGATATTTGCCTTTGCTTTTCAGAGCTGCAGCCCAAGGCCGGACTCTCAAGTGCTTAGAAATTAATTGCTCTGAGCAGGTATGTGTGTTAAATAAATGGAAGCCCTTCGTAAAATAGGGTTGTTCTTAGCTTGGCTGTAACCTTCTCCTGGCTGCTAAATGCTTGGAAAATACTATATCAGGTCCTGGATATAATATGAGTGGCTTTAGTCTCCAGACTGACCCCGGTTCAGATTGTAATGCATCCACTTCCTAATTGTTGAGTGGTCTTGGGCAAGTTGCTTTATGTGCCTTCCCAAACCCTACTGGTAAATGGAAAATGGTACTGACCTCAAAATGTTGTCTGAAAATAAGTAGGGTGCCATATGTGAGTCCATTGGTGTGTGTGGCCTACTCCTGACATTGCTGAATGGTAGTTCCCATTATCATCATCATCACCATCATCACCACCACCATCACTGTTACTATTATTAAGGTGCTCCTTATTGGGTGTCTAATTCATATACAAACTCAAAGTAATATTAAGTCTATAATCCAAGCCCAAGCACTTTAAGAGAGTCAATAACAGATGTTTGGGATATCCAGTTAATTTTCTTCACACTTTATTAGGATATTTGGTGTTATAGGGTCAGTCATCATGTTTGAGGGAAACACTACTTCCATATCCTTCAAACTCAAGTGTTCCTATGTATGGTGAAGGACAACCTATGCAAAGTGGAAAGTAGGGTGAGCACAGTGGAGCTAGGCTTTTTATAGGCAGAGCAAGAGAGGCATGATCCTGGGTCCAGGAGCACATATGGGCACAGCATTTCACAGCCCACCACGTGCTCTCATGTGTTCTCTGCCCACATGGCCCCCTTTAGTGAGAGACACAAAGACCTCTACCTCTCAGAGCGGAAATAGGACCTGGGGGTTGGACTCTGCCTCGGATCCCTCTCCTGCCAGTGTATCGGCCAGCATGAAAGTGGGCAAAGCCTTACATCCTGGAGGGAAGGAGTCCCTTCCTGTTTTCTCCTCTATGCGTGGGTCCTTAAAAGAGTATCTCAGAGGGTACAGGAAGAAGAGATAGTAGCTGAGAGTATCTTACAAACACAGGAGACAGAAAATCAAGACTCACAGACACTTAATTTTCATAGCATCCCTGCTTGTGGTATTTTTCTCTACTTTCTGCTTCTTCCCTGCTCTCCCCGCTCACCTCGGGTCACCTCTACCTTCCCCAAAACACCACATTGTTTGCATTTTCTGTGACCTCACCTTTGTCTTTTTCACTGAATGAAGCAGTTTGCCTTTGGTCCATTAATGCTAGGAAGCTTCTCTTTGGAAATATGCATTTTTGAGACATGAAAAATTACATATGCCCTCTATATATTAGCCATGAAATGATCACAAAATGCCTGTAAAGCAACGTATTCAGAACCATAGACCAATATTGGTGAATCCTCCTTCCCAAGGCCCTCTCTTTCCCTTACCAAAATACTGCTATCTTGAATTTCATGTTTATCAGTCTCTTGTTTTCGTTTAAAGTTGTACTTAATGCAAGTATGGCTCAACTATGTGTGTGTGCCTTGTTTTTCAGCTTTGTAAAAACATCACTGTAAGCTAGCATATCTTACTTCTCTTGATTTTTCCTCTTGACATTATGTTTCCAAGATGTTGGTGTCTGTAGCTATACATAGTTCATATTTTTTTTCCTTACTATATCATGTTCTATTCCATTTTTTTATTCTTCCGTGGATGGAGAATGGGGTAATTTTCAATGACCTGGTTTTTGTGTCATGTTTTTTTTTTCCTTTTAGAAATATGACCCTATGACATTTGTGTATCTGTTTTCTGATGTACATGAAGAAGAGCTTTTCTAGAGTACACACCCAGGAGTTGAACTGATGAGGAGGTTAGGGTCTGTAGAGCTACTCCATGGGAAACTGGTCTGATTGTCAAAAGGTTCTCATTAGTCTGCTCCAAAGCAGCCACCCTGTTATTTTTGCAGAATTTATTTTCCAAAGGTGAGTTTCCACTTCGTGACTTCCTGAAAAATGGCAGCCCAGCCAAGGTTCACCTCTCTCTCACTCACACAGTGGGGGTCATTTGAGAAAAGAGCCCCTGCCGGAATCCTGCTTCTTCCATTTACAAATAATGACTTTGGGTCAATCTTGTTTACCCCACAGGTTTGCACTGAATGTCCAAGTAGCTATATTGAATGGCCGTTACATTAGTATTGACTTCAGGACTATGACGTCTGAAGAAATAGAACTAGACAAATTATTCTAGACTCATTAGTATGCTACAAGGGGAAAGAAAATAGGGGAATCCAAAGGAATTTTTAAGCCTAACCAAAGGCATTCTCTATGCATTTTACAGTGACCAAGGTTGTCATCATTTCTGTATTTTAGATTGTCCTGGACTCAAAGATATATAGTCACTGGAGTTAATGGAAAGGGGAAAAGAATCTCACTTAGAGGGTCTAATGAACTCCTCCAAGGGAAGGTAGATAAGTTCATCTTGTTCTTAATTCATGCTTTTTATTAGAGGGAAGAGAAGTTTTCTCTCTACTCTCTTCCCAAACCTCAAAAACTGCATTTCCTAGCATATGCATGCATGCATGCATGTGCGTGCACACACACACACACACACACACACACACACAGTGTTCTATGGAAGTCAAATAATATATTTTATTTTCTATATATTACAATTTGATATCTTTTAAAAACTTTTCTAGTTGGGGAGATACTGTCCCTCTCTAGTTAGATTTTAAGGGAGCAAAGGACCAGAAGCATGCCACTGAAATGCAAACTAACCAATCCAGTGCCAGACCTCCTCTCTCTGGCCCCTGCACACCAGGAGGTAATATTCTTCTGCCTAACTGTCCTAGGGCCAGAGTCCAGGCAACTAGAGACTACCTCTGTAGCCCAAAGCCCACCAAAATTATTCCAACTGGCCAAGCCTAAGCTGTTTACCTTGTCCTGTCTTGCCTTTCTCTCAGTAACCACAATAAAGACCACGACCTAAAGGCTTCTCCTGCTCCTGTCTTCTGCCTCCTGACCATCTGGATCTTCCCCATGTGGTTCTATGTGCTGTCCCTCCTGTCTCTAGCTCCTAGAGATATAATAAGCTTTGTTTTCCTGAGCCTCACTGTGTCTCCTCTAGGATCTGCACCCAGCTGACCACCACATGAGAGTATAAAACCATTGTGATTTAGAATTTATCATGACCTCATGCCCTTCTCTTGCCAATGCACACACAGCTTGGTGTGTGCTACAGTTGCATCTTAAATCTTGAACCCCCTTTGCCTTTGTAATGGACCAGACTATTTACACCTACCTGTTTTAAATGTTGTGGAAAGTGACCACTTACTTCTAGCTAGGAAGAAATACGAGCCCCTTCTATGGGCAAGATGAGATAGACCTGTATAGTTCATGGCAGTTCTTTGTTTGATGACAGGCTAAGTCTTCCTGTAAGGCTCAAGGGCATTTGAGATGGGAGGGCCTTTGTTAATGTATGCCTTGGGTCTCCACATTTGGGATATCTCCCTCTGACCCAAAGCCTCAGCACCATTACCTTTCAAAGGGACATTATAGCAGGTAACTATTAAAAAACACAACAACTATTACAATTAATTATAGCCCTTACACCTGCTTTGGAGATCTGAGATGAAAGACACTTCATAAAGGTAGATATTGTGACAGGTGAGCAATGGAATTAATGAAACAATCTTATGCATGATCATGTATGGAGTGTTCTTCGGTTGCCGCAAGGCTAGGTCATGGCAGCTCTCAGGCCCCACCCCTATGCTGAGGTTCAAGGGCATCTTTCATCTCTCTCCATTCAACTCATCACACTTAAGGCTCTCTGGGCTCACCCCTCCTCTATAAAATGAGGGCAACACCAGCACCCAGCTCACAGGCCTTTTGTGCACACAAAAGCATTGTGAGTTAATTAGCAGGCTTAGTGGAAAGTGTTTTATTTAAAGTCCCTGCTTTGAATCCTGACTCTTACTTAATAGCTTAGTTCTGAGCAAATTGCTTCATCTCTCCTTGTCTCATTTTCCTCACTTGTAAAATGGGATAATAATAGTTCCTAATCCTTAGAGGTGGTCTTGATGATTAAATATGATATTAGCACAATGCCTGGCACACAAGCACTTTTCACTCCATGAAAGCTAGTATCAATATACTGCAAGTAACTGGCACTTTCTTGAAGACAGTTAAGTGACTTGCCCAGGATTGTCTAGTAGTCTGTTCTCTAGGCTGAAGTCAGATAGTTACTATATCTATCACTAATAAATAAGATGAGCCTCTTTTGGGTACATAAAACTGGGGTGAAAGATGGTTCAACAAACTTAGATGGTTTTTAGATCTGTTTTAAAATATAGGCTAAGTAGTATACAGGAATTCCACATGTTCTATACTTTAAAAAACAGGCAAGCATCTTCCAGAGTAGATCACAATGAGATACTAGCATATGGTCCATGGGGCTCATTGATTAGCAAAGTAGTTCATGATATACGAAGACCAGAGCTGGGGGTGAGGGGGGAGTAGATAGACAGAGAAAGAGAATAAAACTAAAGACTGATGTCTTCAGGACCAGATATGGTCTGAGGAGATGCTGTTGCTTACAAGAACAACTTCATATGGCAGAGAAAGCAGCCACAAGATTATTTATGTCATTAATGATTATTCTTAGCAGCTCGTTTGAAATAAACCCATAGGGAACATTCTAAGTAACCAGATTCCTCAATTTGGGTCCTAGGTGACTTATGCTAAAGACTCAGGGAGACTAGTCTCCTGTGGAGTGGACCCAGTGACAACCCCAACTCTACCCCATAGCAAGTGGAAGAAAATCAGGACACATGGAAGAATGGCAAGAAGAATGAGGTCAATGAATAATGTCCCTACTCTTAGATGGAGAACATCCACAGCATTCTGGAGCATGGTCAATGTTCTAAAACTCCCACTTGAAGTCACATCCAGCTTGCAAAGCCCTTTTGGCCTTCATCTATCACCTGGTTCTTCCACCAACCACACAAGGCAGACATTGCTGTGTCCATTTCTTCTCTCCATTTTGACCAACAGGGAAACTGAAGAGCCTAAGTCCCTTTCCCCAGGTTACACAGGTGGTCTGACCTGTGTTTTGCAGCCTCAGAGGATGTGTCATTTCAAGAGTTGGGCTGATGGACCTGAAGGGACACTTGAGACCAGAGGACTCAGGCCCTGGAAATAGGGGTCTGGGGTTGCTGGTGAGGCAAGGAGGGAGCAGGCACTGTCAGCTGGCCTCGGGCAAGAGACATGCGAATGAAATTACCTCTGCCTCCCTTCACCTTATCAACAGGCACAGCTCTTCCCTGCCCAGAGTCCTGCCTATTAGTGGTCACTAACCCTGCTGCATGGATGCCGAGAACGCTCTGGAGTCTGTAGGGTGGGGCGGGTTGCCAAGGCCAGGCTCCGGGAGCAGAGGAGCAGACCAGGGCCCCAGCGTCTGGGCTCCTGTGTGGAGGACCCGGAGAACATGGGGTCAGTGAGGCAGGAAGACCTGTCATCTGTAGGCTGGGATGGGTGGGCCACTGGGTGCCCTGAGTGGAAGGAAGCCTGCCACCAGTTCACAGACAGCGGGCCCTTTCTCTGTCTCACTTTATAGCAGTTCTGAGGGGCTCTGCTGCTCAACACTTTGTCCACGCATTCTGTTTTTTCCACAGCTGTCAAATCAAATTGATTTTCAGTCATTTTAACCTGAATAAGACAAGCAAACCAGGTCCCCCAGGTGAAAAGCTACTCTATCAAAGAAGTCATTTATCCAATTCTTGTTCGATAGGAATAGAGTTTTGGAGTGGCTTCTGGTAAACGAATAACCAATTCCAAAGGGTGTTGGTAACAATGATCATAATTACCATTTATGAAGCATGTATTACATTTCTTCACTTTAGATCCCTTTCATACTTCTCCAACAATCCTTTGAGGTAGGTAATAGCTCAATTGATGAGTACTTACTTCTTATGCATTCTCTCATTAAATCCTAACTACCCTATGCTGTGTGCATTATTATCCTAATTATTTAGCAGATGAAACTGAACCTCCAGCAATGCATGTCACTGGCCCAGAGTCACACAGGCAGTGACAGAGCTGGGTTCTGACTCAGGCCTGGGTGCCACCAACCTGAACTCTTTCTGCCTGCGCCTCTTGGACCGAGTCCTTTCTTCCTTATCACCTACCCTATTTGCCTTTGGAGTCTGAGTCACCTGGGACAGCAGAGAGAGCTGGGTGCTCATTTTTGAGGAAGGAATATTATAGAGATTTGGAGAGAAAGAACGGCAGGACGAAAATCCCCCAGTGAATGGTGACATCTGTGCTAGCCGCTAAGTCCAGCTCTGAAGCTTATGGTATCTGCACAAGCACTTTTCACTCCATGAAAGCTAGTATCAATATACTGCAAGTAACTGGCACTTTCTTGAAGACAGTTAAGTGACTTGCCCAGGATTGTCTAGTAGTCTGTTCTCTAGGCTGAAGTCAGATAGTTACTATATCTACCACTAATAAATAAGATGAGCCTCTTTGGGTACATAAGACTGGGGTGAAAGATGGTTCAACAAACTTAGATGGTTTTTAGATCTGTTTTAAAATATAGGCTAAGTAGTATACAGGAATTCCACATGTTCTATACTTTAAAAAACAGGCAAGCATCTTCCAGAGTAGATCACAATGAGATACTAGCATGTGGTCCATGGGGCTCATTGATTAGCAAAGTAGTTCATGATATACGAAGACCAGAGCTGGATGCAAATAGAAATGGAAATCCTACCCCTCAGACGAATGTAAAAGGGTAGCACAGAATCTGGGATATACTTGGACCTCAGGACTGTCTGCTCTAGCACCAAGTTATAACCACGAGAATGATTTTTCTCTGTCCCTTTCTTGCCAGGGATAAAGCCACCCTGCCATTTGGCAGCATGGACACACACTTCAGCCCTCCCAAGCTGGTGGCCTTTTTGCAGGGGTGGGATAGGGCATGACTTTGGACCCCCAGGTCCCTTCCCATTTCAACGATTGAGGTCAGGTCTGAGTTGCCTGCCTAAGGTGGCCAGGCTTAGCCAATGAAAATAAAAAAGGCACAGTTAAATTTGACTTTCACATAAACAGCACGCACTCTTTCTGTCTGAATGTCTCAATGCCGGTGCTCCGCTCAGCATTCTGGGCATGCTTGTCGGGGGCTAGCTGTTCTCAGTGGAGGGCAAGTCCCGCAAGAGGCTCGAACCCCCCAACATAGCTGGCACCACCCACTTTGGGCACTTGGACTTGGTCAGGAAAACACAAGCTGCCCTAGGAGGACATGGTGTGCACCTCTCCCCTTAGCAGGGACATATGGGGAATCAGAGACTCAAACGTTGGCACAGATGATGGAGAACAGGTATTTCCTGGGAAAAGCTGAATGTGATGGCAAGTGCTACCAAGTTGAGCCTTTCTGGAAGAAGCTGCTCTGAGGTGTGTCTTTCCCACAATCTGCCCTTTGGGGCCCAGTCAGACAGAGGTCCTTGGCTTGAAGCAACAGTAACACCAGCTCCTGAGGCCATGCCTGCTCTGTGGACACATCCTTTTCTCTCTCCTCTTCCCCACTTCTCCTGACTCCTCTCCCCTCCTTCCTTCTTCAGAATATAAGGCAGCCAGTGGGTCTCATCTGGGCCAAATTTGCCCCAGAAGACATTTAGCAAATGTCTACTGACATTTTTTTCGTTGTCACTACTGAGGGAGGAAGAGCATTGGGCTTTCAGCAAAACCAGGGACGCTGTACCACACCCTACAGTACACCAGACAACCCCCCATAGTCCCAAATGACCCAGCCCCAAATATCAACAGAGCCGAGGGCGAGAGGTCTTGTAATACCTTCTCTTGGCATGGTCTCTCTGTGACCGCAGGAGACTTCCCTCACCTCTCCTGGCCTGAGCTTTCACCCCTCTGCAAAGAGAGGTCTGGATGAGGTGGGCACGAGAAGCCGAGCACAGGCGCCATGAACAACACTGCCAACATGGCCAACAAAGCTGTGCTTCCCACTGGGGGTGCCGGCTGCCGAGCAGGCTCTGAACACTGGAGCCGGATGCCCCTCGGTCCCCATGAAGTGTCTTTGCCTTCCTTGCTGTGAGGGCTCAGGAGGCCCAGCCCATCCCCACCCTTCTAGGACATTCCCCCTGGCCCTGCTCGGGCACAGTCGCTGTCAGGATCGGCAGGCCCTCCCCCGCGGGCCGTGCCCGGATCCCGGCACACCTCGCCTCCATTGCCCAAGGACTGGCAGTGGATCAAAGAGCTCTGGGTGGAACAACATTTGGCAGCAGGAAGTGGATCAGCAAAATGGTCCTGGCCCGGGTGCAGCAGAGGCTCGGCTTCCTAGAGGGTGGTGCGTGCAGCCTCTGCAGCTCTTGTCTGTGCCCGAGTCCAGGACCTTAGCACCCCTTTCCCTGCTCCATCTCCCCCACTCATATCCTAGGATCCCAGGGCCGGAGAACCCTCAGTGCATCCCAGGCATTACGAATTGCAGACCAGCTTCCCGCCTCCTGCCCTCAAGTCAAACAGCAGCAACCACAGCTACCATTTTCTGCTGCACCTCGGGCGTCTGGTTCTGAGCTGCGCACTTCACATATCACCTCATCTCATCCTCACGTGACCTCCAATGGCCCTCTATCGCTGCGTCTCACGGAGTCCTTCAAGCGCTTTGCATTACGTGACTTGCTCTTGGCACATTTAATCCTCACAGCCTCATCATGAGGTAGCTCCTAGTCTGACAGCTGGGGAAACTGAGGCACAGAGAGACAAGTAAGTAGTGGACCTGGGGTTCAGACCCAGATAATCTGGTTCCAGAGTTGAAGCCCTTAACCATTCTGCAAACTGTCTCCCAGGATAAGCAAAAACAGGTTCAGAGTGGTTAATTAAGTTACTTAAGGTCACAAAGCTATGATATGTTAGAGCAAACAGTGGGACATGGGTTTGTTTATAGAGCCCCATTCTTATTTCTTAAGCCATAATGATACTATATTATGTATAATATATAAACAGTATATATAGAAACAATATAATATATACATATATAAGTATATTAAATATATATAAAATGTAGCACTAATAAATAAATTAAAAATGAAGGACCTAAAATAAATGAAGGACCTATTTATCTTCCATTTACTCATTTATGTATTTATCAGTGAGATGGAGAGGATTTAAAAACATTCATATGTAAATATCTGTGATAATTTCATTAATAGTAAATATATTTAAAACAAACCAGTGTCAACAACCCATGATTGACTTTATAACATGCAGAATATTCTAAGAACCAGAAAATAACCTGTTATGGTCCCCAAGGGGCTTAATGAGAGAGACTAGCCACATGGACACACATTAATTTTAGAAATTCTTCAAAGCACGTAAGTTTTCCATTCTGATGAAGAGAATGAAGCTCAAAAAGCTTAACCACCAAGGACCTGAAGTGAAGTTGGGTCCCGACCCAGTCTTGTCTGACCTCAGGACTGTTCTTTACCACTAACCTATTTTGCCTCTCCCATGAACCCACAATCTGAGGCAGGCCTTCGGGCATGGGTTCAGAGAGATCTGGGAGCAGGTGGCTGAAACAGAAGGAATGAACTGTGACAGGGGCTTCACCTCTTGCTGGCCCAAGAGCCTTGACCATTAGAGAGTGGAAGATTTCATAGTGCGACATTCCTTAGCAAGGGCTTCATTCAATTGCAAAATACCCTAAAACCCCAGCATTTTATCATTCTTTACCTTAGCTTTTTGGCTTACACACGAGTGTTGGCAGTGTGGAAGCCTAGCCCAGCAGCTCCATGATTGTACAAGGCAGCGCAAGGTGGGCTGTTGGCTTGGAGGCCGGTGCAGGCCAGCCACAATCCCAGGATCTAGGAACCTCCTTTTGCGTCCAGGGAGGGGCTGTAGCTGAGCCAGAGCTAAACTGAACCTTGCAGGAGGTTTGATTTCCAAGGACCTTCTGGTCTATGATTACTGATGAGCTTGCAGAAAAGAAGCCATAAGTCAGCAGTGGAAGGGGCTCCGTGGGCAGGGGCGGTGGGTCCCTTGTGCAGAGTAACTACAGGGAAAGGAGGAGCAAAGACCTCCGGCCACCTGTCTTCTTCATTTTCCCTCTTCCTTCCCTTCCCCTAAATGAACCCAGCTCCTCTTCCTGTTGGCTTGGCAGGTGTCTGCCATTCACACGGTTAAACTGTCCCAGACCTGCCCGTGTAGGCACCACGCTTGCCCCTCCCGCTTGTCTGCTCCCAGGACAGCAGTTGTGCAATAAGCCCCACACGTGAGCTGGCAGGAGGGACACAGCCAAAGAGACTCCCGGCCTGGGAAGTTGGGACATTAGGTTCACAGGCAGCTCTGCCACTGGAGCAAGGTGACAGGCGTGAAGCGTGAGAGCTGGCCCGATCAGATGACCAAAAGTGCCAGGTGAGAGGAGGTTAGTGTGGGAGGCAGTGCTGGCTGCTAACACGAACTGCCCTGGCAAAGGCTCTGCGTGCCGAGAAGAGACACTTTCCGTAAGTGACCTCAGTGTAACATCACCCATAGGGGCTGCACATCACATATACCATGGTCTCACTGGGACCAGTCTCGCCTTTTCTCAGGTGCCAAAGGAAAATAGCAATCCAATGGCTAAAGATGTGGAAGCCATAGATTTTACTGAAGCTCTCCCCGGGGAAACAGACGGGGACTACATCCAGCATCAGGGGTCTCTGATTCCCTCCTGCTCCACCTCCCTTGCAGCAGCTGCCCCTCCGTCTGGTCTGCTCTGGGAACCTCCCCCTGCAGTGTCTCCCACTCCTCCCTAACCCCCAGTTCTGTGTCTCCATCACCTGAGCTCACAAACCTTTCAGCTTGCATACCTGGCTTCGCAAAGCAGAAGGGGTAAGATTTAGCAGTGCACCGGTCTAGTTAGCACACTGCAGATCATAGAGAGTCCTAGAAGCCTTATGTCCTCTCACAATATACCTATTATTTTTTTTACTTCATCAATTAACCTATTTTACATCTTACTCAAACAGAAAATGATATCCACCAACCTAACCTGACAGATGCTAATATTTCATCCTATCTTTTCCTTCAGATCTTCCATTCTTCCCCCACTCATCTCCCTCTCTCTCTCTCTCTCTCTCACACACACACACACACACATACACACACCACACATTATACAGAGGGTAAAGCCCTACAGCCCATTTCTATTTTCTCCCTTTCTGGAAACATTCCCGTGCATGTCTAGTGAGTGTCATTTGGTCTGGGTCCAGGATAGCACCGCGGTTATGCATGCAGACTTGGAAGCCGGACAGGCTGGCTGTGAGCTCCAACACTGCACCAACGAGCTCGGTAAGCTGGGGTACACTGCTTCCCTTTTCTATGCCTCAGTCAAATGAGGAAGATGATAGTGAATTAAGCCTGGGTGCAAGAGTCAAATGTGAAAATACTTCAGGTCCCTGGACCTGAGCCTGGGAAAAATAAATGATTAATAAATGTTAGCTATTATGATGATCCATAAACCATAAGTAGAAAAGTTTTGTGTGTGTATTAAAAATTTGCTTAAATAGGCATTACACCTAAACACCCACAAATGCAAGCTCCCTTTTGCAACTTGCTCTTCTCATGCACACCCATTATGCTCAGACATCTGTTTTGATATGTATAATACATTCATATTAGTTGCTGTAGAGTGGCATCTTATTGTTTTAATTTCCATTTCCCTGATGACTTACCCTAAAACTTATTTGGAAAAGTAAAGCAATATCAAAGATGACAAAGAATGAAAGAAGACATGTCCTATTATAACAATGATATGAGGGGGGCGCCTGGGTGGCTCAGTGGGTTAAAGCCTCTGCCTTCAACTCAGGTCATGATCTCAGGGTCCTGGGATCCAGCCCCACATTGGGCTCTCTGCTCAGCAGGGAGCCTGCTTCCTCCTCTTTCTCTCTGCCTACCTCTCTGCCCGCTTGTGATCTCTCTCTGTGTCAAATAAATAAATAAAATATAAAAAAAATAATAATGATACGAGGACTTATATATGAGCTCAAGTACCAGGGTCTGATATAACTTTCTGCAATCATGGAAATATTCTATACTTACGCTATTCAAAATGGTAACTACCAGCCACATATGACTAGTGAGAACTGGGAATGTCAGAAATGTGTGATCAAGGATTTGACTGTTTACTGTATTTTATACTCATTTAAATTTAAATAGCCACATGTGATAGTGACAGCACAGACTTTGAGCCTCAAAACATTGTGATAAAGTAGTAGAGATCACTTTATTTAGTGGACCAGTAGATGAAAGAAACAGAAAAGGGGGTCTAAACATAAGACACCAATGTTTGGTGTGTGACCAAGAAGGTATTTTAAGTCCAAGAAAGAAATGATGAGCCTATTTTTACCCAATGTTTGGGTTTCTTCTTCTTTGAATTTCCTTCATTGTAGCATTGGGTCATTCCTTCCACCATGCATTGAGTTGTATATCTGTTATTTATTAATATGTTGTAATTATTCATATATTTGATGTATTTTAAAAATAGTATTTCTCTCAGTTTGTGATTTTCTAAATTAACATTTGTTGAAAAGTTTCACATTTTAAAAATGTCATTTAAGGATCGTGCTTCCCATGTCTTGTTTAAGAAACCTTTTCCAAAAAAAAAAAAAAAAAAGAAAAAAGAAACTTTTTCCCACCCCAAGGTCCTAAAGTTAGATGTGTTAAGTTTTATATTTCAAATTAAAAGATTTAATCTAACTGAAATTCATTATTGAACATTGTATGAAAGAAAGATCTGAGTTAGTCTCCCTCCCTGTTTGGATGCCAATATTCCTGTGCTTTGTATTGAATTTTCCATGCTTTCCACTTGATTTAAAATGGATTCTCAGCACTTTAGCTTTGCCAATAAATTTTAGAATAATTTTGTCAATTTCAACGATAAGCTCTTTAGATATTTTTATTTAAATTTTATTTTTATAGAATAATTTGAGGGAATTACTATAGGTCTATATAAATTTTAGAACTAGTTTTTCAAAACCTAAAATACTCCACAAATAGTAAGAACTAATAAACTATTTTCATAAAATTGCAGGACACAAAATCAACATACAAAAATCAGTTGTGTTTCTATATACTAATTACAAGATATCTGATAAGGAAATTAGGAAAACAATCCTCCTAACAGTATTTAGCAATATATTTAACCAAGGAAGTGAAAGACTTGCACACTGAAAACTACAAGACACTGATGAAAGAAACTAAAGAATATACAAATAGGAAGATATCCCTTGTTCATGGATTGGAGACTTAGAGATGTTAAAGTGTCCATACTATCCAAAGTGCTCTACAGGTTCAATGCAACCATTATCAAAATCCAATGGCATTTCTTACAGAAATAGACTAGATGACATTTTGGAAGAGGAACATGGGGCTCAGCATGCACCATTACCTGCCTGCAGTGTGGTGGCAGGAATGTGGCAGAGCTTCAAAGCTCTGCCTATAAACACTACCCTATACTATGTCCCAAATCAACTAGACAGAGCCCTCTACAGTTTCCCAATCCAACAGGAGAGATTATATATGTATATAAAACAGAGACACAATGAAGCAAATCCTCCCACAAACATCAAAGGAGCAGAAGGTGACTTCTGGAGGGCCTAAGTCTTCTCAGAGCAGCTGGATTTTACCCGAGAGTTGGTGGGAAGGAAACCAGTCATCTGTCCCATCACATGTCTTGGTGCTATGTGTACGTGCTGTGTGAATGACCTCCAAGACTCGAGAACACTGTCGCCCATGAAATAACTAGCAATCATGCCAATAATACCAACACCAAGCCTGCATGCAACTCCAACGCCAAAGACACCCAACATCCAGATGGGAGTTTTGGCAGCAATTCTAGTGACACTCTGGAGAGGCCATATAAGACAAGTTTGGAAGCGGAAAGCACAGTTGTATTAGGCAAACTGAAATAATTCAGTCAGAGAAAGATAAATACTGTAGGATCTCTTATATATGGAATCTAAAAATATCGAACTCATAGAAACTGTAGAAATAGGATTGCCAGGGACTTAGGGGTGGAAAAAATGCACAGATGTTGGTTAAATGATATAAACATTGAGTTATAAGGTGAGTAAAGTCTGGGCCTTTAATGCACAGCATGATCACAACAGTTAACAATTATCTGTTCTTACCATAACAACAATAACAAAATAGTAATTATGTGAGGAAAGGGGTATGTTACTAGTCCTCTGTGGTAAGCATTTCAAAATATTTCACTGTATCAAATCACCACACCGTACACCTTAAACTCTTTTTGTTGTACACCTTAAACTTGCACAATGTCTCATGTCAATGATACCTCAATAAAGCTGGGGGACAGAAGGAAAACATGAAGCAATACTGTTGCAGATTGAGCACAGAGGATAGGAAATCAAAAAGCTTTTTCCGGGTGAGATGTTGGCTGCAGCTGAAATGCTCTCTTGGGGCCCTAATACACTGTGGATTGTTTCACTTTATCATTTTCACCTACCCTTGATTTTGTCCCAACTATTCCTTCTAATGGAGCTACTGATGCCTCTTGTTTGCCTGGTCAACTCCTATTAATCATCCAGGAATTTCCCCTGCCCTCTACTCTTCCCAGAAAGCTTTCCCTGACATCCCAGTCCACAATCTGAGGGAGAGGCCTCTCCGTGCTCAATACTTTAGAGCACTGTCCTGGATACTGTACCTCGGTTGCATGCTCGTGGGGGTGTTTTCTCACACAGACTGTGAATTCTTTAATGGAAGGGTCGTACCAGTCTTCTCTCTCTCCCATGATTCTGGAATATAGTGACTACTGGGTAGACATGTGCTGCGCACCCGAGAGCAAAGCACTGATTCTATAAGCTGATGGCAATGTGTGGTTCTGCTACTCAGCATCTAACCTGTGCAGGGTCCAGTTCCTTAGTTATACCTCAAGGCTCTCTGGGGCAGTGGAAAGTTGATTTCTCATAGCAAAAAAAAAAAAAAAAAAAAGCTTCTCTTCATAACACAGGGACTAATTCCCTTCTGCAGCAGACACTAAGGAAGATCTCATTAGAGGTGACATCTCTTCTCTTCGAACTTGGCTATAGGTGAGGGGGTGTTAGAAGCACCAGCCCTTCATACAAGGCTTGCTGGATGGGATGCTATCCTTTCGTCCCATCTGAGAATTAGACACACACTGCTTCTTGTCTAGAATGGTCTTTCACTTTACTAACACACATGCACATTCCCGTTCATATTCAGGACCAGGCTCAGGCACACATATACACACTCGGCCTCTGTAAGGCCCTCTCCTTCACATTTCTATCACTTCTTGTGAATGTCTTTCTCACCTTTGTCATATCCTCTCACGGAACTGTGCCCCTTTCTTCCAGATGACTCCAGTTTGTAATTAGACAGCCACTAATGTGTTTATCTAATGAAAGTCTGCCTTTCCTTCTAGACTGTAAGCTCCATGAAGGCAAGGACTGTCTTGGTTAGTTTTTAATTTCCTGTGCTCAGTACAGAATCTAGGTCTTTAAACATATTGAATATTACATATTGAATATTAATGAATGCCTCTTTGTTCTTACTATGTTGGAATAGCATAGTCCTGTTCCTCCCTGTATAATTAATGATGCATGGGCCTCAACAAAGATATTCCCAGCCTCCACTATAGGAAGAGGATGATGATGTGGCAGGGATACCACTTGAGAATTTCTTCCTAAGCCAGCTTATAAGACACATAAGATCAGCCTCATTAATTTATTACCACATCTCACTTCAGACCTTAACTGGGAATACCAAGGCTAATCAACCTCCTTGGTTTCCAGAATTGGCCAGAGGCCCTCAAATCATTTCCAAATAGAATCCTACCCCTCAGGTGATAGTGTTGTGTGCATTGCCCTGAGGATCTACACATGGGGACTGTAACCCTCTACCCTCAGCCCCATGCTTCAACACAGAGCCAGGGACGGAAGAAGCACATGGACTCCGATCCCTGCTATACCACTTTCCAGTGTCAGGGCCAAGGCATAGAACTTGGCTGCACCGGGCTACCACCGACTCATCTGTAAAATGGGGGAAAGTACCTCCCTTGGAGGTTCTTTATGAGGATGGCATGATATAATGAATGTATTTTGCTCATCTCAATCCTCTAATGAGTTCTTGTAATGAGTAGGGACTCCATCAGCATTTGCTAAGTCAATAAAAGAGTCACACCTGTACAGCAGAGGGTTTGAAGCTATGTGACAGCCATGGATTGTGTTAATGACCAACAAAGATCCATTCTCCCTCTGACCCATCATCCCAGTTGGGGTTTGGTCATGTTTGGCCAATGGAACACGATTAGACATGACTATGTGCCAGTTCAGGCCAAGGCTGTAAGAGGCTCTGCATATTTGTGCTTGTCTTTCTTTCTTTCTTTCTTTTTTAATTTTATTTATTTTTATTTTGACAGAGAGAGAGAGAGAGATCACAAGTAGGCAGAGAGGCAGGCAGGGAGAGAGAGGGGGAAGCAGACTCCCTGCTGAGCAGAGAGTCTGATGTGGGGCTCGATCCCAGCACCACTGAGATCATGACCTGAGCTGAGGGCAGAGGCTTTAACCCACTGAGCCACCCAGGTGCCCCTGTGCTTGTCTTTCTTAATCTCCTGTCCTCCACGATAGGAAGAACATTCCCCAGGTGTTGTCCCTATAGCTTAGGTCCTAAAATAAGAGTCATGTGGAGCCTCTGGCCAAAAACAGCTAAGCCATAACCAATATGCAAACCTGGCAGCAAGAAAAAAATTCTTATAAGCCACTCAGATTTTGGAGTTTGCTCATGACACCATTGCAGTTAAAACTTAAGGCAGGAACCGGAATTTAAAATCATGTCTCATCCAGGTGTACTTTGAAGGTAGCAATGTTCACTTAGATGGACGGGTTGTGATGTTATTTAAAAATCAGTCACATGGCTGAATATGTTTAATCTCTAATGTGGTTGTGGCAAACTCTTTACTTTGGCCAACAGCTGCAGATAAATCTTGTTACCTCTCTGGAAATCCGGTGGTTTATCATCTATCGGGTAAGAACACATGTTGAGCTCAAACTAGTGAGCGTCTTGAATATTATTTTAGGGGGAAATATGAGGAACTTACCTCGGCATAGGAGGCTTAGGCCAGGTTTCTCATATCAGAGTGAAACATTCAGAACGAATTAAAAGTTTTACCCTCTAAAAGGCAATTACAAAAAGAAAAAAAAAGTCCAAAGAAACCCTTTTAATGCCTATAATTTTCCTAGTACTTACATGTCCCATTAAGAAGAAAAATGACATTAAAATAATTTTAAAGGTTTTGGCTTAAGCCCATTGAAATAAGGAAATTACCCTGCTTAGAATCAAGTCCTCATTATTTTGTCCCAGCCTGCATTAAGGATGGACCCCTGTGGAGATGTGGTCAGGTGACTGGGTTCCAGCTGAGAATGACCATGCTGAAATTAATATGGCGCCAACCTTCCCATAATGGGTCCTATGTGGCTCCTTGGCCTGGTTGTCTCTTAAGGGCTGTTGAGATGGAAATCTGCCAAGTTTCTTCCTACAGCTGGTCTATTTGGGGCTTGTCCCTGTGTGTTTTCCTGATGCCAATTCTGGCCTTTTAAGATTTTCTGTTCTTTATATAAACGTGTAGATTATTAGCTCAGCTATAAGCGGCTGGTCGATGTGAGGTTTTGTTGTAATTCACCCTTCGTTTCTCACTAATTTCCATTTTTCTCCCTGGTTTTAATCAGACATAACCACTGTTGAGAGGTGGGCATAGGAATGCTAACAGAAGAATGGCTAAAGAAGACGTGGTGTGTATATATATACATATATGTATAAACACACATACATGTACATACGTGTGTGTATATATGTGTATACATCTATGTATATATACATGTGTATGTATGTATATGTGTGTGTGTATATATACACGTGTGTGTGTATGATGGAATATTACTCAGCCATAAAAAAGAATGAAATCTTGCCGTTTGTTACAACATGGATGGACCTTGAGGGCATTAGGCTAAAAGAAATAAGTCAGACAAAGAAAGATAAATATTGTATGATCTCACTCATGTGGAATCCAAAAATCAAACAAAAAACAAAAATAAAAAACCCACAAGCTTATGAATACAGAGAACAGATTGGCAGTTGCCAGAATTGGGGTGGGGGTGGGGGTAAGGGTTAGGCAAAATGGGTGAATGGGATAGATCAAAAGCTGCATACTTTCAGTTATAAAATGAACAAGCCATGGGGGGAGTGCAGTGTACAGCATGAGGACTAAAGTTAGTAATTCTGTGTGCATATTTGAAAGTTGCTAAGAGAATAGATCTTAAAATTTCTAATCATAAGAAAAAATAATTTTATAACTATGTATGGTGATGGATGTTAACTGGACTTATTGTGGTGCTTATTTTGCAATATATACAATATCAAATCATTATGTTGTACACCTTAAACTAATGTGATGTTATGTGTCAATTACACCTCAATGAAAAAGAATCATGATTCAGGTACAAATAAATAGCTGACATGGGCAAACCCAGACATCAACAGTAAAGAAGACAGAGGTAGACACTGGACTCTTGTTGTGGGCCATTACCTGGTAATGTGATAAAAACTTTTAACCTATTCAGTAACAAGCTACTGAGAAAGAAAACTGGTTAATTCAACTCCTATGACTTCATTTAATCTATGATATCCCTCCTGTCATGTGGTTGTTTCGCCTAGAAGAAACTGCAGGAATAGGGCAGCAACATGTTACTGGCTGCCTGTCAGGCAGCTGTCAGATGGTAACGATTTTCAATCACTGCCAAGCAGGTTCTAGATTTGAACCAGTGACCTAAGAAGAAAGTCTCCATAGCCTATTACCAAATTATTCCCTGAGCCCTTTGCTTCCCCGACTAACACCCTTTCCAATAAAACTCCCATTTTTGTCATTGAATCTGTCAGCATGCCTACAAATCCCTGAAGGGTGAAATTAATTTGAACTACAGCATTGGACAAACAAGCTCAAAAGTGAGTTCTTCAGAAATAGAAGCCAATATTTCAGACATTGATCCATTTGGAAAAATAGCTTTGGTTTCCCTCTTGGAGCTTGAGTGGGGCAGCTGGGTAATAAACAAAGACGTTGTTATACAGTTTACTGTGTGGCCAGTCTTAGCCGTTCCAAATTCTAAATTTTTATGGCTTCAAGTAGATGAACTCTGTGTGCTGGTGGCCAAAACTTTTGAGATTAAAAACTGAACCCTCTTGAGAGTCCTTCTTTCTCTGACCAGGTTACCTGAGAATTTCAGTGTGATTGTATTTGGAAAACACACTTCCAGAGTTTCTTTATGTATGTATGTGTGTACGTCTGTTTTTTTTTTTTTTCTTTTTTTTTACTTATTTTTTTTCCCTATCAACCATGAACCCACCACGAGTAGCTGAAGCTTCCTGTGGTAGGAAATAGATTATCTCATACATTTAACATCTGCATGGTTCAAACCTTGCTGGAAGCCCAACATATTTTCTTACACTTTGATAATATTTGTTGTGAACAAGCCCAGAAAACAAGTAGATATTGCAGGAAGCTATCAGTTGAGCACATTCTTTTAACTTCAAGGCAGGAAGGTGTGGTAGAGAGTAAGGGAGTCCGTTTACTCTTGTCATGAGTCAATGATAGTGTCTGGGCCACTTTGACCTGTTCCAAATACCCCGTGTTAATTTTCTGAGACTTTATATGCACACAGAAGGTATAAACATGTTTATTTAAGCCAAAAAAAGTATCCACATTTTATTATGGAATACACTGCAGCCTTGCTTGGAGGTGAGATAGACAAGTGAGGGATGGATTTCAGAAAATAATCAAGACAGACGTAAGTCAACAAAAATACTACCTCTTAGTGTCAAAGTTAAAAGAACTCTGGATGTAAGTTTAATGCAACCAATAGACAGATCTGTATTTACCCCCTGCTCTGTGTTGGAAGTATGTTTTGCAATCAGAGTCCTGGGCTCAGATTCTGGCTTTCCTCTGTCAACTGTATGATCTTAGGCCAGTGACTGAGGGTGTCTGGCTCTTCCTGTCCTCAGGTGTGAAATATGAGCCATAATGCCTTTGGCATGGGGTCGCGGGTGTGTTAAATGAGATGCACAATGGACCTACTATGGTAACCGCTGTGTGACAGGCTCGTAGTATATGGCTACTGCTGTATCACCAGTGAATCATCATTATTACCACATTCAGACTTACCCAGGACACAGATTTTTGAGTTACAGGAAACTCTGTAGGTGGCCAGTCAAGCTAAGGGCCATTCGCTATAAATCTCCGATTCCCTGCTTGAGGGCCTTCTCTAAGGACACCCGAGGGCAGGTCAAAAATGCCAGGGTCTTAACATCCCAGGAAAAGACCTGACAAATGACAGTCAGAGCATAAATAGCCTCTGGCTTCCTTACTCCTGGGTGGGATCACTGAGAAGTGTTGTTTACAGTCTCACAGAGGTCTGTAGTTGGACTGAGCCCCGACTGCCCACACCAGTAGTCTACACACTCATGCTCCCCATCTTGGCCTTTTCACCTCCCCTTCAAAATCGCCCCTTTCCCTACCAGTGCATTGAGACCACTTCCCAAATAAACCATCTGTACTCAGACCCTTGTATTCAGGTCTCCCCTTGGTGGAACTCAACGTAAAGCACTTTAGTTAAATACGGAACTGATCCTCAAGCTCTCAAACTGGGGTTCCCATATGAGAATCAACTGGATCACAAACAGTGTTGACAGTTCAGAATGCATTACCTTGTGACTTCGGGTTGGGGTCACATTTGAAAGCACGTTGTTTTCTGAGCTAACGAGTCTAATACATATGGTCTATGCCGTCCACAGAGTCCCCTTCACATGTAGCTATTCCAGAGGATGTGTGGCTGTCTTTAGAAGGGAAACCCATCCTTGACACCCAAAGATCTATTTAATACACAGAACACATCCTATATTTCATGTCAGACCACCCTAGATATAACCCCAAACCCATCCAGCCATTCCACGTGGTGTAATAGCAGATACTTAATTTATTAGTAGAAATATAAACTGGCCAGTGGAAACCCTTTCCTGTATTCATGCAGCATTTGGAGAATACAAATGATTTTCCAAATATTTTTCTCTTGCATAAACCTAGGCAGAAGAAACAAAATAATGACCCAGAAAAAGCAAATGAAGGAAGTTAATTAAGTTCATAATTTAAGATGAGTGCATGAGTTAGAAAAATTTGACAGACCAAGCGTGGTGCTTTCTCTAATGTCATTGCTAAGGAAATGTATTCCAATGACCTCACAGTTTTTGTTTGAAAATAATTGTTGCTCTTTGCATGTATAATTGTGATCTGGGCAATTAGAACATAGATTCTCCCTCGGTCTCTCCTCTACACTCGGTAGGGGAACCAGGGAAATAGTCTTGACCAAAGTGATGTCCACAAGTTGCACATTGACATATGATAGAACCTTGATTTTAGTTCAGTTCTGCATTGGCGGTCCAGACCTTGACTTGCACACTAACCCTGCTATGATGCAGCCTGGACAAGCCTGGATGTGACCTCGCCAACATTAGCTCCTGTCCCTGTCAACAGGGAGGGAGACTGACTTCATAAGACAGTCCTGAGTTTCAATGAGATAAAGTGGATATAATCACTTTGTAAACTGTGTACACACTAGATAGAAGTCAGTTAATGTTTTTATTATCCCAACTGATCTTTAAATTGCTCTATAAGCTAGAGAAGGAGATTCGTGTTTCCTTTTCACAGATGAGAAACTGGAAATTACAAAGGTTAATTCACTTTGGCCAGTAAATGTCAGAAGCCAGACTAACACCTCAAGTCCTCCTGTTCTGAGATGAATCTTCTTTCCTCTATCTCTATCTCAGTGGTTCCAGAGCTTTCCTGAACACTACCATCAAGCTGGGGTGGGAGGGAATGTTAAAAAATGCAGATTCTCATTCTGTCCTCCCTACCCTATTAGCATCCCAAAGATACTGACTTAATGGGTCTGAAATTGGTTTTAAGACTCTTAATTTTTTTTGAAAGATGCATTTATTTATTTTAGAGATTGAGGAGAAGGGGCAGAGGGAGAGGGAGAGAATCCTAAGCCGACTCCCCACCAAGCCCAGAGACCGACACGAAGCTTGATCCCACAACCCGGAGATCATGACCTGAGCTAAAACCGAGAGTCAGATGCTCAACCAACTGAGCCACTCAGGTACCCAAGACTCTTCATTTTTCGTAACGCTTCAGATCATTCTGATGCAGAAAGCTCATGGACCATAATTTCAGAACACTTAGTTGTTGTAAGATGCTGTCTACCAGAATTAAGTTCAGTAAGGACAATTCTTTGGAATGAAAGGAATTTCCTATTTGCTGGTGTGAGGGAATTTGGGTGACTATTACGAAAGATAATAACAATAATTATTATTACTTGCATCTTTAATGGGTACTGGCCACCATGTTAAATGTTTTGTGTACATTATGTAAATGGATCCTGATAACACCCTCATGTCCTGAAGTGTGCAACTCAATGAAGTAAGTAGTATTATCTTCCCGATTTTACTGTGAAACAGCTCATCTCAGAGAGATTAAATTTTCCAACAATTCCCTACATAATAAATAGCAAAGGAAAGATGTGAACCCAGATATGTTTAACTTCAAATCCATGCAACTGGCCATATTTTATTCCATAGGGAACAAATAAATGAACAAAGGGAAATAATTCTGCACAAATTGAGTCTCTAATTCTGATAAAAGCATACCATGGCTGAACAAAGAGAAAATGGGTTAAGGCTGACCCTCAGTACAGTCTACAATCTGGTTTATCCCCAAAATGAACTATTGCAGATGCCTAGCTCCTAAGTACCAGATCTCAAGAGTGGGGTGGCGTATTTATTACATATCTATTGCTGAATAACAAACTACTCCAAACATAGCAGTTTAAGACAACAAATATGTATCGTCTCATAGCATTTCTGAGATCTGTACATATAAAATGAGCTTAACTTTTCTGCATTTGTAAGGGAGTGTGTTTGGGGTTTACAAAGGACAAAAATGTTTGAAATCTTCCCACTCTTTAAGTTAGAAGATATTTCATCATCACCAAACCCTGTACATTGAATCTCTCCCACTCCAGTTTCTACTGCTTGAAAGGAGGAACATCAAAAGCATCTGTGAACATATTTTTAGAACCAACAAAGGTGGGCTAGACTGGGATATCTTTATGACCTCAGGTCCCAAATTCTAATGAAAGTCAACCTCCATCTCCGGACCTGGGATTAATTCCTCTCTCTTCCGAGCAACTCATTTTTTTCTCAAACCACAATACAGAATTTAGTATGCCTGGCTGTCTTCAGCATTATCACAATTAGTCATAGGTCTGTCTGTCTCTTCCAGGCTGCGGGCCTCTTAAGGGCAGGGCCTGGGTATGAGATCCCTCTGTCCTACCCTCATCTGTCTGCAGAACTAGACTGCTTTAACCCAGGGTAAGCAGCATAGAGACATAGTGTGAACTGAACAAGCACAATATCCCAGAAGGCAGAACCAGTTAAAGGAAAGAAAGAGAGAGATGGAGGAGAATGGAGGGAGAAGGGAAGAGAGGGAAGAAGGAAAAGACATAATTCTTTACACTCAATGGTACCTTCTAGTATGACTCTTACTAATATGGCTGTCTCATCAACTGTTTATTTCTTCATTACACTTCATACATCCCTAACCATATTTAGGCTCATTTTTTGGTCACATGCACCTTCTGGTAGAAAGTGAGCTACATCAGGTGAGATTATTGTCCCAGCCCAACAAATTATCAAAGGCAATTTGCTAAATGACTGATTCAGTGATGAATGAATAGATGAATGAGGCAGCTCTAAAATATTCCTCAGTAGAGACAGACCCTTCTTATGAGGTCTAAGAGTCTGGCCTGGAAGCAGGATCTAAGCTGGATTCTGGGAAACGGCTTGTTCATCTTTCGGCCATACACTGTGTTAGGTTCTGGCCAAGTCAGCTCATGATCAAATGAATCTTAGAGTCTAGGGGGGATACTGGCATGTACCAACTAATTCTCAGAGTCAGTTTATGGTTATGGACAAAGGCATGAAGAGAAAAGAACATTAGTTCTTTGCCATGTGTGCATATCAGCCAGCAGTTAACAAGGGAGCTATGTAGGAGGCAGGATGTGGGGAGGTTGGACACAGCAGCATTCCAGGCAGACGGAAAGGCATGTGCAAAGGCCCAGAGCATGGCACATCTATGGAACTAAAGACAACCAGATCGGCTGGGGCACAGAGAAGTGAGGGAGGCTCTGCTAGAGATGGAGGCAGGGCCAACACCTGGAAAGTGTCTTGGGTCAAATGCGAGGAGCTGCTCCTCCTCCTGAAAGGTAATCAGAGTCTGTCGAATTCTAGACCTGCAGTATAGCATGAGAGACAGAAAGCGAGGCTGTTAATCAGAGTAAAGCATGTTATCATAGAAGAACTACCTGGTGACAGGAGAGGGCACAGCAGGGGGCTTAGCCAGTCGGTCCATGTGACGTCACCATGGGCAATGTCACTAACCTCCTGCACTTTCATGAAGGTTTTGGCATGGTGTGTCTGTGATCTCTGCCTCCTACGTTTTCCACAATCATTTGGAAGAAAACACTCATGTTTTCTAGAACAGTTTTGTCCTTACTTGGAGCTTCTAATTTTGTTTGGTCTGACCTCTTATTTGCAGACTCAACCATGCCTCTAAGGTTCCGGTCTGCACATTCTACCTCCATTAAAGCAGAAGGGCCCAGCCTGAAGCATCGGACTTAGAGAGGGTGCAGACCCTCAAAGGAGATGTTTACTTATTTAAAAGTTCTTGGTTTGAGTGGCATCTCAGCTTGAAACCCTATTAACCTCTGGAAATTTGACAAAAAATCTATTTGTTTGTATGTGGGCTGATTTTTTTTTTCGTATGTGAATAAATGTGTCTGCACTATGTTGTAGCCCTCTGAGCAGAGGTTGCAAATCAGTAAGATTTGGAGCTTATAACATTGGACTCTTTAAAACTAAAATAATAATAGTACTAGCAATAATAATAAAAAACTGTGCCCATCCCACCACAGCAGGGTTGTCTACCCGATTATGAGTGGTTACATTTTGATTTTCCATGCTTGCTGCAAATGGATCTGAATCAGACTCGATTTCCCATCATAATTGCTTTCCGCATGAAGAGGTCTTTTCCAGAACTGTCTGCTGCTCTTTTAATGGGAAGCCTGTCTATTTGTATGTTAATAGTTTCCTCTGTGTTATTGGGCTTGTCGATGGAAAAGCCCAAATCAGATGCCTCACTATTTTCAAGGTTTACTATTAATCTCTGATTTTTTGTGCTAACACGAAGCCATTTCAGCCTCCTCTGTTCTAAATCCTCTTAAGGAAAGCATGAGGAATGACAACACGCTTCCTCTCATGAAGACCAACTGTGTCGATATGCCCTCGACTTTCTGGCTCAGTGGAACTCTGGGGCCCAGGTAGCTTCACAGGTGAGCATGCAGGTGAGAATACCATCTCATGTGACCCATTTGCTTAGCTGCCAGGTGGCCCACATTCATGTCTGTTGGCTGTGCTGAGGATGGTCACCTGTAACACATGAAAGAACATTGCAGGAATGTCAAAGCCACGAGGCATCCATAGGGGGCAACTAAGACCTCAGTGCTAGAAACAAACAGGCCAGCCTTTGAATTCATACTTCGTAGGTGGGTAGTTTCACAATATACAGCCAGGCACAACCTCTCCAATTTTTAATTTTCTCGTGGTTAAAAAAGAAACAAAAACACCTGCTTGAAAAGATATGTACATCTCTCTGATTTCTGCAGTCTTATTTATAAGAGCCAAGACATGAAAGCAGCCCAAGCATCCATCAATAGAAAAATGGAAACAGAAGTGGTGTACATACAGTGGAATATACTCAGCCATAAAAAAGAATGAGATCTTGCCAGTTGAGACAACATGGATAGACCTAGAGGGTATTGTGCTAAGTGAAAGAAGTCAGACAAAGACAAATACCATATAATTTCACTTATTATGTGGAATCTAAAAAACACAACGAACAAATGAAAAAACAAATTAAAAGCAGAAATAGACCCAAAATAAAGTGATGGCTGCCAGGGGGAAGTGGGGTAAAGGGATGGGCAAAATGGGTGAAGGGGAGTGGGAGGTAGAGGCTTCCAGTTATGGAGTGAATAAGTCACGGGGATAAAAGCGACAGCATGGGCAACAGAGTCAGGGGTACTGGAAGGGTGCTGTACGGTGACAGATGCTGCCTACCGCTTGTGGGGAGCACAGCAGCTTGTGCAGAACTGTGGAATCACTGTGTTGTACGACTCAAACTAATCTAACATGCATCAACTATACTTCAATAGAAAAGTTTTTTAAAAAGTCATCAGAAAATGGCGGGAATAAATAGGAGCAACCATTCTCTTGTACTATTTATCTTTTATGTATTATAAAGTCTAATAACAGAGTGTCCACGAAGTTAACCCAATGACTGGCAAACAGTAGCCCTCTGGTACATGATTGTTAAAACTCAGAAATGCAGAATCTGGTCCTTGTAATTCCTATACCCATTGCCTTGTCCACAAGAGCATCTTAATACCTCTGGCTTTCTTTTGCTTCTTCCCAGTGCGCACACATTAGGTGCTTAATATGTTATTCAAAACAAGATGACTAAAAGGATTCTGTCATCCCGTGCTTATCGTGCTCCCTCCATGTCCCAGTGCATTGGGCCAAACACCAGGGCCGCAGGAATGAAAGTATGCTGGGTCTTGTTCCTGAGAGCTCTTGACTATTGAGGAGGTGGTAGGTGGAGGTCAGAGAGAACAGAGATATAAATAAATACTTACAATAATGTACGGTTTCTTAAGAGCACGGCTTGAGCAGCATCTGAATCAAAATTGCCTAAAGCACGTGTTAAAAATGCAGATCCTCCACTGAAGCTGATTTGCAGAACCAAAATGGCCAGGGGATGGGCCCTGGGAATCTCATTTTTTTTATCAGAACCCCACATGACTCTAATTTGCCCTTCCGCTTAGAAACTCCGGCAGACAGGTACGCTAAGAACTGTGTTCGAGTTACTGCAAAGTTCTGTGACAGGTATAGTCAGGGCCAAGGGAACTCAGGGAAGCCCTTTTAGGAAGGTGACACTGGAACTCTGGTTTGAGAGGTAAGGAAGAGATTGCAGACGAGGAAGGGCATAAGGACGCCCGGTCAGAAGGGAAGGTGTAGACACCAGACAGTTCCCCAAAGTGCCCAAGACAGCAAACAGAGGAGGTCTGAAAGAGAAGGGGAGACAAGTCAGTATGAGGAATGTAGACTTTATAAAGCATATTTTGTAAGCAGACAACACAACTAGATTTTTATAATTTCAGTACAAGGACATGCAAAGTTACATTAGTTTCAGGTGTACGACATATTGATTCAATATTTGTATACACTGCAAAACGATCACAATCAGTCTAGTTAACATCCATCATCACACTTAGTTATAAACTTTTTTTTTCCTTGCAATGAAAACTTTTAAGATCTATTCTCTCAGCAACTTTCAAATGTGCAAGACAGTATTACCTGGGTTTGGTTTCTCTGTAAAGAACAACCGTGTGGATTAATTCAAATATAATTAAAACAATGAATTGACAGAAGTACAGACAGATGTAGACTCAGTGTATTTTGGCAAATGCACCCAAGGAGCCCAGAAAGAACCCTGAACAGAATGTGCGAGCCAAAGAGGTGCTGAGAAATGAATGGGAATGGCAGTCGGAGCTGGGCTCTACATCAACACGGGCAAGAGACTCAGATGGAAACTGGGGAAGGGACTGCGAATCCATGCACAAGTTATTTATTTATTTATTTGTTTGTTTGTTTGTTTGTTTGTTTATTTGAGAGAGTGCACGTGCGTGGGGGGGGTATGCAGAGGCAGAGACAAAGAGGGAGAGAAAATCTTAAGGAGGCTCCACAGTTAGTGTTGAGCCCAACTTGGGGTTCGAGCTTGTGACCCTGAGATCATGACCTGAGCTGAAATCAGGAGTCAGACACTTAACTGATTGAGCGTCCCTGGGGCCCCCTGAGTAAGTTTTTTAAAATTTTTTTTAAATTTTTATTTATTTATTTGACAGAGAGAGAGATCACAAGCAGGCAGACAGGCAGGCAGAATGGGCGGGGGGGAAGCAGGCTCCCCGCTGAGCAGAGAGCCCGATGCGGGGCTTGATCCCAGGACCCTGAGATCATGACCTGAGCCGAAGGCAGAGGCTTTAACCCACTGAGCCACCCAGGCGCCCCCTGAATAAGTTTTTTAAAGTACTATATATATGCATGTTTTAATTCCTTTCTTTTCATATTGCCTCTGAATCCAACCTCTTGTCCAGCTCTCCAAATTTTTTTGGCTAAAAACCAGGGCACCAGGTGTGTCAGGCGCATGCTCAGGGTGGGGTGGCCTGGGAGAGGCAGGATTTGGGGATGGGCCCAGGAGTCCAGGATTTGCCAGTCATAACCCTGTGGTTTTGCCCATGTTCTAGACCCTCCCAGAGTCTTAGCTTCATCCTGTATTAATGATGTAAATATTAGGTGTGGATAGTAACAACAATTTCCCAGGGCCACTTCAAGGCTGACTGGTAGAAAGCAAATAAAGAGCGGGTCATGCAGGGGGTATGTGGGGAAGGACAGAGAATCCTGTCCACATGGGAAAGGGTGGCAATGATAACAATCATTATAACGATAGCATTTCTTTTCTTTCCTTTTCTTTCATTTTTTTTTTTTTCTTTTCACAAGGATAGCATTCCTTTATACCCTGGGGAGATGAGCCTAGAAGCTTCCCAACCAACCACATTTTCACTTAGAAGAATTTGGCCTGGAAGTAACCGAAACTGGGAGGATCCCCTCCCAAAAGCTGGGTGTCGAGTGCACCCACTTTGCTCAGGACACAACAGACACAGTCAAGGCTCCTTGCTCTAGAGCCTGAGCTCAGGCATCTACAGAGGGTGAGCAGCAGGAAGCAGATGCAGCATGCAACCTGTGCCGGCATCCAGCTGGCTTCCCGGCTCTTGCCCCTCTCCCTGGGAGGTGGCCCTCTCCTCCTGAGAAGATAGCAGGATGGGCTGGGCCTGGCCCTAGAAAGCCCTTCCCTGAGTGGCAGCTGGAGCACCTCGTCCCGGCTGACTCACAGCTCGGGGCGGGGCACGTCATTGGGGCATGGGTGCTCCAGGGCAAGGTGAGCCTGTCGTGACAGAGCCCCCAGACTCAGTGCTGAGTCACCCCTGACATGTCCTCAGCCCCCCTCCCTGCCTCTCCTCCCTTTCCAGTTTCTCTTCTGGACCTGATCATGCCCATTCTGGGAAGGCATTAGGCAATGGATCGCCCAAATACTTGGTGCAAAGATAGCCCAGGGAGAGTTAAATAATTATCCCAGGAGTCAGGCAATTTCTTGGCTCAGAGAACCAAAAATACTTCAGTGTTTTCTGTACACAGACTTTGAATGGGGTTGGAATAGGGGGTGGAGGATGACAGATAAGGTGGCCATTATCTCCTGTGTGCCTGGAACTGCCCAGTTTTAAACTGAGGAGTCCTGGGTCCCAGGAAGCCCCTTTGTCCCTGGTGGACAGGGGAATTGGTCTGTAAAGGGATGGGATATGAGAGAAGAGAGGAGTCTGTGCCCAGAGTTGCTGACTGGTGAGGACGTGCTGGTACCTGATATTTAAGTGTGTGAGTGTTTGCTGTGTACCTGGCACCACTGTGTATTCCCTTGTGTAAACCTCACAGCAATCCCACGAGGCAGGTACTGTGATGATCCCCATTTTGCCAATGAGTAAACTGAGTCACAGGAGGGGTGAGTAACTCTCTGAGGTTGCAAGGGTGGGGAGCACTAGTGTCAGCGTGCAAATCTCAGCAGTCTGGGTCCAGACTGAGCCCAGTCTGAATTTACTACCTCGATTAGGACACACACATACACACACATGCACAGACACACTTAGACGCAGACATGCGAGCAACACAGACATGCAGGTAACACACACAACCATGTTGGGGCCCCCCATGGCACAGTGCTGCAGGAAATCTCATTTCAAAGAAGCCCGATCTAGCAGTGGAGAATAACTAAAAAGAAAGAAACTGAGATCTTTTCATTGGTCTTCTGAACAAGACCAAAGAGAACCCAGCTCATGAGCAACCTTTCCTAAAAATGCCTTTTCTCACCATTCCTTGCACCTAATCTACAGGTCCTCTGAATCCTTCCCTTTCTAAACTTGCAAAACCTTCTTTCCATTCTCCCCTTCCTCTCTAGCTCCCTTTTCCTTTTAAAAAAGTCTCCCTCTTTCCCCTTTCCCCAGCTCCCCTAGAACGAGCCCTGCCAGGGGCTGCCCTCGCCAGCCACAAAGCAGCCCTTCTTCCCTCCCTTGCAGGACTTCCCCTCCAGAGTCTTGTCACAGTCCAGGACCCAGGCAGTTGAGACAGAACTTTCTTAGGCAGTCAGACAGGACGAGTAGCTAGGGAGTAGGAAAACGGGGAGGCCCACACATCAAATCAGCCTGGTCCCCCATCTCTGATGCTGCTCCCTCCCCACCCATGCCTGAGCCATAGACTCCACACCCCACCCTTGCCAGGACCCTCGAGCCTCAGAAATCCTTTCAGACCCCATATCTATGTCTCCATTTCAAATCCACCTGCTCGGCCCTGGTGTCTGTGCTCTTAGTCTTGGTGTCCGACTTTCTGCAGAATCCTTCAAAGAAGTTCAGCTGATTTTGTTTACTTAGTGCTGAACTCCAGCTCACTCCTGGGCCAGTGTTCTCATCCCTAAGTGTGCATTAGAACCAACCACTTGGGGATCCCCAACCACTTGGGGACCTTTTGCGACACACTGTCCAGGTTCCATGTCACACCAGTTGACTCAGTCTCTACAGTGGGTTCCCTGGAGGGTCTGACACACAGGAGTAACTGTGGAGTCTACTTCACTCAAGCCATGGGGCTCACATGCAAGTGAGGCCACTCACAGGGAAATAAATTCAATAATAGTAACATCTCGTTACCCTATACAACCATAACTACCAGAGAATATACACAGGAGGAATCTTGGTGCCCTGGCCATACATTAATCGAAAGCCTCCTGGATACCAAACACATTCCCAGGTGCTGGTGTTGCCAAGGTTTACAGAACATGGTCTCAGCCCTTAGACAGATACAAGCCTAGGTAGAGCGCTGGGCCTGTGGACCAGAGCAAGAATGAAACCATAGGCTCCAGGTGACGACAGTCACTTGGCTCATGGGTCACAGGACCATGAGAGAGAGGGAATACTTTATGGGTGCAGAGGACCAGCAGGACGAGTTGGGAATGAGAGAGCCACGCACCCCACCCATACAGAAGGGATTATGCTAATTCTTTAACCAACAGGACATGTTGCACATTCTTTGGGGCCAGCACTGGGCTGGATGCATGCCTCCAAGCAGTGGGTGAGACAGACAGCCCCCTGCCTGCTGCAAGTGACAGACATGGGAGATGAAACTGCATGTGCAATCATCATTATTACCAAGAAGTGCAGGGTATTATGGAATCATAAAACAGGAGGGGCGCCGGACCCCAGGGGGTTCTCTGAGGGTCTCCCTGAGGAACTGACATTTAAGCTGGAACCTAAAGCATGAGTGGGTTATTCAGATAAAGAACAGATACGTGTAAGAACAGTCATGCAGGGAGCAGAGTTGTAACGAAACAAAGACACGATTAGAGTGTCACACCGGGCAGAGGGGGGAACGTGGCATCAGTATGTGAGGGAGAGGGGCAGATGGAAAGGTGGCCCGGGACCAGGGCCCATGGCTGAAGAGGCTGTGTGATGTAGTGCTCAGGAGTTTGATGTCATTTCCCACAGAAAATACATAATTAGACAAGAGATGTTACTCTCACTATTCTTGGAAAGCCAACAAAAATTTAAGTATTTAAAGATCAGTGGTATAGGACAGCCTTCCCAACATTTTTACAAAAGCATGAATTTGCTAAGCAATGCTAAGAAATGATCACCTCTATTAAATCTTTATTAAATACACATTACATGCTGAGTACTAGGCCAGACCCGGGCGGCAGGAAAGGGGGTGGTGGAGAAATGGCCTCTGCCTCAGCACTTCACATCCTCACTGGGAGAAGAGAATGACGCACCAACTGACAGTAAATTCTCGAGTTTAAGTTATGTGGGTCTCCCAGAGCAGTCTGGGGGCAGAGAGGACCATGAGACTGTTCAACAGGAAAGGTCTGAAGGACTGAAGGGCTCAGGGGGATGGCTCTGAGGATGTAAGAGTTGAGCTCATATCTGAAGGTGGGGAAGACAATGGGCCACATAAACCGGTGGATGTGGGTGTTGTGGGCGATTGTGATTGAGTTCTTGAAGCAGAGTGTAAAGGTTCAAGGGTGTGCTGGCTGGACCGAGAGCCACCCTCTTCCTTATCTCCTCTTTTCTCCTTCTTTCTTTCTCCATATCCCTTTTTACACCCTTATTTTGAGAAAATTGTAACCCCACGTGCAGTTATAAGAAATAACATATATGTTATATCTGGTTCTCCCACCTGGTTCTCCCCATCTCACATCTTGTTTAATTCTAGTGAAATATCATGATCAGGAAACTGAGAATACATTGATTCTCTGCCCCTCCCATCTTTTTTTAAGGAGAATAAAACTGCACACATAAATAGTAAAAACAACCACTTCATTATCAAAGAACCCCAGCATCCAGAGTAACTAGTTTTCCTCCCTCAGACAAATCTTTATGTCTCTCTGGGCAAAAGTGCATATGTGCACATACATACGTATGCATATATGTAAATAAGGAAAAAGGACACACACACACATATATTATTTTATAGCATGTTAAATTGTCTAACTCAAATTTGGAATTGTTACATTATTAACTAACAAAAGATGACTTGTCTCTCTTTAAGAAAAAAAAGAAAAACCCTAACTCTAGCTTTAAGTAGAGTATCTGCAATAGGATATTAAGTTAGAAGTATTTGGGATGGGGAGCTTGTAATAATTATGTTGAACAGCTCCCCTGGTTTTGAGAAAAAAGTGGGCAGGAATATTTTTTCCTTTTTATTTAATTCCAGTTTGGCCCTGGAACACCCATCATTTTATAACAATTGCATGTGTCATCCCTCTACCATCATTCTATTAGAGTCTTGCTTCCCTCAGGATTTCTGAAATAGATTTCAAGGAAGTAGAAGTCAATGCATTGCCTTTTCTAACACATCAACATATATTGCTTCTTGCTGCAGGTTCAGATTCCAAGTAAAGATTCTGTCCTGCGATACAGGTAGTCATATTTTCTGTCAGGAAGAAAAGAATCGAAAAAGAGGAAGCAAAATGGAAATGTGAACCAATGCACAGGAAAGCTACGGGATACTTATAAGAATCAAAAGTAATGTGACTTTTAATAATGCCCAAACAATGCACACAGGCACTCTAACCAGAGCTGTGGTTATTCACTACCAAGAGATGTTAATCACCAGGAGAGGTCCTTTACAAATAGCTTGACCAACATCTATAACAAAAATATGAACTATGCATCATTCATGCCCATTTTCCAGATGGAAAAACCAAATCCTAAGGCAAGAGTATAATTGGCCTGAAAGTTGAGGAGAGTAAGAGAAAGAAGTAGTGAGTCAAATTCAAGTCGGTGCAACTCAAAACAGAGTGATCTTTCCACTGCTTCACCTCACATTTACAGTTGATTTTTTAGATGACACATCGTTGAGGACAAAGAGAATATATCACTTGATGATCTGAGATGAAATCAAAGACCTCCAAGGTTGCACTGAAGCCAACTGATAATGAGACTGACTTTGGGACAAAACAAGGATCTTTTGGTAACTTTTGATCCTTAAATGTTAACTATGGGTTCTTGTCCTTTCTCAGGTGGTTAAAAACTGCATGGATTTTGAAATAAAAATCTTAATTACAGATTCCCTTGGGCATATGGGAATGGTAAAATATGCGGACTTCCCTCACTGGCCCACATCTATCCTTCAGGAGAACAGCATTCTCTACCATTATGTTTGACTCTAAAGAAGCGTAGCTTTGAAATTTTCCCTCTCTCTTACCGTAGTTTATTGAATCTGACCATGGCCCTTATCCTCTATATCTACTTACATTCTTTGCAACAACATTTTTTTTTTCAAAGACCCTATCCATTTATTTGATACAGAGAGATCACAAGTAGGCAGAGGGGCAGGCAGAGGGAGAGGGGGAAACAGGCTCCCTGCTGAGCAGAGAGCCTGACATGGGCCCAATCCCAGGACCCTGAGATCATGACCTGAGCTGAAGGCAGAGGCTTTAACCCCTGAGCCACCCAGGTACCCCTACAACAACCTCTTGAGGTAAGTTCTAATATTATCCCACTTACAGATGAAAAAACTCAGAAGGGTGAGGAACTGAGCTAGGGTCACTCAAATAAGGAGTGATGTATCAGAGACTGGAAACCAGGTCGGACTGTGCTAAAATGAGCTGGCTAGTAAGGACTTTGAAGCTAATCAAGGCAGAAGATCCTCTCTAACATCTACTTTTCTAGATAAATTGCCCCAGACCGGACTTTCTTCATCTTTTTCTGGTTGGATGGCTATCAAACAGCTTTTCCAGCCCTCTCAAAGAATGCGAGGATTAGACTTTATTTCATGTTCATGCCAAGGACATATGTAATGATACCCCTAACATGTACAGACAATCCTCATTATTCACACATTCCATATTTCCTAAAATTTATTTGTAAGTCCGAAATCAGTCCTTGCAGTGTTTTGTGGTCATCCGTGGACAAGTGTGGAGTAGCAAAATACTTGAGTTTCTTGATGCACATGTTCCCAGTGAGGTCAAACAAGGGGATGCTCTGTCTCTTTATTTCAGTTCATACTGTAAACAGTGTCCTTTTCACAGTCTATTTAGTTTCATTTTTCACATTTTTCTGCTTTTTTATTGGTCATTTTGCTGTTTAAAATGTCCCCTAGGCATGGAGCTGAAGTGCTGCCTAGCATTCCTAAGAGCAAAAACACTGGAATGTGTCTCATGGAGAAAACAGCTGTACTAGATAAGCTTCGCTCAGGCCTGATTCATAGTGCAGTTGGCTTTGAATTCAAGGTTACTGAATCAATAATATATGTTAAATAGCCTGATGGTTATGTATTAATTGGTTAATGAAAATGTGACCAGAGGCTTTCAGGAACCTAACCCTGTATTTCCTCTAGGGACAGTTGTTCAGTATTCGTTAATTCAGTATTCATGGTGACTTTAGACAACATAACTATCAAGAATAATGAGAATCGACTGTATATACAAAAACCTATCATTGCTACAATGATCTTTAAAATACGTGACAGAAAAAAATCTTTGGATAGTAAGATACTATTAAATTACAACTTATCCATACAATGAAGTTATATACAGCCATAAAAACTAAGTGGTCAGGATAATTAAAATTTATCTTTGTGTAATGCAAATGGAAGGGTTAGGAGCAGAGTATTCAACTACGTAAATCCCACGGTTCAGAATTCATATAATTGGTATCTAGCTCTAAATGCACACATATGGATTTTGGATAGCAGCCCTTTATCTATAGTTATTTGCAAATATCTTCTCCCATTCCATGGATTATCTCTTTTCAAACTCAACACACAAAAAACAAATAATCAAGTCCAAAAATGGGCAGAAGACATGAACAGACACTTCTGCAAAGAAGTGGCTAACAGACACATGAACAAATGTTCAACATCATTAGCCATAAGTTAAATTCAAATCAAAACCACATTGAGATACCACCTTATACCAGTCAGAATGGCAAAAATTGACAAGACAAGAAACAAATGTTGGAGAGGTTGCAGAGAAAGGGGAACCCTCTTACACTGTTGGTGAGAATGCAAGTTGGTGCAGCCACTTTGGAAAACAGTGCAGAGATTCCCCAAAAAGTTAAAAATAGAGCTAACCTAAGACCCAGAAATTGCACTACTGGGTATTTACCCCAAAGATACAGATGTAGTAAAAAGAAGAGCCACATGCACCTCAATATTCATAGCAGCAATGTCCACAATAGCCAAAATGTGGAAGGAGCTGAGATGCCTTTCAGCAGATGAATGGATAAAGATGTGGTCCATATATACTATGAAATATTACTCAGCCATCAGAAAGGATGAACACCCAACATTTGCATTGACATGGATGGAATTGGAGGAGATTATGCTAAGTGAAATAAGCCAAACAGAAAGACAATTTTCATACCGTTTCACTTATTTGTGGAACATAAAGAAGAGTATGGAAGGCACTAGGAGAAGGAAGGGAAAAATGAAGGGGGGGAATCAGAGGGGGAGATGGACCATGGGAGACTATGGACTCTGGGAATCAAACTGAGGGTTTTTGAAGGGAGGGGGGTGGAGGGTGGGTGAGCCCCATGATGGGTAATAAGGAGAGCATGTATAGCATGGAGCACTATGGGTGTTATATGCAAACAATGAATCATGGAACACTACATCAAACACTAATGACATACTGTCTGGTAACTAACATAACATAATAACAAATTATTAAAAAATAATTTAGTAAAAAAAATTTGGGGAAAGATAGTAGTAATTAGTATTGGTAATATCAGCTTGTAAGGACTCTAACAATTTTTTAAAAAATGAAAGCTGAACCACCACATTAATAGCTATGGAATCTGGGGTGCCTGTGTAGCTCAGTCGGTTAAGTGTCCAACTCTTGGTTTTGGCTCAGGTCATGATCTCAGGGTGGCAGGATGAAGCCCTGGTTTGGGCTTCACACTCAGCTGGGAGTCTGCTTACAGATTCTCTCCCTCTGCACGCCCCACCCTGCCTCAACTCGTGTGCACACATGCACACACATTCTCTTTCTCTCCCTCTCAAAAATACATAAAGGAATCTTTTAAAAAAAAAAATAAATGCACACACATGAAACCCAAGTTGGAAGGAAAATTTCATGGTGGTCATCTTTGTGTAGCATCCTTATGGATGTTAGGAAGTGTCTTCTTTATAATTTTTAGTATTTTTAAGTTGATTATGCTATATGTATTTAACTTATAATCACAAATGGTTAAAATAGTTTCATCTTTTGATACTCAAACATTGTTTATAAGTGGGTCTAAGCCTTTTGGAATAACAGACAGATACAACAAGCACCAAAAAACGTTGGCCTGATTAATTTGTACTTTAAGGAAATAAATTGATTTTTCTAAAAAGAATTAGGTGCATAATGATGTTTATTACACTTATATTTTATTTAAGAAAGGCACTGGAAGCAAATTAATGGACAAGACAGTGGTATGAGTCAGGAATATTGCAACATGAACACAATGAGATATCATGTAGCTATTATGTACTGTGTATTTAAGAAATAGTTAATTAGCACTTACTATGGGTTAGGGATATAATAGCGAGCAAAAAAATGATACATTAAGGAACTTCTGTTTCTCCAGAAGGAAAGAGATATTAAAGACACACACAAAACACCGACCAGTGTTGAGAAGGATGGTCCTTTTGTGATTAAAGAGGGAGTAACTGACCAAGTGAGGGAGTGGGGATACTCAGATATTTCCCCAAGGAACACATGAGTAAGCTAAGATGTGATGTTTATTATGACTCTGAAGACAGATGGATGGAAGATCTATAAATAAAAATAAGACTTGTACTATAATTATAATATGTAAATATACATATGTAGACACAGAAAGGAATTTGCAAAAAAAATGGAAGCAGGTCTATTAGGATGGTGAGATAGTGGGCAGTTGTTTTTTCTTAAAATGATTCTTAATGTTCTTACAGTATTTTTTTTTTAAAGATTTTATTTATTTGACAGAGAGAAACATAGCGAGAGAGGGAACACAAGCAGAGGGAGTGGTAGCGGGAGAAGCAGGCTTCCTGCCGAGCAAGGAGCCCGATGCAGGGCTCGATCCCAGGATCCTGGGATCATGACCTGAGCCGAAGGCAGACGCTTAACGACTGAGGCACCCAGGCACCCCATCTTACAGTATTTTTATAGTTAAAATTTTTAAATACAGTCATTTCTTACATTTTTATTTGATCCAGTTATGCTTTTACATATTCAAAATCACAAATTTATATTCAAAATAAGATTTTAATAGTCTGGCATGGTTTATTGTGTTATTATCTCTCCATATAAATATTGTATCTTAGGGCTTCAAATTAATATATGTTCACTATCAGAGCAATTGTTCCACGTTAAAATGCTCTTATTCCTTCCCCTACTGTCAACCAAATGTTCATGTTTTTTGTTTGTTTTTTTCCAACTTCCCTTCTATTCATGGTTTTATTTGCTTCTCATATCAGAGTTAAAGACTGAAAATATATCAGTGGTTTCATAAGGTTAAACCTGACTCTATTTAATTCCTCCCCATTAAAAGAATCAAATGATTTTATTAAAAAGAGAATAAGAAGAAATACACACCACACTGCTGGTCCAATTGTTAACAGGTTGATACAGTCAGTACCTTGCCCAGACTTTGCGTTTTGTGGTCTGGGTCCCCTTCCCCCAGTGGGAGACAGCAGTGGTGGTGAAGACAAAGGGCTTGCAAAGGTCATACAAAACCCAGTAAAACAAAGGGCTGGCAAAGGTCATCCAAACCCCGCTTGGGTTTCCAGTGTTCTGGAAAGAGAGCTCAAGTTCACTTGTACCAAACACTCCTCCCATACAGGAGTCTGGGGTAAGGGGAGCTTAGAGTGGAACCCCACCCCCACCCCCAAGCATAAGCTGTCTAGGCTTTAATGCCTTTCAAGCCTAGACAGACTACTCTTCTTTGTGGAAACGAGGATATCTGGCAAAGGTTCCATCTAGGTAGCTCCCCTATTCTGACCACAGTGCTGAGCCTGTGCCTCCCTCTGGACAGTGGAATGTCTACCTAGAGTATGACGCAGACCACCTGCTGCCTTTTCATCATCTGTAGCAGCTGTAACTTCTAGCGCATCTTGAGGTTATGAGACCTGACCAGACAATTCAAGACTAAATTAAACTTTCAAGGAGATGAAGGAAAAAACACTGGTTTATGGCAAGCCTTATGATGGACCATGTCACCATCTCTCCCTTCTCTAATTTCTTCTCTCTCCTCTCCCCCTGCCTGCCCTAGCTCCTCCTTTTTCTTCCTTCCTCCAACTTGGTCCTCCCCAACTCTGTCTTTGTTTTTGATTTTGGTTCACAAGACAGAACCTCTCTTTTGGTTCCTCTGCTGATTCTCTGCAGCCATTCTGTTCCCTCCTTTCAAGCCTCAATATTAATCTTTTCTTGGCCCATCTCTGGGTCAAGTGATAACTTGACATTAAAAAACTGATAACATGGCATTAAAATGTCTGCTACTTATGGGTATACTATATGAGAAACCTCGCTCCCACAGTACAGCAGATGCCCAGGCTCACCATACACACACACACACACACACACACACACACACACACACACACACAGCACCGAGCTAGGACCCAAAGGCTTGAAAGCTTTATCCAGAGTATTCCCTGGTTCCACACAGCTTCACTTTGGAAAAGGAGCTATTATCCTTCCCCTTAGAAGTAAGTGAGTGGAATTAAGAATGTAGCCCAAGTTGATCTGTGTTGGGGGTCAGTGGAGAAAAAGGGACACTTAGAAGGGCCTCAAGACCTTTCTCCAGAGACTCCAGGGCTCCGTGGGAGCGCTCTCCCTTAGGGAGGTTTTCTCTGGTCTTAAAGCAGGGTCTCTATGCTGTTCTCTGAATTCATTATCCTGTCTGTTCCTTTTCTGGAACTCACCTCACATAAAAATTAACTTTTGTATTCAAGTTAAATGTATATATAATTGGTTTGCTTGTTTACATTCCGTCCCTACCATCTCTGAGAATGCAAGCTCCTAGAGGGGAGAAAAGGTGTCAGACCTGTTGGGTACCGTTTAATCCCCAGTTCCCAGGGCAGTGCGTGCTGACTGGGATGCGTTCGATAAACATTTGTTGAATAAGCACATGATTACATAAATAAAACTAATTTTTTGAGTATATTTTATGTTGTGCTCGAATGAAGGGTTCCAAAGTTAAAGACAAACAACTTTTTTTTAAAAATGCAAACATATGACCTGAGACTTAATGATCTAAGCCAGCTTGGGCCATACATAACATATTTAAATGATATGAAAGAAAAAACGTTAATAAAAATAATGACTGAAAAATATTTTTAAAAAGCAAAAATAAATCTGTGGATCAATTTTAACGAGATGTTTTATTTAACCCCACATATCCACAATACTATTAATTCAACATGTAGTCAATATCAAAGAATTATTGATGAGTTCTTTTGCTTTGTTTGGAGTGTGTATTTGAAACCCAGGGTGTGTTTACCATGTAATCCATCTCCACTCCAGCTGGCCCACTCAGGTGCTCCTTTGCTACACGTGGCTGTGGCCCCTGGGGTGAACATCACAGAAGCTCTAGCAAAATCTTTTCATTTTTGACATCAGGACCTGAGCCAAAGAGGGCTAGGGACTGACCCATGGCCAGGCCACAAGGACTCTGTTCTGACCAGAGGCCGCAGCTCTGAGTTTTCATTCCTCGTATTGGGCAGGACTCACCTCTCTAGAGGCCCTGCTGAGTAGCCACTGCCAGAACAGTTTCTTTGGCTGAGCCGCCTGGGTTTGGGTCTCACCAAGATCTCCTCGTAGCTGTGCAAACCTTGAGTAAGTTATTTACTCCATCTGGGACTCAGTTTTTCAGATGTTAAAGAGGATTCTTCATAATGACCAAGAATCGAGTTATGCTAAAAATTATAATTAAGATAAACCCACGTCATGGGATAAATTATGTCTCTTGAAAAGATATGTTTAAATCCCTACCCCCAGTATCTCAGAATTTCTTGAAAAATTAGGTCACTCCAGATATAATCATTAAAGTGAAGTTATACTAGAGAAGGGTACACCTTGCCATTCAGTATGATTTATGTCCTTAGGAGAATACAGAAAACAGAGACAGGGACACACACGGAGAGCTCCCTGTGACCTGAGAGGAGAGGCAGAGATTGGAATGATGTACCCATAAGCCAAGGATTGCTGGTCACCACCAGAAGCTAGAAGAGGCAAGGGAAGATTCTTTTTAGAGTCTCAGTGGGGACACCACCCTGCCGACACTTGGATTTCAGACTTTTGACTTCCAGAACTGTGAGAGAAGAAATTTCGATGATTTCAAGCCACCCAGGGTATAGTAATTTGCTACAACATCCTTCAGAAATGAATACACCTATAAATGATTTGCTAGATAAAATACAGGATGCCCAGTTAAATTCTAATTTCAGAAAACAAAAACAAAAAAATCATTTAGCATAAGTATGTCCCATGCAGTATTTGAAACCTACTTATACCTAGTTAGTGCCCTGTGTTTCTATTTTCTAAATCTGGCAACCCTACCCATCAACCACTTTGCAGTGTGCCAGCCACGGCTTTATGAGGAGAGGAAATATATAGATATACACATGCTCTGTGTGCAGGATATATGTATGTGTGTGTGTGTGTGTGTGTGTATAGAATGTCTATAGGATATATATATATATACACATTCTAATATCTATACACATTCTAATTTTTTTAGGTATTCACGAACGGATGTTGCAATATTCACTTTAGCACTTAGTGAAATCAGAACACCAAGACAATCTGACAAATAAAAATGAAATCCAATTGCCACATGACAAAGGGCCCATGGAGCAGCTCTCTGATTCCTTGGGGCTCTGTGAGGTCCAATTTCATCACAAGTGGGCTGCTCCACGTGCATGCCTGAGCCTGGTGTGGGGGCTGCATGTCTGGGCAGGCCCCGCTGCCTTGGAAAACGACTGCGTCCCGACAGCTCATCCCTCCAGCACTGCTAGTGCCTGCCCGTCCCAAATGCTCCCATTTGCTCCTCCTGCTGGAGCTGCAGCCTGGCTGGGACAAACTGTCAATTTTAATGGCCGAGCAGATGTTATCAATATCTAGGCGATGCCCCCATCATTCTTTCAGTGGCACGAATGGGGGACTGTTTCCTTTTCTGACCCCTCCTTCTCCATCCCTTCCCGACCCCCAGCTGTGGGCTTCCTGCCATTCATCCAGAGAAGGATGCTCTTCCCGCAAGACTGTGTGGGGGCCTTTCGGCTAACACGATCTTCGCAGGCGGAGATAAACTGGGCTGAATATTTATGATCCTGCTTTTCGGGAAGAGCAGATTCTGGGTGTGCTGGGTTCAGGAAGTTGACAAAAAAGAGGGAAAAAATGAAGACACGGATGTTTCTGGGATGTGTGTGTGTTGTGTGTTTGTCCATGTGCTTTATAAATAACTACTTAATTTTGTAGATTTGAGATTCTCCCTAGAGGTTGACAATTCCTAGTATTAATGGATAATCAACCCTGCCACACTACATACCCGTACTATATGCTGGTGACCCAGGAGTGAACGAGAAAGATTAACCCTGCTCTTCATGAAACTGTCCTAGCAGTGAAAGGAGACAGAGAAGAGGAAAGTAAATAGTTAAGCACTTTAAGTGTCTGTGGTAATTCCTGGGCAGGAAAGGACTACAACGAAGAGACTGATGAGAGCAGGGACATCTGCTCTAGGAAGGGATCCCTGAAGAGGTGGCATTAAAAGGACTCCCCCCAAAAGAATAAGGGAATAGCCAAGGGAAGTCAGTTGTGAGAGGATCTCACAGAGGATTTTTCTGAAGGATATCAGGCCGTGCTTCAGAACTTCACTCTAGAAGCCTCTGAAAGAGCTGGGGTTTGTAAGAGAATCATGCTCTAAGCACCCACTGCACGGGAGGGGTGCCCTTCTCCTTTTGCATCAAGAACGGTTCTAGTCATGCATCATCCTTGGACGACTTGGGGAAATAGTCACTCCACTCATTTCTCTGGGTTCTGTGGTGCAGGTGAGGAGCTCCAAGTGAGAAGGGCTCTGAACTTTAGAGATTGTGACCAGAAATCCAGGGCCTGCAGTGAAGAGGAGAGGAAGGAGGTAGAAACAGAAATGTAGCAAACCTGTGGCCTGCCTCAGCCAGTCTCCTCAGTGGGAGGTGGGCATGCCGACAGCTCCCCGGGAGGAGTGCCGGGAGGGTGAAAAGAGACAACCCAGGGTAACTTGCTCAGTTTGGTGCTTGGGAGCAGGTGGCCTGACGCAGGTGTGGGTTTCTATTCCCTTCTTTTCTCTTGTCCTACATGATCTACTGAACCCAAACGGCAGTGGGGCACATCTAGCAGCAGAAGCCTGCAAAAAACCTCATATTCCCAGGTTTTTCAGAGGATGTAAACCTATCGTGGGACCCCAAAAGCCATCTGAGGACCAGACAAGGATACACACACACACACACACACACACACACACACACACACACACATACACACAGCACTTGATCCCTTCACACCACCATCTAACTCTCAGTAACAAACATGCCACTTCCTCTGTTCTGGACACAAAATGCACAGTCCTCGCTGCCTTAGCCATGGGGAGAGATGGAGTCCCCACGGCCAGAAAATTTGCCTGAGGTTGATTGCAGGCCTTCCTGTCCCAACACCCATACACATCTCTTGAGGGTCCATTCATGACCCTGACGTCACCATAAAGGGCCCCACGGCCCCAAATGTTCCTCAGCCACTTGGCTAACTTCTGTTACTCTCCAAACATACCATATTGTAGATTTACACAATCTGACATACACTCTGATGGACAGAGGCATTCACACTAAAAAACTCACTTGCAAAACTAACTGCTTTACACTTTTATCACAATGGATCATAATTGTGTGATTGCTTCTCTTGCCTATTACTTGACTACATGCTTCAGAGAACTGAGTCTTATTTATTTTGGTCTGCTTTGTGTCGTTGCTGTCTGGCAATAGCTATCTGTTGAATGGATGAATAAAACTAAAAAAAAAAAAAAAATGAACTCAAAACCACATAGGCACACCCAATATATGAATTCACAAATAAATCCCCAAGTCATGGATATCCCTGATCATACTCAGATGCACACTGACACATAAGCCACACATGTGAGTTACACATTTGCATATCTCTATCTCTCAAGTTGTTCTCCTCATCCTTCAACATCCCTCCATCTCTCTGCATGTAGATAATTCTCCATAGTTCCAGGGGCCTGGCTGGCTTGCAGTGGTGGCGTCCTGGCCTAGAACAGATAAAGGAGACTGCATGAGGGATTTTAGAGCCCTCTTCTCTTCAAAGCTCACTGCTGGCACCGAAGACCAGGTTCTCCGCAGGGGTGAACGTGGTTCATGTGCCTGATTTTGAGGTCTCTCCTGTACAAGTCAGAACTTGACATCAGCCATCAGGGGAGACTAATCTATTTAATGCACTCTCTGTTCTGGGGTCCCAGATGGTGAAGAGGCCAAAGCAAAGAAGTCAAACTGTGTGTGGTCTTTAAATAGCCCTTGATGTTTGTCACAAGAGTTGAGCCCAGGGCCTGGATTCATTCCAGTTGGTAATTGATAATTCCAACTGGTAATTACGTGCTCTGGGTAGTTTCGGTTGGCATTCCGCACATCCTGTCCTCAAATGGTGAGAGGTGTTCCCGGGTTTCATGCCAGAGGTGGCTCCATTTCAAGCCCCATAAAGTTTCTAAATACCTTTGGAATGCTGCAGGATGAAAGATGCTATCCTCGTTAAACACATGGGCTTCTCAAAAGAAAACCCATTACTCTCTGATAATGACAATTTTTCCTGGTCCTTATGTTCCTCGTTAAAGGAAAATGTCAATTAATAAAGAACACACACATAACCCTTCCCAGGAATTAACTAATTATGCCAACCAATGTCCTAGGGGCCAAACAAGTAATCTGCTTGCAAATTATTGTATTCTTCAGAATATATAGAGACATCCTAGATTGCCTTGATGCTTTTCTTCTTCATTTTTTCCCCCACACATTTTGATTTCTAATTACTCAACACCCATGGACTGAGTCTGCTTACTTGTCTTTTCCTGGCATATATCTCCATTTAAGAAAACACAGGCCTATTTCTACCCATACTAGAAGGAACACTGGCCAGAGATTTATGATAGTAACACCAGGAATAAAATCAGAGTCTTCCTTTTCCTATTCTCACAAAGGAATTCCAAAGTCAAATTCAGTTAAAGACATAAGATGCTGATCACAGAGGTGAGCAAGTTCAAGACTCAACAGCATCCAAGAGCCTTACTTGGAGGGTCCTTTCCCCATAAATGTCCATATTTCCTGAAAAGGTATCTGGGTCTGCAACAAATACATACTCAAGACATTGCCTACGTATTTAGTTCTCTGTTGCTGTGAAGCAAACTACCCCCAAAATGCAGTGCCTTAAAAGAACAGCCCTCCATTATTTCTCAGTCTGTGGGGTGACTGGGCTCATCTGGGTGGATCGTGGGCTAGTCCCACCGAGCATCCCTCCTGTAGTTGCGGTCAGCTGGTGATTGGGGCTGCACTTATCCGAAGACAGGGTCATGGGATGGCTCTCTTTCCTTCTGCAGGCCCTCTCAGGGCGTTTCCTTTCTATGTGTTCTCACCAAGTGGTCTTTGCCCTGTGGTCTCTCCAACTGAGCAGCTGGACTTCTTACACAGTGTCTCAAGGCTCCCAGGAGTGAACATTTCAAGAAGCAGCAGAAACTGTCAGTCTTCTCATGGCCTGGGCTGGAACCAACAATGCCTTACTTCCTCTGCATCCCATAGTTCAAAAGGAGTGTGAGCCAGCCCAGATTCAATGTGGAAGGGACTACACCAGGGGGCGAGAGCCAGAACATGTGGCTCCCTGGGGGCCACCTTTGGAGAAGAGCTGCCTCCCAAATTTGTCTCTCTTGTCAGCCTCCACCAAAGGCTGCTGGTCAAACCTGACCATAGACTCTGCCTCTCGTGCTCACCCCACTTAGACCTGGCACTGTCTCTCTTCCTCCGTCTCTTCCTTCATTTTGTTTCACGTTTTGGGTTTTGATTTCCTGCTTTCCCTCTGTAGCATTGACACTGGCCTTTCTCCTGTGTTCAACTTCACTGACAGCTCATAAGGACTTCCCCTCACTTCACTCGAAATCTGATAGGGATTCCATCCAACTTCAAGTCAAATACTGTTAAATTTTAAAAAATTGAGAAATGATATATATAACATAATTCTTTTTAAGAAATATAAATGGGGCGCCTGGGTGGCTCAGTCAGTTGAGCGTCTGGCTTCGGCTCAGGTCATGGTCTCAGGGTCCTGGGATCAAGGCCCATGTGAGGCTTCCTGATCAGTGGGGAGTCTGTTTCTCCCTCTCCCTCTGCCCATCTGCCCGCTTGTGTTCTTTATCTCTGTCTCTCACTCAAATAAATAAAATCTTTTTTAAAAAAAGAAATGTAAATGAACAACTGCATATGCTTATATAAGTTTGTATATACATATGGCATAAAATACATGGATAGATACACATTATAGAACTTTCCAACAGAGATTTCCTCTAGGCAATATCTGGATGTTGAGAAAGAAAGGGGTAACAGGTAACTTTTTTTATCTTATACTCTTCTGGATATTAAGAACATTTCCAATTAGTTTGTACTTCTTTTATAACACAAAATTAATTTAAAAGTTGAATCCAATTTTAGGAAACAATTGCTGAACTTTGAACAGGAATAAGATCTCATTCTTGGATTAGTGATTTTAGAAGTGATAAGATATAGTTTTCTTCTTTTTCTTTTCCTTTTTCCTCTCCTCCTCCTCCTCCTCCTTCCTCTCCCTCCTCCTCCTCCCCCTCCTTACTCCTTTTTAAAGAAATCATCAGTTAATTTGGCCATTCAGAAACACACACACAAAGATACACACACACACACACACAGAGCCTGCACACACCACACATCCATCATTAAAACATCATTAAGTAGCAGTATTCAATATATATCAAACAAGGGCAAAAGCCTGCACAATGTTTATAAAATCCAAACTGGTGCTGAGACGTTAATATTCTCAATTTTAAAATCAAAAGAGCAAGACCGAGCTCTGTTTCATCCCTTTCATCCCTGTGCTCAGTATGGAGACTCTTCCTCGAGCATAGTGATGCCTGATTCTGGCTCACCTCGCCAGGCAGGCACTGACTGACAGCAGCCCAGGTAGGAACCACCCTCTGTGCTCAGGTGTGTCTCTGGCCCATCGATTGCCAATTTCCCAGAATGCCCCTCTCTCCAAGTGGGCAGGATGCAGCACAGGGGTCATTCCCAGATCACACATATTTCTGAGAACATGCTCTTTCTTGAAATGGTGATGTAATGCGGAGGAGAGTTTCAGGGCTGATCAATGGCAGCGAGGACTCTGTCCGGATGTACAGTAATTTGACTCAGCTCAATAAATTGAGCTTCTGGGGCAGGAAAAAGACCCCCAGGTTCTAAAAATGCTTGTACAAAGAATCCTGTGCACTTCCGTGCCCTCTGCCTGGCCCACTCCCCTTAAAGTACCCCTATCTCGCTATTAATAAGACTCACACCAGTGGGATGGATCTTGGTAGAAACATATTGGGCATATTGAAAAGGCCATTGATTTGTAGCCTTCGCTGAGCCTACCATTCTGTCTGATGGGAGCTCTGAGCACTTGTGAACACATGCTCTTCGTCTGGTTGTAAGAGGCCCCGTCATCAATCATCACCCTTGCACCCCTCAACGCAGAAGCGGTGTTAGAGAGCATCTTTCCAGTGGTTGTGAGTTGGCCCCAAGGACTGTTGGGTCAGACCAAGGCCTCCCCAAACAGGAGAGACTGGAGGGGGCAGATGTGGCCCCTTGGTCTGAGCTAACACACTGCACATATTCTGTTTGCTACAACCCTAGAAGTCAGTTCTGTGAACAGTCCCATGTTTCAGAAGACAAAACTAAGGCTCTGAGATATTAAGTCAAACAGCCTGAGACTTTAAATAAAGTCTGAGTGTTTATGCAAACCAGCCAGAAGATCTCCACTTTTATCCATTCCCACATACAATTTTTGAACACAAGACTCTTCAAGCAAAATCAGAAATGTTTTGAAACCTCTGACCTGGTCTATGCCCCCATTCTTTCTATTTTAAAGACAAAGGGCATAAAGCTTAGAGAAACAAACTGCTGCCTAAGTCAGCATGGCCACTAAGCAGTAGGGAAAGATGAAGCTACAATGCTGACCAGTAATAATTATATTATTAACCATCACTTATTGAAGGTGTATTGTGTGTTGGGTGCCACACTTCTCATGTATGATCTGGTGCTATCCTTGGAACACAACAAAACCGAGACAATGCCACACCTCTCTTGTGGGATTACCAAGAGTATTAAATGAGAAGAGGCACTTCTTAACTCTGGTGTGTTTCTAGATTTGGGTATCTCTTCCTGAAAGAGCAACTAAGACCAAAGAACTTCCTATGCACACAAACAGACATAAATTTTATTTTCATGTGGCACCTAGAAACAAACTCTATTCTGGTATGCATATTTAACTTTGTACTCAGTGTGTATGTGTGGGGTGGTGCACAATTAGTAAGGACATATGCTAAAGCAGTAACTTCCCTTTTCCTTCAAGAAACTCGAATTGTTTGTGAAACCTTTAATAGAGATTAAATAGTTGATAATCAGCCTTTACCGTGTTATTGACCCTTTCGACATTTGTCTTAGTGATCTTCTGCATCTGAAGTGGTGTGCAGACTGCAGGATCCATTCCTTTGACTCGTCATAGGAAAATTCTACTCATGCCTTAGGGGCAAGGGATGGGATATTCGTAGCTCACTGCCTTACCCCTCTGCATCTGCCCCATAGCTTCCTTGGAAATGCCACTTATTAAACAGCAGCAAGATGGTCTAGTGTCTTCACATGTGGCCGCTCCACCATCCATATCTTGTGGATGGCCTGAGACACGGAGGTGGTCAGGGAAGAGCACAGTCCAGTTCAAAGAACATGGGATAATACCAGCATCTGCTACTTTTGGGGCCTGAGGTCAAAGATTCAGCCTCATAGGTTCTCTCTTTCTCATCTATAAAATCAAAATAATAGTAGACTCCCTTCACAGGGCCAGGTTGGTGTTAAATGTCATGGGAGCTCCTTATGTGTTACAACCTTCCCTTCCCTAGACGAAAGTTCTCAAAATGCACCTCCCTCACCAGCTGCTTTAGCTGCACCCAGGAACTTGTCAGAAAGGCAAATTCTCAGTTGCTTCCCCTGGTCCAGTAAATCAGCAACTCTGGGCGGGGGAAGGACACACCAGTTTGAGTTTTCTGACGCACATTTAAATCTGAGAACCCCCTCTTTACACTATTGCCCCTTTAAAGCTCAAATGCCTAGCCCTGGCTGAAAGAAACTTCTCTCCAGTGCCTCTGAGTCTGCATCTGCTCTTCTCATGGAATATCATGCCATGTCTGTTCTGCACTCCCCTGATCTCTTCCCCTCCCTTGAGAACTCCCACTCAGCTTTGGATCTTTACTTAGAAGTCACTTTATCCAGGGAGCATTGCCTGGACTTCCCTGGATGGACCCAATGTTCCTGAGCCCTCCGTATTCCTCTTCCACATGTACCAGATCACATAAGGCTTGTGGGTTTAAATGAGCTGTTTCCCTAATTGAACTGTTAAGATTCCTACGGGAAGGGCTCATGTCAGAGTGGTCCCCAGTGATGAGTAGGTGCTCAATAAATGAAGCAATAGTTCCTAACATTCAACCCCAAGGAGCCATCCTCTTTGTTGCCCTCAAGACTGCCTTCCTCCATCAGCCTTCCTAGATGTCCTAAACACACATGCTTCTGTCCTTCCCTAGCTCTCTGTAGAACTTGGGATCTGGTCCCGGAAAACAGTCTCTGGATCATACAGACAAACTCCCTCTAACTGGGGTGGGGTTGTCTCCGTTATTTGAAGGCTATGTCCCAGCCCAGGGTCTGCACATCAGAAGAATGGAACCAATTTATGAAATAAGTTTTTATATATTTCTCTATTAGCACAGAGTGGACACTCAGTAAATGGATGCTGATCTGGTAAAAAATAATGATGAGACAACACGGTGTCTAAAAGTCCGGCAAAGCCAGTTATTAATCATTGACTTTCTCATAGGGGAAAGGGAACCAGTTTGAAGGGAAGAGACATTTGTACTATGCCTTTTTAAATTAGAACAAAAAGGAGGAAAAATTAAAATCTACATGTAACATAACCAAAAAGGGCCAGGGGAATAAAGTAAAGGGTAAAAATAAGAAAACATGGCATTGGGTAAATTCTTCAAATTAATGCAAAAAATATTTACTGAATTCATACTAGGAGAATGCCATGGTAGACATACTACATGCAAGTCCCAGTGTGCCTACCTGTGTGGACAGCAAGGTTTAGGGAAAGACTAACCTATTATAAGTAATTTCAGTAAGAGCTCACAGGCTATTTTGCACTGTTGGAAAAGAGAAAGCAGTCTCGGAAGGCTTCCTGGAAGAGGAAGGACATTCTATACACAGCTAACCATGAGAACAAAGTGAGGAGACATGAAACATGCAGATGAGAAAGCTCTTCTCTACAGGAAAGTCCCTAAGTGTGAGCAATTCTGTGAGAGCTTTCAGGCTGGATGGGGGTCACAGGAGGCCTTTGCTCCAGAATGGCCCGTCTTCGAGGGCTCCTGTCACCTCTCATGCCCTAAGCTCTGAAAAAAAGCTCCTGTTTTAAGCCCAAGCCAGCACTTCTCAAATATGTGTCTATCAGAATTCAAAAGAGGGCTTATTAAAATGCAGATTTCTGGGCCCCAATCCTAAAGTTTCTAATTCAGTGAGTCTGGGGTAAGACCCGAGAATTTTGTCTCTACAAAGTTTCTAGGTGACGCTGATGCTGTTCCCCAGGTAGATATCAAGTCCCAGTTGAGAATGTTGGATCAAGCAAGGATTATAAACTGTTACCCATGGGTCACTAAATCCTCAGCACAGGCTTCGGGAACACTCTGAAGGCCAAGCCGCTCCCTAGTCTGACTCTGGCCTGCCAAAGTCAGGAGCCCGATGGCAAAGCCAAGGGGGCAGGGGAGCCCACCCTGCACTCTGCAGAGTCTCCCAGACCCAAGAACTCACACCTGGCTGAAAAGATTGCTGGGGTTTTGCAATGTACATCTAGATACCTGAGACTTGGCTCTCTTTGAAACGAACTCTGCCTGCATTAATTATTCCATCCAGCAAGGAACTCAGAGGAATCATGGTGGCTAATTACAAAGCCTCCGGCCCAGAACCAGATTTCTAGATTGGGCAGCTCTGGGTTCTGATTGTGGCATTCACTCCGATTAGCCACATGCGGCCCTTCATTACTGCTGATGTTAACATCTTAATCTGAGTTTCTTCATCTTTGAAGTGGGGATAAGGTTGCTTTATTGTTTTAGGTATGGGTGCCCGGTTGCTGCTTATTAAATGCTAATTAGTACATGATAAGTGCAATTAGAGGGTCGGAGCTCTCGGCTAAACCCTCCCAGCAGTTAAGCTGGCCACTCCAAGGAAAACCAGTTCCCCCGCTCAGGGAGAATAATTGGGAAGTGAAACGAGTCTGGTCGTTTGGCAATTCACCATAGAATGGTCACCATTCGAGGTAAGTTCCAGTTGTTGAGATTTTATACCTTTTGACATTGTACATGTATTGTGTATCTTATTTCTTCCATTCCCCTCAGACAATGAGTGGGCACCTCACAGGTATGCCTTGTGCCTGCTGTGAGAAATGGGGACCCGCACTCATGAAGAGGAGGGGCTGCCTGTCTTGCTTGTTGGGTTCTGTTGTACATAGATGGAAGAAGTCTGGAGGAGCCTGGTTGTAGGCATTGCTCCACTCCTGAAGGACCTGGAGATGGTTGAGCACCTTCTCTGGGGAGTGTAAGAAGGACTCTGCTTTTTTTTTTTTTTTCCAGATTACATATAGAAATGAGAATAGAATATACAGGGGCACCTGAGTGGCTCAGTGGGTTAAAGCCTCTGCCTTCAGCTCAGGTCATGATCTCAGGGTCCTGGGATAGAGCCCAGCATGGGGCTCTCTGCTCAGCGGGGAGCCTACACCCACCCCTCTGTCTGCCTCTCTGCCTACTTATGATCCTCTCTCTCCATCAAATAAATAAATAAAATCTTAAAAAAAAAAGAAGAAATGAGAATATACAGAATTTATCTGTCTGTGTCTGACTTATTTCATTCAGCATAATGTCCTCCAGATTCATTTATGTTGTTGCCAATCACAGGATTTCTTTCTCTTTTTACAGCTGAATAATATTCTGGGTGCCTGTGTGTGACATTTTCCTTATCCATTCACGCATGATACAAATTTTCAGTTATAAAACTTTTTTTTCAGTTTTAAGATGATTAAGTTCTGAGGATCAAATATACAGCATGGTGATCACAGTTAATAATACAGTATTATATGTTTGAAATTTGCCAAGAAAGTAGACTTTAAGTGTTCTCATCACACACCCACAAAACACACACACACACACACACACACACACACGGTATCTATGTGAGGTGATGGATATGTTAATTAGCTTGACTGTGATAATCATTCCACAATATACATGTTTATCATATACGTTGTATATGAACAACCTTACACACTATACAGTTTTTACTTGTGTAAATTTTTACTTCACCTCAGTGAAGCTGGTGGGGGGAGGCTTCTGTTACTACTGGCTTAAGAATTCATTTGAGTCAGAGAAGGAATGGATGAGCCTGCCCCCGCTTTTCCCCCAGGAAGGCAGACATAGGCACAAAGGGTACCCCTCTCCCAGTGTGCTTTCCCTTAGACTTTACTGATGCTTCTGTCTTGTGGTTATCCTGGCTGCAAGGGGCTCTGGGAGAGCAAGCCTTTCCCAATTGGTGAGTACACTGATGTTCTGGACGTGACTAGAGTCTCCTGAACAAAGGGAAAGGAGAGGACGGGTTAGGGTAAGTTCTGCACACATCCATCCGATGGCTGCGTTTGGAAACATGCTGCATCAGGAAATCCTTTCTCTGCCACTTACTGGATGCTCAGCTTGGGCAATTTCGGCCTTTCCAGCTTTGCTATCTGTATAATTGGGGTAATAATCCCCCCAAGGCATCTGAAGGGTTAAATGACGTGAAATCGCCTGGTACAGTCTGCAGTACCTAGCATGTGACAATAACTATTATCATTAGTAATGGGAATGGCAATATTCCTCCTTCCATCCCCTGGCTCTGATGTAGCCCCTCTTTGTGGTGCTATGCCATTTTCCCAGAGCCCTCCCGGAAACCCAGGCAGAACCCCTAGTCCCTGTTGTTAGCAAGCACACAGTCCCGCAATTCCCTCCTGCAAGCTGGACTTCGTTCACCTCTGTGCACAGCACATCCTGAAAGCGTATGGACATTGTAACCACAACTCGGTTTGACCTTTAAGCTCCAGGAGCATAAAACCTCCCGGTGTCTTGTTTTTCACGGTTAGAGTCCACCCTGCCAGCTCCCCTCACATGGGGCTGGCTCAGGGCCAGTCTGCTGTCCCAGAACTACGAAGGACGGAGACTAATGACCCCAAATTGATATGTAACTTGCCCTAATATTGACCCTGGCCCTGTGGTTAGTGATTCCCATCGCGCGGTAAATGATTGGACTGTTTTGGCTTTTACCCCATTTGACTTTTCCACCACCCCCACTGCTGTTTTGCACAACAAAAAAGGAATCTCAATTTATTGTGCGGTACGGTTAAGAGTCCTGCTATTATTACTCTTCAGTGGATATGGCAGAAAACTTCGCAACTACAACTGAATCGACCAGAAGGCTATGATGGTCTTTCATTAAATATGGCACAGGTAGAAGCTCCTCCCCATTGGAGGTGTATCTGTGTTAGCTGTCCAAGCAAACAGTAATACTAAGAATTAATAAATAGTTGGTTGCACAAGAATCACCTGGTGTGCTAAAACGTTAGACTAGATATAGTAATCGCTTCTACACATACTAAGTTCCACGTATCTGCTATACTCTGAATCAGGCACTACATTATAAGGCGGAAACAATGATTCCTGCCCTATGTGGGGATTCAGGGTGTGATCAGCTCTAGTGGCACTAGGGCTGGGAGGACATACTAATTATGACTAGTGGGAATAACACACCTGCCAGGTCTGAACGGAGTGCCTGCTCCATGGTACGTCTTTAGGATGCATCACAGGTTTATGACCATAAAGGTTCATGACCATTATGACCTCTTCATGTGGGTTCTCTTGTAACCCTGCTTTGTAGATGAGGTAGCTGAAGTTCGAGGTTAAGTAATCCATTCAAGGTCACATGGGGTGAGAATCAGGAGTAGGAATCCCACTACAGCTGAGTACAGACCTATACTCTTAACACCAGAGCTAGGCTGTTTACAGTTAAGATGCCTCTTGCCGGCTTTGCAACCTTGGGCAGGTTATTGAAGCTCTCTGGACTCAGTTTCCTAATCTGTAAAATGGGCTTTATAATATTATTTACTTCACAGGACGCTGGTGAAGAGTAAATGAGGTAGCATGAGCCAAATGCTGGGGACCATTAACACATGCAAATACTGGAAACTTCTCTGCACCACCCGCCCATCTGTAGGGGCAGACCTCTCACCCGACTGGAGAGGTCACAGCTGTACTCAGGTGTGAAAGGTGACTAAGGGTTACCCAGGGGGGAAGAGAAGAGAGTCCTGCAAGCAGAGGAAACCGTTTTTCCAAAGGAACCAAAGTCTGGAAGCATGAAGAATCTGGGGGCACTCACCAGCAGTCAGGGATGACTGAAAGGCAGTAGTGTAGAAGGAGGTGGGTGGGCAAGAGAAGCAGGTAGAAGCAGGACTCTGGAGGGCTCTGCAGAGAAGTCTGAGCTTTTTCTAAAGGCCGTGGGGGGATGTTAAAGGATGTGAAGCGAGGGAGTGACTCATTCGCCCCAGAAGGAATGATTCTAGAATCTACCTCTAGGACTTTAAATTCTACTGTAGCCCATGCTGGAGAGAAGGAGAATGACTTCTTGTTGCCAAAGAAAGCCCATTTTCTCCCGACCTTCCTCTGGGGCTGGCTTCAGCAGGCAACCCTGGTGCTCAGCTTGCTGCTTTCCAACTCACTGCTTGCTTGCCTTCCACAGGGCTCCTCAGCCTCGCACAGAGGGCTCACTGTGGCTGCAGCAAAGGTAGTTGGCTTTCTCATTACCTTGTGATCTATTGAGGGCTACAACCTCCTGGAAGCAGCTCACAGTCAGGGAGGGCACCCTGACAGGGAATGATGTGGCCTCCATGGTCTTCCCTATTTTTGAATACCCTGGGCTCTGACCTCTATCTGAGGGGACTCAGGCTCAAACATGGAGCTCTTGCTTACAAAACAGGGAGCCATGGGTTTGAAAATTTCCCTGCCTGTGCCTATCAGGACCTGGATCCTCAGAGGACCGGTTCGTGTTTGAAGGACTGGATCAGTGGCTTGGTCCATGGGGACCTCGCTGTTGGTTCTGTTCTCAGGCAAGTGCCCCTGAGGTAGAGAGTATGGAAAATGGAGCTCTTGGTAGGCCCTGGGCCGCCCAAGGGAAGAGGGCCGGCCTCCACATTTTCCCAGATCCGTGTGGGCAGCTACAAAGGAGCTTTTGAAGATAAACAAACACAGAATTGAGAAAATAAGGAAGGAGCTGGCATGTGAAGAATGTGAATATTTAGAAAATGCTAGGGGGTGAAGACAGAGCAGGCCATTCTGTTGTAGGTTACATGTCTGATGGCCTGGGACAGGGGAACCGCAAAAAAGAAAAAAAAAAAAAAGGAAGGAGAAAAAAAAACATCTTGGTGGAAACAAGGTTCCTTCAGGGTGGATTGTTTCCCACAGGCAAAAATGATGTGAAAGCAAATGACTTTGAGGGAACAGCATGGAGGCCACATCATTTCACATCCTGGTCAAAACAGTGGTAGGGAGACACCATCATCCACTGCTCTCACAGCATTAGACTTTATTTTAATTGTTTATTATTTCTACTTTGTCATTATTGTTTTTATTATTTATTTCTTGGCAGAGAGATTCAAGGGGGCTTGAATCCATCAGTTTCTGGAGAAAACCAGCATGGTAGCACAGAGACACTGGCTGAACATGCCAGAAAGAGGTTAGTGGGGAACCTCAGGGGTGACATCAATGAAGGGCCTGGTTATCACACTTCCAGCTCCTGCAGAGAACGGTGAACAGCAAGGAACTAATTGTTTAAGCACTCAGCCTTAAACTGGCAAATATTCTGATCCTTCACTGAACATGTCCTAGGCCCCTTTTCTTGCATCTTGCCTCAAACAATTTTGTTCTTTTATCCATTCATGCATTCAACAAATACATTTGCACATCTTAACCCTCATTTTAGAGATGGTGAAATCAACAGGGTGCCAGCTTTCTAATGTCATTATAGTAAATTACCATGGACTTTGTTTAAAACAGTATAGATTTCTTATCCTGTGGTTCTGAAGGTCAGAAGTCCAACATGGGTCTCACTGGGCTAAACCCAAGGTGTGGGCAGGGCTGCACTCCTTTCTGGACACTTTAGGGAGAATCTATTTTCTTGACTGTTCCAGCCTCTAGGCTTGTGTCTCCCCCATCTTCAAATCCTACAACAGCAGGTCAAATCTTCGTCATAGGGCATCAGCGTGACACTGACTTCTTTTCTTCCTCTCATTTCTAATTATAAGGACTCTTGTGATGGCACTGAGCCCACCTGGATAATCTAGGATAACTTCTGATGTAAGGTCAGCCAGTTAGCAACCTTAATTCATTCTGCAACCTGAATCCCCTCTTGTGATTTAAAGTAACCTACTTATAGGTTCTGGGGATTGGGATGTGGCCACAATTTAAGGGGCTCATTCATGGTCCCAGGGTCAGTGAGTGGCAGGCCTTGCTTTGCAGCCTTGGTGGTCTGGCTCAGTCTGCTTTTTACCTCTCCTCACTTCTTACGTGCCATGACTCTGCAGGGGGGCTGGGGACACACCAGTATAAACTATTCTCACTTTCTGACCTTATGGCTCTTGTATTCCATTGGTATTCTTGGAGCCAAGTCCCATGCATTGTGGACAAGAAAAGTCTGACGCACTAAAGGATGGAGATAAGCTTTGAGCTGCAGGGAGCATAGGAAGAAGTCAGACTTAGCTGAGCAAACTGAGTAAACACTTGGGGATATAGGAAGGGTGAGTGAGGAGGTTGGCCCTGAAGGCAGATTGGGAAAGAATCGAAGACATAATTAGACATAATTAGACACTGCGGACTCTTCCAGGGGCCAGTCCCTTTCCCTTACTTTATGTGTTGACCTGTGCACAGTTTGAGTGCTGGCATTCTTGTTTTTATGCACTCTATCCATGCCCACATTTACCCACATGTGTTTGTGCTGCCCTGGGCCATGTGGCCTGTGGACACACATGTTCCCATAGCCCTGGATATGTCAGGTCTGAGTGGCTGCCTGAGCAGCCACTTGACTGTTGCTAGCTGGCACATTTCACCTGGGGGTCCTGGGGGCTCCCACTACCATGCTGGTCGCAGCCCAAAGAGGAAGAGATGAAGTTGGCCTCCAAAGCCTGCTCCTGCTCAGCACCAATCACTAATGCACCTTTTGGAATTAGAGGACCTGAATAGGAGCCCGATCTCTGCCAGGACCTCGCCCTCCCTGAGCGTGGGTTCCCACATATGTAAAAACGGGCCTCGTAATAATGCCTCTAAGGAACTGTTGCACAGATGAGTTAAGATGAACATGAACGTGCTCGGTGACTATAAGACGTATGTGAGCAAGTTGCATTATTAAAGCCACGCTCGCCGATGTGATAATGGGCTGTCTCAGGCACCTGTAAAAGATCCATCTAATCTACAGAGATGGGACTCTAGGAACAAGAGGAACTATGTTTTAACAAACCATTCAGAGGTCACTTATTTAAATGAAATTTGTCGACTTGGGAAACCAAACATATATTTGAGCATAATCGAAAAGTTTTCATTTAATTTGCCCTTTGAACTTATGATATAATCATTTGGATGTCCTCAGTGAAGACAAATCTCCATCTCGAAAAGTAGATTTCTTGATTCAAAAAAAAAAAAAAAAAAAAAAGCTAAAAGACATCCACTGCCAAGTCTTGTTAATAAGGAGGAGATAATAGTTTGGGGCCAAATGTCAGATTTTTCCTGAATGCTGTGAACTGGCTGAGGGAGACATTCCCAAGGAATAGCTTTCAGATCATTTGTGCACAGGCAATGTTGTTGGAATCATAGGAGGGCTTCTGGAGAGAAAACTCATAGCTGGAAATGTCAGACGTGGCCAGGTTGTGGGACGGCTAATTACGCTCACTCATCACAGCAGAATTTTTGGATGAAGGCTCCTTCCCCCACGAAAACCCAAGAAAATGCAGAACTTTCTTTATCTTATATACTGAGTCTAGGGAACAATATAGCTTTTGTATGTAAGAATGAGGTTTTGTGAATCCATCACCTGATTTCTAACCTGGCTCCAACACCTTTTAGCTGGATGATCTTGGGATGTCACTGAACCTCATTACTTCATTTTATTCACTTACCCAGCTGTTCTCAACTGGAAGTGATTTGCTCCCCCCATCAGACAATGCCTAGGGACATTATTGGCTGTCACATCTTGGGTAGGGGACGCAGAATGTGCCACTGGCATGTGGCTGGTAGAGGTCAGGGATGAGGCTAAAAATCTAACAATGCACCAGGCAGCTCCCATGACACAGAATTACCTGATCCCTAATGTCCATAGTCTCCAAATTGAAACACTGGGTACTAAATAAAAATAATAGTACTGATCTCCCAGGGCTGCTATGAAGACTGAATGAGGTAAGGTATGAAAAATATTCACCATGTTGCCTGGTGGGAGTTGGGATACAATCAATGTTAATTATATTCACGAATAGAAGTGGTACATTGACTATCATGTTCAACCTGTTGGTATGCCCACCACCTTCCTCTACTCTTTGCACCCTCACCCTGACTCTGAAAAGCACTACTTTGATGGGCGCATCTGGTGTGCATTTTCACAGACACCTTTAGAGATAGAAAAGTGGTCATTTGTGCAGGTCAGTGGATGGATGGATTCTCTATGTCCTTGAAAACTCATGCCTGTCCCACCACTCAAGTTCTCCATTCCGGGACGAAGGCCAAACACCATTAGGAGTATTACTACCTCAATTAAAACAATAGTTACCATGTCTCTGGCACTTTATATACATTATTTTAATTTAATATTTCCTATAACCCAGAAATGGTATTACTATTGTCCAGATGGCTGAGGTTCAGAAAATATTAAGTAACTTGGCCAAAATTAAATGGCTAGAAAGAGGCACCAGCCAGATTTAATCCCACATTCATTTGACTCATGCCGAACACGCTGTGATTCCCTGAAGCTGGGAAGAGACCCACTGAGGAAACGGTGGCACTTTGGCCATTGGACCAGCATTCTGCGCTAAAAGTGCCTGCTCCTTTCCTGAAGAATTTCTCTGTGCATCTCTCTAGCTCTCTACCATTAAGGAGAGCTGTTAGCTGCCTAATTAAACATATTTGTTTCAGGCATGAAGATGATCTTAAAGAGTGAAAACCTCTAAGTATTTGTAATCTGTCTTTCAAATGGTATTAAACATTCATTTTCTAGAACACTGATAGATCTCTGTTTTCCCCCTTCCCAAGCAACAGAATCTATGTTTTCACAATCCATAATTCAAACCCAATCTTGGAAGAAATGTTAAAATGATAAACATGTTACTTGTGATATGTGGCTGTTTAATGATGATGTTATTGAGCAAGGAAATTAGACCCATGTCAGATGTGGTTTTGAAGGAGATGCTGGCAGGAGGGAGAGACTTGCAAAGAGATTTTTCTTCCTGGGAAGAGCATGCTGCTTATGTACCTCTCTTCCCAAAGTTTCTTAAAAACAAATCGGCCTTTTTGCTTCCTCTCTGATTCATGTTTCAGAAGTGTGTTGATTTGTTTGTTTTAATATTTCTCTTGCTAAATGGAATCATAATGGGGTATTCCTTGAATTTAAGCTTTTGTTATCATCGTTAACTTTTCATTGTGGTTATGATGGAAGTATTGGCAGGGGAAAGGGAGTTGGTTTTCTTAAAATCTGCTTTCTGAACATTCTCTCAGATCTCATATTCTAAAAGGCAATATGAATGCATCAGAAAAGAAACAGATGAATGAGTGGACTAAATTTGTCCTTGTGTCCCTAAAAATGCATTCATGGACTCATCTCCATACCAACATCCAGACTTCCCAGATTTGTCCTTTAGTATTCTATTTTTGATTTTAAGTGTAATCAGCAGACTAACATCCTAAGCATCACCTGGGAGCTTCTCTGAGATGCAGAATCTATGCTCTACCCTAAACTACTGGACCAAGACCTGGACCGCTGGGAAGAGCCACTGGTGACTCATGCACATTAACATTGAGAGAGCACAGAGTGTATAGTCCCTTGTCCAAGGGGATGTCACCAGTCGCAGTATTAGCCTTAAACTCCCTCCCTGTTGAAAAGGGCATGGGGCATAAGTCCCATTCTAGTCTTAAAATTCTTGACTTATGTCAATAATAACCACTGTAATAACCATAGTAATAACCACTGAGTACCTTTTCTGTACCAGGTTCCATACAAGGCATTAGGAGCATCCTTCATGCATTGTCCCTGTCCCTAGGTGCTCTTCTATACATAGTAGACAATGAGCAGCACTCTTGAGTAGAATGTTTGACAATGTTCTACAGCTATATGTGGCAACCACTAGCCACATCTGGCTATTGAACACTTGAAATGTGGTTAGTGCAATTGAGGAACCGCATTTTAACTTTACTTAATTTTCATTAATTTACATTTAAATAATCATGTATGGCTAATGGCTGCCATGTTGACTAATGCAGCCATAGAAGATGCCAATGTGGTAATGGGAGTGTGAAGAGAATCTGTGGGAGCAGTGAGGTGAGATTTCCTAGCCTGGGAGGGAGAAAGGGCACTTGAAGACACAGGGTCAAAAGCAGTCCTCCCTATATCTTGGTTCATTCTGGATTGGCCCCCAAATTTGGGATGACACAGAGAAGACTCAGGGACCAGTCTTTTGGGAGGTTTAAAGTCCATCATGTTCCTTCCTCTGCCTTCTCTCCGGCTTCCAGCCCACCCTTATTCAGAGTTAGCGTCATCCTTGCTTTGCATTGTACAAGTTTCCTAAAATGTCCTGTATTCTTCTTCCGCTGGATTCCTTTTCATCCTTTAAGAGAACAATCAAAACCCATCTGGAGATGCCTGGCCAATGGCATTTCTATTGGGCTCCCTTCCTCCACCGTGCCCTCTTGAACCCTACCTGGGGAGGAGGGAGCAGGGCCAAGAAGGCCTGGGGTCAGTGTTCTGCAGACCTAGGTTGGAATCCCAGTTTAGCTTTGTAACTTTGGGCAAGTACTCTAACTTCTCTAAACTTCTGCTTCTATATCTGTTCTTTGGAGCTAAAAAGAAAAAGAAAGCATATGTTCCCAAAGTGATTGTGATTTAAATGACTGTCTATATGTAATTCTCTTGGCATAGTGCCTCGTATACTGTGAGCCCTCAAAATATATTTGTTATTAGTACTATGTTTTTACCAGTATACCCTTGATATTGCTATATTGTTGATGCCTAATTACAAAACTATGTGGTATACCCCCCTAAAAAAAGTCTTTTCTTGACTTCTTTCTTTGAAACAAAATGCCTGGCCCCATGTAGCTGTTTTGAGAATGTTTACTGAATGTATATATAAACTAATGAGTGGATGAGCACATGGATGCATGAATGGTTAGGGAGATAAATGCCTGAGTGGCCCATGGACATGTCCAATGACAACAGTGATTTCCTACAAGGCTAAGAGCATTTGAAAGTGACCATCAGTTGAGGAGGTGGTCTCAGGCTTACTCTTCTTTATTCTAAAGCTCTACACTAAATGCCCTCCCCTCATCTATGACCTGATGAAAAGGAGTTCCAAGAATAAATACTTCTTCATTCAAGAGAATAAGATAATGTCAGGGAAAAAAATGACAGAACAATTTTAAAAGAACACAACTCCACAATCCACACAGAGCTACAGATGCTGAGCACATTGGAGTATTTTCTTCCAGGATTTTTTCTATGTACATTTTTTACTAATCTGTGATTACAATGAATTTTTAATTTTGGCTCCATGTTTTTAAAATTAAAAAAAAAAAAAACCTGACACACAACACCTGGTTGGCAAGTATTTGAAGCACTTTGGAGCCATCACACAGTGCTAGGAGAAGTAGAAATTGGTACAATTGCATGGAAAACCACTCGGCAGTCTCTGTAAAATCTGGGTAAACGCATCTCCAATGATCCAGCAATCCTACTTCTAAGTATGTATCCAACAGAAATGTTGGGTACATTGATCATACGTTCGAAACATATGATCACCCAAAGAAGCCTTTTCAAGAATAATCATAGCCACACCTATACATAATGGATAAAATTGGAAACACCCCAAATGCTCATCAACAGTGGAATCAACAAGTAGGAACTATAGTAACACAACAGAATGGGGATCAGGAAACTACAACTCTGCACAACAACGTGGATGAATATTAAACAAAACGCTCAGGAAAGAAAAGGACAAACAAATATAGAAACTACGACTTGTTTACTGAGTTTAAAGATAGGCAAAATTGAGTGAAAGTCTTAGAAGGCATTACTCTGGCAGGGGGAGAAGTAATGATGGGAACAGGTTATAGGCAGGGCTTCTGAAGTGCTAGGTTTCTTTTTTTTCCATCCAGGTACACGTTATAAGGGTGTGTTCACTTTGTGAAAATTCATTGAACTATATGCTTATGATTTGTGCACTCTTCTGTGTGTCTGTTATACTTTGATAAAGCTTACTTTAAAAAATCTGCCATAATATTTTTTGTCAACTCCTTTAGTAAACTCATGTTAATGGCTGCAAAATGTTCCATCTGGTTGATGCACTGCGATTTCTCTCTTTTCCAGACTGTCACCCTGTTTGGTAATGCTTTGACGACTGTCTTTGTATGTGCTTGGAAATGTGGGTTAAGGCTTATGTCCTCAGGATTGGTCCCAGTAAGTGAGAGGAGAGGGTTTTGAGGCTCTCAGTGCTATTGCACATCACACAGAGGGCACCTTTGGTTGTCATTCTCGTTGCTGGTTTATTTGTTTGCATGAAATAAGTTCACACCATCAGGGTTCTGAGCAATTCAGACTTTCGAAAGTACTGGATGAGCATGAAGATTTGATCATATCCCCACTAACTGTGGGCTCTCTCAAGGAAAAAAAAAATTTTTTTCAAGGAAAAACATTCTAAGTGAGAATTCATGGTTCTCACTTTGAATTCTGTTTCCTCGGGGATGGCTTTTCCAGCATCCGGCAAGAAGGCACCTATTTTCTGGGACCCAATTTCCCAACCCAAGGAAAAGCCAAACGCAGCCCTGCTACGTGCACAGGGTGCTGAGAAGTGGAGATTCCCACGCAGAACACAGGCAATTTCATGCACAGAATGGATATTTTGCTCTGTTTGCTGAGCTGAAATTAAGGTGCGCACCCGAGACCTGACAGCTCTTAGCTCTAGCAGCACAAACGTGCTGTTACAAGACTTGAAAACTGTTTTGAAAGATCTGCTTAGTTTTCCAAAAAGAATTGTCAGCTCCCAGCTAGTGGGAGGCTGGCTGCGGAGGTGAGGAAATAACGAAAAAGATCAGTAAGCATCCAAATCCAAATACCCTCTTCATGTCTATGCCAGGCAGATCCAGGCACATGGGACCGGAGATACACTGTGGCTGCAACACGCCAAGAGCCAATCTGACAAGGCAAGGCTTAAACCCAGAAATAGCAGGAACTGATTTAAGACATTCTCTCTCACATCCAGTTCACCCTAAGATGAGATTGGAACCCTAAGGATCAGAGCTGGAGGACTGAGACAGATGTCCCAATCATTCTTCTTAAACGGAGAGAAATATTGAGCAAAAATCTTTGGGCTTCTCAAGGCAACTGGATTTCATTTCTGGTCTTAGGGAGGAGACAAAGATTCTTTCTGAGCACCTCTGAGGTTTTGCAAGAGCTGAAAGAGGGGGAATTTCTCTTGGAGTGACCTCCCTAGGTAAATGTGGTTAATGTCTGACCTGCATTGCACATCCACTGCCACGGACCCCTGGGCTGTGACACTTCTGGCAAAGAACAGTGAATCATGCTAAAATACTTTTTTTGTTATTGTTATAAATCAGTTCTTACTGTGAAGAAGATGGTAGACCAAACTCTCAAAAGAGCTGATTCAAAAGACATAGCTAGTGATCTGGCTATTGCCTGGGTGGTCTAGCTAGATAAAAGGCAGGGGTCTGCAGGACGCATACTGGGGTCTGGGGTGGGGGTATGTGCTAAGGGAAGGAGTCCAGGGACACAGAGTGGGGTGTGGTGATCCCTTTCCTGGAGGAGATCCTCAGGGTCTGGTGAAACTCCCTCTTTCCCCCATATGTGGAAATTACACACCTTTCAACATCTCTCTGTGGCTTCTCCCATAAGCCAAGCTAAATGTTGGCATTTAATCTCATTTAAATCAATTTTCAAAAAGCAAGTGTACAAAAATATACAGGTAAACAGAATGTAAGTGCTTTTTTGCATCTGTAGTAACTAAAGCTAGCAGGACACAAGCTATAGGCCCATCAGCAGGGAGATGGAGGACGAAGGGCTACCCCTTCCATTCGACATGGCTGCTGAGGCCATCACAGAGAACGAAAGAGTCTCTCAAACTCTAACACAAGACGACACCCATGATCTGTTACTGAGGGTGACAGGCAAGTGCCAGACCCAGATCACACAGACATGCTAAAAATCTCTTCTGCAAAGGAAAGCAGAAACTTTCTCTCTTACACAGTTAGTGCTACCTTCATTTTTATTTTTAAAAACCAAGTCAATAATATTTTTCCAATGACAGAAAAAATGTAATGAAAGTAATCTCTTGGATTATTGTGAGGAGTTTATTTTTCTAATATGAAAGTAGCTATTTTAGTGAGAAATTTAGAATGGATACCTTTTGTTTTAAGCTGTGGCCCTAAACTCCCGGGGGAGGGGTGCTGATTACTCTTTAGAAGTAGAGCTTTTGTTTGCTGTCTGTGGTTCTACCAATATATGGACAACTACAGTTAAGATTGTCCTTTTCCTACATTCTCTCACAGAGAGAGAATTTGCAGCTCTGCCTGGAAGGCCTAGAGGGGTCTTGCCCAAGATCGTATTACTGGACACAACAGAATCAATCCTCCAGTTAATACTGTCTGACCTTAAATCCCAAGACTGGCAATTGCCCAGAGTTGGTCCCATTCATTTATATCTCTAAAATAGAGGTCATAGAATCTTACTCTGATTTGTTGGAAAAACTGGTAGCCGTTCACTTTGCTTTAGAGTACAAGTTCGCAAATCATATTTTGTGAGTTTAAACTGCTCCCTAGCTGTTCAACTTTCTAAAAGTTGCTTAACATCTCTGTGCTTTAGTTTCTTCAACTATAAAATGGGATAACAATTATGTCCACCCCTCAGGGTTATTGTGGAATTAAATGAACTAATATTTGCAAAGTAGTAGAGGCAGTTTCTGGTAAGAACCTAATAAATGCTAACTGTATTTATTAATAATAAGCTCATTTTATAACCTTTGGGATATCAGATACCTTAGTTTTCTTATCTATAAAATGGGGGTGGTAACACCAATTTCTTTTTCTTTTTAAGATTTTATTCGTTTATTTGAGAGAGAGAGAGAGAAAACACAAGCAGCAGGGAGGGGCAGAGAAAGAGGGAGAGGGAGAAGCAGACTCGCCACTCAGCAGGGAGTGGGATATGTGGGCTCCATCCCAGGACTCTAGAATCATGACCTGAGCTGAAAGCAGACACTAAACCGACTGAGCCACCCAGGCACCCCAGTGACACCAATTTCTCAGGGTCTCATGACAATCAAATGAGAAAGTGCTTGACATCAGGTAGAAGCTTAAAACATATCAGGTGATTTTCCTCTCTGATTCTACTTAGTGAATGACCCTCATCATGGAGGAGTAATGACACTTCTGTGAACTAGCTGTTGGCATTTACGAGGAAAGGATGCTCATATTGGCTAAGGGTGACCCGGAGAATTATTTATGAGTCTGATAAACAGAGTAGCAAACCAAAGGCCCAACATTCCTACAGCCAAATAGTCCCGTTCCCTGAAGCATAAAGGATGAAGTGGAATAGGGCATTCAGAGAACATTCTGGAAGCCCCTGGGAGACCATGAGGGCAGACAGATGGGGGGAAGCAAGTCAGCATTTCACAGCCTGAAAAAAATTCTCCCAGACCTGGTGGAAGAAACTTTGCTAATCCAACATATAACCACACAGAAAATCCAGGCACATTTATTGCAGAAGACAACGAACACAGGTCCTTTACTGCTAGGAATGGCCTCAATGGGTAAGAAATACAGAAAATCAAAAGTCCCTTAACCATAACTGTAAAAAGTTGGGCTTTCAGCATGAATTTCCCTGTGTGTTTTATATCTCAGGGAAGGAAATAATACAATATATGTTAAAGGGTAAAAATTTATCCAACTCTTAAGTAAAAATATAATCTGGGGTGATTATTTCCATTTAAACCACATTTGCATTGACTGGTGTAAGTGATAACAGTGATATTTTGGCATTTCTAGAATTCTTGATTTAATTGTTCTATGATGTTTCACTTTTCCCCCTCTACCCTTCTGGCATTTTTTGACAGACCATATAAAGTCGTATTTTAGGGGACATACACTTAGCCATGCTGAACTACATCTTTTCTTCTTGTAAAGGCAATATAGCCTACATAGCCTGTAGTGATGACAAGTGTAGGGCTAGCACTGTCCTTAGCTAGGTTTGACTCCTGGCCCGGTCATGTACTAGCTGTGTGACTCTGGACAGGTTGTTTGCCCTCTCTGTGCTTTTTTCTCTTCTGGAAAATGAAGATAATAATAGTACATCCCTCCTGGGTTTGTTGTGAGGATCAAATAGGATAATGTCTGAAATGTGCTCAGCATAGTACTTAATATACTGCATCTGCTCAAGATACGATAATTATTATTTTTGTCACTGTGATTTGATCATTATTATATGACCCTAACAATCCTCTTGTGATAAAGTGGGGGGGGGGGGTATCTTACCTGTGATATCAGCTCTGCAATTAATTTGGCTATTCCTTTGCTGCCTGGTTATGGGTCTTAGTGAGATGTTGTTACTCTTTTAGTTCCCCATCTGTACAATAGATATGATAACACCTTGCAAGAGTCTCAAGGGGATTAAATGAGATCATGTCTGTGGAATGCCTGGCCCAGAGTAAGTACTCAGCAAATGATAGTGTCGTTATGGCTTCTTTCTAAGATACTCAGCATTTTACTCCCAGGTAAGAACATCCAATTTAGAAGTGCTTTTATTTTAGTTTGTTTTTATTTACTTTATAACTAGTGAATTCAAAAAACTTGATTGCTTCAATCTACAAAAAGCATGTTGGGTGATCAAGATAAATTCTGAAGCAAATGTACATCCTGATGCCTTCCTCTGTAATGGATGCCTACTGGTACTTGAAGTTTTATTATTTAAAATCATATTTCCCTCATTTTACTTATAAGCTCAAATTTGTCTCTAGTATAGCTACTTGAAAGTAAAAAAATAAATACACACACACAAGCAAACCCTTAGTATACCTGTTTTTCACTGCTAAAACTGCAGCAGTTTAACTGCTTTATATATATATTATATATATATATATATATAATATATATATATATATATTAGATGCACAATGAAAGTCTGCTTGTTGAATAAACAAAATAACCAATTAAAATCCCTTGTATTATATTAAGTTTCTGTCTCTCCACTTTTCTGGCCTTCATAGCTCCACATTATTGAGGAGTGATATATTTCTTGCTACTGTCTGGAGGGGATACAGGGAGGTACAGCCAACTAGTGTGTTTTATTTCTGCCAAGGGCTCGAGGCTGACAGTCCGCAATTGGGAGACCTGATGATAGCTCTGCTGTGTGACCTTGGGCAAATCACTTTCCTTCTCTGAACTTCTGCCTCCTTGTCTGAAAAATTAAGGCTGGATTCAATGACCTCTTTGTACCTCCTCCTTTTTCTGCTGATGGAGAACAGGCAGCTTGACATGATAGGGACTCAGAGGCAGCCTTCATTTTGGAATTTGGGGACACAGGGAGGGTCAGACAGACCTTTGTATGAAATCTGCTTTTGCAATTACCAGCTATGCAAATGTGGACAAGCTTCCTAACATTTTCAAGCCTCAGTTGTCCTCATCTGTAGAACAGGAATAATCAGACTGTCTTTCAAGAGCTGTCGCTAGGATGAAAGGATACAGACCCTTGGGAACTTAGCTCAGGGCCTGGCACAGACAGAGCACTCGATAAATGGCGCCCATCATGATGTGTGTCTGCTTCTCTCCTGGCAAGATCCTTCTGTATTGAAGCTAACACAGTCCCAGTTCTTTTCTTCAATCCTCTCCTGGGCTAATTAAGAGTAACCTCCAGGAGGGACAATGCTGATGAAGCCAATAATATGAATTCAGTGTTTTTAGAACGTGCAATTAGGTCACTCACTCGCTGCACACTGGCCCTTCTCCCCCTGCTGCGGAGATACGGCATTTGATACTGGTATGAAGATCAGTTCCTTCCTCTCTCAAAGCTGCTTTTATTGATCCCCTGATTCTAATGGGGGCAGAGGAGGAAGGAGCAATGGGGGAAATGTTAGCAAAGGAGGTGGCTGGGTCCACTTGTCTTTGCCCATAGAGACAGTGGATGCAGAAAAGATGGGAAGGAATCCAGGATTAACTGGAGCTTCTGGCGTTTTGATCCCTCTCTTCCAATCAGCCCCTAGCAGGTAGCCATTGTTTATTCTCCTCTTATCTTCCTTGATCAGAGGTCAGGCCTGTTTGCAGGGCAAAGATTAGAGAAGTGGTAGATAAGTGGCTGATATCGCTGGTAATAAATGAATATGAGCTTCAGGCCTGGTGTAATTAAAAATGTATAAACTCACATTGTATTCTCCCTTAAAAGTTTACAAGCATCCTTTGGAATCCTTTTTGAACTGCCATCCAACTTGCTTTTTAGTCATCTTTACTGATAAGAGACGGGAAGGAAGCTTAGGATCCAAGAGAAGACCCGGGATCTGTGCGAAATCCAACCTCCCATTTTAGGGAAGGCAGCGTGTAGAGCTTTCCTTGGCGTCTGCCGGGCCACTAGAAAGAGGAAGATGGCAGAGTCAACTTCATATCTACCTCTGCAGTTATCAGGCTGTGAGTCAGGGTCCTGCTAACTCCAACATCGCAGGCCTCGTGCAGGAAGTAGGTTAAACCCACGAAACAAGCCCAGGCAGCTTCAAACAGGGAGTTACCAGCGCCTGGGCCAGGCTGCCATCAGAGGTGTGGAACCAGCATTTGCTCCGGTGCCAGAGGAAGTTGGGCTCAGCTTGGGACTTTCAGCGCATTGGCCTGCAAATGCCACCGCTGTGTGCTCTCTGGGGTCTGAACTCTGCCACACAGAGAGATACACCGAGTGCGGCCAGGTCTTGCCCAAACTGAAGGACTGTCAGAATTCCAGCAAAGGGAAAGCTTCTAATTCCAGGGGTAGAGCAGGGGTGGGCAGATAGCTAAGAGAGTGCTACCCTGAATGCGTTGTTGAGCTCAGTCTTTGTGGCAGTGCTGTGAACAAGATCATAGGGTCATTTTCCAGACGAAGAACAAATGGGGTCATTTTCTGGATGAAGACACTGAGGCTCCTCGAAGTGTCTGGCTCTAGGTCTTGCTCATAAAGGGAGGAGCCCAGCCCCGCTCTGGCTTCCGCTTAGCCCCCATCCCCCTCCCCTTGCAGCAGTCACACAGGGGCAAGTGCACTGGGGCTGCTGCCGGGGCTGTCCGACCTGAGCCAGCCCAGCAACTCTTCTCACGGCAGAGTTTCCCAAGGAGATGACAATCTCGGGCCATGGCTCTGGCCCCACAAGGAAATCCCCTGCCTCGCCTTTCCAAGAAATTATATTGGAAAGAGTGATAAAGTAGCTTCTTCCTGGTGGTAAGAGTGCTCGGCACCGAAGTGGTTACCAACCATTTTGTTCAACCAGACTATTTACAAGTAGTAACAGAGTATCTGTTTCCTGTCATCTCCATCATATATCTTAAGGCAGAGAGATTGGAAGCCCATTACGGTCTGATATCTAATCAATACACACCGTATTCCTACAGCAGGAAGTAAAAGAATAGGCCCTTGGGAACCAGAGTTCAAATTACTCTACTGTCGATTCCAGATAGCAGCTAATGATAGGCTGTGCTGGGGGTGGGGGATGGGCAGGGTGGGGGAGAAGCGACCATAGTTCAACGGGATAGTTAATTCAAAGATCACATATGTGTTCACATTTGCCTCATTTTAAAACTACGTGTAGTCCCTCAGAAGAAGGAACGACGGGCATGTTGGTGTAATGTGCTTCCTTCCTATCATAGGTTCCTATATACTATTATATATAGTATATTATATATAGTATAATATATACTACAATAGGAACACTCATTCCTATTATACTAAAGGACAGATAATAGAAGTTAAAATACATACATATATATATATATATATATATATATATTTTTTTTTTTTTTTTTTTTAATTTAATGAATATTTACTGACTGCCTCTGCTTCTAGGTGCACAGTGCTGGTGACTTGCACGCAACTTCAAGCAAGTTCTCCACAATGCTGACTTCATGGAACTTCCTCATCAGTGAGGAAGATGTCACTGCTTGGTCAGTGTTCAAGGTGGGTGAGCATGACCAAAGAGAGTGTGGAGGGAGTTGTCGTTTAGTGAGCTGGGAAGAGGGTTGGAGTCACTGAGTTCTGCCTCTCCCACCTACTAGCTTTGTGACCCTTTGAAAGTTACATGAACTCTCTGAGCTTCAAATACTCCACTTGTAAAATGGAACTACTACTACTCGTCTCCTGGGTTATTGTAAGGATAAAATAAAGTGAGAACGTGAATGTTTTCATCTCAGCACAGAGCCTAGAGTCATTCCTCAAAAAGGGCCAGCTGCCTTTCGGAGCCCCCACATGCTGAGCTAGTCTTTGTGAGACCCTGAAAAGGAAGATGGTTATGAGGCTGCGTGTGTCAGTCACAAACCCCTTCCCTACTCCACTCTGTGAGGCTGGGGCAGGGGCGGGGTGACCCGCAGTTCCTCCTGACTCTGGTTCCATACTGGGACTCGCCAATAGGGGGCGCTAGAGGCAGCCTGCAGGGCAAGAGCAGGAGAAGGGGCTGTTCCTCGCAGCCTCGCTTCACCTTGGCAATGGGACTTCATCCCTGCAGCAGCTACTGACTGACTCTATGGCATTTTGAGAACTCCCACAAGAAGCCTCATTGCGCCCTTTCAGAGGGATGAACACCAAGAGACTTCTGGCGCTCAGCTCCCAGGGTACCTCGCCTGAGCTACATTTGGGAATCAGCTGCTCCTCCACCAAGCCAGACATCCCTAACATCTAGCATCTGTTCCCCAGCCCTGGGTGTGGTAGCCACCTCCTGCAGGCATTACTGCTGTGTGACCTCAGAGTGCCTGTTTCGGCCTGTTGAGCCTTCCAGTGCCCATGCAACCAAGCTGTTTCTTCAGCTGAAACAGTGCAGTTCGTGTTTTTCTGACTGGACCTCAACTGATTCAAGGGGGTGAGGGCCAAAGGTGCTCATTTCCTTTCAAAGGAACTTCATGGTTTCTCTTACTCAGTCTGAGAGCAGCTTGATTCTTCCCCAAGGCCTTGAACACAAAAGCAAACACACACACACACACACACACACACACACACACACACACACACAAACACACACATACACACACAAATACACACACACACCAGCGACATGTCTGTCTCAGGCCCTTGGTCTTCTAACCATAGGCTTTCAAACTCAGATTAGAAACTTCATCCAGTCTGCTGTCTTCTTCGCCCTTTCAACAAACCCAAACTCCTAGTTGGAGTAACTGACAAAACAAAATTTCTGTGCATAATTGTGGGCTCAGTTCAGGGAACTTTCTATTAGAAATTCCGAGTCTTAGTTCTGCTGCCCAAAAATGCCTTGTTACATTAAAACATTATGAAAATAAGACAAGATTTGAACTCACAAGTATTGCTTCCTGTATGTGAGCTTTTGCACTATCTTTAAAATGGAACAAAATGCCTTAACACATATGAGAGAACCTGATGCCTAGC
>CM053620.1:5606006-5674960 GCA_028646535.1 Procyon lotor | reverse complement strand
TATTAATTCACCTGATCTTTTCATCAACCTATAAGGTAGGTACTTTCATTTTGTCTGTTTTGTAGATGAGGCAATTGACACAGAAAGGTTAAGTGTCTTGCTCCAGGTAGTACAGCTACCAAGTGACAGAGCTGAGATTTGGGCCCACACTAAGAAGCTTCCACCAAACTGCCTCTTGAAATGTGCTAGTAGTTCCACTAAGAAAACATCCACATGGTGGCATTTTTAGAGGAAAATGAACCTCCTACCAACTTTTTCCTTCTTGTTTTTGTTTTTGTTTTTTTCCGCTCTCGCTGGGCACAAAGAAAGTTTCCATGTTACCCAGAAGACTTTGTGGCAATGGGTTAAGATATAACAAGAGCTTAAGTAATTAAAAGAATAAGGAGCTAAAGTCAAAATTTTAAGAAAAAAATGATCAAGCACCAGAATCTAATAAATCCGTTCTGCACTGGATTTTAAAAATGAGCAGCATTGGAGTGCTGACATAAATCCTTTGTGGGTTGAACAGTGACATTTTCCTGCATCGTGACGCATTGGATACAAATAGTGTAAATCCTCTGGTTGGAATCAGTGCCCTGTTTTGTGTGTACAGCTTACTTTGGGTTCTGCCCTATGATACACAAAACTTGTTTCAGAGACCTGCTCCCCCGGCAGTATATCTAACCACCTGCTGTGCTTTGAAATGAACAGAGATGTTCTCAAGTGGCTGTGTGTTCATAAACCTCTTTTTTTTTTTTTAAAGATTTTATTTATTTATTTGACAGAGAGAGAGAGAGATCACAAGTAGGCAGAGAGGCAAGCAGAGAGAGAGGAGGAAGCAGGCTCCCTGCTGAGCAGAGAGCCTGATGTGGGGCTCGATCCCAGGACCCTGAGATCATGACCTGAGCTGAAGGCAGAGGCTTTAACCAACTGAGCCACCCAGGCGCCCCTAAACCTCTTTCCCTTACCTCTCCATTTCCTTTTTCTGCTCCACCCTGAGTCCCTCCTATCAATTCTATTTCCTAGATAGAGATATCAGTTGCACAGGCAACAGGGGGATAAAAAGGGTAGTTGGACCTCGATGTTTCCCCTTTCTCACATCCAAACATGAACCCCATTGATTACTCCTACCTCCATCTTCCTTAGCCTTAATCATCCTCCCCTCCTGCCTGGACCTCTGCAGTAGCCAACTGACTGACAGGCCACATCCATTGTCGGCTCTCTACAAATCCATTCTCCCTTGGCAGCTCAAGTGATTTTTCGAGACACAAATCTGACCATGTCATTCCATGGCTGAAACATGTCAATGGACTCCCGTTGTTTGGAGGATAAAGTAAAAATCCATGGCATAGCCTGCATAAGCCTATTTTCTCTGGCTTCTGACCTGCCCGGTAGCCTCACCACACTCTCCTCTGCAGCCACAGTGACCCATCTCTGTTTCCGTGGACACACCAAATTCCTTTCTCTTCCAGGGGACATGTGTTCCTTGTCTCTCCAGTTTGCCAGTACATACTCCTCTTTTTGTTTGCTCAGTTCAAATGCCCCTTCTTCAAAGGAGTTTTCCCTTACCCACCCACGTTCAGGCTAAGTGTCTCTATCCTCTTGTGTGTTCCTGTACTTGGCATATTAGCATCTGCCATATTGGCAATAAAAAAGTCATTTTTCTACCTTCTTACTGAAAGCCTGACTCTGTCAGTAGACTTTAAGTTTCCTGGGGGAAGGATCTATGTCTTACTTGCACATTACTATGTATCCAGAGCTAACCCAGAGCCTGGCCACACAGAATGGTGGTCAGAAAATGCACATGGAATCAACAAAATCAAAAGAAGTCTTTCTCTATACAGGCAGAAGTTAGAAACAGCCCTAATACTCGTAACGATTTCCATGTTGGCACAGAAGTCAACATGGTCTTGTCAAATCCATGCCAGGACAGGACGTCGACTCACTGTCATCTGCAGAGTCACCTCCTTCAAAGACCCTGACAGCCTGCTGGTGACACGCTCCCCATGCCCACCGGAGCTTCAACTCCCTTAGTGCCTGAGGGAGTTGGGCAGGAGTACTTGGCCCACCCCTCCTGTAAAAACTTAATCCAGAAAGAAAAAAATAAAGAGAAACCAGAACAAGAAGCCTGCCTTTATTACAGCTAAAACTGTTGGCTTAACTTCCCAAAATACCGTTGAATTTTCTTTCTGCATACAGCTGTGTTTATAGAAGGCAATATCATGTATGTAAATAAATTCAGATGCCGCTTGAGTTATTTTAAAACAATCAGTCTAACACTAATCAGCTTACTCAGAGACGTAATCTCACCCTAAAAAAGTGACAAATCAGTACACAGTGTGCAGAGTAAAATACACGGAGAATAGGTGGGATGTAAATGTTAGAGTGGTGCCAGGGTCAGAAGGTGGGGCTGGTCATTCCAGATGCATCCAAGGAGCAGCCTTCAGTTTCATCAACCTCATCCCAGCTCCCTGGAGGTACAAGGTGTACATTGACAGAACTGATAATTTTGTTCCCAATCTTCTAGGAAAGCCATACCTTTCCCACCACCATGTTAATGCTGGTTCCTTTGCTGAGACTCTGTGGGACTTCTCAGCCTTGCAGAAAAATAGCCTCTGCTTCAAGGCCTACCTCAAATGCCCTCTCTTCTGCAGATTATATTGTTTTGCTTCATATTTATTTTTAGATCACCTCTCATAATATAGATGATTCTGCTAATTCCTAAAAATTATTGAACATTCACCATGTGCCAGACACTCCCCAATATACCATATATGTATTCACTCAGCGAGTCCTAGCCCTGCGAGATCCAATTACTGTCACCTCATTTGACAGGTGAGGAAACTCTCAAGCTCATACAGTTAGTAAATGGCTAAGCCAGGGATCCAACACTTCCTTCTCTGCCCATCGCTGCTACTTATCAATTGCCAGGCACCATGTTGTGTGTTATGCTTAAGTTATTTCCAAGCGTCTAAATTCAAAGAGAGAAATTTGGTAGTTTGAGAAATGTGGAAATTGACGCTCAAGAAGGCAAGGTAATTTGTTATTCTCCTATTTCTCAGTTAATAAGGAATGAGGCTGGATCTCAACTTCCCTGTCTGCTCTCTTTCTAGCCAAAACCCCGGCAAAGCGCTAGTTCAATTTCCCTCTGGTTATTTGTACAAATAACTCCATCTTGAGGGCAATCGCCAGCACATGATAGTTGAGCAACAAAGTGGTTCTTTTTGTTTTTATTGTTGTTATTGTTTAATGAGCACCATGTGTGATGCAAAGAACATCCTCGGGTTTCTCTTGAAGCTTTTACAATCTAGCTGAGGACAGATTAATGCCCAGCATCAGCAAGGGAACAAGTGAGCGCTAAGCCTTTTGTGTTTCACAAGCCAACATGGACTTTGGAAGAGGGAGAAAGGAGGGCTTGAGGAGGCTGGTTGCTCCCTGGTGATACAAAAGACTTGGATCACAATCCCAGCTCTCCTCAGACCAGCTGTGTGACCTTGACCAAGTTTCTAAACACCCCTTAGCCTTTGTACCCTTATTTATATAACATGAGAACAACCTCCCCCTTAATGTTCTGCACAGGCTTAAACGGGGTGAGGCAATGGCTGGTACTCAGTGGGCACAAATCAGTGCCAGTCCCTCCTTTTTCTTTCACTAAGCTTTTCTCTGCTGCCAAGGGTAAGGGATGAAATAGGGCGTTCACCGTTTCTCAAGTGTGTTCCCTGTGTGTCTGGAGGAAGCTCCCCACTTGGCAGACTCCAGGATTATCTCCTAGAAGCTCTTGAAAGTCATTTCATTTTTTTATAGGGCACATTCATCTGTTTTTTTGAACTTCACAACATGTCAGGGATTCTTCAAAATGAGCCAGCATATAGTAGTTACTACAAATCAATCCTGGGAATTCTGCAAGTATGGGCATAGGAGAATGGGAAGAACATTCCTCAAAATGATTCTTCTACTACCATTACTATTATTGCTGTTATTACGATTATTGTTAAAGCTAGTGTCTGAGACCATTATGATTTCTGAAACTACTACTACACCCATTCCTACCATGACTAATACTGTGACTCCTACCATCCCCACCATCACATCTGGAACTCCTCTTGCACCCCTCACTGCTCCTAGAACCACCACCACTGCAGCTTTGTTAAAACTCCATCCTACTACAATTATCATCAACACTGCCCCATGACACATCCTCCTCCTCTGCTTATTATGAATACACAACTCCCACCACTACTCTGGTACAGCACCCCCTCCTCCCACTACCCTTACTACCACTCCACCACTACCCTGCTAGTAAAACCACTGCTAGAAGCTATTCCATTTTTGCTAATGTGTACTAGGTAGCAAGCATTGTGTTAAACACTTTGTATGTATTTTTCACTTAGCCATCATAGAAGTTCTGTGTTGGAGGTATTTCTGTGGTTCTCATCTGATGGATGAGTAAATCGAGGCTTAGAGATTAAATGAGTATCCCACAGCCCTACCTCAGTAAATGGCAGGACTCAGACTCATGCTATGTCTCTCTGATCCTCAGTCTTGAACTCTTTCTAAGTCTCCACGCAGCTTACAGGTATCTCAGCTTGGACAGTATGTTTTTGATTTTTCCCTTTTTCCATGTTCTTGCACAGGGAGATGGGAAGTCCACCCAGTAGGGAAGGACAATGACTGGACACAGAGCTTCAAGGTAAACAGGAAGCTCACACAAAGCAGTCAGCCAGCCGGGCAGCTTGTCTGCTGACCTTGGCCTTTGTCATCCTCCCCACATCCCTCTGAATGAGCAATTCCACACCTGAGATGATCTTTGCAATGACATTTCCAGGTAGGTTTTTACTGCCACTTGGATGACCATCAAGAGAACCATAGATAGGCTCACACAGACACATAGACTAAAGATGGTGGATAATAAACATCTCATGTTCACACAAAATCTTTGCTGTCTCGGTCCTCTTTGTCTGCTTTCACTCCCACCCACCTCCTACAGTTGAACAGGCATATCCTGTTCATCCATGAAAAAAATGGACACTACTGACCATCCCTAATTCTGCGGTACTTTATAAAAGCACAGGAGGGACAAAGCTACTGGAGGATGCACCCATTCATGTGTCCAGTTAAACAATCATCCCTTCAATAAATATCTAGAAAGGACATAATTCATACCAAGACAGCATGTCGAACAAAATGGACAAGTTGATATTTGTAAATGAATATTTGAATAAATAAACAAATGAATAAAGGTAGCCCCATCAGGAAGGGAGACTCAGAATGGGTATTGTTATTCTAACTGGTAGGAAGTTGAGACATAAATGTTTGGGAAAGGCTCTTTAAAGGTTTGGTGGGTTAGAGACCATGCCCTAATGGTCAACTAAGTCAAGAAGGGTCAAACAGGTACCAAGCCATACGCATAAGTTCTAGAATGTTGCATCAGGAGATCCCTAAGACATTGTTGTTGGTTTCATAATAAGCCTTTCAACCCACACTGTCCAATATGAGCACACCATTACCTGAAATCAGAAGAGAGTTAGAGTTGACCTGAGATAGAGAAGAGGAGCCATCTATGTCCCTCCTTGGAGCACACCTGTCACACTAGCCAAAGCAAGACTTGTACTTCTGCAAGGCAAAGAGCCCCCTCCATAATAAGGGTTCTCTTTGCCATCATCATGAGTCAGTATCACAGCTCCTTGGACATGCTGGGGCAGAACCCTCTACATCCCTGAAAAACTCACCCTTCCACATTCTATTTATGTCCCCATTGCCCACCTATTCCTTGTTCAAAATACTTAGGAATAAGGTGATTATTCTCCTTTTCTCTATAGCTACCACATATCCTAGTTGAGAAGAAGGAAAAACAAAACAAAACAAAACAAACTTCAACAAACGTGGAATATTTAATTCTGAAGGAAAAACCCTATAAATTAGTTTGGATTAATGGAAAATGATGTTGATACTAGACGAACTGAGTAAGGGCTAGAGAGTTGGGGAAAAAAGTTTCCTAAGAACTCAAAAGTCAAGTCTGACAACTCCTTCTGTACTGTTCCTTATTCTGAAGAAGGGTGGGTATGAATAAGTGGATGCTAATGTCTAAGAGCGATGAGAGTAGGTTCTGGCCACAATAGTGCACTGAGGTCCCTGGGTGGGGAAGGTATTCATGAATCAGTTATGGATTCATCCAGAAAAAAAACCATGATTGTCACCATAGACAACAGGCATCTCTCAACCAATGAGATATCCTATCACATGATTTTTCTTTTAAGTCAAAAAGATGTCCTTCAGTTGTTTGGTTTAGGGCACCATTGCCCGATACAGCTAATGAACAAAGGATGAGAGTTGGCCTGACCTTGGTCCATCCCTCCTACTCTTTCTCCTTTCCTTATTCCCTCCCGCCTTTCCTTTCTTTTTCACTTTCTTTTTTAATTGAGGTGGTACCTGTTAGGATACCAAACAAGTGTACCCCAGTCCTGACACCCCTGGATCCATGTGGTATGTAATTCTTGTCTTTTCAATTTGAGGGGTCATACAGAATGCTGGCTCACTCAATGAGGGGTCCAGCATAATGATGAGGAGAAGTGTCACCTTAGGTCCTGGATCTAAGTGCTAATCCTGGCTCTGCAACCTCAAGCCTATCTTTCCACCTCTTTAAGGCACCATCTCTTTACCTATAGCACATCAAAATTGTTGCATGAGGTGCACCTGGGTGGCTCAGTTGGTTAGGCGTCTGTCTTCAGCTCAGGTCATGATCCCAGGTTCCTGGGATCCCTGCTCAGCAGGGAGTCTACTTCTCCCTCTCTCTCTGCCTCTCCCTATAACTCATGCTCTCTTGCTCTCTCTCTCTCAAATAAATAAAATCTTAAAAAATTGTTGTATCTATTTTGCAGGATCGTGAGGAGGATGATTAGACAACAGTCTCAAAGAGTGTCAGAATAGTGTCAGGGTCACCACATTGACGCTGATGAAGCTTAAGGTTTAAGGCCTTTCTCTCCCATAGGGCCCTCCTGAGACCCTGGAAATATTTAATGTTCATAATATTTGAAAGCTTATTAAAATTTATAATCTGTAATCTTCTCTTTCTAAATAAATATGCACTTTAATACTGAATTTTGTATTTATAATATTATACTATTTTTCTTAAGGAGAATCCCCAAATTATATAAGCTTCAGACACCAAAGAACCCACTGAGTATCCAGAGCTCGGCAGCTGGCATGTAGGCAGCATTCACTAAATGATAGATGGCAGAGGTTCTATTTAATTTTTTTAGAGATTTTTAAGATTTTCATATTTGGGTTCCTGGGTGGCTCAGTCGGTTAAGCCTCAGATTCCTGGTTTCAGTTCAAGTCGTGATCTCAGGGTCCTGAGATAGGGCCCTGAGTTGGGCTCCACACTCAGCAGGGAGTCTGCTTGAGAGTCTCTCTCCCTCTGCCCCTCCTGCCTGTGTTCTCCCTCTCTCAATCTCTAAAAAATAAATCTTAAAAAAAGAATTTTCATATTGAGTTATAAATCATGGTAGCAACTAAAATGAAAATACATATCCTGATGATGATGATGATGATGATCAGTGATGGTATTTATAAATATGCTCACTACTTCTATAGGAAGCTAAATAACTGGTACAATTTTCATGTCAGGATTTTTCCAGTGCCTTATGGCTAGAGTCACAGAATTTCTCTGAAGCCCCTAAAATAAAGATAGATAATTCATGAATTGGCAGGGTGAGCAAGAGAAAGGCTTCCTAACCATCAATGTCCAGTGAGTTATTTTTCCATAGATCAATCTATCTGGACTTTTCCATTAATAATACATGGCCCTTTGACAACAGTTTCCTAGGGGCCCCATAGAACCCCTCACCCACGCAAAGAACAGTCAGCTACTTACGATCTCTCCATTGTTTTCCACAATTGGAGTCTGAGAGGCTGTCATCTGTCCCACTCTCCTCTATACTGTAGTCTCATTTTTCTGCAGTGTCTAACTCTGGAGATAACATTGGTAAAAAATGTGAATACTTCAGTGTGCATTAGAATGGTCTTTGTTTGAATTCACTCCCACCCCATTTCTGTGCGAGGAGCCTGGTGAGGAGGAAGGCATGAGCAAAGGGAAATGGCCAAGTTGCATATTTAAAATGCCATCAGTTTGATTTCTTTAATGCAATATGGTCATTTTTAATCTCACCCTGTTTGATAAATACCTGCATTTCAAGTAATTGTTCAGATTGTGTCTGTTTTTATTAGAACTTATTTGTCATTATTTGACAGTCATTTCTAATCACATTTGTCATGTGTTCAGTCTCTTTTCTGAATACTGATAGCTCCTGGAAAAGAAGTTTAGGAGGCACCATTCATTCCTCGAACACACACAGTGCCCACCACCCAGGATACCATTTTCTCATCATTCAAAAATGAGGAAATGAATAGCAAAAATGACTGGGAGGTTTATCTTTAGACACAGAAACTAGAATTTTGTATTTATAATATTATACTATTGTTTGCAAGTTTTGGGGATCTTGAAGACAGATTTCTATGCAGTCAATTCCATCAATTGTTCAGTTAGGGAGTTTAGGTATTTGAGCAGTTTGAACACAACACATTGGCAAGTTTAGATTCAAAGTTGTCTACTGTATTGGTTCAGCCTGAATTCCTAGCACTGTGGGAAACTTGACATAGCCAAGTCATGTCATTCAACAAATAACCATCCGTCTGTTCATTCAGCAAATATTTAGTTATTTACAGTATCCATTCACTCGGATATTTATTCATTCAATAGATGTCTATTCATCCATTTATTTAACAAATAATTGTGTTTTCAATGGATATTTGTTAAATTTCTGCAGTATGTAAGACACAAGATTGGCCCATCTTGGCAGCTGCATTGTTCTCACCATGAGACGATAAATTCCAGAAAAGGCCTCCTGTCTTCATGTCACCATCACAGAAAGGCCATAATCTTTGTTGCTTATGCCACATGGTCTGGCAGCCTCTGTGAGGTGGAAGAATGGGTATTTGGTATAGACTATGATGAGTCCCCCTGTCACTTATTTTGTCTTCCAGTGAGCACGCAACAAGGGTCTTCTACATATACAAAGCTGGATACTAGGTGCTCAAAATAAAAAGACAAAGAAGACATCAGCTCTATAAAACCTTGTAGTCCAGAGGCATATAAGACCCTTAGGGAACCCAAACTTGAATGCAGGAGTGAGGTGGATATGGACACAAGTGAAGCTTAGTCTTGGGAACAGACCTCTGTGCCTGCTCCTGGAAGTAACATAAGCAGAAAAGAGCTCCAAGAACAAGCAGAATCAGCAAGCAGCCCACTCTGGCTACAGACACTCTATCTCCTCCTCCCCCAACAGACACACGATGTAGAACTTAATTATCAAAAGAAGTGAGGTGAGCACTTTCCAAACCTTCCTGTAAGTAGCCTGGGCTGAGTTTGGACTCGTGGAAGTCCTCCCTATCATCACTGCAAGGCCTGGCTGGCTGCACGTCAGCCCCTGGGTCGGGAGGGGGGCATCAGGTCCATCTGATGCTGGTGTGTCTGAAGCAAGGAGAGACGACTGCTGGGTTGGGCTGTGTGTTTCACAGGCATCAATTATAATAGACTCAGACCCCTCCACACACTTTCCCTCTCCCAAGCAGCTTATAATTAGGGAAGGATAATCATGAGCTTAGCAACTCCCAAAAGAGCACCTTCAGAAAGTGCACATGCCCAGCAATATCTGTTAACCCTTTCAGATGGAGAATCAGGATGTGGTCTGCTCTCACTGGCTGCTTTTAAGGTGAGCAATAATAAAACCAGATGGTAGACCTAAATGCCCACAACTGAATTTCCCATGCTACATGAGCAACAACAGTAGGATGTAGCAGAAGGTATGTGGTTCGGAGAACAGGGGTTTGAAGTCAGAGAGTAAAGACAAGATCTTCAGTCTCAGTTTTGCCATTAGTAACTATAAAGCCTGAGCAACTTCCTCAAGATCTTAGACTCTCAGTTTCCTCACCTATAGAATGGGGGGGGGGGTCAAAACTACCTGGTAACGTTATTAAAAAGTCTGTGTAATGTTTATAATATATGAGGGGTGATGTCTACACATAGCAGATAATAAATGACAATTATTATTACTTTTATTAATAAAAATACACTATCACTGTACAAAAAAGACATAAATTCCAAAATCCATATTTTTGCAAAATTAGTATGGCTCAGTTCTTGATGAAACCTCTTATTTTACTCTAAGGTTTCTCAACACTAAAGTAAAAAAGGACATAGGAGCTCTGGTTTGGAAGAAAACTCTTCATTAAGATAATTTAGCATTTCAAAAGAACATAAAATCATTTTTCACTTTGATTTGGAGTTTAGCATTAGTTAATTTCTCTTTGTTCTTCTCCTCTGGTTGTGCTAATGTACCCTTTGTCTGTGTACATTTGTCCAATGCAATCTAAGAAACAATCACCTTAATTGATCGGGCGTTAACCTCTAACAGCTTAAGACATGGGCTCTTTATCTATCGCTCAATCCTTGCTGCAGATGTAATTCCCTATAGTGCTTACATCTTTGTCACCATCACCAGTTGTTCCTTCTCAGAAAAGCATTTCAGTAAATAAATGCTACTGCAAACAAAATAGACCACTTGGTGGAGAGGCCCCACCATCACAGAAAAGCCTAGTTATGGTCTTAGGCTGTGCCTGGTGGTGTATATAATGATAAATTTCATACAGGTGTCACCCTTTTCAAGACCTCGGCAAGGATGGATGGTTTACAGTAGGCTGATCCATCATCCAGGGCAGGTGGCACCCTATTGGAATTTCAGAAATCTGTTCCCAATCACATTCACTGTTGGGTGACTCAGTAACGACCCTATTTGCGGTGCGTTACTGAAAATCAATGTGCCGCATTCAAGGTCAATGTACTGTTAGAAAACTCTTTAAGCACTGATGGATGGATTGTCCTTATTCAGAATAAATGTGAGAAAAAAGTGACAGCTGAGCATCCCACAGTTACGCCAACTTTCAAAGACAGACTTCCTTCTTAAGCGTGCAATGGGATTCCCAGAGGGGTGACCTCACACATTTCCTCTCATTCTCTGTTTTGGGGATGTGTCTGCATTTGTTAGTGTGTGTTCCCTCACAAAATTAAAGCACCAATATCTCAAATCTCTGTGGATATTTTATCAGCCCAATGCTTTAAAATCCTTAGGTCAATTTGGAATCAAAAGACTCAATAGGAGCAAAATCCAAGCCTAGCACAATATGGACTATTTAAAACATCTATCTTTGGAGAATTAATGTGGACAATAATCAAAAGGTAAAAAACTCATTCATTCAGTTTATTTCACAAACATATAATCTTTAAAATGTGTCATCCAATGAACCTGGGTTCAGGGATGTAAAGATGAACAGCCGTGCTCTCTCTACTCCACAAGTTTACAGCCAAGGAAGAGACACAGATGCACAACCAAATTACTAAATGTAATGCAGTGTATGCCTCGTGCACAGCTGAGCAGGGAGAGAGGTGAGTGCATAGTAATATATACAAGTTAAGAGCACACAGGAGGACGTTGCCAATTCTCCCCAGGACCATTACCAATCTGAATAGTTGTGATTAACATTTAGGAAAGTGGAAAAACAAGTAAGCTGGTGTTTGTTCAGTGAATTCTGGTCTCCAGTATATTTAAACATTTTTTAAAAAGATGTCTCCAAAGTGGCAAAATAACTTTCGACAGTAATAGACACTAAGGTTATAAAACAGATCACATTTTATCACTATAACACTTTCCTCCTTATGACCTATTTATCAACCAAGCAGAGATAATACTTGACCAAGCTTCTCACTGTTTCCCAATGGCAAGTTAGAAGACTTTCCTGGGAAAAAATGAGAAAAAATGTATTTTATGGATAGAGAATAACTTTCACTTAAAGTTTGTCTTTTTTCTTTTTTCTTATTATAATTATTAGCTTCCAAAAAAAAAGGAAATATGATTTATTGCCCACATAATACATACAGGCAAGAATTTGGCAGCTACTAAAATAATACAATTGACTTAGGAACTATTTAGAAATGTTTCATATAAACAGCATGGTGATACCAAAGACACCAAGACTAGTTGAAAGGGTAGAGACATTTCCTAGTTCTCAATAATCAAGTTGGATACATCTAATGATATATTTGCAGATTTTCTTCCCTTAATAGGCAGTGACTGAGTCACCTATGATCTCTAGCACATAGAGTCAAAGCTCAATAAAGAGCTATAAATGAATGAATGGGTGAATGAACAGTGAGTGAATGCATGAATTAGATGCATAGATTAGCTATAAGGGAGACAACTATATCTTTCTATTGTATGGAAATTGCCTTTAAAGTTAATTTGCTTAAAAGGTCTTTTTTTTGTGTGTTCAAAGTTTTCTTTACCCAACACTCTAATCTGCATCAATAATTATTCTGTCTGTTTACACCATTTCTCTGGAATGTTCCAGAAATCCCATCTCCTGGTTGGGTCGATCATATAAGAGTTGATAGTTTTGCTGTTTCTACAAACTGAAGGTTCCTGGATTCCCCTCTTTATATGACAACCTAGTTTTCCTGCATTCTAAATCAGATTTATTCCAGAATCTACTCATGCATCCATTAGTCAAGCATTTATTAGCACACATGGCATGCCAGAAGGTATGCTAGGCACTTGGGAGTTAAAGAATAGGTGAGACACCTCCGTGGACACTATTCACAGTCTGGAGCTTATAGGGTTTGAGAGGTAGGTCATCAGACATGTAAATAGATCATTTTAAATACAACATAATAAGAAAAATAGCAAGGGAACTGAACAACACATGAGATGGAATATGAGAATAGCGAGAACAATTTGGGATGATTTCTTGCTAATATAACATCACAGCTGAACTGAGAGCATCTACTGAGAAGGGGTACTCCATGTGGGGAAGAGAAATGGTAAATTCCAGATAAGAAAACCACATTTAAGGAATCCAGAAGTCAGAAAACAGTATGGTGTGCTTGACAAAAGGGGCCTAGTGCAGTTGGGTAAGTTTGGGCAGGAAGTGAAAAGAAGAAAGGCTGAAAGGATAGATTAGAAGTTGATCATAAGAGTTCCAATCTTCATTCACAAGGCGTTAGCATGAAACCTGCACAAAACAGAAAGTCACTAACCATCTTGTCTTTCTGCAATATGGTATAGCATACATACAGAAAAATGAACAGAGAAACAAGTACACCAAGGTTACAACTCCTAGATCCAAAAAGCCAACCACGACCTTTGCTCCCAGAATCCCCTCCCCCATGGCCACTTCCAGTTACTTCATCACAAAAGGTAACACTATACTTATTTTTAATAGCACAGATTAGCTATCTCAGTTTTGTACTTCATGTAAATACAGTTATATCGTGTGTGTTTTTACTCAATATTATGCTGGTTAGATTCATCACGTTGCTCTGGAGAGCTGCTATCAGAGCTATAACAAATAGTGCTGCTTTGAACATTCTAATACATGTCTTTTGGTGAATATATGTACACATTTCAGTTGAGTTCATACTCAAGAGTGTTTAGTTTTAGTAGATAGTATTAAATGGTTAAGTGTGGTTATTCTAACATACTCTTCAATCAGCCATAAAAGGAACTTTCAGTTGTTCCAACTTCCTCAACACAACTACATTTTTTGTCTGCTTGTTTATCCAATTAATGTTGATCTTTCCAACTAGACTGTAAATTTCATGAGGATGAGAGAACCACATGTACCTCTTCTATTTTTAACCAGTGCATCTCTAGTGGCAAGTACTAGAGATGCTTGCTGCATCACAAGAGATACATGCAGAATCAGTGAAATAACCTATATTTTGAACTACTGACTCTATTATGGATGAAAATGAAGACTTAACAGGTGAGATAATATATTAATCTCCATGTTGCACCAAACTACTCAGTGAATTTGGCAAGTCAATCCAAAAGTAGCTAATGTAATGAGGAAGAAGCTATTTTTTTAATTCCAGAAACTTGTTAGTAGGAAACGATTCTTTGTGTTCATCTCCTTTAGAGATATTTTTGCATTGTCTTAAATAGAGCCTATGTCTGCTTTTGTGAATTAATGGTAGGTAAACTATATCAGAGGAAAAATATAAAAGCAATGCAGCTATGTGCCTTACCAGGATTTCATCCCATGTTCACATTCATAGTCATCAATTAAGGAGCTGGCTCTCCGTCCACTGATTAATTTCTACTTGGCCATTGTTAATAATGAGGTTAGAAAAATGTGTTTACACAGGGCAAAATGAAATGAAAGCCACAATATACATACATAAGTTATCATTTAAAGAACGTCAGAGGTGAGAAGGTCGCTATATTAAGCCCAAGACCCTGCTTCCTCTCTGAACCCTGCTTGCCCATGGAGGGACCTTCAGTCCCACATTAGGTTAGTCATACTGAACGATGACGACGCAAGTGCAGACTTGGAATTAGAAGTGGCTTAGTGATGTATCAGTTTGCACCTTCCTAGTTCTGTAAATCTGATTAGTCATCTATTACAGTGCAAAAGATCACCCCAAAAGTTAGCAGCTTAAAACCACAACATTCATTATCTCTTATGGTTTCTGTTGGTTGGGAATTCAGGAGTGGCTAGGCAGTCTTGGTTCGGGGTCTCCCAGCAGTTGCAAGAGGGTGCTGCTGACTTGGGTTAGGATAATCTCAAAGGCTTCTTGACTCTCCTGTCTGGTGCTGGCCTGCGAAGACTTGACCAGAGGAGGGCTGGAGCAGATGGGGCTCACTGGGCACCTCTCTCCATCTCCATGTGGCATCTCCATGCAGACTTTCCAGCATGGTGAGTTTGAGGTAGCTGGACTTCACATGTTGGCTCAGGGCTCCCAAGGTTCATGTCCCATGAGAGAGACCCAGGTAGCACTATTTTGTTTTTCATTACCTATTTTTAAAAGTCATGCAGCTCAAATCAATGCCCTCAACACCACTGATCTCTTGGAATGCTAGAGCACCCACTGTTTTGTCCAGGAGTAGTTGGCAGACTCTGGCAGAATAAAAACTCGGCTATCATTTCCCTGCCTTTGAAATTCCATTTATTATAAAATAGTCTAATAAAGTGGCCTATGTTCTGTTTTTTATTACCTTTCATGAAACCTCAATTGTCCTTAAATGTACCAATATTTTTATTATTATATTCTGTAGCCTTTATAATCATTATGTGAATTTTGCATTGGTATACCCATTATATAGATATAGATACCGAGGACAGAAGAGTTTAGGAGAGATATACGCCTAATGATAATGCCTGAATATGCATCTAAAATGACATGCAGCACTTTTCATTTGTCTTGTGTAGTTTTCAAGGTCTACATAAGGACAGTGCTATAGCCTTCCCCTGAGCAAGCATGTAAGGCCAGAGGTGCCTTTTAATGCTTCCCTGATTGCATTTCCTTATCTTTTCTTTGCATCATTTAAACACATTTATGTGCACATTTGTTATATAAATTCTGATCATAAAAATAATGCATGCCTATTTTCCACAATTTAGAAGGTGTAAGTAAGTTTAGATCTAAAAATAAAACCCATTATTTCACCAACCTAAAATGATAGCTTAGATATTCTTTTTTTTCTTTCAGATATATATTCACACACACACACACACACCACACACACACACTCACATACACAAATGTTTTACACATATAATATATGCCTATATTTCAGTATCATAAAACATTCCCCCATAAAGTTGATTTTTAATAGTTGTTAAATAATTCCACTGTGTATATGTAACCCAATTTATGCAATAATTAACCTTCCTTTTTAAAAGGACAGAAGACCACAATGTAATTCTCATGATATCATTAATTACAGTTTCTTGTTAAAACTCTCATTCCATTTTTTGGTAAAAACCAACTAAATCCTTTAGCTTAGAATATGATCTCTTAGCCTAATGAGGTTATATATATTCTATCTATAGGCCATAAGACATTGTAGCTAGAGGGGCTGGCAGAAATCATGAACCTCAACCCCTTATCACATATGCAGAGAACTAAGGCCCAAAGAGAAGAAAGGGGTCTTGCCAAGGTCAACAGCAAAATCTGAGACTTCGAGAGGACAGATTATTGCTACAATATTCTAGAAGGAGGTATCTTTTCCATTCCTTTAGTTCTTCAACATACATTTATCACGTGCCCTGTAGGCCCCAGGCACTACATATAGAGCAAGGAAAGACACAGACATGCCTCCTGCCCATGGAACCTCGTCACCACATCCCCTTCTTCCACACCAGAGGTTTCCAAAGAGTTTTCTGAGCACATGGCCTACATCCCTCTGTCTGAGGCCATTTTCCAGCTTCAGGAAGTGATGAACCTTCTTGCTGTGTAGGCTAATGTGTCTGAGAATTAACTTTCCAGAAGTGACCCATTCTGGGTGACTCAAGGATAGTTAAGACTTGGTGAATGGATGCACCAGCTTTCTTGCATCCCCTACTGGCAGTGGAGTCATTGCAAGGCATGTTCCACACAGTTTCTAGTAGGTCCCCAGTGGCATGGAGCCTCAATGGCCCCCAAAGAACCCAACCTTGTCTTGCTCACAGGGCTTCCTGGGATCACCTCCCCAGATGATGACAGAAACAAGGCAAATGCAACTACAAACTGCTCTGCTCTTAAGTTATTCTGATGGCTTTGCACTGGAAACTTTATTGAGTGCAGAAAATGAAATATAGACTTAATCTAGGAAATAATATATTTTTCTTTGACCTAGGAGCCACTTGCACTGAAATCCTTGTCTAAGGCTCTGCTTCTGAGGGAAATCCAAATCAAGACAAGCTCATACCAATGTTTAGCATGTACACTCCAAAAAATATATTATATGATAGTATCAAATAATAGAGCAGGGAAACTCTTCCAGTTACCTCTTGCTATATAACGAACAAAACTTAGTGTCTAATAATCATAATTATTAACATCTCTTATGGGTCTGGGGTGGACGGACTCAGCTGAGGGGGGGTTCTCTCTTGGAGTACTTCTGTAGATATAGTCAGATGGTAGCTGAGACTGTAGTCACTTTTGGATTGGAGTTCCCTGGCATGGGAACCAGTGTCTAAATGGAGATTTTCCACATGGCTAGTTTGGGCTTCCTCCCAGCATGGAGGTTTCCGGCCAGACTTTTTATATGGTAGACACCTTCTCATAGCACCTAATCCAAGAGACACCCAATGCAAGTGGTCAATATTAAGAGTTGAGCCCAGAAACCATCACAAGTCTCCTTTTCACCATATCCTGTTGGGCAAGCAATCACCAAGAGTGCCCAGATTCAAGAGAGTACACATAGACCCCACCTTCCAATGGAAAGAGTGTCAAATAATTTTATTAGTACGTGGAAGTGGTAGGAGGGTGTGGCTGCATCTTTTTGCATAGGAGATATCTTAGGTAAGCCTTGAAGAATGTAGGAGAAAGCCGCTGATGGGTTGGGGAAGAGCATTCTAGATAGAGAAAAGTATGCAGATACTCAGCATTATAAGGACTTGAAAGATAGCCAGGGTGGCTGATGGTGGCAAGCCCAGAGGACATAGCAGAGGGCCTACTGGGGCTGGGCCATGTAAGGGATGTTAACTATTTTAGTTTGTATTTTAAGAGAAATCAGAATCGAAGGGAGAGGATTGTAGTCTGATTTATATATTTTTAAAATCTCTCTAGCTCAGTGACACTCAAAATGTGAGCCTCAGATCAGTGCCACACTGCAAAGTCTGTTTCCAGACCATGAAATGAGCACAAAAATGGAGCGCAGGCATTTAAAAACTCCCATGGCGTTTGACTGATGCAATATCCGAGCACATTTTTATTGTATTTCTGTGCATTTTACAAGAATGTTGGTCCACAATACACTGGGGGAAAATACCTTGTCTTTTATCACAGATGGTTTGTACAACTTCTCTGGCTACTGTGTGGTAGGCCACTGGCAGACGGGAGGTGAGTGGGAACACTATTATGTTGGGGACAGTGATGTGGGCAACTGTCATGGAGGTGGGGAGAAGGGACAGACTTAAATGAAGTCTTGATGAAACTGACAGACTCAGCGAAGAAAGAGAGGAGGGTTTCCAGGATGGCACCCTGGTCTGTGCTTAGAGACAGGTTTATCCACGGTGTCCTGCAATGAGAGCTGAGTGACAGGGGAAAGACAAGAGAACTCAGCTCTGAATTGCTGTGCCTCTGCCATCACAAGTTTTTTATGGAAACTTCTAATGGTCATTGAAAAGGAAGTACGTCCTTAAGGCTAAGACACATTATCTTTTATTTTAATTAGAAGCCACCTACAATACTGAAACAAGTCAACATAATTCACTTTTTTAATCAAAGAGAATTCTTTGAGAGCAGAAGAGATATAGCATCCAAATAAATGAGTTGTAATTTTCTTAATGAACTAAGTCATCATGAATCACTGTGTGGAATCACCCCTGTGCTGTAGAGCCTGTGACATTTCCAACAATGCGACACTATTTGGTAAATATTAAAGACTGCTAGAGAAAGAGGAGAAGAAATGACCTTTCAATCTATATGGAGCATGTTAATTACTAAAAAGGCGGTAATCGGTTGTAAAGAATTGTCCTGCTGTCGTCATCACTGGAACACGCACCCGCCTTTTGGTTATGAATTATCCTTAGAAGAAATATGGACACATGACATTTACATTTGCAGTATCGTTTAGCATAAGTATGCATTCTTATTAAGGCCTTTGGGTCCTACACAGTCTTCAATATGGGTATGTTTTTAAGCTCAAATGTATTTTCAAGTTTTCTCTGGGAATCCACCAAAGAGGCAGTATAATGCCATGGGGAGAGAACTGAAGTGGAGTCCTATGTGTGTGTGTGTGTGTATGTGTGTGTGTGTTTAAGATTTTATTTATTTATTTGACAGAGAGAGATCACAAGTAGGCAGAGAGAGAGAGGGGGAAGCAGGCTCCCCACTGAGCAGAAAGCCAGATGTGGGGCTTGAACCCAGGATCCCGAGATCATGACCTGAGCCAAAGGCAGAGGCTTTAACCCACTGAGCCACCCAGGCGCCCTGAGTCCTATATGTCTTATCTTGAATCTTAAACTGCCATTTACCACCAGTGTGATCTAATTGAATTGTACCTAACCCAGAATGTACCAAACTTATTTGATCAAAGAGGCCTTTTTATTGCATTACACCACTTGATATTCCAGTTTTGTGAAATTCATGGCATTACGGTGGTTCACAGAATAGGAATTTCGAGTCTTGAGCCTGGGTTGGTGTCCCTGCTCCACCATTTACTAAATATGGACATAGAACCTCTGTGACCATTGCTTGCTTGCTTTGTTAAGTGGGAATGAAACCCTTTACCTAGCAGGATTGTTGCTGAAAAGAATAAAGACAGTGAGGAAAAAGCATGTAGAGTGGTTGGCACAGAACTAGGCAAATAACACATCTTAGTAGATAGCAGCCATGTTTCAGTTTTTTGTACCCTCTGTGCCTGGCACATAATATAATGCTCATGGCCTGTCCAACTACTTCTAGGAAGACAGTGTGGGCGTTTAGGATCCAAGATCTTGGCCAACAAGAATCCTAGTCTCCTGAGGTCCCTTTCTAAGGCCCTTTCATTCTAGAGTATGATTTATCCATGCTGGAAGAGTCTCCTGTATAGTTTAAAGAGGTAAAAGGAGAAAGGAGTGAAACTAATATTAAAGTAAAACCAAAGTTGTAAAACTAAAGAAGACAAGAGAAGGAGAGGAAGAAGGGAAAGGAGGAGAGGCATTAATGATAGAAAGAGAGGGAGAAAGAAGGGAGGAAGGATGGAGAGAGGGAAAGAGAAAGAGAGGGAGGAGGAGAGGGAGAGGGAAGAAGGAAGGAGGGAGGGAAGAAAGAAAGAAGTAAGGGAGGAAAGGGTCCATTGTAGATAGGAATTAAGTCTCCAAAATAAGTCCAAGACATAGGAAACTGCCCTTTGACTAACAACAACTGAAGCATAATTTAGCAGCTTAGAACTGTTCACTGCGGAACTGGATTTGTTCAATCCTGACTCTGGCCCTTATGTATGAGGTGACCACAGATGAGTTTACCTAAACTTCATAAGCCTCAGTTTCCTTATCGTTAAAACAGGGGAAATAATTCTTTTCTTTTAGAGTAGTTAAAATGAGGAAACAAAACAACACACATAAAACACTTAGTCATGTGCTTCTTGGCCCATGATACCATGTCATTGATAAGGGTCAATACATGATTCTCATAGCCAGGCTATAATTTGTGGTACTTCCAGAACTGGAAATCTTGGGGTCAGCTCAGTACCAAGAAATAAGATGGTGCAGAGGAGAAAATGAATGAGTGAACTAAATTCTTGTGGAGTGGGAACCAGTTTATAAATGTGGAAGCTCCTAGAATGAACACCAAGAATGAGAGATTTTACAAAGTGTGGTGGATTCCTTGGATGCAGTAAAAAAGGATAGTATTAGGTGTGTTTCCTAACAGCAAATTGTATAAAGATTGGAAGGAAAAATAAACATATCATTAAACCACTATATAAGACCAAGTATGTAGGCCAGAAGAAGGTGTCATTTAACAGAACTACTAGCCATGTGAAGTGCATGTCTTTTAAAAAAAAATGAACATGGATGTCTATGGAAGAAAAACTAGAGGGTGTAGGCTGCAGAGGAAGAGAGGCTCCCTTTGGCAATCAATTCAATGAATACAGTCAAAATTGATTTCTCAAGATCTGAAAATGTGACAGAAATGAGCAAACTTCTGTGTATGAACTCGGGAATTTCAGATATAGGGTGATTAAGAAAGAAACTCTGCTTGCCTTTAAAATTTTCAGGAGTGTTGGGACATACTAAAAATGTGTAGAAAAACGTGGGTTTCAGGAAAAAGTGTGGGTTTAATCAAGAAAAAAAAGATGGTACATGGTATGAAGGGGAACAAGCTGGAAACAGAAAAGAGATATGAAAACCTTCTGAAAATAGTGTGTATCTACAATAAGCAGCAGCATTCAAATCAAAGGTGGCAGTACTGGTAAAAAGATACAAGTTACAATGATTTTAAGTGATGAAATGAGCCCACCTTGAGAGGTAGTGAGCTCTGCATCACTTGAGGTATCAAAACAAACGATCTCTCAGGAATGTTGAAGAGGGAATGACTTCACTGAACAGAAGTGTTAGGTTCAATCACCATCCCCCACAGTGCTCATCGAAATACTGTTACAGGATTTTCATAGTTATTAGAGGAAAAAGTAGAGAGAGGATAATTTTCTGGTTAGGTAATTAGGGGAACCACTAAATTAACCTAAGTTAAACGTGTCACCCATCTTTAGCCCTGACCATCTCCAAGAGGGATGTTGGGATGCATCACTTCCAAGAGTACAGTAGAAACCTTCCAAGAGGACCGATATCATGCTGGGGGCAGAGGGAGAGAGGTGTGATGAAATGAGCTTTACATGATCTCCAAATTATTTTCACTTGAAGACTCCATGAGTCCATGTGAGAAACCACATTAACGTTCCTGGCTGTGGTCAAATTTAAGGAGTACATTGCTAGAAAAACCAAGAGTACAAATGTCATAGCAAAATTAGGGACCACTGTCTTAGAGATAAGGGGTAAGAATGAGGGGGAAATAAAGGTGCTGACCTTGTAGGGATGTCTCTGAGTGACTGAAAAGCAAACAGAGTGGTGGGGATAAGATTTAGGGTCAGATTACAGATAACTTATATGTTGTTAATAGAAAAAAAAAAAAAAACCTGGACAATGGCAGAATTAAACAACAAAACGAGAGCCAGAAAGAATGGGAAGGACATGAAGTAGTGGTGGATGTGGGTGTGTCTTTTATTTTTAAGGATGAGATGTACCTGGCCTGAGGCCAGACCAATGTGGATATAGTCAACTTCCTTCCCGATGGGAAGAGCTCCTCAGGAAATCCATCCAGAAGGCTTTACAGGAAACATGGATTCAGACAGAGATTGTCTCTTAGCACATTGGGCCTGATGAAGTTGCTGCCCTCTCCCCTCATGGAGGCAGGGCTATTTGGAGAACTGAGATCAGTATACATCTCCCTAGACTAAAAGACTTGTGAAGAGCAGATTTGGTCTCCACTTCTCTGTTTCCCCAGTCTTGGGGAAAGTTATGACACTTTCCTAATGTCAAGTACCACACTTTCTAATCCCCTCACCCTCTCCGGAGGGCCATAAGCACTTCTTGCTAGGAGTTGCTTTGTCACTGCATTTCCAACAGGGAACCAATACCCCTAGAATTTGAGCTCCAGCAGCTCTTTCTCAACTACATCTCACTAAGATCTTGCCTTCTTCCCCTTTTGAACTTTGAGTTCTCATGGTAGCGTTCCAGCTAGTACCTGATGAGCAGAAAGTTCTACTCCCGCCCTTTGTTTTAGGAGCTGCAAAGTCAAATCTGAAGGAGTACAACAGAGATGCAGCTCTTTTCAATGAGACATACCTATCCCTTCCTGTTGTGACCCTGCCTGATGCCTGCTTGGCCACCTCTCAACAGCCTTCATCTAGAACAACCTCATATTTCTCAACAAATCCACAGCATAAGAAGTCACTTTATAGCCCTTCAGTATGTCTGGAAAGCTTAGAGCCAAGAAAAAAAAAAAAAAAAGGGAAAAAAAAGCGTTGGGCACAAGCAATTTAAAGCTCAAAGTTCTAATCTGGAATTGGTATATTTATCCTGGTCTTTAATTATTAATGTTGCTTTATTGATCTGATACCTAAAACGCAAACAAGAAAAACTGTTCAAACTAATTATTGTGGGCTTTCTACCTTTTGGGGCTTCTCTACTAGTCTTCGAATCTAAACCTTTTTTTCCACCAATCAATGGGGTTTAATTCATTAACAAGTTATAGTGCTTTGTTTAGATGGCTTGGCAATCCCCCCTCCTCACCCCTGAGGAACAGGAAGTGTAGTATATCTCATCCCTGGCTGTAGTTACATGGCCTATATAAATGTATTTCCCTTGGAATTTTAAAACCAAATTTATCAAGCTCACTTTCTGGTATTCTGTACCCAGCAGTCACCCTATACTCTACAAAAAGTCTGCACATTCCTTGATCTTATTACAAAGACATGATGTTATTAATGAATTTTATATACTAGAGCAGAACTGGATTGTCATGGAGACATGAGGTCACTGTGCCACCTGCTCATACCTTTTCACTGGGTGAGTCAACGATGTCAGTTTGCTAGAGATGTACTCTGGGTACTACTAAAGGATGGGGAACCTGATGGGTTAAAGCAGGGTTTTACTTGTGAGGGTCATTTCCTATTGGAGCACCAGCCTAACTTGATTCATGAACATGGCTCTAGACCCTGTCCAAGGCAGCTAGCTCCTTGCCCTCTTGTGCTCTTGGCTAAAAAAGAAAGAGCAGATGAAAGTATGCCAAGGTCTTCACCACCAATATAAAAACAACTCTAATTCCTTTGCATGGATTATAGGAAATAAACAAGTTAATTAGGCATTTATTTACTTAGATCAATGCAAGACACTGTGAGCACTTCATAAATACGTGTAGAATGAATAAATGAATGCTAACTGTCAGATTCTTTGCCATCAAGGAAACTTGCAACCCAATAGGGACGCAAACAAAGATACCAATGACCCATCCTCCCTCTCGCTTATGTGATCCCAAAGGATAATATATGACATTATCTGGCTCCACACATTCCTCCAAACCCTTTGGAATATAACTGTGTGTTCTGTTTGTATTATCTTTTGTGCAACAAGGACCATTTGTTAAAATTCTCAGTGGAAAGGAGGAGGACTAACATTTATTCTGTTGGTTAAATTATCTGCGTGCCCTGGGGAAATCATTATGTTTAACAGACTCAAGGTGCTACAAGAAGGTCTGCACTAACAGGGTAGAGACAGATTTTTCCTTGGCTTGAGGATCTTACCAAGAGTTCAGAAAAACAAGTCAAGCTGATACGAACCACATGTAAAATATGATACAGCTTTTAATTTTACATGACCCTACTCTTTGGACATAGTATACACAAAATCCATAATTCTTCAATGCCCACATTTCTAATAACACTATTCAGATAGTCTGAAATAACACTTTAATGATTTTCAAAAAATATTTCTAACTCTCTGTTCAATTTTATCACCTTTCTTTCAACAATTCAATTTGGGTCTGAAGAGTGAACAGAGGACTGAAACAGAGGACTGAAAAATTCAGCTATTTTCCTAAATATATATATGAAGGAAACATCTAGAAGACTGGCAGACTTTTTCAGATGTATGGCATGATTAAGTAGAGGCAGAAGTTGAAAATATTATATGTATGTTTGATATTATGCTTATACATAAATTTAAAAAGTCTTCCAAATATTAAAATCTTCTAAAATGACACAATGAAACATGACTGAAATTGATTATGTGTCAGTTTTAATTAGGAAAAAATAATACTTTAAAATTTACATATTTATTTGAAAGATAATATTCTTTAAATATTGTTCTGTAATTATTTTGCTATTATAAATATATAGTAATGTTTCAGAGGATATATTTCCTTTGTGGTGCCTGGCAAACTAAACAGAATTTTACATAGTTATATGGAGAATGGCTATGTCTTTCCTTCAAGATATATGACAGCCATAAAAAATCCCAGGAGCCCAGATGATGTCATATATAAGACTAATTAACACACCTACAGGATAATGTATGTTATATGGTCTTTAAATTTTTATTAAGGTCACTGTGAAGTATAGCTTAAAACTAATGATGGCGAAGACTTTGGGCTCAAACACCACCTGTGGGAGTGAGGAATAGCAGTGGAATGGCTTCGTGAAAGTGAAAGGATATCCCTCAACTCTTTGTCACAAAAGCTCATCATCCCTGAAAAAAAGTGCCTTCCAAGGGAATGAGACATCAGAATCATGGGGATTGTCAGGTGGATGAATAGAGAGATGGCATCCAGTTAGAAGGAAGATCATGCCAAAGGCATGGATGCGTGATAGTTCATGACACACCTAGAGAATTACCAGTATTTCAAAACAGAAGGTGGCAAATGGTGCGAGATAAGGTGGCAGGAAGATAGCAAAATAAAAGCCATGGTGTTTGGATTCTGATAGTGAAGAAGGTTGTGGCAGAGATAGTGGTGATCACTTCTCATTTTATCCACTCCCCTCATTTCTTCACTCTTGCATTTAGGGGCAGCCCTGTTACCAGATCTGGCCAATAGGCTATGGGCAGATGTGATGACTGTCACTCCTAGGCTGAAATTAACAATAGGTGGACCTGAGTCCCCTCTGTCCCCTTCCTTGTCCACTTCTCTCTTCCCAATAAAAACCCACAGAGCCTCCTCTAATAGAGAAGGCAAAGCCATGAACACCCAGTAACCACAGGGAGGGAAGTTATCCTGGAGAGTTGCCTGCACCCACAGCCGACTTAACATGAGTAATAAATAAGTCTCGGTTAGATCAAGTCACCAGGATTTTGGTACACTCCAGCCTACTCCATCCTGACTAACACAGGGAGACTCTTAAACATTATAAAATAGGATTGACAAGGTTAGAAAGTCTTATTAGGAAGATTTTGTGGCTGACTTGAAACAATTGAATTATTCCGAGGAACTATGAACCTAACATTTACTGGCATTGTCAGGGGACCAGTCCTTTATAAGGATAGATTTTCTCATTTGATTCTCATAACTCTTTGAGGTTGGTGTTACAGTTCTTATTCCCATAATTTGCACAAGATCAAGAGATCATGGTGGCACTGAGATTCAAACTCAGTCTGTCTGACTTGAGTATCAAACCCTAAGCCCTTCAGTATAACTGGAGTTGATTTCCTATCAGACTGGGCTGTCACTGATGTCCCTGAATGCCTTAGGGTCAAGCATGTTAGAATGAGAACATAGGCTCCCCTTTAATTGGCACAGTCCTTGAAAATAGATACAGCATCACACAGATACACAGACACTCACGCACGCGCGTGCACGCACACACACATACACACACATTTCCAGGTGATCTTCTTTGGAATGATGGTCTTGTCCAATCCTCCCACAAGCCCACGTGATTCATGCCAGAGCTGCTCATGGTGGATTTGGTGCAGCTGCCACACAGTAGACACCTTCTTTCACAAGGACTAAGGAGATTGGTATGAATCAGTCAGAGTGTCAGGCACAAAGGAGGAGACAAAGGAGGCTGAACCCTGAGGACTGTTTTAATGACCCCACTGAAGTCTCAATGTTACCCAAATTTGCTAGCCAGGCACAGGCTACCAATCTTTTCACTGGAATATACTGACAGGCATCTATTAGGACAGTTGATTTGACTCAACCCTCAACAATTTTTAGGTTTTCCTGTGGCTCAATGTCACATTGAATCGACGTGGACAGACTCCTCATTCTCTCTGGGTTCTGTGTCCCATCCAAGGACCCTTCCTCCTGTTCTGCCTGCCTGAATCTCTGTTGTGTCTTCCAATTATCCTAAAGTTTTGTAAAAACAAAGGAAGCACAATTTCATTAGCTGTCTCCCCACCCCCCATGGTTAAATCACTATAATAAGTGGTTATTCTGATTAAGCATAAGACTTACTTAGAAACTTTATTAAAATGAAGATTCCAGTCCTCTCCAATCCCTAGAGATTCTGATTCATGTCTAAAGTGAGATTTACAAATAAGCAGGGTTATTTTTTTTGTTTTGTTTTTAAGATTTTGTTTGTTTGTTTATTTAGAGAGAGCACGAGCAGGGGGAGGCACAGAAGGAGAAGGCAAGAGAGAATCTCAAGCAGAGTCTGTGCTGAGCCTGAAGCATGACTTGGGGCTCCATCTCATGACCATGAGATCATGACCTGAGCTGAAATTGAGTCAGACACTTAACCAAATGAGCTACCCAGGTGCCCTTACAAATCAATGTTTTTAAGATGAAACAAATAAAGGCCACACAGATAGGTCATATTTTGTGGCATAAATTACCATCTGTCAGACCCCTATGCTGGTCACTAACAATATTCTGTGTACCTGACCTCAGAACGTTTATCATCTCCTGGGAATACAGAAATGAGATCCAATAAATTGCAACACAGAATAGTTGATATTTAATCAAAGTGTCCTCTACCTGATTCATTCTACTGTTGGCCAGAGTGAGGATCACTAACAGTAGAAGCTCATCTTTGCTCCTATTTAGCTAGCACTGTGGATAGAGAAGAGACCTCTGGCATCTGAAGAAGTAGGTTCTCTCCCATATCTGTTATCTCTAAGCTGTGACTCAAAATAGCCACTCTCACCTACTGTCACCAGGCAAAGAGTTTGACCCTCTTCCTGGACCATGTATCATAAGGTCAGCCTCTAGTGATAGCCCTCAGAATCCCATGGCTCATTTCCCTCTGCATAATGCAAACTCTTTGAGATGGGTGATGCTTTTCAAAGTAACCTTCTCTGAGGAAGAAGCAAAGTACTGTTGGGTAAGAACAAAACTATAAACAAATCATACAAAGGAACAAAGAAGGACTAAAATTGAAGATTGTCAAGGGGCTGCCAACCCCAGTGGTTTATAGCTCTTGAGTGGCAACGGGAAGAAAGATAATACATTTGAATCCATATCTTTGTCCTTACATTTTCATTTTCTTCTGGCAACCACTAATTTCTACCCAGCTCAGGGGGCACCTCCTCTGGGGAGCATTCTTTTATCCCACCCATTTCCCAGACTAGGTTCCAGAGCTTCCTTGGGCCATTGTTATATCTCCACTCACACTGTCCTCTAGCTCCTTGTCCTTTTGATGTCATGTTTGCTTATTTGTCTCTCTTCCCTGATTGTCTCTCAATCACTGGAGGGCAGGGGCTGCATCTATGTCATTGCAGGTTCTCAATTCAGCTCTGTTGTTTGAATCAATGAATGGAACTTCTGCATGGAGTTTTTTCATGTTTTTTTTTTTTAAATATAGTCACAGTGGCAGGGTAGACAGTTTGCCTACTTGACTTATTTGAATGCTAAAGCTCAGAAGTTTGAAGGGGTTTTCATAAAGTCACCTCACTAAATAAAGACAGGTTTGAAATTAGGTTGGTCTTACTTCAAAGTCCATCATCATCCTGCCCTGCCCCTCTGTCTCAGGTAGCAGACTCTGTCTCCAGGGGCCTGGGGGATCCAAGATGGCCCACTTCTGTGCAAGCTTGATGAAGTAAGTGATGCAAAAACATCCCTTGGCATGAAGAAGGGAAATCAAGTACTGTGGCAATAATCTAGATTCAGGCAAAAATAAATAGACGTCACCCATAGGAGCTCATTGGTCTTTGAATTTATTTTGATCACATTCTTAGATTGTTAGATTTGTCTCTGAAAGTTCCTATTCATACTATGGTAGAGTTCTAAATAAGGTATTTTCCTTTCCTATTTCCTTGAGGATATTCTAGAAGATTAGCTTCTCTGAAGATGCCAATGACCGCTTGGAATTGGGACATTCTTATTTAACTCAGTTCCTCAGCCATCTGTCTAGTGTAGTGAGTCTTCTTGTAATTCCTCTTTTAACATGTGTTCTTGTTTATGTTATAACTTTTGAACTTTTCATTTGAGAAGTGCTTAGCAATCTACAGGTTTTCTCTTTTACCCCAGTTCCATTACTAGCATTGTCCTTCAGGGATATCCCCTGTGAAACACCATCATGTTAGCCTGGCATTCCCATCTGCCCAAGTGGCAGGTTTGGTCAGCCCTTCACACCTCCAAGTTAAGGTTATCATATGTCACTAGTCAGGGGCTATAGGAAGAATCCATAGGCTTGAGAGTGCTGTGTGGTGGTAAAGGAGCATGAGCAGACTATAAGAAGCTTAGAAAACCCTCATCTTCCACACAAGTGAATACAGAGAACACTGTGGGTAAGATGAGGTTGGCAACAGTACTAGGTAGGGAACTGGTGCCAAGAAGATACTTAGGAGTTCATATTAGGCCTCCTGCCCAAATGGCCAATGGATCTGAAATTGCGCACATAAAGCAAGAACTTGGCACAGGATTTGAGGTGATGAGTGTGCATGATGCCTCGGTTTGTACAAGGGAGGGAGGCTGATGGGAAAAGTTTCAAGTCATAGATCTAGACGATGTCTGGGTAAGTCTCATGGAGCCAGAGAGTGTCCCAGCCTAGGACTGCAGTGGTTTTCTTGCAGAGAGTAAATAAATATGCTGCCAATACTGTATTGAGAGAGATGGAAAGAGATCCATATGAGAGAAAAGCACTTAGAAGCATCTCATAGTTGGCTAGACCAATGTTCTAGGACTTCAAAGGTTTGATGAGTTGTACACAACAACATTGATAAGTATTTGATGAGTGGAGGGCACATTTTAGTCTATCCTTCATCTTACCTCATCTTGGGGAGACAGATTAAGATGTCAAAGATGGGAAGTTAGGGGAGAGAAATATTTTAAGTGGGTATAAATCACTATGTAAGATTCTTTACTTCAATTATCAAAATGTATTTTCATAACAGACTTATCATGTAATGTGATTAGGCCAATTAGGGCCAGGGCTAGGAGTGAGGGAGGCACTAGCTTCAAGTACAAAATTTAAGGTGGCACCCCACATTTGCACAACTTAGTCTCTTACCTTCTCCTAATCCTGATCCTGTCAGATCCTGTCTTTATGTAAAATTCCGATTTTTTTTATCATGGATTTTTTTGTATTAATTTTGAGTTTTATAAATAACTGCATTAAGTATTTTTTTTTACCTTGATTACAGAGTTTTTGATGCCCCTTAAATTTTGCACCTGAAGGGAATGCCTCACTCACCTTACTATAATCCTGGCCCTGAGGTCTCTTCTTCAAATCAGGAAAGTAAGGATCAGGTAGTATCTGGCCTTTGCCCAAGACCATGTGTCTATTCTATACAAGAGATTTCAAACTCAGAAAGCCCTGACTCTGAAGCCCCGCTCTTTCCATCCTCTGTTGTCTCTGCCAAATAAGCTTATCCACTACCACTTGGGCAGGTAGGAGCACCAGGCAACACAATGGTATTGCCAACAGGGATGTCCCCAAAGGACAATGCCAGTAATGGAAGTGAGGAGAAAAAGAAGACAGATGAATTGCTAAACCCTTTTCAATGGTTATAATATAATAAAGATCTAATGTTCAACAAGAATTGAAATAAGATCCTTTGGACAGATGGCTGAGAAACCTACTAAGTTAAACGAGAATTTCAGAATACCAAGTGATCACTGACATTGCTAAGAAGCCATTTTTCTTGAACTTAAGGAAGTAGGGAGGGAAAACATTGCATTTGGGACTGTTGCATGCTATGAATGGGAACTTCCAGAGACAACATCTAACAAATGATGTGTAACAGTGATTAATGAGAATTAGGCATGTAGTTAAAATAAATTCCAAGACCAATGAGCTCCTGCAGACGACATTATTAATTTTTATGGAGTATGACCATTCATTGCCTTAGTGGGAAAGAGTTATGTTAAGAGGTTGGACTTTACCACCTGCAAATGTAATGCTCAAACAGCATTAGGCTGCCAAATACCTATTGTGCTAGTTAAATGATTAAACTTTTAAAAATGTTTCTGTCTCCCCCATTGGCCATAAACTCAATGAGGGCAGATGTTATGTTGACTTTGTTTACTCTTTTATCTTTCACACATAGTAAAATGCTTAATAAATATTTTTGAATGAATAATGAAATTCCCATGAGATGTTTCTATTAGAAGTTAGGCTGTATTTTAGACCCAGCCTCCTTAATTCACATTCACATTTATACTCTCTGAGCTCAAGCATGCAGGCTTTTATTTGGTCTTGGAAGAAGGCACAGTTACTCCTGTCTCATATCACTGGCATATCCTCTACTTTCTGTGATTTCTGATTTTCCTGTGTCTGGCTTGTTTCAGCTCTCTAGACTTAGTTGCAGTGTCACTTCCTAAAAGACCTTCTCTGACCAGCCAGTTTGGGGAAGGGTTTTTTCAGCCCCTTCTCCTCCCTACCCATCACCCAATTCCATTTCTTCACATTTCTTCCTTTCTGAAAATATCCCATTCTTCTATTTGCATTCTTGTTTATTTTCTGATTTGCTCACTAGAGAATCTTATCTCCTTAAGATACAGAAATCATTGGTCTTGCTCATAACTGACAAGGTAGAATAGCTTTGGAAGCACTTGATAAATATTTGTTGAATGATTAAATGAGTTGATGGCTGAATGAAAATTATGCAGTCTTCTACTGTGTCTTACTAAAGAATGAGGTAGAATGAGTATGAACAAATCTTCAAGACACATTAGGAGGCAAACCAAAAGGAGAAAAAGATACATAGAATAACCCAATTTATTTTCAAGTTTGATGATATATGTATTTATCCCTACAGAGTCACACTCTTGAGCTGACCTGATAAAGTTCACACAAAAAGCAGTATGAAGAGATAATTATGCTTAATGGAAACATACATTTTTGACTTGGATCAGGCCAACAAGTGACTCTTCCCAAACTAGGGAAGGGAATGAAATGCGGATCATGGTGGAGAGCCTAGAGATAGAGCTATCTTCTCATTTAGCAAGTCTAGCACAGTGCTGCACACATAGGAGCCATTCAGTATTTGTTCACTGGATGAGCAAAATAAGCTAATCAAAAACAAGTGGTGAAGAATTATATGCATCACATTGGAAAGAAGCACTGTCTCTGAGAAATCATATGATGGAGCCTATATGGGATGTGAAGTTTGGGTATTTGCACCTCTAAGGAACAGAAATTTCCACCAGTAGTAATGAAAGGTCACTACTGGAGGTCATTGGGAAGCAGATTCTGAAATGGAAATTTATGTACAGAAACCTTATTAGGGAAAACTCTCAGGATCAACACATTCACTGGGAATGAAAGAAGCAGGATCAGGCAAAGGGAGAAGTGGAGCTGAGAGGCAGTAGTAATGGAGGCTTCAACCAACCTCTCAGGATCTGGGATCACTCTTGAGAGTTGCCTTGAATTGGGACAAGTGAGCCAGCCCTTTATACCAATGCTTCTACAAGTTATTGGATGTGAGTTGCCTTTAGGCAGGAACTGTGGGCTTGGACAAGGCAACCTTTATCAGCCAAGGGCAATTCCCAAAGAGGCAATGGTTCTGGCAAATAGACAAATGAATGCCTGAATGCTTCAGTACGGAAGGAGGGTCTAATGGTACAACACTGTGTTAACTACCCCACTAATCCCAATTCATAAAACATATATAATAATTATCTCAAGAATATGGATGTTAATAGACAGAAGTTATTATAGGAGCTCCCAGGTTAATGCCTGAGTTTAGTAACTCTGAACTAAGTATTATAGTGCTACCATAAAGCGCCAATCAAGATAATAACAACAACAATAATAATATTCATTAACCCATTCAATATTTATTGAGTCCCTACTAAGTTCTAGGCATTGTTCTAGAGGCTGTGGATAGAGAAGTGGAAAAAACAAAAACAAAGAAAAAACAATAGATGAACATATCTGCCCTATTTAAACTTATATCCTAGAGAGAAGATACAAGATGAATATAGCTAGCTAGATGGATGGATGGATGAATAGCTAGATAGGACAATGGATGGATGGATGGATGGATGGATGGATGGATGGATGGAAGGATAAATGTATGGACAGAATTAATCTGAGATTGCAAAAAGCACCATAGAGAAAATTAAAGCGGAGGAAAGAGTGAAGAAACACTGAGACAAGAGTGAAATTTCCGTGTTTTATGAGTAGGATAGAAGATCTCCCTCAAAAAAGTAGCTTTTGAGAAAAGCCTTGAAGGCAGTGATCTAGCCATGTATACACCTGGGGGAAGATGTTCCTAGCCAAGAGAACAATAATAGCTAGCATTTATTGAAAGCTCACCATGTGATAGAAACCCTGTAAAGTACTTTACAAATTATATCTTGTTTAATCCTTCAACAGCTAACATTAGTTCTCTTTGAGAAAACTGAGGCCTACAGAGATTAAGGGACTTTTTTTTCCCAAGGCCACTCAGCAAGTAAGTGTAGGAGCCAGGATTCAAATCCAGTGTGAAACTTTAAAGCCTTGAAAGCCTTCTTCAGAGGAAGGAGAGAGAAGGGGAAACCAGTATACTTGATCATAGAATGCATTCCATCACTGGTTCCACGAAGCTTGTTGTGAATGGCCACACCCAGACACTCCACCCAGAACTGGAGAAGCGGAAATGTTGACCGGGTCAGCCTGATTCCAAAGCCTGAGTGGCCAACTGCTCTGCTACACAGCCTCCCAAAGAGTCCAGACAGGATTTTAATGCCCAGACAGGCAGGCTGGGTCAAGGCAAGCCCTTCATGCAGGGCTGTCTTAACGAGGCTTTCTGTGTCCAATTTCACAAAACAACTGATCAACTAGCCAACCAATAAACAAAAACAAAAAAGGGAAGGCTCCAGGGCCTGGTGAGGAAAAGCACAGAACAAGCTGGGCAGGCGATAGTGTGGCCGTCCTTGTTCTGAGGGAGGCCTGCTGTTGGCTCTGTGCCCTCAGGCCCCATTGTACCTCCTCAAACCACCGACAGAATTATTGGCCTCTTTGGCACATGTCCCCCCAAGCATCCTCCCCAGCCCCCAAGCCATCATACCCACAGGATGCAGCCTCCGTGAAGAGGGACAGATGGATTTGACTATGGACCATTTGGCTCTCACCCAATGCCTCACGTTTGCCTTTTTCCCACACAAATCAAGCTGATTCTGCATCAGAAGACCCTTCAGCTTTTCTAGATGATCCTCAACTGAGGGATATTGAAAAACAGGCTAAGAATTGTTGCTGCTTTACCCAAGTTAGGTCTCACCACAGCCTTATTTCTCCCAAGAGGCTTACAGGTAGGTCTGATATTTCCATTTTATGTAAAAGAAATCTAAGGGTAAGAGAAGGGAACAATAGGTTTAAACTATTCCTTTGGTGTCCATTCCATAGACATCCACATCCAAGTATTTATGGAACTATGAGCAAGGTTCTAAGAGGGATACTCAGGTGATAACTTTTTGTCTTTCAGGCAGCAAGTTAAGTCCTGGAGTTATGGGGATTTAGATTAGAAGCAGAGACACCTTGTCCTGAAGGAGTTCCGGATTTAAGTGTGATCTCAAGTCCTGTTACTTTCACCTGTGACACTCTCCATCACCTCCTAGAAAAAGCAGGTCAAACTCTCAGAGACGCTGATTGGGAGACAAGCTCATTGCTAATAATGTCCTAAATACTGCCTTCACCTGATTCCTTCTAAGAGCTCAGAGTTGAAAATGTGCCCCTGTCTCAACTCTCTCTCTCCTTTTCTAATCTGACTGTAAAGTCTCATTTGGGTCAATTTCTTGTGCATTTCCCTACCATTGCTCAAGTGTTGGTTCATTTGTTTTTACCTAATGGTTGACATTTTGAGCTTTCTGGACTTTGGGAAAAATTCACAATAGAAACTTTTTTTGGGGGGGGAGGGGAGGTGATTCTTTTACTTATTTATTTTTTTAATTTAATTTTATTTTTTTAGTGTTCCAAGATTCACACAATTGAAACTTTCAAAAGGTACAAGCTACCAATATATTCCCATTTTTGCACATTTAAAACCTTCTCTTTATTGTCTTCTTAGATTCCTTCTTCATTTTATTTTTTCCCCACCCTACCCCTTAGCTACTCCTAAATGAATGCACAAGGCATAATACAGTTTGGGGGGAGGGGGCAGTAGGGTTGCCTAATGGGTTGCGGGAGTAGGGAGAAGTATAGTCAGGGATGAATCAAATTAGTAGGAGATACAAACCTCCCCAGATATGGGCTTCTGGCTCCTGACTTATTAAATTGCCTTTGATGCCTCCCTGATATTTCCCTGCTTCCCATGTACTTGAAAGCATCCAAATCACCTCATCACTAATCTCCATTTTGTTTCTCTGACTTTGAATTGTTTAATCCTTTTTTAAAGTCTCTTATCTGACTCAGCAATCTTTAAAATATTTTGAGGAAGATGTTTTCCTTTCTACTGGCAAGTAGCCATCAAGTATAACCACAGGCCATATGTTAATTAGACATCTAATCTGCCACTTCCCATAGGGGACCTGATAATAGTTTTGCAGAAACTAAATTTGAGATATCTCTTCCAGAAGACTTTGGTTGTCTTCTTTCTCTGGCCTTTCCCTGGAAGTGTGTTCTCCTGAGTCTTCTATCTCAGCATTCATAATAACCTGATACGAAACTTTTCCAGGTAAAATTTTAAAAATAGGGCTGTTTGGTACAAATTAGGAGGGAAAAAAAACATAGGTAATCAGATATTTTTCTTTTCTTATTTTTTTCAATTATATCTCCTCTCACAAAAGTTAAAATTTCTTCATATTTTTGGATCCCATCCTACCATCACCACAGATGTGCCTATGTTCAAATTCCATCCGTTTCCTGACTAAGCCAGATGTTTCCTGGCCATCACTATGACACTCACCCAGTGTCTTCTGGTGCGTCCTCTGGCCAGGACGAAAGCTATTTCCAGTCACCATTTTCTCACACAGAATGAGTACCTTCAATGTGGCCTTCCTCAACCTTCCTTTCCTTTCTCACCATGGCTGCCAAGAAGGGTTCTGGGTAGCCTCCACCCATTCCAAAGCAGGGACTCATTTCACAGTGAGTTCTCCAGAGCCCAGCTAGGTCAGTAGCATCCATGAAACAGCCTCACTTATTATCCCTACTCTTTCATTTCTCTTCCTCCCTGAGTGGATTATCCTTTGGGTGCTATGCTGTGAATCCTGAATTTCTTCCCAAATTTCTTGATATGAAGCATCAGTAAAACATCCCATAAGCTATCTCTCACCCACACTGAAATAACCTCATCCATGGGACTCTATGATGTCACAAACTACATTCCCTTTCCATAGAGCCTTAATGTGTCCTACTCGGCCCTCCATTTAAAATATGCAATCAAACCATTAAAAATGGTGTTACTTATCCTAGACAGTGGAAAAGAAGAGAAGGCAGCAAAATAAGTATAACTGATTCTTTGGTCATGAACGTCCCATATTCCAACACAAAGAGCTAAGCCCCAAAAGAGTCAGTAATTGAATTTATACACTTTATTTGAATCAAGTTGATGGTGTTGAATAGAGGCTAGTATCCCTATTAATTTTATCAGTAAAAAAGTCTCTTTTCCTACCATGTATACGTGTGTGCATTCACATTACTCATATGCACACATCCCTGGCCCATAGTATGAAGGCTAACACATTTCAGACTACAATAATATACAATAAAAATGCTCAAAAGTTCAACAGTGCAAGCATTTCCTAAAAAGAGGTTTTAAATGAAGAATAACAAATCTAGCCAACCAGAAGAACTATGTTTTATCAAGCTAAGTAAACAATCCATTTGTAGTCATTATTAAAGATGGATTAATATGAAACCCTCAAAATGGCAGACACCTAGAGTGAGATTCTGTGGGCTAGAGAAAGAATGCAGAACTATGTATGAATATAACTCTAATATGGTGTTGGCAATTTTGCAAAGGAAAGGAAATACCAATTCAAGAATTCTTATGAAGACTCATTGCCTACTTACTATGTTTTTTTAGACTACTTCCTAAATTAGAATGTGGTAAGAAAGAAAGAAAGCACTTGATTTTTCTTGGATATCCACATTCTAGCCACCTTTTAAGCCCCTTCTCAATTCCACCATCTTCCATGAAGTTTTCCTTGTTGCCCAGAGTTCATTTCTTCATTATTTCCATCAATCCCAGTTGGACTTCTTGCCAGGATATATGGCTTGGGACAGTCTTTTCCAAGTCACCATTATTATTCAACTAGACTACAGAGGAGTCTCCACTGGTCATCCTGTGTCCTTTATTGCCCCTCCTTGTTCTCCCTGCTGCGTACAGCTGATGTGATCCTTTGAAAACATGAATGCATTCGTATCGCTTCCTTTGCTTTAAACCTTTCATTTGTTTTAGTAAGTGGAATGCAGTCCAGACATCTTCCACAGCTCATCAGATCCTGTATGACATATAGTGGGCACCTCCCTGACCTCCCTTTGTCCTCTTTGTGCCAGCACCACTGAACACCTCTTCGCCTCATGACTAAGCTAAGTTCTTTCCTGCCTTAGAATCTCTTATGTGCTAATCCAAATACACAAAGAGCTCTTCCCTCAGCATTGTGACATTTTAACAATTTTTCCAGGTGATTTTTTTCTTGAGCACTCAAATGTTTCAGAACAGAAAGCAGCAAGCTTGTTCTGCAAAGAGCTAAATAGTAAATATTTTTGGTTTTGTGGGCCAGACGATGTCTGTTAGGACTGCTCAACTCTGCCCATTATAGCTTAAAAGCAGCCAAAGATAATACCTAAATAAGTAGGCATGGTTATGGGCCAATAAAACTTTATTTATAACAACGGAGTTGAGAAAAAAAGAGAGAAAAGAAAAAAGAAGAAACCATATTTGACCTACTGGTCATCGTTTGCCGAACTAGTTATATAAAAAAGTTCTTAGGTAAGACCATTTTTCACAGAACAGCTATCTAGACTTCTACAGGTACGCATATTTGCATGTTTTGAAAAGCTCCATAGATATTTCTGATAGGCACTGTAGAATGGAAAGAAGTTAGAAAGATACACACACACATACACACACACACATTTACTGATATACTCTATATATAAATTTATGAATTAAAATGAAGAAGAATTTTTAAAGTTCCTTCCATCCTCCAGTAAATTAAATTGGGCTACCTTGAGAAGTAGTGAGCTTCCTATTCCTAGAATATTCAAAGAGAAAAATCATTAAGTCTCTGACAGAAATAATGTATAGGAATTCCTTTCAAAGAGCAGTGAATGAAATAATGCCATTGTTTCCAGAACATTCTGTGGCTTGATGGTGTAATAGAGCTTGAACTTTTGCATCAAATAAAACTGAGTTCAACCCTAGCTTTACCACTTCCGAGGTATTTAATTCTGAGAAAACTTCTTAACTTCTCTGACACTTGGTTTGCTTATCTTTAAAATGGAGACTAATTAATACTTGATTGGCATGGTGCCAGTTAAGATACATGATACATACATAAAGTAGCTGGCACAAGCCCTGACCCTATAATAGGTTCTTAATAAATTGTATGCATTTTTAGCATTAGTGTTAATATTGGTATTTACTTAGTCCCACATCTCACTATTTTACTCCTATATGAGAAATTCCAAGTTGTAGTCTAGAATGTCTAAAAACATGTCTCATCAACACCAGTCTCACACCTCCCCATCTAGTTCTTTCACAGTCCTTTGATAAGCAAAGAACTTTTTCTAAATTCATAATCACTGGTGAATCTCCATTTTTTTCAACCTCATTTTTGTGGCACTCCACGTGTCATTCAAAGCGCCCTTGTTTATTCTGTTCATGGAATGTCTGTATGGAGCACTAAAACTGTCCTTCCAGAAGGTTCTATGTAGAGCCTCCTTGTCTATATGACTGCCCCCAGAAACACACAGGCCATAAACAAACTTTGGCCAGATGCGTATGGCTAAATGTTCACATTTTGTGCTCTTTTTGTGCTAGACCCATGAGCTCCACCTTCCCTGAATTTGCCCTAACTATAGGGACCATGTGAATCTCTGAGCTAAGAAATTGCCTTTTCTGACTCTGGGACGTGCTGTTCCTGCACATTCTCAGCCCAGGCCAGCAGTCCAGAAACCACCGTACAAAACATTTTGCAATATTGGCCTGGGTACAAGAAGTTATCAGTGTGAGCTTCCTACATATCCAAATGATACTTCTCAGTATTTCACCTTTGGAGGAAACACTGGCCCAAATCATTAGTTTCCAGAGCACAGATGGTACAGATAAATCTCCAATCAATATGTGCACTGATAAGTTCTTATCAGTGGGAATGGATCCTAGAAAGTATTCTCCAGTTGATGTTATCACACTAAGTAAGCCACTAATAACCCTGCCTTGTGTGTAATTCTGCATCCTAGAGACTCAATCCCATACCTTAAAACCCACATTGGGCCTGAGCACTGCAAACTTCACATGTGCCAGTGTTCAAGTATAGGGGAAGATAAATATGTCTGGTGTTTGGACTTTTCTTTTCTGACCCTATTATACATTATGAGCCTTTGTCATGGAGAAAGCTTTGCAAGAGCAGCAACTGAGACAAGGGTTTCACTTGGAGAGTGCTCTTCCTGCCTATCATGAGGGACATGCTGAATCACCCAGCAGTTTGCTGATTCATCAGGACAGTTCAGAAGCCAGGATGGCAATGAGCCAGCTCTCATCAAATTACATCCCCCAAGTTAATTACAGCTGATTCTCATGCTCCTCTCTTAGAAAATAAAATTTATTTACTATGAAGAGAATCTACTCTCAAATCTTGGGTTTTCAGGGCACCTGAGTAGCTCAGTGGGTTAAAGCCTCTGCCTTTGGCTCAGGTCATAATCTTGGGGCCCTGGGATTGAGCCCCGCATGGGGCTCTCTGCTCAGCAGGGAGCCTGCTTCCCTCCTCTCTGCCTGCCTCTCTGCCTACTTGTAATCTCTCTCTATCAAATAAATAAATAAAATCTTTAAAAAAAATCTTAGGTTTTCAAAGAAGTAATGATATGGGTTAATATCCCATATGTGCGTGGAATTCCTATCTGTCACATGTGCACCACCATTCCCAGGGGGTGATCAATGAGGCTTATTCACTTCATTTCTTGGAAAATTTTATTTTATTTCATTTTATTTCATTTCATTTTATTTTATTTTAGATTTTATTTATTTGACAGAAAGAAACACAGTGAGAGAGGGAACACAAGCAGAGGGAATGGTAGCGGGAGAAGCAGGCTTCCTGCCGAGCAGGGAGCCCGATGCAGAGCTCAATCCCAGGACCCTGGGATCATGACCTGAGCTGAAGGCAGATGCTTAATGATTAAGCCACCCAGGCACCCCTCTTGGAAAATTTTAAAAGTCTCTATACCTACATATATGGTTAAAATATAAAGCATGATTTCTGGCAGAATTAACTGGTACAAAGTGAGTACCACTTAGTAGAATTTTAAATGTTCAGTGATTATTATAGATTATACCCATATGTATGTGTGAATTCTCTATGTTTGTTGAATATATATTTAGTGTCAAATCGACTACCGGCCAGAAGGAATACAGCAATGGAAAAGACAGACACAGTACTAGGCTCACAGAAAGTAGAAGCTTGTGTGCGGGGAAATATCATAAATAATTAACTGATTCAATAAAAATAGGATCTGGTACTAGTCATAGTTCTCTAGACAAACAGAATCAATGTGTGTGTGTGTGTGTGTGTGTGTGTGTGCGCGCGCGCGCGTGCGCGCACATTGAGAGAGAGAGAGAGAGAGAGAGAGAGAGATTTACTTTAAGGAATTGCTCTTGAGATGTGGGGCTGGCAGATCCAACACCAGCAGGGCAGGTTGACAGGCTGAAGAGTCAGGAAAGAGCTGATGTTGTAGCTGGAGTGCAAAGGCCCTCTGGAAGCCAAATTCCCTCTTCCTTGGGGTACTTCAGCCTTTTTTCTCTAAGATCTTCCAATGATTGCAAAAGGCTCACTTACAATTATGGAAGGTTATATGCTTTACTCAAAGTCTCCTGATTTAAATAATAATCTCATCTAAACAAAATTTCACAGTGACATTTAGATTGGTGTTTGCCCAGATATCTAAGTACTGTGGTTTAGTCAAGCTGATGCATAAAATTAATCATCACAGGGGTTACCGCCATTAAGTATGGGGTGTTATAAGAACATATAGGAAAGAGGACTAACCCACTCTGTGGACATAGTAGGCAGACTTCCCATATGGCCTTTAAGGATCCCTGCCTCCTGATATTCACACTTTTCTCTGCTTGCATGTGGACTGAACCAACAAAATATGGCTGGTGACAAGATGTCACTCCTGTGATTCCATTATAAAAGACTATAACTTCCATCTTGCTGGCAGACTCTCTATCACCTTCTTGATGAAGCAAGCTGCCATGTGGGAGAGGCCCAAAGGATAAGCAACAGAGTATGACCTAGAGTCAACAGTCAGAGGAGAACTGAGGACCTCAGCCCAACAGCCCATGAGAAACTGAATGCTGCCAACAGCCAGCAAAGAAGCTTTGAATCAGACACTTGTCTGAGTCTTCAGATGGCCTACAGACCCTTGACTGACACCTTGATTGTAGCCAGGCGGGACACAAATTAGAAGGCTCCACTAAGCTATACTCAGATTCCTATTCCAAAAGAACTCTGAAATAATATGTGCTATTTTAAGATGAGAAGTTTTGGGGCAATTTGTTAAGCAGTAATAATTACTAATACAATGAACTGATGGGAGCTTCACCAAAGTAGTGATGATTAATATGTGACACAAAAGATGTGTGCTTGTGAGAATGTGTGTGTCTGTATCTTAAGAACACAGCAGTAGATAGGAACTTCAGGAATTGGTCAGATGGTGTATGCAAAGGCCTAAGGGCAGAGAAAATTCTTTGCTTCCTATATAGGAGAGAATTCCAGAAACAGGGCAGTTGAATTTCTGGTCACATTTCAGACATCAGGGAACTTCCCTAGACTCTAAACTTCATGGGATTTGGAGCAAATTCTGAATGTCTACATCACTGTATTTTAGGTGCCAGCACATAGCAGGTACAATAAATACTTAATTACTTAATTAATTAATGATTGAATAAAGAGAATCCATAATTGATCCAAGTTGAGTATATATAAGTATATATAGAGAAGGTGAAGATTTTCAGGGGAAGTAATGTGCCAGTTGTTTGGAGACATCCACTCCACCTTGGGCTAGTGAGGAGTCTGGAACATGCTGACGTCTTGAACGTGATGAATGATAACACAGGCCAATCACAAGTCAGGGATGTCCTAATCCAAATCCTCTGTGAAGAGCGACTGAGTCAGCATTTTGAAATAGGAGTAAATGTTGTGAACAGGAATGAGGATGGGATAAAGAGAGTTCCCAGCTGGGCAGGTCACTTGACAATAAGCTAGTCTGGTGCCAGGTCTTTCCTGCTGATGTGGAATTCTGCAGTTTCAGAGGGCCCCTGGATGGGAATGTGTTGCTGCTGCATGACCCACATGCTTCTGGAATCTCTAGTAGGCTCCATCTCTCCAATGGCTCTGGAAACACAGAGTGAAAACCACCCAGCCACAGGGTTCTGAACCCCAAAGTTGTGGATCTCAACACATCAGCATCACCTGGTAGAAAAGCAAATTCTCAGGCCCCACTCCCAACCAGCACAATCAAAAAATGGGAAGGGACAGAGAGGCAGCCATCTGTGTTTTAAAAAGTCCTGGGGGAATTCTGAAGCATGCTCAAGTTTTGGTTTATAGTGAGGGGAAACTACAAGAGAGGGCCCTTCAACACTAGAGAGGGGGGATACTAAGGATATAAGCCATGGAGGGGGCAGTAAGAATGGAGGTGTGGAGGCAAATCTAAGATGATCTTTAAAAGTTAGCATTATTGGATTTGGTGATTGATCAGATGCAGAAAGCAGATGCGAAGGAAGACTCCAGGTTGGCTAAGGATACTAGCATGGGCATTATGTTGGATGGATTTGGTAGGGACTGCAACAGAGGTTTCCCAGGATGCAGGACTTTAAGTGTTGAAACCAGGAACACCCTCGGCAAGCCAGACAGTTGGTCACCCCAGCAGCAGAGTTCTGGAAATGGGTAATGATGATGCTGATTGCTCGGAGCTGAATTCTGTCTCCCCAGAATTCATGCTAAATCCTGAACCTCCAGTGCGAATGTCTGGAGATACGGCCTTTAGGAAGCAATTAAGGTTAAGTGAAGTCATAGGATTGGGTATAATTCTATAGGACTGTGGCCTTTTAAGAAGAGAAAGGGAAAGCAATCGCCACCATGTGAAGACACACCAAGAAGGTGTGTCCTTCTGTATGCCAGGAAGAGAGCTCTCACCAGAACCCAACTGTGATCTTAGACTCCCAGCCTCTAGGACTGTGAGAAAATAAATTTCCGTTTAAGCCACCAGTCTGTGGCATTTTGTTATGATAGTCTGAGCTGACTAAGATGATGATAGTTGTATTTATAGAGCATTTATTATGTGCTTAACACTGTGAAGAACTTCACATAAATCATCTCATATAATCCTTGTAACACTCTCTAAAATAGGCATGATTATCATAGCCAATTTAAAGATTAGTAGACTGAGGCTTAGTCAAGTTAAACTACTCACCAAGATTACACAACTAATAAGTGGCAGGGCTAGGGCACTGGTTCTCCATTTTGACTGTATAGTTGAATCTCTTCAGAGCTTTAAAAAATACTGGTCTTGGAATCACTACCACAGGCTCTGAGATATTTAAAATGGGCAAAGTTCTCATCTAGGAAACATGTAAAGAAACAGATGTCCAGCCTCACCCTAAACTAATTAAATCAACAATCGAGGTGCTCCCTTTTTCAACCACAGTTGCAAACATCCAGGCTAGATTTGACACGCAGATCCACCTGTTCCCAGATAACAGACAAGCTATTTCTTCTGATTTTTAAAATTTTAAATGCTTAAAAAATATACAAGAGGAGTTGTTGAGGACATGCATCCTGATATCCAGATCTTTATAACAGGTTGAAAATGGGACTAGAAATAAAGACCAAAATGATCAGCATGAGGATGGAAACTGAAATCATGATTCTATGAGAATTAACCAAGGTAATTACTGTGGAAGTGGAAAATTCTAAGGAACATGATTGACTTTTAGATGTTGAAATATTTTGCTTCTTTGAGATAAAACAGTCCTATTTACAATACATTTTAGTTAGGATCTTGTCCAGGGCATATAGATCAATCTCATGGTCTTCTTCGGCATATGCAGCCCAATGGGGCCAGAGAATCTATATCAAAGCTCAATCTGTTGAAGAATAAGAGAGTAGCTCAGACTTGGATTTGCTGCTTGGCACTTGCTATTCTCCACAACATGTCTGAGATGTCATGTAGACCTTGTGGTTTAACACCATTGACTCAAAAGAGTTAAGCCAATTAAGAAGCATGATGTGGATATAATATCAGGGAGGAACCCTCTAGACTAAAGTAAAAGAAATAAAGATTCTGTTTTTATTATACAAATGTATTTCTATGTCATGAAAATAACAAGTAGAAAGTAGGAGAGTCAGAAATTTATCTTTCCATTATTTTATTTAATTGTTCTCTATTGTTCTCAAGTCTAGGTGAAGAATTACACTGAGTGGTACAATATCTTGTCCATTTTTGTAGCCTTGAGGCGCATTTCAGTTCTTGGAACGTTGTAAATGCTCAATAGTGTTTGCTGGATGAATTGTCTTTCTATGCTAAAGGATCATAAGACAGGTGTGCTGATTGAAATCATTCACATTGGTCAAAATTACTCAAGGAAATCCTCCAGAAGCCATGTTTTGGCCCAGTTTTGGATAAGATATAAGGACCCATATCTGACCACATTTCCAATCTTCTTAATGTATTTAACTTTCTAGGAGGGTACACATTGCTGGCTCATTCATTTGCAGCCATGAGATATGATAACATACAAGAAAGAGGGACCATAAAAGGAAGTTACTTGCTAATGGTGGAAAGTGTGGGGAAGGGAAAGAAAAGAACTTTGAAACAGAGTTAGTCTTATTTGTTAAGCCAAGAATCAGAGATTCCAAAATGTGATGTCTTATCTCAATGCTCAGTGATATCTATCTATCTATCTATCTATCTATCTATCTATCTATCTATCTATCATCTATATGTCTATCTACCTATTTATCTAACAACCTACCTACCTACCCAGCTATTCTCTATCAATTTACTGCCTATTTATTAATCATCTACTGCTTTCTAATAATGAGAGAATACATTCTATACATTCTATATGCTCTTTCATAAATTTTCAAGATATACTTATAAAACATTCTGATCAAAGTGCTTAGAAAAATTCTCTTCAGAGAACTGGGATCAGGTGATAAGAAATCTAAACGGTTTGACAAATGGTTTCCATGTAGTAATTATCTAGGTGAAAATGGCTCTAGATTTTCTTCATGCACATAGTCAAATTTTGTTGTGTCAAAAGTTTCTTTTCTATCAAAATCAATAAACTGGCAAGAAACTTCTACAAGCCTGCCAGCCTTTAGGGGGCTTTTCTCAGACTGGCAAAAGAACTCAATTGAAGAAACCACTTATTTGATGAAATTGGAGAATCCCCAAATTCATAAATCAATTTCCAAATTACAGGAAAAAATATTACTTTTTAAACGCCTATAATTGTTATTCATTATTCTAGGTCTGTGAAACTTCACCAGAGTGGTTTATTGATGAGGCAGCCTTCAAAGAATATTATTCAGGCACAGCAGAGTGAAATGCTTAGAACCACACCAAAATAATGATTGCCGGATAGGGCCCCTGATTTCATGTTTTTTGCTTTGGGCTAAGTAGAAAAATAGAAAGTTGGGTGGGTTTTCTTTCTCTTGCATTTTTTTCTTTGAGTTTCTTTTCTTTTCTAAGCAAGAAGAAAAAGAAAATTATAGAGGGGTGGGTGGGAATTAAGGCAAGCTGTTAGAAAAAACACAGACGTCACATCAGATTTTTCTCCTAAAAGCCATCTGTGTGAGCCACTGTTTGTATTTGTGAACTCAAAACTGGAACCTCAGGTCTGATAACTACAATAGGATTTCTCAGAACCTCGCCTGCTAGGCAAGGAAAGTACCAGGCCTCCCTGGGAAGTACTTTCATAGATCCACCTGGTTCATCCAGGAAACACCTGGACATATCCCCAATCCTGAAAGGAAATTTTATGGCTGTTTTTCCATGAGGGCATTTGATAAATGAACTGAGTCTTTGATAAACCAATGCCAAACAATTCATTGTGTGGAGCCCGCAAGGCTAGAGGATTGTTTGTACGATGTACACAGCTTCAAGCAGCTAGTTTTGGGCTTTACCTAAAGGCTTCAACAGTTGGCTCGCTCATTCATTCATTCATTCATTCATTCATTCATTCATTCGTGGCCTGTCCTTAAACACGATGATAAAAGACCTTCCACAATGCCGTTCAGCCACAGCCAAATCTCTCTACTCCTTTTAACATGAAAACTCCTCTTGCTCTCTGCACTTCCTCAACTTCCATTCTCTCCACGTCACCTCAGTAACTGTTAGGAAGTTCACCATCTTGCGAAGCTCAGTGGTCAATTATCCGAATTCCTTTTGGTCAATGGCTCAGTTTCATTGGACGCAGTTGACAGCTCACTTCTGAAACCACTCCAGCTTTCAGATGCAGTCTATGTTCTGATGCTTCTCTCACTTACGTCTGCAACCCGATCTTCTCCTATGTGCTCCACATGGGGCACCCTAACTTCTCTCCTGACTTCTTCCCATGGACATCTGCCAGGAATCTCCAACATGGTGTGTCCAAAACAGAACTCTTAATTCCTCCCAACTTCAAATCATTCCTCTGACAAGCTGTGTCCAAAGCATGTCTGTCACCCTGTTGCCAGACCCCAAATCCTAAAAGTCACTCTTAATTTCCATGTTTCCTTTCATTGCCCCACTATGATGGTTCTACGTCCAGAATATATCTGGTGCACAGTTTTTTGTAACATCTTTCCTCCCCCACTCTAGTTCACCCCCTCCCCAGCTCCTAGATTCCCTCCTGTAATAGTGTCTGCTCTTAACTCCTCCCTGTTATTTCTACAGACAGGATGTTTTAAAAGTGTAAATCAAATCTGATTACCCAAGACACTACTCCAATGACTTCCCACTGTAATCAAAATAAAACTCAGATTCCTTAACTTGACCTCCTGTGAACTTGCCTTTGCTCAGTTCTGACCTCTGACCTCTGACCTCTGGTACTGATCTCCCATCATTCTTACTGCTCTCATTGCAATCTAGCTTCTCAGTCCTGGAGGCATCATAAATTTTAATTGAACATTAGAATTGAGGGAAGAATTAAATGTAAAATGCCTGGGATTCTACCTGGACCAGTTAAATCAGAATCTCTGTGGGAGTACACTGAGGATATGTATCTTACTGCTCCTCACATGTTAAGGTTAGCAGGTAGCACAGAAAACACTTTGCCCTACATCAACACAAGGATGCTCCCTTCTCATCATCCAAGCCTCAAACACTGCCATCTTTCCAGAGATGGTTTCTCTGGCCACCTTGGCTAAGGGCTCCCCCTGCTCTGTCACCCCCTTGACTTGTAACCCATCACTCTGTTTCCCTACAGCACATATCTCATTACCTGAGATTAATTTACTTGATTCCTTACTGAATATCTGGCCTTACTAGAATTGAAGATGATGATGACAGGGTCTATCTTCTGTTTCCTGCTGTATTCCTGATGCTTACCACTTTGTCCATCAGCCAGAACTCCAACACATGGCCTGCCAAATTCCTAGGGAGGCTGGGAGACTTTGGCTAGCTGTGACCCCAGGAAAAGAGAACACAAGCTGGGGGGCCTTCTAGCATCTTTCCCACACACCAGGGGAGAGATACAGCTTTTCAAGCAGCCAAACAGTTTCTGATCCCGATTCCCCAGTGCAAGTGCCATCTAAAGAGAGACCTTCAAAGCAGGCAACAGGTATAAGGGGACGATGAGGTCTCCAAGTAGAAGCTCCACCATGGTTGACAGAGAGCATTTGAGGATTTGGTATGACAGCATGGCATGTTCCAAAAATTGGAAATAATTTCAGCTTGACTGGGTCTCTGGGGGAATGGAGTTTGAGATCTCAGTGAGATCTCCAATCTCACTGAGAGATGAGATTGGAGATAAATAAGGACACAGACTCTGAAGTGCCTTACAACCCACAAGAAAAACTCTGCCCTTTCTCTGGAGATCATTTGGGAGAAAGGGAGAGTTGCCCAGTCTGATTTGCATACTATAATATTCATTTGGTTAACATATGGATGCAGGAGGTGGGGAGGGAGAGTGGGCAAGATCTGATGCCCTGGAGACCAGCTACAAATTACAATAATCCAGGAGAGAAATATTGAATATAATTTTTAAGTGCCAAAAAAGAGAGAATCATACACTGTGCCCATCCATTTGACAGATTATTCCGTGTAATTAATTTTTAAATTTTGGATTAGCTGGTTGATGGTTCCTTAGAACACCAGCCAAGGGCTCTGCACCCCTGAGTGGGTCCCCCTTGAGCTCACGAAGCTTGTTGTTCTGCTCTGCAAAGCCTTCTATGGAACCTGGCATTGTATGAGGATCCATTGTATGAAGTAAATAAGGAAAACGCCAAATTCAACTAGCTTAAGAAAAGAGGGAAGTTTATTATTTCTTATAATCAAACTCAGGACAGGCAAGGGTAAATAAAACTGTCTTCAGAGCTCTCTCTCTCTCTCTCTTTTTTGCATTCTGGCTTTGCAGATAGGCTTCCTAGATATAACATCTCCTAATTCTCTTCCTATCGCTGTCTCTGTCCCTGCTCTTTCAGGACCAGCTGTCCATATTGCGTGGAAGTTCACAGCAGAGCCAAGGGCACCCACGTGTTCCTGCCTTTGCACATGTTGGACCCAGAGCCTGTAAGGTCTGCCCTCTTTTCTGCCTGATTCATTCCCAGGAGAACTTTCCTGCTCTGGGCAATGATCATATCACCTGCTCCAAGAAGTGTTCCTGCTTCTTTCTGACTAGATCAGTACCTTCTGTGGTGTTCCTCAGCATCTGGTGCATCCCCCATCATGTCTGATTAAAATTTTTGACATTTTTGCCTACTTTTATAGTTAGACTGTGACCTCTCTTAATCTTCTGACATTTCTTTATACCCATCACTAGAGACTGGGTTTGGCAAACACTGGATGCTTGGGAAGGCCACCCTAACTCAGTGGATTTCTGCTCTATGTAACATTTTGCCTGGCTTGAGAAGAAAATGTAAACAGGCAACACTGTACATTCCACCATCTTTTCTATGAACAAAGTAGCCCTACTGATTGGATGACAGTGTATGTACTTTGTGTTGAGCATACACCAGGAACCATACTAGGGTCTTTATGGACTTCTGCTCTCAACCCTGTCAGAAGGGTATGATTGTTTTCCCATTTTAGAGACAAGCAAAGTAATGCTTGGGGACTTTAAGCAACATGTTCATTGGCACACAGGTAAGAAGTATTCAATGATGGAACTAGAATTCAGACTAAGGTACATCTGTCAAGCAGAGTCCAGAGGGACGGTTCACCTCTCAGCTGCCTTGGCCCCATCCCACTCCCCCACAAGCTTATGTCCCTCCACTTTTGTCCCTACTCATTAACACACTACAACCTCAATCCCCTTCCCTCCATGCCTTGAACAGCCAGGCTCACAGAAACTTCCCTCCCCCTAAAGCTCTCCCCAGCACTTGCTGGCTCAGAATGCTTCTCATCCCTGGAGCCTAAGGTCAAAGTCACCTCTGCTAGGAGGGCTTTCGGGGCTCCAAGTGAAGTAGGCAATCCCCACTGTCAGTCTCATCCCATCCCATGCTTGCTTTCTGAACACCAGCTGTCATCTGTCCTCAAGTGCAGGATCTCTCTCCCAGTAGAATGTCTGCTCCAAGAGGACAGGGCAATTGCATCTTTTAAAAGGGTAAATTATAGGCTGATCTTAAATGCACCCAGTTATAGTTTTACAACCAGTAAGGCTAGTAAAGTTGTTTGTTTAAAATGGATATACTGGGGTGTCTGGGTGGCTCAGTGGGTTAAAGCCTCTGCCCTCAGCTCAGGTTATGATCTCAGGGTCCTGGGATCAAGACCTGCGCTGGGCTCTCTGCTCATTGGGGAGACTGCTTCCCCCTGCTTCTGCCTGCCTCTCTGCCTACTTGTGATCTCTCTCTCTCTCTGTGAAATAAATAAATAAAATCTTTTATTTTTATTTTTTTATTTATTTGACAGAGAGAAACACAGCGAGAGAGGGAACACAAGCAGAGGGAATGGTAGCGGGAGAAGCAGGCTTCCTGCAGAGCAGAGAGCCCGATGTGGGGCTCGATCCCAGGACCCTGGGATCTGACCTGGGCCGAAGGCAGCCGCTTAATGACTGAGCCACCCAGGCGCCCCAATAAATAAAATCTTTTTAAAAAATAATAAAATAAAATGGATATACTTTTAGGATTGGGGGAATGTTGTGGTGTTTTGCAAACTTGCTTCCTGAAAGTATGATATAAATGTAGCTGCCTCTGACATTTTCTCACTTTCCAGAGTTACTGCCTTTTAGCTTTCTTGACCTTTAGCTAAAAAATAGAATGGGCTAAGAAACTGAGGATAGTCTATGCTCCATATTCTAAATAAGAATGTGAAAAAAAAGAAAGAGAAGATTTTTAATGAGTATTGAATGGACAGAAAAATAAAATAGGAAATTTTATACAGAAATGAAGGCATCATAACAATTATTTTGTTAGAAGCCCACTTTAAGCAGAAGTAGCATCAAAATGCATCCAATTCAACATCTTTATTAGCATTCAGAATTCAGGTTGTTCCCCATACTGCCTGATTGAACACAGTATGCTAAAGTTAGTTGTTCTGTGACTTTCTGTGAGGGGAAAAATTTTTTTAATGACTGTTTGACTCTTCAGATGAGAAAAAAAATTTAAATCAGAAAATAACAAATCAAACCAATCAACACTATCATTTAAAAAGAGAGAGAGGGGCACCTGGGTGGCTCAGTAGGTTGAGCCTCTGCCTTCAGCTCAGGTGGTGATCTCGGGGTCCTGGGATCAAGCCCCGCATCAGGCTCTCTGCTCAGCGGGGAGCCTGCTTCCCCCTCTCTCTGCCTGCCTCTCTGCCTACTTGTGATCTCTCTCTCTGTCAAATAAATAAATAAAATATTTAAAAAAAAGAGAGAGAGAGAGAGAGAATGAGAATGAGAATGAGAATGAGAATGAGAATGAGAAAGGAATGAGAACGGGCAGGGACTTGGCCAGCACCTGTCTGCACCATTCTGGTATCATTCAGAAGATGCATGATAAATACTTGTCAAATGAATAACCAAGCGCTGTTTGCCCCTGGAAACCCTCAAAAATTCAGCATCAGACATTGGGCAGACCCAGAGATCCATCTCATCATAGCTACACAGGGGCCTGAGACTAGCCAACCCCCCGACCTCTATCACAGGGTGGAGAGAAGCCAGGGGAAGCGATATTCTTTAGTATGCAGAAGGGAGATGGGCATCGATCAGCTTGCACCTCCCATCTCTTTAACATCCATTCTAGTTTAGCACAATCATGTGGGGGTGCGTCCAAGGAACTATGGCACAACAGGCTTCTCGTTAATACACAGGGCTGGGAAGGGGGCTGGGAGGGCCCCTCTCTCTCTCTTTTTCTCTTCTTCCACAAGTTTCTGAGCAACCTAAACAGAACTAATTCTAATGTGCCAGTTTTCACTGCCCGGCAAACAAAAGCAGCATTGGAGCCCAGCGATGTGGTCATGCCACCCCACTCCCCCTCTGCCGGGCTCTGTGCTGGGGCCGCCACCATCAATAGCCTCCTTGTTGCCCGCTGCGGCCCCCGTGGGGTTACCAGGGGACTCTCTCGTCTCAATGGGTTCCCTCTCTGCCATTGTCTTCTCATATCAGTTTATAGTCTCGAGGATATAGACTGCATTACAATTAGTCATCATATCCAGAAGCCCCTGAAACTTATTTGCCACACAGAGTTTATTGGCCTTTGTGACAGGGACAAAGGGAGGCTTGTTGGAAGCTGGACACAAAAGGCAAACACAATGTATGGATTTCTGAATAATACAAAGGCGGGGGAATAATAGCAGCTACACAAACGACTACGTTATTAAGCAGATAGAGGGCCCTTCCCCCGACTCTTTCCAGCTTTTCAATGAATTTGTCTGACGTAGTTCTTCAAGATTTTTCTGGGAGTAAGGACACAACCTGGAGTAGGCAGGTAGGCTGACAGCCAACAGGAAGCCTTCCGTGAGGGATGAGTAGTGTCTGTTTGTGGAGCAAGTCGTACCGATTCTGCGTGGGGCAAAATGATTCATGCGGTTTGAGAATAGATAGCATGTTCAGATGAATCCATGTGTGTGTCTGGGTGTGAGCGTGCACGTGTGGGACGTTGCATGTGTCGCTGTGCGTGTACATGGGTGAGCGTGAGAGTGCACATGTGAGAGTTTGTGTGTGTGAGCGTGTGCATGAGTGTGAGGGTGTGTGGCAGTGAGTGTGCACATGTGTGACTATGCGGGAGTGCATGTGGGAGTGTGCACATGTGCTGTGCATGTGAGCATGTGTCAGTCTGTGTGAGTATATGGGGTGAGTGTGTATGTGTGTGGGAGTGTGTCGGAGTGTGCGCTGTGAGTGTGAGCATGTGTGAACGTGCGTGAGCCCCCGTTGGCTGAGAGGTCGGCATCAGTGCTGTGACAAGCTGCAGGCCTTCTCCCCACCCTGACAGCCTAACTGCCTGCCCCGTGGTCCCAGCGACCACAGAAACCCCCAGCAGGATCAAAGGGCGTCAGAAAGCTTTGGTGACTGCAAAGAGTTCTGATCTCTAATGTGATTGAATAAATTCTCTTTCATATGTAACTGCCATTTCAGCTCCCAAGAACATTTCATCAGATTTTCCAGAGCCTTCTAGCTCCTTCTAGCTCAGAACTATAGAAGTTCTATATAAATTTCATAAGTACATTCCCTTTTTGACAAGAATAGGAGGATGAAAAAAGTCTCAGAAACCAGATCTTTCTCTGGCTGCTTCCATATTTTTATTGGTATACCTATCCACCAGCTCAAATCCATAATTCTTCCTTTGTCTCTGTTTCTCCCTCTCCTTTTCCCTTCCTTTCTTCCCTCTTTAACTCCTTTCCCCTCTGAATGCTCAACTCAGACACAACTTCCTGCAGACAGCCTTACTAAGCCTCTTCCTCTGCCACACCAACAAACCCCACTGTGCCCTTGCCCTGATTCTAACAGCAAATATTTATGAAGTGCTTCTTACATGAGTTGCTTTGCTTAAACTACATTAAGAAAACATGATGTGGTTGGAAAATACCATTGCTTCTTCTTGATCATGGGACTAAGTATTTTGCTTTGCAATCAGATATGTCCATGAGAGCAGAAACCAGGTTTCCATAAGATGTGTACTCTTTTTTCACAAAGCTTACTATAAACCTGGAGATACCCACCTTCCTCTTCATTTCCCATTTCCTGACTGCCAGTAATTCTGCACAATTCCTTCCATGTTTCTTAGCAGGAGCTGAGAGTTGTTAATGAGATGTGGACGCTTGGCTACCCCTGTACCTGTATCTACTCACTGCGTACGGTGGGCAAATTCACTCACTCATCCATTCATTTATTTGCTCCTGAACTCACTCAGCATTTCACAATTATTTTAAGTATCTACTTGTGAACCAGGTGCTATTCTAAATTCTGGGAATGTAGCAGCAACCCAGAAGAAAATCCTCTCCCTGTGAAGCTTGCATTCTCAAGGAGAGAGATGATGGTCAACAACAAGAAGAAGAAATACAAGTTACTTACAGAGTGTGAAATAAATTTCTTAACCTCTCTGGGCCTTGGTTTCCTACCTGCAAAACTTGCCTCCTGGCCACCACTGTGCACATGATACAGGGAGGCTCTTCACATAGCCCCTTGCAAAGAGGAAGCGTCCATGCATACTGGATACCGCCATGTTTATATAAGGTGTCCCTTACCATTTCAAGGCCTTGTGAGATAAATTTCCATAGAATTAAAAAACACCTGTGTCATTCAATTACTTTCTATGATCAGTGGGTTGGTTTGTGCCTTTGCCAATTTACAGTCTTAATTCTGATTCCTGTCTCTGCCATTACCAACTGCACAGGATTGACATTTCCTCTTAATTTCTGATTTTCTCAACCATATGGGGATAATAAGATACAAGATAGACAGTACTGAGCCCAGGACCAGGTCAAGAATGGTAAAGACCCTCACGTGTTGAGGTAGAATAAGAACAGGCTTCGGGTGCCTACAAACCTGCACCCAGCTCCTGATGCTCTTTGTCATTCTTGGTGCTGTCAGGTGAGATGCTTTGCCCTCTCTGTATCAGGTGCCTCATCTTTGAAACTGAAATCCTGCTTACCTTGTAGGGAGGTGAGATGCAAAGATAACCTGTCTCCTAAGCCACTAACACTGATTGATCAAATGCTAATTCCCTCTCTCCACTTGTCACTTAATCAGGGTCATGCACAGGAAGCACAGATGGAAGGATGAATGAGCTATAAACTGGACTGGTACACATCTTTAATTGCCATGAGAAAAACATTCAGCTAAATCTATTTTCCATTTTTCTTACCTCCCTCAGAATTTCTACATCTTTGTTCATCATCTCTCTCGGGGTCAACAAACTATGGCCTGCAGGCCCCACAGAACCCACCACCCATTTTCATATAACTCACGAGAAGACAATGGCTTCATCATTTTTAAATAGTTAGGAAAAACTCAAAAGAAGAAAAATATTTTGTGACGTGAAAATGGTATGAAATTCACACTTCAGTGTTCACAAATACAGTTTTATTGGAGCACAGCTACACTCATCCAATTATGCGTGGTCTACGGGTACATTCAAGATACAAGGGCAGAGCTGAACAGTTGTGACAGAGGCTTTGTAACCCAGAGAAGGGAAAACATTTACTCCTCGGCCCTTTAAGAAAAAGTTTGCCAGCCCTTGCTCTAGTTGGCCAATTTGATCTCTAACTGTGTTTTTTTCTGCCAGTCATCCCCTTAACGAACTGCAATTTTTATTTCCAAGAACTCAAATTTTTAACAACTGAGTTGTCCTTGTTATGTCCATTATGTCCATAACATAATGTTATGATGTCCTGCTGAATCAGCCAAGGGATATTAGATAAGTTTCAACTTATCTGTTTCCTCTGTTAAGTCTACTTCCTTGTACATTACCTTTTCTATTTGAATTTTCTCTCCTTTCCAAAGACCAGTTCCCCTTCAATGTTGTGATTTCTTGATTTTCTTTGCCCATTTGTGGTTGGGATAGTTGGAAGTCAAGACTAAACAGGTTTCCCACAGGCCGAATGAGTATCCCTGACCATCTGTTGATGGAGGCATGTCCGGAATATAAGAACTTCCTCTCTGGCCTGAGAGCAAGGGATGGGCTGAGTCTGAAATTAAGTTATCTTCCTACAGGGGAAGATATCTGCTTATCACTCCTGGGGCTCCTGAGTCACCCGAGATCATCTGCTTCTCCATTTCCTGCACCCAGCTCTGGAAATCTCCTTAGTCCAGCCCTCTGAGCCATGGGTCCTTAACTGAAGGTACACTGATGGCCAACATAGGATTCTGGAAATATCTGGACTCTCCTGCAAAACATGTATGACTTTCCAGAAGAGACTGCATGGCCTGTATCACCTCCCTGAAAGAATCTATGTCTGCCCCCACCCCACTCCCCAAAAAAGCTTAAGAATCACTATACTCACTGTGGAAATGAAGAGTGATCATGAATTGAGAGTATCTCATTCAGTTGCAGATGGTGAGTAGCTTGGGGGTCAAAAACAAGGAATGCCCTCCTTATTTCTGAATCACGAGAGCTGAATTAGTTACATCAAAGGGAACTAAACAAATAGACAGGAGTTGTTCTCCTAATATTATGAAAGCCAGCAATGTACCAGAAATGGCTCAGGTCCTCCTGAATACTTGGTCTCATTTACTCCATATAATGCCACAAAAATAGTGATCTTCAAATGTTACAGATGAAGAAATTAAGGCTCAGAAGAGTTGGAGGCACGTCCCATCCGTGGCCGGCAATCCTGAGCCGAATCAGATAAGAAGCCTCCTACTGTAGGGCTTGTTTATCCAATAGGAACTTCAAGCACTTATAACTGCTTTATTTCCCCTGGTTTTTAAACCAGGGGAAATTGAACCCAGAGGGACTGTGCTTCCTGCCATAGTCCAAGCAGCAGCAGAGACAGCCAATCAGACCTGGACACTCTGGTCCTGGACCTGCATTTTAATCCCCAAATGCTAGTCCTTCCCCATAATGAGAGGTACCTTCCCCTTAATTAAAATTCTGTTACAAATGTAGACATTCCTCTTTTACTAATAATTACTTGGAGAGGATTTTTAGCAATCAGCACTACATAAATATCTGTACCTCCTCTAAGACCGTAAGAATTGCAGCGCTCTCCCTTCCCCTAGTTTATTATTTATATACTGCCGCAGATAGACATAGCTCTTTGTGGCAATTAAGATGGGCCTTCCAGTCTCCTCTTGCGGAATGAGGCTGGAGACGATCATTACCACTTCGATCACAATTACTATTAATTGGAGAGCTCTCCCTTCTCTATAAAATATGTACTACTCCAAAGTGCGATAAACCGCCCAAGGAATATGAACTACATGCATTGTGAGGGCTCCGGATTTAACAAGTCATTTACCCTATAATTATTGGGGGCGGGGGAATCCTCTTAATGGGGCAGGGGATGACATGCTCCCATCAGCCAGGACTCAGGCTCCAAGCTGAAGTCACTTCCCCATGATAGTTCACAGGATAAAAGACACCATGGGGCTGACAGCAAACGGCTCCACACATTGCACTGGTGTTTTTATTTTTTTTTTTTTATTTTTTTTTTTTTAAGATTTTCTTTATTTGACAGAGAGAAACATAGCGAGAGAGGGAACACAAGCAGAGGGAATGGTAGCGGGAGAAGCAGGCTTCCTATAGAGCAGGGAGCCCGATGCGGGGCTCGATCCCAGGACTCTGGGTTCATGACCTGAGCCGAAGGCAGACGCTTAACGACTGAGCCACCCAGGCGCCCCTGGTGTTTTTACTTTTAATCCAGTCGAAGGACCAGTAGGTATTCCTTGGTTCATGAAATCCTTAGGCCTAGCTCAGAAGAACCAAACTTCCCATTGATTTACCATTTCTTCTTTTTTTTTTTTTAAGCCATGGGCCTACTATATGCCAGACATAGTTGTTGAATCCAGACCCTGGGATACCAAGATGAATACAACACAGTTCCAGCCCTAGAGAAGTTAACTCTTTTGTGGAGGTGATGCCAGGTCAATTGACCTTTGGGTTACAGAGTGAAAAGAGCCATTCCAAAGATGACTATTGGCCATAAAAAAACAAAAATAAAAACAAAATCAGGAACCGCCCTCTGCGTGCAGAACTTAAAACTTAACACTCCGGCAAGGGAAGTAACACTTGTTCAGGAGAAAGGGTCAGTGGGGAGATGACATTCTCAAAGGCAAAGGAATCAAAGCATATTAAGAATTGTGATAGGGCCCATGTGAACAGACAGGGTGCCTGGTTGGTGTGCAGAAAGTATGACTCAGTGGGTTGGTCCTCTCAAACCCCTCAAACAAGAAAGAGGACTGGCCTCTCTCATTCTTGCTGGTTATCATCACCTCTATTCTGTGGTTCTGCGCAATTAACAAGCTGGCCTCTGCATCAGAATTTTCAGAGTAGAAAGTGAGGGAACTTAGTTAGCTGCTCTCTCCATGACCAATGTCACTGGCTCCTGGGTTAAGAAATTTGTGACACAATGTTGCCTCGGAGAAACTCATCATCTGGTTTACCATCAGGCAGCCACAGACTCAGGTGTTCATGACCAGAATTGTGCCTGAGCCACCCTAAGAGGAACCAGAGGAACAATGGGGGCCAACCTCTCCTCAGAAGGCTTGGTATATGGACAGAGGCTCAAGTTTTAACTTCACTGCTTTCTAATGGTGTGAATTTGAGCAACAGTTTTCATTTATCCGGGACTTGTTTACGTATCTGAGAAATGGAGGGAATGCCAGTTATCTCACCATTACTTTAGAAAGCTGCATAAGTCTTGGAAAATTCTAGAAGCCTTTCTGCCAACTGCACCCTTAAGATGGTAGAATTACTATTATGGGTCGTTGATCAAGTTTTTTCCAGATGAGGGTTTCTCAGCTTGGCTGCCTATTGGAAGCACTTCAGGGTCATCAAAAAACACACGTGCCTGGCCCCACTCCAGGAACTGTGGTTTATCAGTTCTGGGTACAGTGAACTGGACACAGAGAAGGCTGAAAACCACAGCTTTAAGAAGAGCATTGTAAGCATAGATGTTGATTATTTCAACTGAAATCTCACTTTTTCCTCAAGAAACCTCCATTGACCCTACTTTTTTTTATTAAGAGGGGTTTCATTTAAATACATTGTTATAACATCTTCCTTCTTTGAATATAATAAGCAATGGCATTATCTTAAAATAGAACCTAAAGTCTGTCCCCAAAAACCAACCACATAGCAAAACCAACCTGCACTATGTAGAGAAAAAAACCTGGAAACCAAATCCACAGAGATGTTTATAGGAGAAAAATCTAACTACTTAGGAAGTCCATGGGTTTGTGTGTAGCCATTGATGTTCAGATGTTAAACAGATTCTGAATTAACCGGGAGAGAAGCTCATCCCACTGATCAAAGGCATCAGCCTTCTTGATAAAGTAAGAGAAGTGCAGTTGTCAAAAGAACTCTGTGCCAGGCTCTATGTTTACTGCTTTACTGACGAATGGATGCTCCCGTCCATGTTGCATGCCTCGTTAAGGTCTCAGCAGTTCTGGGGCGCCTGGGTGGCTCAGTGGGTTAAAGCCTCTGCCTTCGGCTCAGGTCATGGTCTCAGGGTCCTGGGATCTAGCCCCATGTCAGGCTCTCTGCTCAGCGGGGAGCCTGCTGCACCCCCTCTCTCTGCCTGCCTCTCTGCCCGCTTGTGATCTCTCTCTCTGTCAAATAAATAAATAAAATCTTTAAAACAAACAAACAAAAAAAAAAAAGGTCTCAGCAATTCTATGAGGCAGCTGCTACTATCCCATGTTAGATGTGAGCAAATTGAGGTGCTGAGCTTATGGGGAATTTTCCCAGGGCCATAGAGCCGGTGTGCATTAAAATCCAGGATTTCTTACTCCCGAGTCCTGTCACGTAGCCACTGAACTCGATGTCGATGCACTTACTCCAAGGTGCAAGGATATGGGTGGGAGGAGAAGATGGTCTCAGAGAGTGGACTTCATTTAAAAGATCTGCCTGCCAGGGTCACTGATGCTGTCTTCACAGATCCTTCAACATCCCCTTTAACCCTGTTGTGAACAACCCCCTGGTTACTAGGATCAGATGGAATTCTGTGAAATCACAAATGAAGCCCAGTATCTTAGCACAGCACAAGTAAAGTTTGCACAAAAAGTCTAATGGGGACAGGGGCTCCCCCTCTGTCTTATACCTGTGCCATGGAGCACGTATGGCAGGAAAAGAGAGATTGTGACAGAGATCTGGAAGGGCTGGGCCTGGCAGCCTACCTCTCAGGGGTCCCATGAAGGGAACAGGTGGAGCACACACAGGATTTCGTCTCAGCAGCTGTGCCACATGCCGGGCATATCCATGTCCCTTATGTCTCAAACTCTTATGTCTTATATCCTTGGGTCCGTGTATCCAAAACCAAACCAAACCAAACCAAACCAAACCAACCGACAGAAATAGCGCCAGTGCTCACATATGGACAGAATCAAGGAAGCCACCACGTGAGGTCTAGGGCTGCTACAACTAAGGACCACACACTGGAAGGCTTAAAGTGGAAATGTGTTCAGTCTCAGTCCTGAAGGCAGAAGTGCCAGGTCAATCTGTGTGTGGGCAGGTCCCTGCACCCCTGCGGCGCTGGTGGGATCCTGCTGGGAGTCTTCCCGGCTCCTGGTAGTGGCCCTCAATCCTTGCCGTTCCCTGGCCTGTACTGTGTTCTTCCCATCTGTGCCTCCTGTCCCACGGCTGTCCTCATAGGTGTGTCTGTGCAGATTGCCCCTTTCCATAAGGACATACTGGATCAGGGCCCACCCTAAGGACCTCAGCTTAACTTGGTTAAATCTACAAAGATCCTGTTTCCAAATAAAGTTACGTTCTGAGGTCCTGGGGGTGAGGACTCCATCATGTCTTGGTCGGGGGAAGGGAGTTACGATTCAATGTGCAACAGCAACTTTTCTTAAGATTGGCATCTGTGGGTTTAAAGCATATTAGTTATCACTGGGTGGGAACATTAAAACCACAACAGTCCCAGTGGTGTTGGGGAAGGACCGACATATGACCGGTTCCCTGTATTCCACGGCCTCATTGTCAGCTGAGGGCCTCAGCCCTCCTCCATCTCTAGACTGATATTCTTAGATGAGAGGAGAACACACCAGAAGGAAATATGGGGTACATCTGTGTGAAGTAAAGATTCATTTTAAAACTCCTTTCTTTATACATTCTGGCTTTTCTACAATAGAAAAGCACTGTTTCCAAATTAAAAAATCAGTACCTGTCATCTGCCTGTACCAAACTATTTCCCATGCCCGACATTCACACAACAGACTTTCGGAGATCGAATCTGGTTTCTGGCCCTCTACTCTCTTGACTCATCCTCCATGATGGATGCTCATTCCATATTACCCGGCGGTTGGCCACAGCTTACAAGACGAACTCTGTTACTGGATATTTTTGCCTGTCACCTCCGGTTCTCTGCTCTCCTTGAGTTACTGAAGGAGTGGCCTCAGGCATGTCGCTGGACCCCGAGTTCAGTGTACTTCTGGGTAAAACAAAAAGGCTTTTCACGCTCCAGACCCACTCCAAACATTCCAGAGCTACTTTGGGATCCCTGGATGCTATAAGAGAGGTTGTGCGTTTTTAATTCAGATGGGGACTTCTGAGAAACATAAAGGTTTTATAAAGATTTAAACAATATGAACAGTGATGAGGGACTTAACATGTGTGTATTTACTGGTATCATTGAGGGCACTGCTAATATCACTAATCTGCAAATCTGAATAATATAAAGTAATATGAAACACAACAGAAGAAACTCTGGGAGGAGCTCACTTTCTGACAGTAAATAACCACTGAGCTCAGCCAAGTTTCTGCGCTCTGAACCAGGGGCTTGAAGCAGCGCTGGGAGCTCGAGGAAGCCTGCTTCCCTTTGAACTGTCAATGGTTTGTCTTCAGAAGACAAACAGCAGCTTCTCCACCTTGTCAGCACCTTCCAGGCATTCCCACCTCTAATAGGATTGAACAGGCCACTCCACAGTCCCACCGCCAACCTGGAGAGTTCCAGTCTCAGGGGACACCGCCCAAGGCCTGGTAACACAAAATGCCCCTTGGCACTCTCCTTGGACTGCACTTGAGTTACCCTGACAGTAAAATCTGCATACATCACCAGGCTGCTCCATCCACACCCATACCCGCCTCTGGGCCCTGGAGTCTGCAATGGGCTCCTGCAGTTCCCTGGCTGCAAGTAGGCCTTACAAAGCCCGCCTGCTCCCTGGGAGGCGATTGTGTCAAGTGCCTGAGATTAAAAATGACAGGATGCATTTAAATGTAAATTTACCAGTGAAGAGCAAGTCTTTACTGGTGGAAGCTTACCTGCTAATCTGCAGCTCTCTGCAGCACTGCTTGGAGGAAGGCCAGAGTCCCCACCCAGGCCAACACAGCCTCTACTTTCAGAGTGGACCGGGAAGGAGGGAGCTGGGGCTGGGGCCTGGCAAGCTCAGGAAACCTCTCACCTAATATTGGCCCTATTAGGACGCGACGCTTTTTCTGGGTCAGGAGAGACACCTACATACACAGAACCCATGTACACGGACATTCTAATGTGATCAGACAAAATCAGATACACCCTGGCTCATACCTACCTGTTTGCACACAAGCTCCTATAACATACCCAATTGCATGCATTCATCCACACACATGTGCATATACACAATTGTGCGTGTGCTTACACACTTGTAGCAGTAAGAAGCAGTGTTGAGTACGTATGGACTCCTGGAGTAGGGCTGCTAGGGCTCTAGTCCTAGCTTTTCTGAGACGTGGATCTTGGGGGAGCCATTCCCCCACGAAATGAGAATAAAGCCCTTCAGGCCTGTGTTACATAAATGAAATCAGCCAAACACAGAAGACAAATTCTGTATGGTCTCCTTTGTATGTGGGATTTAAACTTGTCAAACTTGGGGCACCTGGGCGGCTCAGTGGGTTAAGCCTCTGCCTTCGGCTCAAGTCATGGTCCTGGGTCCTGGGATCCAGCCCCTCATCAGGCTCTTTGCTCAGCGGGGAGCCTGCTTCCCCCTCTCCCTCTGCCTGCCTCTCTGCCTACTTGTGATCTCTCTCTGTCGAATAAATAAGTCAAATCTTTAAAATTGTCAAACTCACAGAAGAAGAATAATAGAATGGCACAGAAGAGTAGAATGGCAGTTACCAGGGGGTGGGGAAGGTTATTATGTAAATATATTATACAATGTAAATCTTCTGTGAAAATCTGCTACACAGCACAGGGCTATAGCCAGCAACACTGTGGTACATGCGAAACATTACCTAAGAAGGTAGATCTTAGGTTAAGTGCTCATATCATAAAATAATAACAATAATAATAACAATGAGAGTTGGAAGAAACTTTGATAGGTGGGTCTATCCAGGTCCTTGATGGAGGTATTGGGTTCACAGGTGAACACTTACTCCCAAAGTAAATGAAGTGTAAACATTAAATATGGACAGCATTTTATATGTTGATCATACCTCAGTAAAGTGTTGTTTCTTTTAAAAGAAAGAAAAAAATGAGAAGAATAATCACACCTACCCTCTGTTTTTCTTCTATGGTATAAGCAGGAAAAGAAATGGAAAGTTCTTGGCACGCAAGAGACACCAAGTTTTCAATATCATCATCATCATCATCACCCAGCACCATCATCACCATCATCATCCCTGTATTTCCATCTGAGGACACCGGTGAGTGAGCAAACCTCTGAGCTATGCGTTCCTTCCTGGAAAGCTCTCCAACTGCAACTGCTCGTCACCTCCCACATACGGACAGATTGCTCAGACAGGCAGAATGGCTGAAGAATCAGAATGAAGCTTCTGTTTGCACGTCCGGCTTGAGTGCACAACAACACCATAACTACACAAGGAGAAAGGACTCAGCCCATATCTGCAAGTAAGATTACTGAGACCAAAGCTGCTTTGCCAGCACCCAGAGGTCAGGAGAAAGGCTCTTACCACTTAGACATTATAAAGTCATCTGATGTGCAGAACATAATGGATAAAGAAGTGAGAAGACCTGGTCCCTGTCCTGCTGTGGGGCATGCTACTGAGGGGGTAGGTCTGCATACAGACCAGGCGCCTGGGACAGGGTCAGCGCTGGCAGGAAGGAAACACACGGAATTATGAGGACCCAAGAAAGAGGGCACGTCCACAGTGAGGGACAGGAGCAGGTGGGTGGGGTGTCCCTGAGGAGGGCTTTACAGAACATGAGAAGCTGGCTGGGTTTGAGGAATCAGACGGTCCCACCATAAGTGAGGTGGGGAGGGCTTCCCTGGCACACTTCGGTGTGGCCGCAGCTCAGGGCCTGCAGATGGAGGGCTCAACACAAAACAAGGAGGCAGGCAAGAGAGAGCCTTGCCCTTTCATGCTTATGCTGGGTAATCAGGTGCTACATGCAGGTCAAATGATCCTTAGTGTCTTTATCATGGCCACAGCCACACTATTTTCAAAGCTCACCTCTTCTAAGAAGCTCTCCCTGACTCCCTACTATGGTCCCTTTTCTGCAAATTCATGTCCATGTGCCTTGACACAGGTGTGGAACATGTGACTCATAGTCCCAAGGTGCTATCCAGAGAACACTGTTCAAGCTCAAGAAATACGCATTAGATGGAAAGAATCAGGTCATTTTCAAAATGCCAGTTGTGGTGGGGGAAGAGATCTCATTGCCTTATTTTAGTTATAAACATCCAAAAGTGCAGAGTTGCCAAGCACCCTGGAGGTCAGCAGTAATCCAACCCTTCTCTCCTGAGTGGCAGCTGTTGGCCTCATCAGGAGGCTCAGAGCCTGCTGCCAGGGCACCTGGGAAGGAGCAAAGGAGCCTGCTACCCTCCCACCACGAAGCAGGAGGACAGGCCTTCTCCTACAATCGTGGCCTTCACAATTGTGAATTCAAATAACCCAGTTACATAACATGGCATTTGTGACGGCCCATTGTTCGGGCCAGCCCTCTCGGCTTTTGTCCCTTGCTCTGTGTGCCAGACCCTGAATGCACACCCATGCAAGGACCACGCAACACTCCACATTCTTCTTTCCCCTCAGCTGAAATAGATCTTTGCATCCACCAGTTATTTACACATATTCCAGTTGCCTCCTCCACAGCAGGCCACAATGTTGTCCAACTTGCTAAAATTAGAGAAGAGCGATCTAGGGGAAGAAAGGTAGAAAGAGAGGCACTTGCTCCAGAGCTCTGCAAATAATAGATAAAGTGAAGGTGGGGGCGGGGGGGGAGGTGCTTGCAAGAGAGACTCTAGTTACTGTCTTGAGTGTGGATGGAACCATCTTTCTTTCCCTACGTGGCTGATCTGATGATGTCATCTTGTACTCAGTTCTCATTAAAAGATCTGGTTGCCACTGGGTGCCAGGGTGCTCTTTTACCTTGAATATTTCTGTCTTCAGTTTTTAGTGACAAATTATTTTCTCTTAAGATACATATTTCTCTGAAAAAGCACAGTAGAATTAAAAAAAAAAGGCCATAAACATATTGGCCAAATCTATATGTCCTTTGGAAAATTAAAAAGAAAGGAGTAATATGTACTCGATTAAACAGGAGCATGTTCATAGATTGCTACATTTGGCTCCTTGGCAAGGCTTGAAATGAACAGATGCTGGGAACAAGGCTGTTGTTAAGTCTGGCTTTGTCTACCTGGAGCTGCTGGCTCAACTGTTTGGATTGAAGAGATAGCCTTGTTCTTCAGCGGGCCCTCGAGAGCTGCCTGCGCTGAGTCAGCAGTATGGATGACTGAACTGGCGGTACTTCTGACACCTGCAGAAGCATCCCAGCTGAGCCCCGTGGCCCTCTCAGTTTCTAAGCAGAGTCTCCAGTTGGGTCATCCAACCATTTCTTTCAGGATCTAGTTCTGCCTTGCAGGATCTGTGGTGGGAGTCATCTGTCAGGTGGACCATGAGGTCCACCTGAGACCACGGGAGCTGGACCATGAGAGCCAGGACCTCGTGTTGACCTGGTCTAGTACACAATGTGGCCTGAGCAGCAAAACCTGAGAGCTGTGTTCATGTGATGAAGTCTTAGCTCCTTCGTGTTGGAGTTCATTCATTCATTAACCCACTCAGGTGAGGCTCCTGTGTACAGGGAATACTTACTGAGTGATACCGCATGCCAGCCAGTAAATTCAATGCTTTGTGAGTATTATATCACTCAATCCTCCCTACAGCTCCATTATTACCCCAATTTTATGGATAAACACAGTGCAGCCTGGAGAGGTTTATTGAAAAACTCAAGACCAAACAACGACCAAGGGAGGAAGTTATATGTTGAATCTGGGAAGCCTGTTGCCAGGGACCATAGTCAAAAGGAGACAAAACCTACGCCCCATTCAGTCTTTCCTTCAGGAGACGTATTTTGGTCACTTGCATGTTTACTTGTTTGATGGAAAAGTAAAACAATGTCCTTTGTTTTCACAGCTAAAAAAGTGTACAAGCAAAACCCTGACAGTGTGAGGCACTGTGATGGTTTCACCAATAGAGATTGCATTAGTCTTCTATTGCCGTGTGACAAATTACCACCACACGTCAGAAGTCCAGATGGGATTAGCAAGGCTCTCTGCCTAGGGTCTCACAAGGCCAAAGTCAAGGTGTCATCCAGCCAGGACTCTATCATGAGGTTCTAGGAACTAATCTGCTTCCAAACTTTTTCAGGTTGTGGGCAAAATCTAGCTCCTCGCTGTTGCTGTTGTAGGACTGTGGTGTTAGCTCCTTCCTGGCTGCCAGTGGGGTCACTCTCAGCTTCTCAAGTCCCCTCTGGGGTCCTCATCACATGGCTTCCTCCAACTTCAAAGCCAGCAATGGCACATCAACTCCTCCTGCTGCTTTAAATCTCTCTGAATTCCCATTTGCCACTAGCTGAAGAAAATTCTCTGCTTTTTAAGAACTTATCTGATGGGGCCAGGTCAAACTGGATAATTTTCATATGTTATGGGGACTTGGAACTCTATTTACATCTGCAAAACCCCTTCGCAGAACCTAGATTGTCACATGATAGAATAATCAGGGGATAGGAATCTTGGTGGAGGGCATCTTTAGACTTTCACTCACTATAAAGATAAAATTGGGCACTGGAGGATGGACATTTGAGTTGTGGATGGAGAGGAGTTGGGGAGGGGCTGTGCCTTTGGTGGGCCTCTCCTATATATGCCCTTATTGCCTCCTGCCTATGCCTCCAACATAGGACTTAACATCAATAGATGTATTTCTTGGGGCACTTGGGTGGCTCAGTCGTTAAGCGTCTGCCTTCGGCTCAGGTCATGATCCCAGGGTCCTGGGACCGAGCCCCCCATCGGGCTCCCTGCTCGGCAGGAAGCCTGCTTCTCCCGCTACCATTCCCTCTGCTTGTGTTCCCTCTCTCGCTGTATTTCTCTCTGTCAAATAAAATCTTTGAAAAAAAAAAATAGATGTATTTCTTGCCTGTCTGCCAAGACTCAGTTTCCCTATTTGTGGAAAGGAGGATAAAATCACTCAAAACCTGTGAGGATTTGAGATAATTAAGTTGAGATAATGCTTGTAAAAGGTTTTACATAATACCTGCATGTAATAGATGTTCAATAAACACAGGCTATTATCATTATTATCTATGATAAATTACTTATATGTAATGCCACTCATGCTAAAAAAATGTCAGAATAAATAAATGGATGATTTTATTTATTTATTTATTTTTAAGAATTTCATTTATTTATTTAACAGAGAGAGAGATCACAAGTAGGCAGAAAGGCAGATGGGGGCGTGGGGGAGAAGGGAAGCAGGCTCCCCACTGAGCAGATTGCCCAACGCGGGGCTCGATCCCAAGATGCCGAGATCATGACCTGAGCCAAAGGCAGAGGCTTTAACCCACTGAGCCACCCAGGCGCCCCAATAAATGGATGATTTTAAAAAGCAGTGATTCTTTGGCTCCTTTTCAAAGACAATTTGGGAAGTGTTTTAGAAAGTGCTAGGTGTTCGCCCTCTGTCACAACTGCCCAGGCACTTGCGTTTGTCCTATCTTTTACCCAAACCGCTTGTTCCTCAAGGGGACAATGTGTCCCCTCCACCTAGTCCTCACAGCAGCTATGTCATAGGAATAATAATGACAAGGATGACAGCCAGTATGCCTAGGACTTGCTCTGTGCCAAGTACTTGACTGTGCACTTTATGTATATTGACTCTTAATCTTTGCTACAACCTCGTAAGACAGATATCAATCTCCCTTTTACAGAACAGGAAACTGAGGCTGGGTGAGATCTTACAGCTAGTAAAATGCAGGGGTGCACCTCCTCTAGCCCAGCTTCACAGATTTCTCTCCCCTTTTTTCCTCTCCTGCTCTGGTTTATTGCTCACTTTTCTTCAGTGTGCTGGTGTCTTACAAACAGCCTGCCCACTGCTGGGATCTCCAGTTCCCAATTTCCATTTTCTTTTCTGTTGACCTCTTCTCAAATGGCCCAGAGACCAGCTTCACACAAACACTTGGATTCAGGGAGTCTGAGGTGGGGCCTGACACTTCAGGGACACTGCTCTGTGGACCACATTTTCAGTAGCCAGATGCAGGTGCATCATGGTCTCCATGAGGGTAAAAATTACGACTGCTATTTCTGCAGCTCTGAGGCCTGACAGTCTGCTGGTGAGTTCCTCATGGCAAACCACAAATAAGTACAGAGTGAATGGGTGAAGGAATGAGTAAAGGTATCCCATTCCTCTAACTGGACCTTCTCTGTGGTCAATTTTAAATGAATGACTGACTCCATCCTTGAAGTCAGAGAGGCCTTGATTGAAACCACATTTCCACTCAAGACCCACGTGGTCTTAAACAACTTAATAGCTGAGTCCCAATTTTCTCTTCTATAACAAGGGCATAGTATCGTAGAATCTTGCCCACAGTTGGCTTTGAACAAATGATAGAAAATAAGATCCCTGAATTCTCATCCCAAGCTTGGGTTCAATAATATCTCCACTGAAACCAGAGTGGCCACTGGAGTTCCATCAGTGGTTGGTGGGTTGGTCCAAGGGTGTGGACATTCATGTTCCTCACCAGTCCATTTTCAGTTGATCCATTCACCCTCTATATATAGTGAGGTTTTGTGCCAAAGATGGCAGTAGTAATGAGTCGGGAAAGGATCTGGGGCAGGCAAGAATAGGCATTGAAGGTTCTGGGTATTGTTTAGGAGGTAGGGGTTCAGCTGGGGTAACAGTTACCCTGGTGGGCGTCAACGTAAATAGTGAAGGCCAAGAACATCAATTTTAGTAACAGTCTGCACTGACTGAATGAGTCTCCCTTCCACCCGGCACAATTCTCCACTTTCAAACCCATCTAGGATCTCTCCCGGGAAATAATCTTGGCTTTAGCGCACAAGCACAAAATGTAACAAATGAGTAGAACAAACCACTGGATCTCCAAGTCCAATACAAACTCTCTAGCATATCCCTTTGTTGTACATCCCATCTGAGAAATGACATATTGTTCAATATTTGCTGTAGTACCTGTTAGGCAGCTTAGTTTCTCTTATTTCCAGGTTTACTATGAAAGTTTTTTTTCTCCCCTTTGGAAATTTTTCTTCCTTCCTCCCTCCCTCCCTTCCTTCCTTCTTAGCTTCCTTCCTTTCTTTCTGTCTCTCTTTCTCTCTCTCTCTCTCTTTGTTATAATTCCCAGAATTTCCCAAAGAACAGGAGGAGAAAACAAGGAAAATAAATTCCCCTTCCCAGATAAAAATCTAAAGTGTCCACCAATACAGATGGTGTAACTTCAGGTAAGTTTTTATACCATCTCCTTAAAAAAATGTATTTAAGTTTTCCTCATATGGAGAAAAAATAAAGAGGAAAATAGCTCAAAACATAGACTGAGATATTAAGTGAGAAGGCCATTCAAGCACAGGAAAATATTGAAATGATGGTTCACACAGGTTTAGGGAAGAGAGCCCCTGGCACTTAAGAGTGGAAAGTGAGAGCTAGCCGGGAGTCCCCTGATGTGACTCCCAAACACACTCTCCTCACCAAGAGTGAGCATCCAGTTAAAAATGATGGCTGTCAGCCAATGTATTGACAGCAATCTGCCCACCTGCAGCCCCCTCCCCCTACCCTAGTCAAAAACATGATGTTCTGGTGGCTCTGGGCATGACTGAAGTGTTCCTGCCTTTGAAGGCCTTCATATTCTTCTTTGGCAACTCACGACCTTTCCTCATCCCCA
>CM053620.1:5593061-5605506 GCA_028646535.1 Procyon lotor | reverse complement strand
TGGGACCGGGGAGGGAGACAAACCATAAGAGACTCTTAATCTCAGGAAACAAACTGAGGGTTGCTAGGGGTGGGGGGAGGGATAGAGTGGCTGGGTTATGGACACTGGGGAGGGTATATGCTATGGTGAGTGCTGTGAACTGTGTATGACTGATGATTCACAGACCTGTACCCCTGAAGCAAATAATACATTATATGTTAATAAAAAGAAAATCAAGGCCAAAAGGCAGACTTGAGAATAATAGGTACGTATTTATATAAGCATTTAAATCCATTACGTTAAAATAAATAAGTAAAAGTCACTCTTAGCTCAAGGGCCATGAAACAAAACAAAGCAAAAACCAGGCAGCTGGCTGGACCTTCCAGGCTGTGATTTATAAAGCCCTGAGTAGCAGATGATAGGGGAAAATACGGGCTTTAAGAGACTGTGATGACCCATGTGCTTGTGTGGTGGGTCAGGGCATAGAAGGAACTTCACAGCTCTCCAGCAGTGCTAAGTGTGTTTCCAAGTCCCTTCTGCCTAACCCCTTCAGAGGAGGTCCTAAAACGATGTACCAGGATATATGTATCTGGTTCAGCTCATTTTTCTTCTTTTCATAAAATGGATTTCTGGAAATTGCATGGGAGGTGAGAGGCTCTTTCTGTATTTTTGGGCTTAGGACCAATAAGCAGCCCTATTGACATTCAGGTAGATTTGGAGTTCCACTACTGTACAGTGGGGATGCCTGTGAACTTGTCCCCTAACCCCTGACACAGATATTCTATGGCCCAGAAAAACCCAAAAGTGTGAGGGAAAGGATGAGTGGGTCCAATCCAGTTGCCTCCTGATTTATCTACTATGAAGCTGAAAGATCTGTAATTACAACAACTGAAAGGTTGTCCCTGGCTCAGCCAGCAGTGAGAAGTCCACTGGAATTCTTTATATAGAAATATCTAATCCACAATGATTAAAATAGCATATAATCCAAACCCATATAGCTTTCTTCTAAAGTCCACTGGACTAAGTTTTAAATTGGCTACTTTTTGTCTGCTGAGCACCATTTGCACATAAATATAAAGGAGAATATGATAAAGAACAAGGCTTGAATAACTATAATGCACCAGATAAAAAGACTTCTTCCTTCCAGTTAAATCTTACAGTTAATGCATATCACATATTATATTTGTTATATATACTATATACTGCTTTTATATTATATATTCATGTATGTTCTATGCAAACATATATTCTTTAATTTGTATATATACACACATTTGGATTATAAAAACAATGTTAACTACAGAAAGTTTGGAAAGTTTATGTTAATAGGGAAAAATATTCACTGAACCCTGTTAATTACTAGTAACTTTTCCATGTTTTATTTGAGTCTTTCAATTTTCGATTTTTTTTTAAAATTTCAGAGTGGGACAATCTTCTGTGGTTATTAATGTACTTTCAACCCAAAGGTTAAAAAAGAAATCTTGTTTCCTGCTTTATTGCTTTACCTAATATTTTAGCAGTAGCATTTTCCATGGTGTTGAGGACTTTTTAAAAACCTTTCTTACACCTGCAATGACCAGTAGGTTTAATATTTATTGACAAAACCAAACTGTAAAGGTGGATTGAAAAGGTGCTTTCAGCATTCTCTTATTATATATAATAATGTTTCTCTTTGTAAATATCATTGTGGTTTCCTACCGTGTCTTTAGCATAAACCTAGAGAGTCAAATGTCCCAAGTCTTCCCAAGGCCAGCTTGCCATCAGAAATCTCTGATTTTCAGTCTCAAGGTGGGATCCTGGATGTTAGCTCTTCTCTACTTTCAGGGTTTCTGAATATTTGTATTTTGAGGAAGAGCTTTGTTAAATTAATTGGTGTAAAAGCTTTATTCCTTTGCTAGATAAATGTATTGTATTCCCTTTATTGAGTTGTCTTTTAATTTAACTCTGCTTTTTTTTTTTTTTTTTTTTTTTACAGAGGTCTTCAGAAGGAGTTACTGCTTTTTCATATTCCCGTCTTTGGGTACCTATTAATCTATCACTTTAAGTTATCCACAGCTCTGCTCTTGTTCTGAAAAGTAACTTAGCTGTCTCTTTCAAGTTACAACCACATCAGTGATGATGTTGGTGACAGTGATGATGACAGAGTCCTTGGGAGAAATATGAAAGAAGGAACCTCTCAGGAACGGGGCCAAATTGTTCTGGAGATTCCAGGACGTGTCTCCAGGCGAGTCTCCCATTAACACCCCCCTCCCCAGTCTGTGGAGACAGATTTGGGCTTGTGTGGCATTTGAATGCTCTTGATCTGCCCTTATGTAATAAGTATGACTCATGGTACAGTATGAGTCACCCAAACCCGCACCTGGGGCACCTCTGCCGGGCCTGTGGAGCTTCCCACCTGCGTCGATCCCTGTCTGAATAGAGATAGCATGACTCAGTGTCAGGGAAGGGTGGTTCTCCACAACTGGCCAGTGTCCTCAGCTCCAGGAAGCTTTGGGCTGGTGACGCAGCAGCTGAGAGGAAGGCTGTGCTCCCCACGTCAGCAGTGCCCCTCCAAGGGAGCCCCACACAGGAAGGGACAGCTCTGCCCAGTCGGCCTCCACCAGCCCGGTACTGGTGTGGAGAGGAAACATAAGGGCCTGACGTCTGTTTAGATCCTCAATGAGCTCTGCTTTTCCTCCTGGCCTCTGTGTGGTCAAGGGGGCTTGCCTAATAATAAGATGCTAATGCTTTTTGAGCTCCTACTGTTTGCCAGGGCACTATCACAAGAAGCACCTCACATCTGTTAACACATTGAATCCTCACAACAAGACCATGAGGTAACTACTACTGATGTGGGAAACAAAGGCAGAAGGAAATTTAGATAAAATTAAATGTCCTTATAACCAGCATATATTGACAAATACTTGAGATATGCAGATCATAATATTCCTCCAGGATCCTGAATCTTCTTTAGCATATGAAAGTCCTTTTAGAACTTCTCTTCTCTTTACCTCTCCCAACCCCAAGGTATATACTCAGTTGCCCTTCATAATCCTGGGGCATCAGGGAGCAGCAGGGAGCAGAGGGCAGCATCAGCTCTTTCTGCCCATGGGTCCCATCCCCATGCTTTAATAAAATGACTTTTTTGCACCGAAGATGTCTCAAGAATTCTTTCTTGGGGCTCCGGATGGCTCCGGGCCCCACCAACAAACCAACACTACTCCAAAAAACTTCATCACTGCCAATGTGCCTGTTTGACAAATGTGGGAACTAAGGCCTGGCAGGAAAAAGTGATTTGCTCAAGTTCACACAGCTGGATAAGAGGTCTGAACCCCCTCTCCAGAGCTTTCTCTCTTAACTACTAGACTGGTCTTCTTAACCTGTAAAGTGTACATGAATCACCCAGGGATCTTGTTAAAATGAAGGTTCTGGAGTGCCTGGGTGGCTCAGTGGGTTAAAGCCTCTGCCTTCAGCTCAGGTCGTGATCTCAGGGTCCTGGGATCGAGCCCCGCATCGGGCTCTCTGCTCAGTGGGGAGCCTGCTTCCCCCTCTCTCTCTGCCTGCCTCTCTGCCTGCTTGTGATCTCTCTCTGTCAAATAAATAAATAAATAAATAAATAAATAAAATCTTTAAAAACAAAAGAAGGTTCTGAAACAGCAGGTTTGGGGCGGGGCCTGAGACTCAGCATTTCCAACAAGCTTGCAGGTGAGAGAGATGTTGCTGGCCCCTGGGCCACATTTTGAGTAACAAGGGACTGTATTATACTATTTTTATTATGCCTTGGACAATTCTCAGTTGAAAAATATTTTCTTCCCTCATCCCTTCATTTTTTTACACATACATTGCACATCCATACATCCAGCCAACATCTGCTGAATCCTTCTGCTGACTCCAGCATGGAGAATATGAAGATGGACACATGTCCACAGACAACATAGAGAAAGAAGATCAGTTCAACAGAGACAAAACTCCTACCACACACATAATTATAATAGAACATGATAAGGTCTAAAACAGAGGGATGATGTTCTGTAGCATGGTACACAAAAGCAGGGAGGACTAATCTAACAGTGAGGGAAAGCACCCCAAAACATGGCATGAGGAAATCCAGGTAAGACGAGCCAGGTGAGACGTGTCCATGGGCTGGAGAGGACCAGGATTCTGAAGAAGGTAAGCCATTGTCTGTATTTCCAGCTCATCACGAGTAGAAAGTAGAAAGGGAGAAGAGACCCAAAGAACAGATTTTCTCTTTGCCAGAGACCCATCCCTGTACCCCTTGGCTGTTTTTGTGTCTTTTTTTTTTATCCCATCCTTTCCACTGAGACTGTTCTTATCCAAATAACTCATTTCAACAAGTCAATGACTGAAGCTTGGTCATGTCAAGCTCCGGTCCAAATGTCACACCTCCGTTCTGTCCCCAGTGCTCATGACCTTCGGGTAAATGAACTCTTCCTCAATGTAGCTCACTTAGCTCTTATTTTGTGCCAGACAACTTGGTAAGAACTTTGTGTGCAATATATCATTTAATATTCAAAACAACTCTGAAATACACAACAATTATTTTATTTTGTAAATGAAGGAACTGAGGCACTGTGTAGTTAAGTTCTACAAGATCACCCAGCTGCAAAGTACAATAGCTGTATTAGAAAGCAGGCAGCTTCTTACCTGCTAGGCAGCAGGGCCCCATAGCGGCTAAACCTGTCTATCACCTAATGCTCATTCACTCTCTTGACAATAAGACTGCGTTGCAGAATGCAAGCATTCCCCTAACTAAGTTGTAAGAGCCTTACAGGAAATGTCCTGGGAAGAAAGAACAGGTTTGTGAAGCAGGAGCTTTGGTGGGGAGGGAAATAAGAATGGAAAACTAGGCTGGAGTGGCAGGTGGGGCCAGGAGAGGAGCAAAGATTCACAAGTTTCCTGTGACTGAACTTGAGACCTTTCCAGGAAAGGGCCTAGTGGACCCAACACTGGCCTTGAGAGGTGCTAAAGAATTTATCATCAAAATGGCTCATAAACAGAGACCATCTGACTTGCTGCAAGCGGAAGCTGCCCACCTATGGCAAAGCAACAGGTAAGACCCTGAACACAGGAGGCAGGTTCAGTCTCCTGGTCATGGAAGTTACCAGAGAAAAGCCACTCCACTAGTAAAAGAAATCAAAGCCATGGGTCATTTTTTCTACACTCTACACAAAAGGATCTCCCCAACACCTAAAAGGAACCACCAAGATTAGCTTGCATATATGAGGGGAACAAATCATATTACTGTTTCCCTAAAATAATGCACTCTAGTGCACCATTACTGCAAGTGTGATCCCTAAACACGCAACATTAGCATCACCTGGAAATTTTTTAAAATGTAAATTCTTGGGCCCTGCTCCAGACCTTCTGTGTCAGAAGCTTGAGGGGTAAGGCTCAGCAATGATTCTGATAGAGGCTCAAGTTTGAGAAGCAATGTTTCCTTAATTAGGTAGGGGGCCCTGGTGTCAGCCATCTGAGGTTGCCACTTAGTAGCTGTTACCTTGCTTCTTGCTATTTAGACTTTCTGAACCTCAGTTTCTATACCTGTACAAAGGTATACATGATACCTTTATACATAATACCTAATACATAATAATAATCTCAAAGTTCTTGGGCAGTGACTGTAGAGACCCAGGTAAAGCATTTAGCATGATGCTTTGCATATGGCGGGCAGTGAAAATTAGTGGTGGTTTTAACGGCAGTGGTTTTATAATATGGTGGAGGGCTTTCGAGGGGATGCTTATTTGTACCTTTATGTAATTTGGCAGTTTGGAAAACTTCTTGGAGGTCTCTGCTATACCTCCAATAACTTGTCAATTCTCCTTCAAACTCTTTTGAAAATCACTATCTTAGGGGTACCTGGGTGGCTCAGTCAATTAAGTGTCTGACTTTGGATCAGGTCATGACCTCAGGGTCCTGGGATTGATCCCCAAGTCTGGCTCCATGCTAAATGGGAATTCTACTTCTTCCTCTCCCTCTCCCTCTGCCCATCCCCTACTCATGCTCTCTCTCAAATAAATAAATAAAATATTTTTTAAAAATCACTATCTTGTAATAGTGAAGACAATTTTTAAAAATTATTTTTAAACAATATTAGGCAAGAAATGTCATAAGCAAATACAACAGCATTTATAAAGAACTATAACATGGCATGAAGGGGAGTGCAAAGATGGGCCTTTGTACAATAGCCTAGAAATTCTGATTTCTATTCTGTAGCAGGTACGCATATTTTTTTTCATGTTTGTGACTCTTTGTACATGCCTAATTTTTTTTCATTATGGAACTATCCAAACACTCTGACACAGAATAATATAATGATCCACCACATAACCATAACTCAGCTTTAACAAATATCAACATATGGCAAATCTCCTCTTCCCACTGGAACTCCTTACTGGATTATTTTAAAGCAAATTTTAGGTGCTTGTCATTTTTTTCCAGTTTTACTGAAAAATAGTTGACATATATCTCTGCTATAAGTTTAAGGCACACAGCATGATGTTCAATTTACACATATTGTGCAATGATTATCACAATAACCATCTTTTCACATAGATAAAATAAAAAAGAAAAGAAGGAAAGAAAGGGGAACTAGAGTTTCCTTGTGAGGAAGATGCATTCATCACTTAATCTCTAAATATTTCAGGATGAATGTCTAGTAGATAACAACTACATATTTTTTTAATTTAATTTTTTTTAAATTTTTATTAACATATAATGTATTATTTGCTCCAGGATACATGTCTGTGAATCGTCAGGCTTACACATTTCACAGCACTTAACAGCACATACCCTCCCCAATGTCCACAACCCAGGCACCCTATCCCTACACAACTACATATTTTAAAACATTACTATATACTCTTACTTCATACTTTCAGTGTAACACTGATACTCTGGTCTAAAGCTTGACGGTCTTTTTGGAAAACAGTCTTGAGGTGGAGAGACTGATAAGTAGGACATGAAAAGGACCTGAGGATGAGTCTCCTCAGAATTAGAAGTAAAGGAAGGTTCTCTAAACACTCTTTGCGGGATCACTCATTTTACCTGGTGAGTCCTCTCACGTTTACAGTACACAGTCCAAAGTAGCCCTGGGGAGGCTCTGCTTGCAGTGATAGCAGACTAACCTGTAGTAAACAGACCTCTCCCCAAGAATGACTAGAAAAACTAAATACCATTAAAGAGCTATCAAAGCAGCCAAAACAACTGGGGCCAAGGTCCAAAGAGAAGAAAAACTCACTGAAGCCAGCATAACACTCTATACAGCATGTTCATTTGGGACATTTACCAATTTGTGAGAATCCCAGGCACAGAATGAGAAGCCAAATTATGACAGATTCTAAGGAGCAAAGGTGTTGAACAGAGTTTTTGACAGTCTTATGGAGCAAGGGATAGAGAAAGTGAAAATTAGGCTTCTTAGGTAGCTAGCACTTGAGGTGCCAAATCTTACAAAGAGAAGTAGAGAGGAAAAGCCTAAAGGTCTGAGCTATGACTCCCCAGGAGGCATTCACAAATTCTTAAACTAGAAAGGCCAAGAAATAGTAAGCAGCTATCTGAAGAGACAGAACTTTCAGGTATTTTGTGGTCCTGGGGAGATGAAATTTGGAGTTCAGTTTCCAACAAAGAGGCTGAGCAGAGGTAACTCACCACCAGGCTCTCTCCCAGGACTCTTGAGGGAACTACACTCTCTATGTAACATAAAGAGCACAGACTAGATCTTTCCCAGGCTGAATCCCAAGCTTAGAACAACTCAGTCCTACTCTAACTACTTACCAGAAGCTGAAGGCTCATCTCTACTTTCTATAATTTTTCAGATAGAATGTCTGCATCTAATGCTCACTAAAAAATTAGCAGTATGAACAAGAGATAGGACTAAACAATGAGTCCTAAAAAAATTAACAAAAGGGACAGAATAAAGATGGAGTAAACACTGAAGTTGTCAGATTTTTAAGATGACCATGGCAAGATAGAAAATTTCACAGAACAAAAGATTTTAGAGAGAACACAATGGAAATTTTAAAACTGAAAAGTATGATTGCTGAAATTAAGAACTCGGGAAATAAGTTTATCAGCAGTTTAGACATGGAGGAAGAGACTGACTGGAAGAAACCAGAAGTTAGCTAAAACCATCTCGGCTGAAATGTGCAGAGTATAAAGGATGAAAACTCCCTAAAAAAACAGAAGAGAATTATGAGGCATAGGAAATAGGTCTAATATATGTGCAATTGGAGACCAAAAGGGAAGGGGAAGACAGAAAGAGGAAGAAGAAATATAGGAAGAGATAAGAGTTATGAGTTTTCCAAAAGTGATGAAAGATTCAAGCCATAATATAAAATTAAAAAACCCAAACATATCAAACCCAAGGAAGGTAAATACAAAGAAAAATTCAACAAGTTATATCATAGCAAAGCTATTTTAAAAATCCAAATATAAAGAGACCTTTATATAAAAATCCAATATAAAGAGACAAAATACTAAAATCAAATCCAGCAGCATATTAAAAGAATTACACACCATGACCAAGTAGGATTTGTCCCAAGAATGCAAGCGTGGTTTGACAATGGAAATCAATCAATGAAACACACTATATTTATAGAGTAAGGAGGGAAAAAGCCCATGATCATCTCACTTGATACAGAAAAAGTATTTGATCAAATCAAACACCCATTCATTATAAAAACACTAAACAATATAAGAAGAAAAATGAATTCCTTCAACCTAAGAAAGGGGTCTGTGACAAACTTACAGCTAGCATCATATATAACAATGAGAGACTGAAAGCTTCCCCTCTAAGACCAGGGAAAACACAAGGATGCCTATGCACACCACTTCTATTCAACATTGTACTAAAAGTCCTAACCAGGCCAAGTAGGCAAGAAAAGGAAAAGGCACCCAACTCAGAAAGAAAGAAGTAGAAGTAAAAAGAAATATCTCTATTTGTAGATGATATCATCTTATATAGAGAGAATCCTAAAGAAGTCACATAGTAACTATTAGAACATTAGAACATAGAAACTATTAGAAACAAATTCAGCAATATTGCAGGACACAAAATCAATATAAAGAATCAGTTGTACTCTTATATGCCAGCAATAAGCAATCCAAAAATGAAATTAAGAAAATTTCCTTTGTGATATCAACAAAGGCAAAGAAAAAATTCTTTTTTTTTTTTTTTTAAAGATTTTATTTATTTGACAGAGAGAAACACAGCGAGAGAGGGAACACAAGCAGAGGGAATGGTGGTGGGAGAAGCAGGCTTCCTGCCGAGCAAGGAGCCTGATGCGGGGCTCCATCCCAGGACTCTGGGATCACAACCTGGGCCGAAGGCAGACGCTTAACGACTGACCCACCCAGGTGCCCCCAAAGAAAAAATTCTTAAAAGCTTGCAGAGCAAAAGAGACATTATCTTCAGACCACAGTAAGTATCATGACTGACTTCTCTACTAAGAAAATGGAATCTGAAAGACAGTGAGAGGACACTATTTAAAAAATAGCAAGAAGTGGCACCTGAATGACTCAGTTGGTTTATTGTCTGACTCTTGGTTTTAGATCATATTATGATCTTGGGGTCCTAGGATTAAGCCCCCCATCGAGCTCCATATGGACTCTCTCTCTCCCTCTTCTTCTGCCCCTCCCTACCTCTCTGTGTCAAATAAATAAACAAATCTTTTTTAAAAAATAGCAAGAAAATAATGGCTAACCTTGACTCCTTTCCCAAGCTAGAATATCTTTTAAATGTGAAGTAAAAAATAAAGACATTTCCAGAAAACACACACCGAGAAAATTCACCACTAGTAGAACAAATGCAAGAGTGTTTCAGGTAGAAGAAATATAAACCTAGGGGCGCCTGGGTGGCTCAGTCATTAAACGGCTGCCTTCGGCTCAGGTCATGATCCCAGAGTCCTGAGATTGAGCCCCACATCAGGCTCCTTGCTCGGCAGGAAGCCTGCTTCTCCCACCACCATTCCCTCTGCTTGTGTTCCCTCTCTCGCTGTGTTTCTCTCTGTCAAATAAATAAAATCTTTAAAAAATATATATATATAAACCTAAATGGAAGATCAGAAATGCATATAGGAGTGAAAATCAATGGAAACGGTAAGCACACAGATCATTCTCAAATAATATTCACTGTATAAAATGACAGTAATATCTTGTGTCAATTAACATAAATAACAACAACACACCATGTGTGAGAGAATAAATGGAGTTAAAGTGTCCTGACTTCTTCATGCTCTCTGAGAATTGATATATTATACTTATTTATATTAGACTCTAAGCACTAAATGATGTATGCTTTAATCTCTTATGTAATCACTAAAGTAAAAATAATGTATCATTAACAAGCCTGTAGGAATAGATAATTAAGAAATGTCTGATTAACCCAAAATGGAAGAAAGAAAAAAGAGCATAAACAGGTAAGAAGAATGAAAAACCAATCACAGAAAAACAAATTAAAATTCAAATATACATGTAATGTAATTACATATCAGTAATTGCATTAAATATAAATGGAATGGATTTTCAAGCATCTAAATTAAAATATAAAGACTGTCAAGCCAGGAAAATATTTCATGCTACTTACAAGAGATAGATCTATAATATGAGTCATTAAAAACTGAAAGAAAAAGGATGAATACTATGTTAGTAAGAAATTAATTTTCCCCAAACTGACCTATAGATTCAATGTAATCCCAGTCAAAATCCCAACAGAGATTATGGAGATTGACAAGCTGACTCTGTAACTTATATGGAAATATAAAGGGCCTAGAACAGACAGAACAATACTAAAAAAGAACAAAGTTAAAAGATATACTCTACAAGACATCAAAATTAATCCTAAAGTATAGCAATTAAAACTACAGAGTTAATGATAAAACGGTAAGAAAATGGATCAATGAACTATAATAAGGAGTTAGAAACAGAGTCACATATATATGGTCACTTGATTTACTATATAAATATTGTGTTATATAAAATAGTAGTGTAGTGGCACAAATTATAGTTTGTTAATAAATGGCACTGGATCAATTATTTGAAAAAGCCTAATTTTCACTCTCACGTCACACTGTATATAAATATTGATTCCAGGTGGATTGTCAGACTATATGTAAAAAAAAAAAGTCAAGTTTCTAAAATATAACAAAAAAGCATATCTTCATGATCTTAAGACACTAGTAAACTGATACACATATCAATATCCTTAGAGAAAACAACTGATAAATTGGCTTTCTTTAAATTAAAGAATGTCTGTTCATCCAAAGACACCATTAACATAGTGAAAGGATAAGACATGGAGTGACTTAATAGCAGATAGACAAATAGACAGACAGATAGATGAAATAGGAGATAGACATAGACACATGATAGATCTATAGCCATCAAAGAGCTCTTACACAGAATATATCAGGAAATTCTATGAATCAAAAAAGACTGACCATCCAAAAGAAAAGTGGGCAAAAGACATGAATGGGCGTTTCACAAGAGGATAACCAGATGAATAATATGCATATGAAAAGATGCTCAAGTCTACTGGTCATCAGAGAAATCAAAGTCTGCAATGGTGTCATGCTACTAGAACTCACTGCGCTATTCATGGGAAAGTCAGTTAATACAACCACTTTGGAAAACTGGCAGCATCTCCTCAAGATAAATACTTGTAACTATGATGGAGCAATTCTGCTCCTGTTTATAAACCCAAGGGAATGTACATATACCAAGAGACAGTGATGAGAGTGTCCATGGGATCATTACATAAAAGGTAACCCTGGGAAAAAATCCAAGTGCCCATTAAGAATAGAACAGACAAATACATTATAGTATATACTTTTTTTTTCCTGTTTTAGTGTTGCTTTTTTTATGTTGATTTTCCATTTATTTTATTTTATTTTATTTTTTAAAATTTTTCCCCAAATACGTTTATTTTTTCAGTATTACAAGATTATACTTTCAAATTAACCATAGATAATAGTGAAAAGAAATAGATTTCTGCTATGCCTTTCGGCAGTGTTGAATTTCAAATATTTAGCAAAAAAAAATGCAAGTAGGAAAATGTGCATCTCATATAATATCAGTTAGATAAATTTCAAAAACAGGTGAAACTAATCTATCATTTTAGAAATCAGGACTTTGATGATCTTTGGGGAGGAGGTCACTGACAGAGACGTAAGGAGGCTTCCAGAGAGCTAATGACTATCTTTGTTTCTAATCTGGGTTATGAGCCACATAGTTAAATTCTTTTGTTTAAAAGTCTTTGAGCTATGTACATATAATCTGTGTACTTTTCAGAATATATAATATACTTAAATAAAACATCTTTTCCATGGCTCTGAGGGGCCAGCAACATGTATCTGGTGAACCTGTATGAAAGAAAAAGCGTTTAAAAATTGTTCTGATGTGTTCAGAACAGGTGTTTGGTGAGCTTAATGTGAATCCTAACATCTTGCTAATCCTCTCTAGGTAGGAGGTGGCA
>CM053620.1:5579866-5592961 GCA_028646535.1 Procyon lotor | reverse complement strand
GTCACACCTAGAGAGGTAAAAAGATGGAGGCATGCTTGAGGAACTCTCATTTACATCACGTGATTCCCCTATGCCAGCTGGAGTCCGAGAACTGAAAAGAAATGGACTTGGTTTGAAGATATGCTAAGGAATGTGTGAATTATGGTCAGATTTTTAGAGAGACCTCAAAAGACCAGGAAGGATGTTGGTACCACTCTAGAGCAAGGTTTCTCAACCTCAGCACTGACTTCTGGGGCCAAATAATCCTTTGTTGCAGGGCTGACCTGTGCATTGCAGGATATTCAGCAGCATCCCTAACCTCTACCCAGCAGAGGCCACTAGCACATCCACTTCCCTTCCACTCAGGGGTGACAACCAAAAATGTCTCCAGACATTACCAAATGTGCCACAAAGGGCAAAATCAGCCCTGGTTGCAAATTATTGCTCTACAGGAAGGGGAAAGACTAAGTTCGTGGATTGGGGAAAGCTTGGAGGTTTCAGGAAAAGTGAAGTTCCACAACAAATGAGAAATTATGACTTACAGCCAGCTAGGAAGCTCCACACAGGAGATGGGCTGGGATGTTTGGAGTGGAGAAATCTTTAAGATAAGAGTCTGGGTGCTGAGGCACTGAGAAAGAACATGACTTGAGAATGGAAATCTGCAAAGCTTCCCTCTGTGTGTTCCAGCCGGAGGTAGAGGGCTTACAGCCTGATGCTGAAGGCAGGATGTAGGCTTCATACACAAAGAACTTTGTTTTCTAAATTTCAAAAGGGACCAAGAGAAAATCTCTTCTCTCACACCAGCATGCTTGGAAATAAAGATGAATGGGGAAGGAGGTGGGAACCACTTTCAAAGAGTCTTCATTGTCTCTATCCCAGTAACTTTATCACTATGCTGCACATTCTGGTTATCCAGACTCACTTACACACCAGTGATGTCCTCATGACTGAGGAAGTTTCTGGGTCAAGAGGATGCCTAAGGTTGAAGGAGGGCTGGGCACAAGAACAATGCTGAGCAGATACTTACAGAGACATCAGTTGTTTCTAATCCTTGGAGCAAGGGCTTGTAAAGGCCCACTGTGACCACTGGAGGCATCTTCTAGAAATATCTGCTTTTCTGCTCGAAGCAGGGAAAAGGGTCAAAATTGTCTAGTGATATCATGGGCAAGTTAACATGCCCATAACACTGTCACGGGCAAGTGCAAGAAGCACTGTGCATAGTATTCACCACTCAGATTTATGGTTCCTTAGACTATAAACAATTCCAACTTTGATTGATTAAACAAATGAGTGAATGAATGAATGAATGAATGAATGATGAACTCATAAGTTTATTTCTGTCAAAGAACCAGTTAGGATATGCTGAACTATTACTTCTTGTATATATAAATACAATTTCAATAATTTATTTACAGAACTGTTTGTGGGTGTATTCATTAATTCAATAATCCACTAGTTTTTCCTCTTTCTACCAAGTTTGTGATGTGTTTGAGATCATGTGATAGGTCACAGATAAATATATACTGTATGGAATTCATGGCTTTCTGTTAAAAGATACACAAGTACACAGATATAGCAATAGGTAATTATGAAGTCTGGGACAAGTTCTCTGAAGAAACAGAATGGGACACTGTAAGATGAGGATGGAGAAGGTATAGGGTAGCCATGTGAAGAGTAAGAGGAGGAAAAGCAGCCTGGACGGTATCTCTGTGGAGGTCATGGCACAGAGGAAGGGTGAGCAGGAGTGAGCAGTGTATGCTTGCCCAGGTTCCAGAACAAGCTCATGCAGGGCTCTCTAGTTCCTGACTAGAGGCAGTGGGGGGATGGACAATATGTCCCCTGAGGTTAGGAACAAAGCGCATGCTGTCAATTCCTCTGTCCCCCAGACATAATATATTTTCTGGGACATAGTGGACACCTGGCACATATGAGATGAATGGAAATGAATGCATGAGTGAAAAGAGGGAAGGCGCTTAAATTTATTAAATTCTTACTATACTGGGTCCTTTTAAAATAACCTAATCTAACTCCCCAATTGCCCTGTGAGAAAGATATTATAGTCACTACATGAAAGAAGCTGATGACCCAGAGAGATTAAGGAAATTCTCCAAAATCAGCCAGTGAGTGGAAGAGCCAGGATTCAAATCCAAGCTCTCAGTTTGATTCTCTCCCCTTTGCCATTATGCACTATTATTGTACTTGCAACTGAAGATCAGAGGAATCTGTCCCCACTACAGGGGATTTCACCCTAAGCATACTATTTGCTTCCTTCATACCTCTGTAAAATGGGGATCATCCCTGCCCTGCCTGTCTTACTGGATTAGCTTCAAGAACAAATAGAAAGAACTCGTGAGGAAGCTTCTTGACTTAATGGTAATTCTTAAAATTTGTTCAGGTTTTGTAGTTTGCCATAATCTCACTTAGGTCAGTTTTGTTTTCAGTGTGCCAGGAGGTGAACAAAATCTGAAAAGATTTTCCATCTCTTGGGAAGTGGTTTTACTTTTACTTGAGTTGTGAAAGTCTATGGTGACACCAGGTGTAGTGACTCACTTGGCAAGTTCTACCGTATTCAGGGAAGCTCCTAACTCAGACACACAAAACCCAGCTCCAGACATCAGTTCAGACCTTGTCTCAGAGTCTCTGGCATATCTCAGGTGACGACTGAAGATACTGCCTTCCACAAAGGACAGAAGAGGTGGGCTTTCCTCTGTGGTTGGAGCCCATGACAAATCTCAGCCTAAGATCTGGAAGCAGGTTCCCGGTGAGGAGGAGGTAGTGAATCTTGATGCACGCAAACCCCAAACAGTTTCCCCAGCTGCCGCCAGTGACTCATCCCTATTCTGCCACCCAAACATTGGTGAGAGCCTGGTCTCAGAGAGGTATGTGGTTTATCTGGCTGCATAAACAAGAAAAACAGAGATATGGCCCAAACCAGTGTATCTGAGACTAGTCACGTCCGCTTAAAGAATGTCTCTTCTCATAGTGATAATCATTTTTCCTAGCTTCATTTAGAAGTTCAAGGCTGAAGAGAAAAGAAGAAATGGAAACTGCTTTCCAATAATCCAGTCAAAAGACTTGCGGTAGAACTGGTGCCAAAGCATGACATCATAGCCAGAGGGGAGGATTTCGGCCAGTTATTTTCAAACTTTAGTGGATATAGTATTACCTCGGAGCTTGTTCATGTGAACCTTTATCAGTCCTGGCCCTTGAGTTTCTGATTTGCTAAGTAATTCTGCATCAGGCAGTTGCAAAATCCCACTTGGAGAAACACTCTTTGAAAATATTTCCTAGCCATCACCTGCTTACAGTTTGTTTCTGCTTTAGAATAGACTTGTTCACCATGTCAGCCCACTTCAGGGGATTCTGAGGCATTCACAGAAAAAGACAAGGGGCTGACTAACATCTTCAATGTCCAGCAAATCAGCAAGGTGCAAGTACAGTTGAAGCTCTTTTCCCCATGTCAGCTTCCTCAATTCTTATATTTTTGTCCCTTTGTTCTTATAAATAATTTGCTTTATTATCCTGGAGCAGAAGCACTATTGTGAGATATACTTTTTCTTCTTCTCATGCTTTAAATCCAGCTGCAGCTGCGAAAAGCTACTACTTCATAAAGGAATCATCTCTGTGAGGATCCCTTTCTATCAGGGCACCTATTTCCTAGATCAGGACACGTGGTCAGCATGGTCCCTGGGACAGGGATAGATTATACCAGAAAGTCCATCTGTTTCAGGTATGCCTCCTCTGCAAGACACACAGAGATTCTTTGAGCTTGGGTCTCTGAGAGCTCATCTGTCTACAGGAACAAATTAACCTTGGAATTTTCATGGCATTACTTCACAAAGATCTCCAATGCAGGTCAGTGAGCAGCTCTGCTCCACATTGTCACTCAAGGATCCAGGCTAACAGAAATCCCACTATTTTACAGCTGAGCCATCTGAAATTTATGGCTTCCAAGTCCATCTCAGCAGAAGACAGCAAGGAAAGGTGCATGTTGGCTTTCAACTGCTTTTTTCCAGAAGTGACACATTTGAACTCACTTGTATCCAGCTCTCTTCTTCCTCAGCACTGAAGATTTACTTTTCAGCCCCTTGCAATTAGGTCAGCCCCATGTGACCTGTTTTGACCAAAGAGTCCTGAGCAACAGTAATCTCTTCAAGAAGCCAGAGATGATCAATTGGCCCACTTTACAGAATGAACAGCTATACATTTTACTAAGAGGGAAGATAGGTATCAATATGCCTAGCTTGGACACCCTGAGGGTTTTAATTGAAATGCCTCTACCCTCATTCTATTCAAGGTTGACATTTGAAGTTTAGGTTTTTTGGGTTTTTTTTGTTTTTTTTTTTAAAGTAATCTCTACCCCCGATGTGGGGCTAGAACTCATGATCCTGAGATCAAGAGTCACATACTTTACTGACTGAGAGAGCCAGATGCCCGCAATATTGATTTTTTGGTGGACAAGATCTGTCAGGTTAAGAAAGGTTCTTGCACTTCCTTTTTGAGGCAAACAAGTAATAGCTTTGTCATAAAAAATAAACAACTGAAAATTTAAAGATATTAAAACACTGCAACCATATAATACCTAGAAAAGTACAATTCAGCCCTGATATTAGCTACCAAAGCCTTCACTTGTTGGTTGAACATTTTGCCAGGTGTGGCTAGAGATGTGTCTGCTCTCATCCACGTGAGGTCTTTTTCCCTTTCATCAGCATGCTTCTGTGTCATGTAATGATCTCTTTCTAGTGCTCACATTGTTCCATTTTAGAATGGTCATTTCCTGGGGCACCTGGCTGGCTCAGTTGGTAGAGTGTGTGACCCGTGATCTCAAGGTCATGAGTCTGATCCCTATGTTGGGGGTAGAGCTTACTTAAAAAAAATAAAATCTTAAAATGGTCATTTTCTGGTGTTAGAGGTAATATTCCAGTTACAGAAAATAGCCAGCTTCCCCCAATTCCTATTCAGTCTGTAAAGACCAGACAACATCTGCCTTTACCTTTTCATGTTTTTCCTAACCCACTAGTATTTGTGTCCTGCATGCACTTAAGTAATGCCAAAGGAGAGGACCAAGGTGTGACTTTTTTCTACTCTCAGCTGAGGATCCGTGGATTCCTTCTACAAAATGCCTGCTACAGCTGCAATGAGAAGATGATTCAAAAAGAAGATTCCCTTTATATTGGAAGATAAAAGTATTTCTCAGGTCAAGTTTTGTCTAGAATGCTCCCCATAAAGTCTGGTTCATCTTGTTTCTCCAGCTGCAGGAGTTGGGGCTGAAAGCCCAGGGTTTGCAGCAGACACACTGGCCTTGGGTGTGAACCAGGCAGCCACATGCAAACCACCACTGCTGCCACTGTGGTTCCCCAGGTTCTGCTTGCTAGGGTCCTAACTTGTCTCCACCTTGGAGCTGGGCTGCCAGGTACCATGCTTGGCCTTGGCACAAGAGGGCACCTGGGTGATTGGAGTTGAATGAGAAAAGCAGGCTTCCTGGTACAGTGGGAAGAACACTGGATTAAAATCCAGGCATGTATTTACTAGCTGGATGACACGCAATAAGTGAATTAATCTCTCTGGGCCTCAGTCTCCTCCTGTGTGCAAACTGGAACTGGGACTCTGCTGTGAGAATTAAATAAGATACGGCGCAAAATTTCTAGGTCACGGCCTGGCTCATCTGAGGACCTCATGAATGGATTGATTCATCTGGTTTACTGTAAATTGTTTCCCAGCCCACCAACTACAATGAAGAGGTTAGAGCAAGCAAAGAAACAGAATGTCTAGTGACTAAATAATGAGCCAATAATGGGCAAGAAGAAATGTAAAGTTAGGACTCAGTTAAGGAAAAACAATAGATATGATGACATATATTTACCTTTTCAGATAAGCATCCCCCACTTTCCCAATCAGCCCAGAAGGCTTTTTATTTGCTAATGGAGCAGCTCCAAAGCATGTGCCTTGGGAAATCACGATGTGCCTAATCATTTTAGCAATAATCTCTGAAAAATTGGCCATTACTGGAAGTGACCAACCATTTGGTTGTAACAGCCTGAAGCAAGATTATTAACAGCAAATGTGAAGATGATTATTTTAGCAAATTGGTAAATTCAGAACACAAAGGCCTCATGCCTGGCTGGAGTCTCTGGGAAATCACTTTATGGCCATAATAAATGTCTACTGCTTGAGATATAAAAGCCATTTAAGTCAGTTTTCTCTGTGTTTGGGGCAGGGAAGGGCCCAGTCATGAGCAGGGATGGGTAGAGATATGTAGGTGGGGTGAGGTGAGTGGCTCTAATTTGAGAAGCCCATTTTTCCTACTTGCTGAACCCAAAAAGAAGTCCTGTGGATTATAAGAGTCAATGTGGGCATAACATGGTAACAACTCTCAGCAAAATCTTATATCTATAAATTAAATATTTTTTGTTTGGAAGATATATGAGGTCCAACTCAAACTTATTAAAATAAAAAAGGAAGAGTGCCTGGGTGGCGCAGTGGGTTAAAGCCTCTGCCTTTGGCTCAGGTCATGGTCTCAGGGTCCTGGGATCGAGCCCCACATCGGGTTCTCTGCTCAGTGGAGAGCTTGCTTCCCCCTCTCTCTGCCTGCCTCTCTGCCTGCTTATGATCTCTCTCTCTCTCTCTCTCTCTCTCTCTGTGTGTGTGTCAAATAAATAAATAAAATCTTAAAAAAAAATAAATAAGGAATATCTGGGCTAATTCAAATGAAAATTCCTAGAATACGATTAGCTTCAGACCTAGCTTGACCAAAGGGATCACATAGTGACTTCCAGACTCAATTCCCATTTGTCAATTTCTGTATTTTCTTTCTTTGGCCTAGAACCACGGAGGAGCAAGGTGGGGGCAGATCTGCCCCTCTCCAGCATCACAGGTGGCCAGGAATGGCCCGGAGGTCTGTAATTTGGATCCTGTTCTCATCCCCAAACCAATCACAGTGACTGGGAAAAGCCAGGCCCTAGTTAGCCAGAACCACAGCACAGGGCCATTCCTGGAGCTAGAGACATATACAAAGAGCAGGGGAGAAACTGGATCCTCTGAAAGACACTGGAGTGTGCTAACGTTTAGAAGAGAGACAGATGCCCCCTAAAAAAGAAGAGTCTGCCAAAGTATGAGAATTAACCCCTCGGTAGGAAAAACACACGGACCCTGAAAAAAACTAGGATCTTGAGGTGATGGACTGATGATGGCTTGTGGGCGGGGATGAAATCTTCAGCAAAAATTCCAGCAGTTGTTTTTAATGTCTTCAGTCACAAAAAGAGGTAAGACAGGGAAAAGCAACTTGTCCAAAGAGCATTTTTATCAACACTGGGCCTCAGAGTTTCTGAGTGGCTGTTCAACCCTGTGCCATTTCCACCTTGTTACTCCTTACTCCGAGAGCTCGCAAGGTGGCCCCGTACATGGCCCACATCTCTGGCAGGCTTCCTCACAGAATGGGCTTAAAGTACAAACACACAGAGAAGGAGCAGCAAGGGCTAAGAAGGAAACACCACATTTGCTCTTCTTCCCTCCCTCGGGCGCACAGACGCCACCACACACTGTCCAGATGTCACTCCTATGGGTCTCAAACTCACCCTCCGGGAAGCTTCCAGGACCCCCACCGGTCACTCACAGATGACCCCTGAGGCAAAATCTGTTTGTCACTTCTCTAGTGAGTTCCTCTATCCCTCTCCTATCCTGTCCCGGTGAAATCCTTCACAAGCGGTCTCCACAGCATGGCACCGCGTGAGGGTGTAGGTTCCACGTCAGAGAGGTCTCTGTGCAACTACCAGAGGCAGTCCCTGAGACAAGGATTTTGGTGCAAGTACTGGGGGTAATCCCTGAACAGGCTGGAAGGAGAGTAGGGAGGGGAGGCCGGGAAGGAAAAGGAGCACAGAGAATAATAAAAATCAGTTATCGAGTGAGGGACCACGGTAGGTAATGGAGCCCCCTCCCCTGGGGACCCTGGGAGCTCACCAGAATAGAAGGCAGCACTGGCGTTCTCTCGCCCGGAGCGAGAGGCAAAGGGACCTTCCCTGTAGGTGCCGGTTGAGGGAGGCTGGTGCCAGCAGCTGACGGTCAGGTCAGTGCACACTCGGAATGTATAGGGGCAGAGCCCTGAGGACCTCTGTTAGTCCCCAGCAATACACTGGGTTTAGGAAACTGGAAATGAATCCTTTTTCTCTGAGCTTCCTTATTCTTACTTATCAGACGAGGAAAGCAACACCTGTTTCACAGGGTTATTCTATAGTTCAACTGGCTAATGGTTGCTGAGCATCGGGCATTTGGGGGACACCCAGACAGTGTAGTTCTTCCCCCCTTGCCAGGTACTGGATTTACAGGACTTCTAGCAGAAAGGCAGGACACATTCCCCTACCCAGGACCGAGGAGCCAGGTATGGGGAATTCACTGCCAGTGGATTCCGTGCTTCAAACACAAACACAAATGGATGATGCTCTCTTGGTCAAAATCAGCGCAAGGTGCTTCATTTATTTAATTGGATTTAATCTTCTTTCTGTTTAATAAATACTAGCAGGAGACAACTGAACAGAATGATGAAAGCATTGATCAAAGTGAAAGAAAAATCAAGCTCAGGCCTGAAGCCGGATTCCAGAGATGTGGGGAAGGGGAGAGTTGGGGTGAGAGCCAAGAGGAATAACCACGTTTGCTGCCCCTGGCCACTGAGAACTGTCAGCATCTCTTCACAGTGTCCTCTGTCATCTGTTGAAACTCAGACTTTTGCCTCCCTGTCGCCTCTCATGCTTCCATAATGCTGCACAAACATTTCCCTCCACCTAAAATTCCTTTGTTCTACTTTTCTACGTGCCAAATTTCAGCTGATCTTTCAAGATGCAGACTTCTCTTCCTTCGGCAACCCTGTAAGTCTCCTGGGCTTCTGGAACCACAGCACCCTTGGCACATCACTGTGAAAGAGAAGTCTCACCCCAACTCTCCCCTTCAGGGTGTGATCACCCTGGTCTCCTCCCTCGCACCTGCCTCGAGGAGACAGGAATTCATGAACACTGACTGAGCACCACCAACACTGGGCTCCGGGAGCTGCTGAGGGGCTGAGGTCTCTGTGGGTTCATGTTGCAAAGGCCACTTCTGGGAAATGATGGACGAGGAAGCGGGCTTGACAAGTGTATAGGATCAGGCAGGCTGTGGTCAGGAGGGAGGGTGAGCTGAGGGTCAGGGGTGGGAGTGAAGAGGCACACTGAGGGAGCAGTTACAAAGAGTGGGAAGGGAGTGGAGTGGGAAGTTAATGGGGAAAATGGGGCACCACCCATGGATGAACAGTCAAGCTTTTTCCCCACAGCAATGTTATCAAATGACCTGAAAAGGGGGGATTTTAGAGACATTAACCTTTCCAGGCGGTGCCAGGGTGACTGTATGAAGACAAATGAGCTGGGGCACCAATGCAGCAAATCACAGGTATGAGTTACAGGCATTCTTGGGCAGAAGGCACCCAGGCATTGAATAATCAAAGTGGCTCAGCGTGCATCCGGGATGTTCTATCAGCTAGGCACAATTCTACATTCTTCTCGTGTAATAACTAATTTAATCCTGGAAACCGCCCTATTAGATAAATACTATTATCACCCCCAGTTGGATTTTTTGTTTTGTTTTGTGTGTTCGTTTTGTTTTTACAGACAGGAGAAAGGAGATGATGAGAGGTGAAGTCTTTTGCTCAAGGTCACACCATCACTACATGGCAGCGTCAGGATTCCAAAGTGGACAGTGTGGCCCCAAAGCCCATGCCTCCACCATGACCCTGAGCCAGAAAGACCTGGCTCCAAACCCCAGCCCTTCCACATACCGGTTTTTGTGAGTTTGGAGACTTACCTCTGAATCTCAGTGTCCTTATCTGTCCAGTGGGGGCAATGGGACCTGTCTCATGCCTGTGGCATCTAAATGACATAATTCTGAGTGCAGAGCCATGCACCTGAAGGCTTTATTCAATGCTAATTTCCCTTCTTTTTCAGTCGGTCACCCTTTTAATTGAAACCTATCATTAAGAAAGCGGAAGTCCTCTTACCCCCAGCCAGAGAGAAGGGTGTCAAGTCAGGGCAGAGTAGTCTTCTCCCCTGTGTTCACCCTGTGGCCCCTCCCTCCAAGCCCACCCACTTCTGAGATAGGGCTGATTTCTCCCTTAACTCAGTTCATTTCAGGTCTCCACCCATGGAAGAAACACAGGAATCTGTGGCAGTGAACTCAGCAACATTTGTTCCCCAGCCCAAGAATAAACAGAGAAAGCAAGCTCCTGCATCTTCAGAAGTGCATTTACTGTACTCGAAACAGATGAATTCTCTCTGTTTGCATTAATCGCATGACTATTTGGTCCAATTATTCTTACCACTTCAGCAATCATGGTGTGCTTGTTCAAGAAGAAAGAAATAACAACAGCTTATCTTGTTGAGAGCAAAGAACAAACAGTGAAAAATCAGGGTCCGCTCCTAAATGCTACACTTGCTGTCATCGTGCTAAAGAGATGATTCATGTTCTCATAGCAACTCGGGTGAACAAAAAAAAAAAAAAAGTGTGGGGGGGTGGTTCTGAAAAGGATTCAGTTGCAATGGTTAAAAAACCTTTTCAAAATCAGTCCAAATGCAGATAAAACTCTATTTTTATCACCCTACTCCACTCTGCTGCCCCCCCACCACATCTTCTCACTTTGACCAATTTACATAGGCTTAAATAATTCTTTCAAATAACACATTTCATTAGAATAGGGTAACGGACAAAGCATGGAATGCTCTTCAATCCCCTCTCTATAGAATCCCTGGGGACTGATCCTGTTTTCCAGGGACAAACAGGTTGGTGCAGAAAGAACTGTAGAAAAGAAAGTACAAGGCTACTGTAGAAGTAGAAGTAGGTGACGGATGGTGGACACTCTGCCCTTCCCATCACACAGGCAGTCGGAGGTGCCTATTCATGGGGACAGTGTCCCTCCCATCCTGCCCTGTGCCTTTTCCCTATATGAACTTTTTTCCAGTAAGCTCCAGCAACCAATAAGACCCTAAGGGAAATGATTATTTTTTCACAGATGTCATCTTCAACCCACACATACCCCATTTCCTGACCTATCACTGGAATCCTTGGTTCTTGACTTCCTCCATCACATCTTGGTGAACCTCTGGATAAGACAATGAGTGTTTGTCTTGGAACCAACTCTTGTTCTTCTTTGGAACCAACCATAGCAGAGCTGTTTCTGCTACTGACATCTTTAGTAACATAAAGCTTGATGCAGTCTGGTTGCTAAGAGTATACCCTGGTACCAGCCAACAGAATTTGGCTGTGGTGACACAAACAGAAAAATAAGTCAAGGGCTTTACTCTCAATGAACAGGGGTAGGAGAACAAGTGAATCAACACATCTATAATAGGGCAGGAGGGTCTAGCCCTCTTCTACCTTGTCAATACATGTAGGTTGTAGAATAACCTGAATGGATATCTTATTTGCAGGCAAAGAGAGAGAGAAATTTGGACTCCCAGCACATGTGCACCAAGAGAGAATAAGAAGGAATCAGGTGACAGTTGGTAAGTTGTGTGGACAAATCTCGAAGAATCATTAAGAATCTGTAAAGAGAGCTATGTTAACATTAGCAAGTGAGATTACTTGCAAGTTTAGGGGTTTAACAGAGCTCTTTTTTTTTTTTAATGGCACTGTAGTATTTTACAGATGCAAGAGGTCTCTGTTCTGCAAAAGATTCAGCTCACCAAAATAATAAGCATTTTTTTATGTACTCCAAACTAAACTTTGTGGTTAGAAGTATGGTGAATAAGACAGTTTCTTCCTATCATTGATGTATGTTTAAAAGTGAATATAGAAAGTCATATTAAATTATAACAAAATCAACAATGGACATAGATACAAAGTATAGATACGACATAAAATATGGATATCACACTGTTGGGCCGGAAGTGACATCCCAAGAAGACATCTCAGAGGAGATGATGCCTAAGAAAGGTTTTGAAGGATGAATAGGAGTTTGCCAAATGTGCAATGGGAGTGGAAGTATATTCCAGGTAGAGGAAACCAAATCTTCAAAGGAGACAAATTCTGTAAACATATACACATGACATGGCAGATTTGGACAGCTTGTTGACCATGGTGACAGGACTGACCTCCCTACCTCAGTCTGCCAACTGGAGGAATAAGGACAAGAGAGTAGTTGGTTGCTTATTTCTCTAATTCCTCTTCCCCCACCAGACTGAGAGGACTTTGAGAAAAGACCTCAAATCTTTATGAAGAAAAGAAAGAGGGAAAGAGGAGTGGGGATAAAGAGGAAAAAATGGAAAAGAGATGGAGACAGGGACAAAGAAACCCAGAAGGACATGGGAAGAGAGAGGAAAATCATTTTTAGACAAAGAAAGAAAATAAGAATGAGAGAGAAAAAGAGACAGTAAAAAGGGAGGGAGGGAGGGAGAGAAGAAGGAAGGGGAAAAAGAGGGAGGGAGGAAAGGAAGAAAGGAAAGACAGAGGGAGACAGGAAGGTAGAGAGGAGGGAGGGAGGGAAGGAAGAAGGAAGGGCATGCAGGGCAAGAGAAGGAACACACTGCTGGGGATCTGGGGGAGGAGAGAAAGCATGGTGGGGGCAGCAGAACCCAGGCAGCCGCCCCCCTCCCCTTCTCCACACACCCTCTCCTACTGCCTCTCAGCCTGGCCCTCACCCTCCCTTCCACCCAGCCTCTCACAGGGCCCAAAGGCCCTGAGACAGCCGTCTCAGAGAGAGGTTTCCCTTCTTCTGGAGCCTTGGCATGGAGCCTCTGTGAACAAGCTCACAACCCACCGGCAGCAAGCTTGGGCCCGCCAAGAAGCTCAGCTTCCTCGTCTGTGTGGCTTTGGTGTCAGAGGAGTCTTTCCTGGGACTTCAGGGAGTGTGAGCTATTTGATGGCCCTGCACACACCCACCGGCTCTAAATCTAGTCACTGTCTTAGGGACAAGGAGGCTAAGGTCAGGACCCGTGTGCACATTAGCATTTGGCAGAGGAGGGAGGAAGACTAGAAAAGGCCATGAGGATTGCTTACTCCACCATAAAAAGATTTAGCAGCTGGTAGAGTGTAGCGAATAAGGCTCTAGGAGTGCCGGCAGTGAATCCTGACCCTGGCCTTTGAGAGCTGCACATGTTACTTAAC
>CM053620.1:5507980-5579766 GCA_028646535.1 Procyon lotor | reverse complement strand
GGGTGGGGGGTTGGGCGAGCCTGGTGGTGGGTATTGAGGAGGGTACGTTATGCATGGAGCACTGGGTGTGGTACTTGAACAGTGAATCTTGGAACACTGAAAAAATTAAATAAAATAAATTGGAAAAAAAAAAAGTAATAGTAAAACAGCACATAAGTTGTTGAACACAGTGCCTGGCACACAATGATGTGAGAAATGTGCGCTGTGATTAACTGGGTGGGGATCTGTCACAGAACTTCCACCGTTTTGAAGCTTCAAGACAGGATCATCCAGTATTTAAGGCTCTTGTTATTTTACAAATGAAGAAACTGAACTCAGAGGGTCGAGGTGGGCTTGTCTCAGGTAACATAATTAGCAAATAAGGGAGCCAAGTCTGAACACGGAGCCATCTGACTAAAACCCATGCTCTCGATACAGTGCCGCTGTGTCTACACGGCTGTACATCAGGGGTACTTCTGGCCTTGGTGGAACACAGGAAGATCTTGTTGCACACGTCCAGACTTCTGCTAGAATCACTGGCTGGGATGCTAGTTTTCCTTTTCCCTCACAGCTCCCAAGGCGTCCCTTGCAGTGTTGAAGAAAAACATCTCTGTCTCTGTTGTGACCAGGAAATATCATGGGCCAAGACCCACCAGAGAAAGAGAGAAAGGGAAAAGGGGAGGAAGGAAAATCCAGACTCTAACTGCCTGAATTTCTATGCGAGGCCTTCAGTGCTCCTTTCACAAACAATTAATCAACACAATCTGATGAATGGTGAGAGGGAACAGGGCTCAATGTACAGGGAGTGTGTCAGGCCTCATACACTGGAGGTTACCTCAAGCCATGCCTAGATTGAGCGCACTGAGAAGAAGCTGGTTGGAGCCAAGTGGTGGGGGCACTGGATGTGGAGGAGAGGGGAGACATGAGGTATCCGGAGAACACACCAGTTGGAGTTGGCTTCTTGGTCAATCGCTGAAATCCCAAATCAGCTAATGTCAGATCTTGGCATAAACAACTGTATGTAAAATTGTTATCACTAAGTTAGCATTTATTAAAAGCCCGTAATAATCCTTATCCTTGATCAAGAAGAGTGTGTGTGTGTGTGTGTGTGTGTGTGTCCTGTAAGCCCTGTTTATAAGCACCCTACTAATTTATTTTTGATCAGAATAAACAGGGGCCAAACCTCTTTAGCTAATATTGACATTGGCTGGGTGTCGAATGTCCAGGATTTGGAGAAACTGGAAGGGCTTGCTCTTGTTCTGCTTTCTTTCTTTCTTTCTCTTTCTCCTCCTCCTCCTCCCCCTCCCTTCCCGCTCCTCCCCCTCCTCCTCCTCCTCCTTCTTCTTTTTAGTTTAACTATTTTTGAAGCATCCCCACAGTTAAAACCCGACTTTTGAACTCCGCCCTCCCTTTCTCCTTCCTCTCAACTCTGAGTATGGTGTCCCATTTTAACTTGCTTATTTCCTAAATGATTTCACTGACACCAAATGTGCTTCTAATCCTTGTTCCCAGTGGATCTGAAACAGTTTCAAAATATGGATAAAGCACAAAATAATAAAATAAAGGAATTGGGTAAAATGAGGAAATAAGGGTCGAGACATACTAGATTGGTAAAAATTAACATACAAATAGTGTACTCCTATGATCCTGTACAATTTCCAGAAGGGAGGTACAAATATGACTGAATTGTCTAGCTCTCAAGACAAGAGATGCATCTTTGTGACAAAGTCTGCACTGCCCCTAAGATACACCAAACTAAGAAAAGCACAGCATTTCCTTATACTGAGACCAGAGAGGAATTTCTGCTATGATAGGCTGAAAATCATCTTCAGCGGTATCATTTCAGTCAATGCAAAGTTTTCCATGTAATAATATCAGAGCCTCCAAATCAAGGATCAGGCAAGATGCCACGACAAATGAGTAAGAGTGGGCCAGTTTCTGATAGCTTGGGCAGGGCCTGGGCTCCATGGGCCTGGTGGCAGCCTTCCTTTCCCTTCAGCCTGGGTTGGGCACCTGCTGATGCTTCACAGCATCACTCACTACCCCTTACAAAATCGCCTGGGACACTTAGTTCCCACTGCACATTTTCCTCCCTGTTTATCACTAGACTGTGAGGTCCAGAAGGGTAGGCACATGGCCCTCGTGTTCATGCGCTATCTCCAGCATTTCCAATGGCCCCCAACGATACCACAGCAATTACTTAATAAATAACATGTTGAATGAATGCATGACGAGACAAACAGAAGAACCAACGCAAGACAACTATTCTGGAGGAGAATCAACATATAATAATGACTAACTTTTGTGCAGCAAGTATTTGTATAGTGAGGATTAGGCTTCTGATTTAGACCCCTCCCCTCCCCCAAATGGTCTGTTCCAACTCAGCTCTCTCCTATTCAGCATCCCATCCAGTATCCAATCAGCATCCTTTTTTATCTATATTTTTCCATGAACAAGAAACATGGGTGCATTTTCCACTGCCGTGGCCCCACCCTATTGTACCAAGAGGTACCTGCCATCTTGGAGGAAATCTTTTTTCTTCCATACATTTGATGTGAAAACATTGAATTTAATCCTTTATGCAGCAGATCTCTGGCCAAAAGCTGTTGAAAATAACTATCAGCTGGCAACCTAGCTTCCCTCACAGCCTTTGGGGCCTCCAGGAGAACTCAGCACCAAGTCTACATTGGAAGAAGGAGCCCAGCCTGCATTTTTATCCTCACTTCCAAGCCGCCAGCATTTTTAATGAGAAATGAAGCCAGGGTCAGACAAGGAAGAGAAGAAGGGGACATTCTGAAACTGAGAAGAGATATATATAAACCAGCAGCCTGACCACATTATCTAAACTGCTGTTTTATAGCCATATTATGCACTCAATTAAAAAAAATGTTGAATGTAAAAAATTTATAAAGATAAGGCACTGGTAAGGGTTGAAACTCCAGAGAGGCTTTTCTCTCCCCCTCCTATTAGATACTTTCCTTGATTCTAAGACTGAAAACGCTACAGTCAGCACCAACTTAATTCCACATTGCAATTAGGGTCATGCATTAAACCAGGCCTCTGAACACGACTACCCAAAGGAACTCAGAGACTAAATGAAAACCAGACGTGTGGCCAGAGCAGTTGGCACCAGCCAGGATCCCAATATATAGTAACAGTATAGATTTGAAATGAAAATTAAAAGCAGTCATTACAGTTAAATTGATGTCATATTCGCCAGCTGTTTATTCAAAAGGAAAAGAAAGGGAGTGATGTGGGCATTCTGAGAGCTGCTTCGCCAAGTGTGCCTCTACTTTAAAGAAGGCATGTGAGCTATTTGTTTAGCAGAGAGAGAGAGCTTGATAGCACACCGTTTATTCCTGGCGCAAGTCGGTGTTTTCTGAAGTCGAGATCAGGGCTTCTTAATCTGGAGGTTAGATTGGAATCACCCCAATTTCTTTCAACACCTACATGCAGATTGCCCAGACCCACCCTGCAGATTCTGCTTATCCAGGCTGGAGGTGGGACTCGGGAATCTAGATTGTTACAGCTCTCTGCGGATGCTTCTGAAATTACTCTGGGCTGAAGAGAGTTGAGGTCCCAACTTCGGTCTCAGGGTAGCTGGCCCACCCGTGAACTTGGGGTTCGCTCCTACTAAAACCCCCTTCCCCTGCTCTTCACACCTTATCAGCAATTTAACCCACTGCAATATGAATGCCTACGAGTCCAGGACCTTGCCTGCTGCATTCAGACTGCATCCACGGCCGGGTCTGTGCTTTGCATGCTGTTGGCCCCCGAGAGACGAATTTAAGAATGAATGGCTAGGTTATGTAACACACTCTGTCTTTAGGAGGCAATAGGAGAAAAACCCTCTGGGCAGCCAGTGCTCAGATTTGGGGTACTTGGGCAACTGCCAGGCAGAAGAATCTAAGTCATGTGATCTCACTATTTGCAAATGTAGCCTTCTAACATGGATGCCTTATTCTAAGAACACCCAGGGTGAAAATGTGCCAGTCTCAGAGCCTCATTTCCAGAAACTGTTTAACTGATCTAGGGTGGGTGTCAGGCATCAGTACTGCTTAGTAGCCTCCAGGGAAGTTTTACTTTATAGCAAGTCTGAGAACCAGTCCTCTCCTCTTTGTATGAAACTCTAAGGTTGAGGCGGCTGGGGGAAGCAGAAAACAGAGAGTTAGAGCTCTCACTACTCGACCACCAGACCAACAGGACAGGCACTTGTGAGCAATGCAAATGCTCAGCCCTCTTCCTGGGCCTCGGCATGACCATGCACTGTGAGGAGGTCCCAGTGACGGGTGTGTGTCCTGAGGTTCCAGGAGAGCTGATCGCAAGGTGAGCTAGCTAACATGCTTGCGTAGCAGCTGTGCCTCGAGACTCAGTCTCCGGCTATCTTGAGTTGGACGGGCCACAGTTACGAACACAATGGCGCATGTAGACACCTCTCTCTTCTATCAGGCTAAAGGAAAGTTCATCTTCAGAACTCAGCCTCCCAGCTGTGTGTGGGTCCCCCCTTCTTGGCAGAGGCCCTCAGAGGCTTTTTTCCATCAGTCACTCAGATGAGCTTTCTTTCACATTAAAGAACATCACTGCCAAAAGCACAGGGAGTTTCCACTTTGGGCAATGAGGGTTAGAACCTTGGCCTTGCCACGCACTTGCTGTGAAAACTGGAGCAAGTTACTGAAGCTCGACCTGATCCTCAGGTTCCTCATCCATAAAAAAAGAACAATGGTCCCTACATGGCCCATCCTGCAGGGCTGCTTCGAGGATCAAATCAGGCAATTTACATAAACAAAGGGAGGTGTAATTATCATCACTGCCTTTGTATGACTCACAGCGTTCCAAGTCCATAAAAGCCTTGTTTGGGGAGGACGGAGAGGTGCAGGTGTCTATGCAATCTCAAGATTGCACCGGGAAATGGTCCTTTGAGAATTCAGGGCCAGGAGAAAGCTTTCCTTTTCCAACAAACTTATATGAATCCTCTACATTTGAAAAAGACCCATATCATCCAAATATGTGTTCTTTTTTTGCCTTAACTACCAGGGAGCTTAGAGCTACATTAAGTGGTTTATGGCAATCACTACCTCTTTTCCATTCTTCCATAGCAAACCACCTAAAGTATTTTTTCTAAAGTAGGCTAAGTATAAATCAATGATAATAATAGTATTAATACCAGGAACCATAAATTGCAACTCGAAACGCATATTTACATAATGTTTTGGTCAGCATTCATCTGTTTAAACAGCACTGTCCAATAAAATTATAATGTAAGCCTTTTGTGTAATGTTAAATATTCTAGTAGTCACAATGAAAAAAGTAAAAAGGAACAGGTGGGACTTATTTTAGTAGATGTAAGCCAATATAGGCAAAATATTATTGTTTCAAAACGTAATCAATATAAAAATCACTGATGTATTTTACATTATTTTTCATACTTTGTCTTCAAAAACTGATATTTCGGATTTACAAGTCCTTCTCCATCGGGACGGGGCATGAGCAAGAGCTCTACATCCACATGCAACAGCAACTGCCACATTGGACAGCAAAGACTCTGGACGGTAATCTTCAGGAGAGAGAGCTGTAATCAAGTCTACTATTTGTCACATGAGTGTTTTGTGCTTCATAAACATTGTCAATTACCTTAGGAATACTTTGAGTTAGAGACTACCACCTTTCGTTTACAGATGAGAAAACAGTCGTTCTGAGAAAGTGGGACAATCTTTCCAAAATTGAAAGGCAGAGCTGGAATCCAAACCCAGATGCCCAAACCAGAACCCATAATCACCATTCTCCAGCGTCTTCTGACGTACAGCTCTAAGAGCATAACTGGTATCAGGGGACTTCAAGATGTAGCCCCAGGGGGGTCTAGCTCTCCGCCTGAACTCAACACTACCTCCTGTCGTATGATCCAGCTACTCTCTGGGAAGATGGGAATGAGGCCTCCACCCAGCAGAACAGCAGGCATCCTTCCACCCAACCACTGACTTCAACCTGTACAGCTCAGATGAGAAGTTTGGAAGAAGCAATTATGATTTTATTGCACCCACTGTGCTGACGATTAATGCTGAGTGCGGGTGGAAAACGCACCCTCTCATTTGCTAACACGCACTATAATTATGCATGCCTCTCCAGGTACTATAATTTAGGACTTAAAAAAGCCCCATTTCGAACAAGTAGTGCTGCACTTGTAAAACATTACAGATGTGTTATCATATAAATGAGATAGCTGTGACATGATAGTGCGATAATAAATCCCCAACTTAGATTTGGAGACAAGATATGTCAAAAGCAAATCCACACTGCCACTTAATCTTCTACATAAACTGTTTATTTTTTCTGAGTCCTACAATAATACATGTCAGACGGCTTTGATAGTTTCCAGATTAATGTGTTTTTCCCCTTCAGGTCATCACAAGACTACTCATTTCATTAAATTAACTCTGCTAGTTGCAGGGTGGAAACGTGCTTCAAAACATAACTGTTCACACCAAATTGGGAGCTGGCAAGATGGAATTAATAAATAAAACTGATTTCCCCCCATTTCCGGGGACGGTTGGAAAAGTCATCTTGAGTCGCATCTTGATGTCCCCAGCTCCCATGGGGAGCGATGAGCCCTACGATTATGTGTGTGCTGGATGCAGGATACGCTCACCCAAAGCCATTTGTTTGATGTCTGATGGATTCACCCCTTCCCGTGATGTCTCTGGGGTGGAGCTGGGCCTCACCATCCCACACCCTAATTAAAAAGAACGGCACCTGCAAAAGCAAAAGACCTCTCCATTAAAGCTTCCCTCCGGTCTCCTCCCCAAGGTGAAAGCCACCGCCAACACAGCAAGTTCTTTCACACCTGTGTGAGCTCCGGGAGCTTCAGGCAAGGCGTGTGCCTGACTCCACGCCCTGCCCAGAGCCCAATTTTCAATTTGGAAAACCCTCAAAACTACCTCATCCCTCCCAATAATTTACAAAGCAGTCACGCCGAGGCTGTATCAGTCCAGGAAATCGATTTGACAACGTGAGAATGTGTTACTGTCAGCTTCCAGTCTCTAGACTCTATAGACCCTTTAGAGGGTTGGCAACCTTTCTTCTGGAAAAGGCCAGAGGGGGAACATTTTAGACTTTGCATGCCAGAGAAGTCTCTATCTCAACTAGCCAACTCTGCCACGGCCTCTGCAAGTGCAGCCACAGACAATATGTAAATGGAGGGCATGGCTCGTTGAGTTCCAGTAAAACTTCTATATGGACCCAGGAATTTGAATTGAATTGAACTTTTCATTATTTGTTGTTTTCATGGTTTTTTCATGTGTCATTAATTTTCTTCTTCTGAATTGTCTTCTATCATTGAAAATGGAAAAAGCATTCTTAGCATGTGAGCTGTACAAACAGAGATGGTGGACCCGATTTAGCCCACAGGCTACAGTTTGCTGACCCTGATATAGGGGGCACCAGGTTGAGGAGCCTCTACTACATCTCCCAGCACCAAAATCCGAGGATGCTCCAGTGAACCCCGAACTGCTGTTTGAGGTGTGTAGTAGGCATTAAGTGTTGTTTCTTTCCTATGTACCTTCTTCTCGGGTCACTAACGCTCTGAGAAGTCAACAAAAAATTCCCACAAGAGACTCCTGGCTTGAATGTCAAGGAGCTTCAGAGAGAAGCCCAAGACCCCTGAAGGCATTTTCATCATGCAGGTAGAGCAGAAAGCATGTGGGGTCAGAGGAGAAGGCAAGCAAGGCATCAACCAGAACAGGGCTGGCAATAGGTAGCAAAGCCAAGTGACACTTTCTCTCACTGTGTTCTAACAAAGCCTCAGAATCTTTCTCAACCCACTGATCTATGCAGTCACTAGTAATAGCATGATGCAAGCACACAAATGAAATGAGTTTGCCATCATCTAAATATTTTATAATTTTTTTTCTAGATAGAGGAACACAGGACATTTGGCTGGAGGCACCTAACTCCCATGCAGATGTTTATTCTGAGGGGCAGCTATAGGTAAGGGGGTTAGGGGAGTCAAACGGGAAATAGGAATGTGAGAGGAGATATTTTTCCCAGGTTTTATTCTGCAGAACTTCCTCTCAATGAAGGGATCACTATGGCCACTTCTCAATCTGAAGAACGTCAGACCAAACAAGATATTGGTCTTTAAAAATACTTCATCAGTGGGGCGGCTGAGTGGCTCAGTGGGTTAAAGCCTCTGCCTTCGGCTCAGGTCATGGTCTCAGGATTCTGAGATCAAGTCCCACATCGGGCTCTCTGCTCGGCAGGGAGCCTGCTTCCCCCCCTCACTCTGCCTGCCTCTCTGCCCGTTGTGATCTCTCTGTGTCAAATAAATAAATAAAATCTTTAAAAAAAAAAATACTTCATCAGCAAAGTGTCTAGTGAGTCAGATGGGTTGGTTTTGGTCTACTCTCTACTCCATAGGAGGGCAAATATGTAACTGTATTTCTATTCTCTTGTGACCACCTGGAGGCTGCAAACTTGGCCATTGATTATAAAAACATTCTTCTCCCAGAGCAGCAACTGAACATGTCTGGTAGGGGAGCGACTGAGCAGAAATCTGGACCCTTGATTAAAGTAACTCTGTACTGGCCATTGTAGACGACGTTAACTGTTGTAAGACGCAGTAAATACCACAGCAGCTCAACCAGAGAATAGTTACCATTTCCCTTGCATAACAGCCAGGGCAAGTGATCCTGTTCAGCTTGCTTTCCTGAGTGGCTCTTCTCCCAATGGTGTCTCGGGGATCCAAGCCCTGGAATTTTGGGTGGAATCGTGAACGTCTATGCGTCTCAGTTTTAGTGTACAAAACAATCACACGGGGAGTGACCAGCACCGGAGATTCTGATTCACTTGGGGTGAGGTGGAGCCATGAATTCACACTTTGAGTACATTTCCAGGTGATGCTGATGCTGTTGGCCCATGGACTGAACTTTGAGCAATAGCTTTCTACATGGACATCTAGGCATATTGCCAAGAAATGAAGTGTGAGCTGAATGTTGGTATGGGCAGTATGAGACGGTTTATGTGCACATTCACTTGCGCTGCACAGAGACACACACGGATACACCATTGCTACTTCCCAGAACAGCAGCCTCAAAGATTTACATCAAGCTAATACCTTCCGTCACAGCAGGCTTGGGGATGGAGGTAGGGTGGCTTAGAGGTCTTCAACCTTATCTCTAAACTTTTAATTTTTCCTAAGTGGTGTTTAATTCTTGTGTTATCTGAATTACTAGCATTTAATAATTTTTTAAGAAGCCATCATGTCTCCGAAGTGCTAAGTCTCCCCAGCGGAATCCACTCCTCTGTCGTCTATATGGTTCTGATTAGTCTGGATGTTGTGTCTTGCAATTATCTGTCTGACCTTGAGCTCCCTGAGAGGTGAGGCATTTCCTGCTCACTTCGGTCACTTTGTATGGAAACAGGTGCTTCATGCACAGAAGGTACTTTAGCATATGTGAATGACACAGTCTCATCAGGAACTTTCTGGGTGGATTGGTGATTCCACTATAAAGCCTGGGGTTAAACCCTTCTCCATACAGTTGTCTAGCCTGGTCTGTTGAGGCCTGGCATGAAGTGGGCCACTTGGTTAACAGCCCATGTTCGTCACACAGTCTGTGTGTCCCCAGGCAGCCGTTACAGTTGCTACAATATGGAAATAGTTCAGTGCAAGGCAGCATCCTCATCCTCCCCCAACATGGCTTTCCCATTTAGTGCTACAATCCAGCAACTAGAGGGTTAAGGCCCAACCCAGCAGGAAGGAGCCCAGAACTTTGCTCCAGAGGTTGCTCCAATATATATATCATATATTATGAGGGTCACCCCCTGAGCATTCCTAATAGGCAACAGGGCTAAGTCCCCTTATCTACATGTCATTCTCATGGAACCCTCAGCACATCCCTGTACTCTCTGAAGGCTAAGGCCCCAAGTGCTTGTCTGGACCAGAGTCCTTGAGGACAGAGCTGGGAGTCAATCCCTCTTCTGTCTAACAAAGAGCCCCCATCTTTACCACAAGCTCTCCTGCTGTTGGTAGAGGCTTCCAGCTCAGGGCACCAGCTGGAATCTCCAGTGGACCACATAAGCACTAAAACTCCAGCCCTGCACGGAAACAGTCCTCACCAGGTCACCTGGGCGTTCCGGCTTCACAGGGCCACGTGCTCTCTTCCCATCAGACTTTGAGCCCTGCCTGGCCCACCTGACTGACTCCAGGAGGCCCTGCACTTTTTGCAGAGCTGTTCCTTCCCCTTCCAGAAGTCCATCACGTCCCATGTGCACAAGGAGACTGCTGGTTGAATGAACCGTTCACCGTATCAAGTTAAACAAAAACCCTTCTAGGATTGTGCAAGAGGCTCTAGATACCAGACGAGATGCCACAACTGCCCACTCCAGGGACTTGAAAGTTCAGGTGTTTCTCCTTTGCTGCTGTTCAGTTTACACAACACCGGAATGAAAGGAAAATAGATAAATGTTATTATCCACAAGACACTTTAATCAAATTCTCCAAAACGGAAAAAAAAAAAGTTCATTAATGCAGTCAGCATCCCAGAAATGACAAGTGACGCTTGTAATTGAAGCTAAATGCTTCGGGCTTCTGGGCGCGCTGGAGGCGGCGGCGCGGAGGTGATGGCCATTGGCTGTGACAACGCAGCACGCCAGGCCGGGAGAGCAGACTTCCACTCTTGCAGCAGCCCAGACAGGAGGAGCCTCTAGCTTCCCTTAATCACAAATCAAGCTGAGTGACATCTGAAGTGGTAATAATTTCCCCACCACTTGGAGCTGCCCTCTGCATTTCAGAGCCCATTCCCAGTCAGAGGGCCCTACCCACTGTAAGCGGCAGCTGAACTTCATGCAGAAGCCATCAGGCAACAGGGCTGCCATTAATCCAGGAGGAGAAGGAGTATTTCTCTGTTGAAGAATGTATTTGAAAAAAAAAATAGCAGGGAGGATACACTTTTTTTTAAATGAAGTTATTAGTTCTGAATCCCTATCGAAACACATTCATCTATTTCCCTGCCAGATAATCTGGAACAGGGGAAGGTGGAGTTTTCTCTCTCAACCAACCTGCACCCTAATGCCTCAATTTACCTTGAGGCACTATGCTCAATTGCAGTGGCTTAAAAATATCAACACCTGAGTCCCAATGCAGTCTCATGAATGGGGAAGGGCCATGTGGACACTGATCTGGGCAGATCTGTGTCTCTAAATGGCTCCAATGCTAACACACTAGAAACAAGAGTCTTATGCCCAGCCTGGCGACTCAAGTGTGCCACTTGGTAGCAAGGAAGGCAAGCCTCCATAAGCATGCAGAGCATCTTGACAGTGTCTCCCCAAATCTCATAGCAATGTCAGGCATTTACACTTTGGATGTGGACCTCAGGCATGTGAGGTGTGCTGGGAGAGAAAACCCCCTCCTTTAACTCATGTGTGATGTTTTGGGTTTTTTTTTTTATATTTTATTTATTTCTTTGACAGACAGAGAGAGGGAGAGATCACAAGTAGGCAGAGAGGCAGGCAGAGAGAGGGGGGGAAGCAGGCTCCCCAATGAGCAGAGATCCCGATGTGGGGCTCGATCCCAGGACCCTGAGATCATGACCTGAGCCAAAGGCAGAGGCTTTAACGCACTGAGCCACCTAGGCACCCCTCATGTGTGATGTTTACCTCCCTGTATTAGAACTTTGTTCTGTAGTTTAGCAGTTTTGTGTATTTGTTCATTTTGTTTCACCATGTCTACATACAAACTCCCCCTTTAGAGGTAAAACTTGAGGTTGTTTGTAGCCACTTAGGCACTGAAAAATCTAGAATGACAGGAATGACAGAAGGACAAGGGGACATTAAAGGATCACAGGACAGAGAAAGAGAAAGAACAGAACTCATCAGGTGGCAGGAGGGAGGTCTATAGATGGAGCAGGAAAAAATGTGAAAGTGTCTGTGCCCCCTGTGTGATGTGTACAGAATGCCCAGCCTGTGCCACTTCAAGCATGCTCTGAGGACCAGCAGGAGCAAGTGGGAGCTTCTTAGGAACTCAGAGTCTTGGACCCCTGCCCAGCCCTTCAGAATGAATCTGCATTTGCAATCTGTAATCTGCACCTTAATCTGATCTCCAGGTGATGCGTGTGCATGGGAAGTCTGAGAAACCCAGGCATTCAGTAACAGGCAGAGCATGTTCTTCGATCATGGTCAACGCCTAGTCTCTCCCTTTCTCTTTCTTTCCCTGACAGCTGATCACAAACACACAACCAGCTTCTGACTCATTCTAAATGGGCACAGAAACTGCTTGATTTCCTCAAGCCCAGGATGATTTGGGAACATAAATACATAATTTGTGAAAATAGTCATTTCAGAAAAGAAAAAAAATCTGTGTCCTTTCAACTATTTCTTTTTAACAAGTATTGGTTGAGCCCATGAACAGACATACCATAATGGTGCACAGGATGGTTTTTGTCTCAGAAGCCAAAGGCAAGTGCCTTAAAAGGAGTTCTCAGTTATGTATAACTCACTGATGGCCTTAATTACAATTCCACAAAAACCTATTTCATGGGGCACAAAAATTGAGAAAAGAACTAATATATATTCATGCCTTCTGTGTAGACACTTTATATACATTTACTTGAACCTTCAAAATAACAATGGATGTAGATTCAATCATCCCCATTTTACAAACAAGAAAACAGGATCAGAGACGTTGCGTGACCTCGACAAGGCCACACAGAGAGTGAGGAGCTAGTCAGGGTCTGATGCGGGTGACCTGCAGTTTTTTCACCCGTGCCCTTTCCACCACATTCATCAACCTCTGTCATTAAAAAAAAAAAAAAAAAAAAAAATCAGCCTTCTGAATACACAAAAAGGCAGTGTTATTTCAGCAGCATAGAAAGCATGTGAATGTTAATAAGACCTTTATCCTCTTTGTTAATAGATTATTAAACAAGGTTAATATTACTGTGATGGAGGGGGAGAAAACATCCATCAAAATGCCCCCAGAGGCCATTGTGTTTACAGTGCCAAAATATGGGGATGAAAAGAGAGAATGCTGTTGGCATCTACCTATTTTGCTCACCTGATGCCAAGCACATGGACAGAGTGATGGGTGTCCGTGCTGGCTGAATGGCAACCTGCCCCCAAGACCGAGTGCATAGGCAGTCTCCAGTGGAATGTGGCACTGCTAAACCACTGAAGCAGAACTTGGAGTTCCTATTCATTTGAGATGCACTGGACATGATAACTTGTGATCGTATCATATCCCTACTTATCATGGGAAGGTAGACAGCTCAATAGCCAGCTGGAGACTGTCACTAAAGAAAGGTAGAGGGAAGGACTAGAGAGTCAGCTACGTACCAGTCACAGGTAGCCAAGCATCAGGGGAGGGCATGAGGAAGAAAGGCAGGAGTCTAGGTTGTGGAAAGAGCATGAACTTGAGTCAGGAGGCTCCAGCAAGTATCCCACTCCACCATTTGCCAGTCCTGTGATCCTAAGCAAGTGTTGCACTTGCCTGTGTTTTAATACATGACTCTGCAAGTCTGGAGTCAAGAGTTTTTTGTTTGTTTATGGTTGCATTTGTTTTGCTTTGACTGGTGGTAGGAGTTACTGATGAAATAACCTCTCTAGGCCTCAGTTTTTACATCTATAAAATGGGGATAATATTGCCTACCTCTTTCTTACAAGAACTAAAGATAAGAGTAAGTAATTAGCACTGAATGAGGTGTAAAATATGGGATCCGAAATACAGAGCTGTATTATTGTGCTATTTTTCAATAAAAACAACAACTACTTAACACTAAAATTGGAGAAGAATGTATAATTTAAGGAATATCAACACCCATCATGGAATGTACTGATAATAAGTCTTTAATGAAAGACACAGAAATGGAACATCATGGTCCTTTTTTGTTGTTAACTGATGCCCCTTCCCGTCACAGCCAAGAAAGAGTCTACTGCTTTTACGTATCTGTGAAGGCATTTTGACCAGAAGCTAAGCTAACAGGGTCCTGGTAAGTCCCAATGTGGGGGAGATTCCTTAGATCTCTCCAAACACAGAAGCAAAGCACAGAGTATCTAAATGACTCTTTTGAGAGTGGGGTCTGTGAGACACAGACATCGGAGTAGTAACTAGAGTCCTGGGGAAAAACGCAGACTCACATCCTAATGAGTCATGCTTTGAAGGGAGCCCAGAAATCTCAATTTGTAAGAAGCTACTCAGGTGGTTCCCCAGCACACAAAAGTTTAGAAATACCCATCTAAATCAGGGTCTTCAAAAAGACAGTGATCCAAGACAGTACACAAAGAAAATGTTAAAGTTTCTGTTAAAAGTTATTTTTATTTCTCTGTTTTTCAGATCCATTGTTCACATGTTTTATAATGTCCATAATACATGAGAACAATACTACAAAAGTATTGTTTATAAAAAATTGATGTGTACATGTAAAATGTCTATGTATCTACACACACACGACACACAGTTTGGAGGCTACCAGTCTACACTTCTGAATCCTGGGGGATACACCCCTTACCCTACCTCTCTGGAATATCTCCGGGGAACTTCTGGCAGAAGAACAAGCAAATCCCTCAGGGGGAGGGCTCCAGGTCTGGGTTTTCCATGGGGTTGCTGAAAGGGGAGCCCCACACTGGAAATGCCGGGAGCAAGGGATCCAGCCGAAGCTGCTATCAGTTTCATTTTCAAAGGCTTATGTATGTTCTCAGTCACAGAGCAAACCACATGCTCTCTGCCTAAAGATGCGCCACGTCGAGTGAGGCCCAAAACTTCTCCCAAACGTCCTATTCTTTACAGACTCATACATTTAAGCAAGCCAATAAATTCACTAATTCCATTATTCAACAGATATTTATGGAGTGTCTACTGGATGTGTTATTGTTCTGGACAATGGGGCTAGCAGTAAGCAAAGATGATGAGATCCCACCACTCATGGCCTTACTTTCTTAAGGGGACGATGAAAAGTAAAGTAGGCTGAGAAGTATGAAGATTGTTAGTTCACACAAAGGCTAGGCAGAAGAGTAAAAAAGGCGATGCTCTAGGGAGAAACCGGGGTAAGATTACTTAAATGGTACTCGTAGGGAAGTCTTCTGTAACAGGGTGAGTTTCCCAAATTCTAATTCCCATGCATTCCTCCTTTGGAAGTTACTAGACGATATGGTCTACAGAACTTGGGGAGGAACCAGAGGAGGGTATAGGACTCAGGTAATAGGGACTCGGCATGCGAGAGAAGGGAAGGCTACCTGGGATGGCGGTGGGAAGAAACCCCAAGAGCACAGCTGTCAGTGCCAAGGGAGCCACCAAACCAGACTGGAGCAGTTCAGAAGTCACAGAAAGTTCTAGAAGATGGTACTGACAGAATGTCCTTGTTTGAGAAGATTTACACAAATGGTAAGCAGAGGGCAGAATACTTATGTCAGGAACTCTGCAAACAGTAATAATATTAATAGCAACAAAGGAATATATACAAGAGAAAAGGCATCATAAGATATACTACATGTCTCGGCTGTGAAGAGTGTTTACATAATCCTTACAACAAACACCAAATACCTAGCTTAGTAAAATTACAAATAAGCATTGAGAGGAGGGGGTCCAGGAAATATGAAAACATGCATGTAGTAGGGCCTGGAGGTTAGGTAGGATTGTGTGGTTGCTATGAACAAGAGCGTGACTCTCATCTTATGTAGCTGGAAGAAGAGAAACAAGTAATGCTTGACCCTGAATATGTGGTGCCCAGAACCGAACTTCTGAAGTGACTTGGTGGTGGAACCAAGACCCCTCTGTTCTGGACATAGTCCTTAAAGCACTCATTAGTGGGTAAAAGTTGAATCACTGTTTTATTTCCATATCCCTATATTCCATGCTTTTAGAGACTGCTACTTCCTGATTGAGTTGCCTTTAAAAAAAATACAGAAGATCACAGTATGCCCAGTAAGAAGCTTGAAGACACAGTGGCAAGACCATATTTGGCAAAGAAAATTAAATCCCCCACTTAGCGTCCCACTATTCACCCCCCACCCCCACCCCAAAGAGAGGAAAGCAACTTGCAGGAAAACCATTGTGGCTTAAACATAAATGCTCAGACACTAATGTTTTCATGTAGTGCAAGCGGTAACACTAGCTGGGCCCATCTTTTAATTACATGGTTTGGCCATGCAAATATTCTCAGACATTTTTTAGTAAGGCACTGGACTTTTATTTAAATGTATAATATAAAGAGCTCTATTGCAGTTGCTGATCGGCGCTTCTTTCTTATTTATTGCCTTCCTTTTTCTCCTGCTCCGGCCTTGCCCCAACAATAAAATCCCACTTAGCACTTGCTTTTTCCAAAAAAACATCATTTTTCACCATCTTAGGAGTAAAGCAAAGAGGAGATGGAAAAAAATTCTTTCTTCCTTCCTTCCTTTTCTTTTTTTTCTTCTTTTCTTTCATTTTCTTTTTTAAGAGACTAAACGTTCTTCTCTGCTCCCAAATATTTAATCATAATTATATTAAGAAACATTTATAAAAAGTTAAGTAATAAAATTAAATAGGTTGGAGAAAAACAGAGAAGCAGACAGCAAGGATTAAGTGTAGTAATATAAAGAATAGATTATATTTAATGAAAATTTCTTTAGTGTTCAACATTTTTATTATACTTAATAGTGCTGGGCTTCATTTTTGTCTCCAGTAATTGTGTGTCCATAATGAATGGCCATTCTTATTCCCCCATTGAGCCCTGACAGAAATTAATAAACCTAATTCTGTAGGTTTAAGTTTAATTTTGTTGAAATATATAAAGTAGTTACATATTCACTTAGCAGCCAACTGAAATGCAGTGGCCTTAAGCTTCTCGGCAACTTTATAACAAGCAAATTGTTTTCTGGATCTTTCTCCTGCACTTCCTGCTCCTTTCCTTTCTGATTTTAGCTGGGAGCTCCATTTGCAATGCTTCCAGCCACAGAGGACATACATGGCCGTGGAGGTGGAACAGTGGCCAGGGTGAATGCTGTAAAGTGTACAATTATGTGATCTAGTCCTTTTCCAAGAACAGCTGTTAATGATTGCTCAGCATTCTCTTGCTGGTTTACAGTTTGATCAAGAAAATATGTAATAAAAGAATGGGGGATGGGCATGGTACAAGCCGGCAGTCTTCCAGCAAGAAATAATGTGCGCAGTCTGGTTGCCAGAGCTCAGAGAGTATGGAATCTCCCCTCAGGGCTTCAAGTACCAGAGGGGAGCTTCCATAAGGATTCAGCCTTGGGGGAATTGGGAGGAATCCAAAGGGGCCATGTTGACTAGAGATCACATCTGACTCGTCCACCCATCGGGAATCGACTGAGAAGACTAAGTGTCTTCTCAGAGAAAAGAAGAAAAGATGACCTGGGTATCATCCTTCTCTATCTTTCACTCTTCCTTCTTCAGTCCCTCCCTCACCCGCTTCCTCACCCCCTCCTTCTAAATGTCCTCTCATTCAGCAAATGTTTGACTTTATCACACATTCTCAGTGTAGGGAAACAACAGGCAGCATAAACCAACAAGATCCCAAACCTCATGGAGTTTATCGTTATGGGGTTTTTATAAAGGGGAGCCCACAAATAAAAGTATGATCTCAAGAGTTATGTGGGAGAGAAGATGTAAAACAGACGGTGGCTGACATGCACACAAGGATCAAAATGCTTTCCTGAGGAAATTACAGAAGGGATGAGATCACAGATGAGAAACTGGGCAGGAAAAGGAGGAGTGGGTGGGGTTCCAGGTACAGTGTCCCTGCAGAGGAGACAGCATGACAAATTTGAGGACCTGAGGAGGGGACAGGGAGGGAGAAAGGAATGGAGATGAGGTTTCATAGAAGACACCCCACAGGCTACTCTAAGAAGTCCAGGCTCTATCACAGCAACAATGGAAACCATCCAAGGGGACTATCAAAAGGCCCAAGAGAGGCAGGAGACTTTTTCAGAGCTGCTCTTATGGGTACTTATGGGTATCATGTGGAAAAAGGCTACAGGAAAACTTGTTCACATCATCTCCGTTTGTTTTCAAAATGAGGAAACTGACAACCAGTAAGTTTGGTCAATCCTTCAGCACAAACCAAGAATTCTGACTTCAGGTGTCTTTTCTCCGCACCTTAGCAGCCAACTTCCCTGGATTCCCTATCATCACTATTGACCAAACTTGATAATGGGAGTTGAAAGTATGCCCACGAACTCCCTTCTGGAGTCAGAGGTCAATGCATAAGTTTTATATCTATCAAATGCTTTCTCTAAAGTCTTCAAAGTATTCTACTAACAGACGAACAGGAGGAAGTACTGAGGAATGCTGTGGACACAGGATACCACAATAACCCCATTTCACAGCTCAGCTATGTAAAGGTACATGTTGACGCTTATGTCCTCATATCCTCCATCCCATTCGTCCATGTGACTTTCCCCCGGGAACTGTGATTATACACAATAATGGAATGGAACCGACTTCACAGGAGACTCAAAGTGTCCCCAAAACAACCACACTGACAGTGATTCAAGAAACTACACATCTAGTCCCAGCTGTTGCCTCAAACAACTGTGGGACCCTGAACAAGACCTGGCCTCTCACAGCTTTCAGACTCCAGGCAGTAAGTTCTAAGGTCTGGCAATTCCATTGCTATTCAGAATTCTATGCCATTCTGTGGTTCAGAATAAAGACTTGGCCCAGGAAGGAGGCCTCAGCCAGTGCTTAAGTGTGAGGTGCTGTCCTGCTAACCAGTAGAACCTCACTGAGCCAAGCTAATGGGCCGCCTGATCACAGCAGGGGTGAAACTGAAGCCTGCAAGAATCACATCTACTGTGCTTCATTTCCAGTTGCTGTGTGACCTGCAGCGCATTCATCAACTTTGCTGGGCCTCAGATTCCTCAGCTATTACATGGAAGGCAACAAGACAGCTTTGTCAGATTGCTGTGGATATTAGAGAAAATGCGTGTCTCTGTCTCTGACTTAAGTAGATATTCAATAAACATATACCATCCCTCCCTCAGCTGTCCACCCATTCTTTTCACTCACCCTCCTCCCCTTCCTCCTTCCTCCCTTTCCTCTTATCCTGTCTCTTCCTCCCTTAGAGAATAACGGCAGTGGTGCTTGATGGGTCACCCCCACACCCTAATTTGTTGAAGAATCTGTTCACTTAAGATACGACCTTCATTTCTTTGGCCAGGCGGAAATGGGAGCTTCACATGGCAAGTGTAAGTCTCAGTGCTGGTACAGTCGAGAGCAGGTCTGCGTTTATCTACTTTGAGAACGTGTTTAGAAGGGGGAGTGGAATGGGCATGCAGAGAGCTCTCAAATGACATCTGCAAAGAGAAAGGGGGAAGAGCATGACAGGGAAGTAAAAGGACACAAGGAGGAGAGAGCCTGGCCTCTGAGACCCACCCCAAGCTTGGTCTCTGGTCAAGCCAATTCAAGAACCAGAACCGGAATCTGCTCCCCTGGGCCCAACAGCTTGAAGCTGCTGCTTTGTTTTCCAAGGTTGTAAGTTTGCGCACATTAAGGATGTGTGTTGGGAAAACGTGCCGTTGATAAGAACAGGAGATTATCTTGAGAGCATTCCACTAGCCCTGCCCTCCCTCACTTCTCTCTGAACCCTGATCTCTCCACTGGGACCCTGTCACAGCCAAGCCGCAGACTCCAGCATTGCTCTGCCTTCTGGACCATCTGCTCCGCCCACACACGCGGCAACGAAAGACCACCTTCTGATGGGCAGAGCAATTAGCAGCCGGGCTAACAGACCCCTTCCTTCCCATCAACACCAAAAAAAAAAAAAAAAAAAAAAGGTGGGGGTAGTCCAAGATTTCAGAAATCATAAGTAGCCCCTTTTCCTGAGTGGAGGGCAGCTTGTGTGCTAGTGATAGAGTTTGGCATCTACTCTTACCAAACTGAATTTTTTTTCTTCCTGGAAGGTTGTGAAGATGGAGATGTCTTTGGAAATGCTTTTATTTATTTACATTTTGTTTATTTGTGGCTCAACAGCAGTCCTTACCTGCTTGGGCAGGGTCAGCCTTTGGTGCTGCTTCTATATCTCTCAGGATGGCAAGGTCATGGACTTAATGATAAGGAGGAGGATGGTGTTCCTGAAAGCCCCGGTGTGTACACACGTGACACAGAATGTTAAAAATGAAGATACTAAAGCTGACTATCAATAAATGATCCATCCAGTTCACCCATCCATTCATCCATCCACCTATCCACTCATCCTTCTATCCATCCATACCCCCCAATCACCAGTCCACTTACCCATTCATCAATACAGCCATCAACAGGTGCCTATTGAGTGCTGTAATATTTTAGGCTCTCTATTGATACCCTGGGACTCTACGGGGAACTAGCTAGACATATTTCCTGGCACATCAAGTCCTCGGTTGAGGAAAGATACATGACAATCTACAGTACAATGTGATAAGTACTAAGATAGAAAGAGTTCAAGGTGCAGGAAAAAAACATCGAACACATAGCTCAAGTTTGAAGTCGCCATTCCCAGCTTCTCTAGGAAACTGAGCAGAAAGAATCAGCCTAAAAGAGAACTGTGTCTAGATGGGCAGCTGGAGCGAGCAGGAAGTAAAAATGGGTTCTACCATTTATTGAGTGTGTACTGTGTACCAGACACCATGCTTGGCACTTCATAGGTATTTCTTTGATTAGCTTTCACAGTAACTAGACAAAATGGAGTCTCCAAGCAGCTGTCTACCCAAATGCTAAGAGTAAACAGCAGACTTCACAAATGACCTGGTCTTCTCTTGTTCCCATGACCTTACTCTCTGGCTTTCCTGGGGAGGTCTCCTACCTGACACCTCTTTTAGGTATGATCAGGGAGTCAGAGAACCAGAGGCTTTGAACATTCTCCAGCCAAGATGGATTTAGAGTCTGGACTCTGGATTCAAAGGAACTAGATTTAAATTCCTCTCTGATGTCTACCAGCAGTGTGACTTTGGGCAATTTACCTAACCTCACTCTGCCTCAATGTCCTCATTTGTAAAATGGAAATTATAGTAGCATCTAGGTAAGAGCTTTATAAGAAATTAAATATACAAAATGCTAAGTTCAGTGCATGTATCTGTATGGTTATTTTGTATAGAAACAATACAAAAACAGTCTCTATGGAAGTAACCTTGAGTTGTAGGAGGGGGAGATAAAGGGATGTAAAGACTTGTCAACCTTCTAGGTGAAAGCTACATAAAAAGGTCTTTGTGTGTTCTTGTCCTTCAGTCAGAGGAACACATGGGGGAGAAACGGCCGGTCCTCTGGTGGTTCAGAGGGTGTCACAGGGCCTCACACCAGATCCCCCCCTCACTGTGACAAACATCTCGCCCTATTTTTCCAGGCTTGACTTCCTCTGGCACAGACATCTGAGACCCCAGGGCAGTCTCTGGGAATAGCTGTGGGTTCTAAGCCTCTCCCAGACACTTGAGCCCTTCAGACCAGGAAAGTGATGTCTGAGAGTTCCCCATCCTCCAGAACTACTCAGTCCTGAAGGTTAAAGTCCCTGCGGCACTGAAAGCCTGTGTGCTGAGGGTCTTGCCATCTCAGAGCTTCCCCTCCCACTGCTCCCTTGGGAAATGTGTTGGGAGTGGGGGTACAGGTGTAGTGGAGGACACTTTGGGCAGACCTGCAGGGGGCTTTCCCTGAGGCTGCCTCCTCTTCTCACACTATTTGTACCCATGTAAATGTGCTTCTCAGATTCCTGCCAACACACTTGGTTTTGTAATGTTGTTTAATAGCTTGAACCACCTTAATGAAATATTCATGTTCTCTTCTCTGTTGGAGCAGTCACCCAGGTTCCCAGAAGTTTCTCTCTCTTGTTTTCAAGGACAGCCCCACAGGAGGAGGATCCTCCCTGCCTGAGGCATGGGACCCCCTGGGTGCAGCTGGCAGAGGGGCTGTGAGAGTGCTCCCACAGGGACTGGGGGACACCAGTCTTGGGCTCCTCCTGGGGTCCCGGGAGCCCCAAGTAGAATGGCCAGGAGCAGAGTATGTGAGCTGGGATGCTGGGTAGAAGAGCCCTAATCCAGGGAGCCGAGAGCCCTGCCCCTGGAGATCAGCACCCTGGCTAACACTGCGGGATACGCGCTGCCCCTGCTGCACTAGGAGCTCTCAGAGGCTGAGGGAAGAGTGCCACCTGTTGAATGCTCAGGATAGCGTGCTCCTTCCCAGAGCTCAGGCACATCCTTCTAGCACAGCGCCCCGTTCCACCCAAGCTCAGAGCTGGGGAAATCCAGGCAGTGCCAATTTGCATGGACTCTCTGGGATCATCTGGAAAAAGAGGCTACTGCCCTGAGTGACCTCCTGCCACTCGGAGAGGGGAGGTGACTTGCTCCAGTCACAGAGGCAGTCTGGAGCCCCTGCCCTCTGTCTGAAACCCATCAGGAACACTTCCCATCCTACCACTCTCTTTTGTTGCTGTTTGAATTTTTTTTTAATTATTTTTTAACCACAAAGAAAAGGACCCAAATTCATAAGCATACAGGTGAACAAAGTATCACAAAGTGAACATGCCTGTGGGATCAGCACTCAGACCCAGATCCAGGACACAACCAACCCTCCAGGAAGCTTCCTCCTTCTCTCTCCCAGTCACCCTCGTTCCAAGGGCGACCAGTAACCTGACAGAATTCTGACTCCACAGGTTACTGTCTTTGAACTGCATACAAATTAAACTACACACAGGGCATGGATTCTCTCACTCTGTTCCAGATGTGTAATTCACCCTGCCTCTGTGTTACAAGGAACCGTATTTTTCTAAAGTGGGGAGTAGAATCACGTGTGAGAACTGGAGAGACTAGGAAAAATCACTGAATTTAGCCTCGCCATGTTTTAGTGAGAAAAGGAGCCCCAGAAGGAGGAAGGGTTTGGCCCGCGGTCACACAGCTCGCTCAGAGGGCCACCCCAGAGAGTGGAGGACTTGGTGCCAGGCTGGGACTAGGGACACTGGTCCCCCCTCACACACCACAGAGCCCAGGAACCCATTATGGCTTCGATTCCAGAAGCACCTCTGCGCACTCACACCCCCCACCCCCCAGCACAGCATCTAGCACACTGCGCTCATTCTGCAAAAATTCCAGTACTGGTTGAGAGAATGGAAGGATGGATCTCAATAACTCATTGCTGCCATTTAGAAAATGGAGATCATGCTGGGGGTCCTGCTTCCCTCTCAGATGCAGCAAGGACAGGTGAGACATGAGGTAGGGAGGCACAGTGCTACTGGTCACAAAGGAAGACTTGTGCAGTGGGAAGTGTCCACTGCTTACACTCAGACTCTGAAGCCAGACTGGCCTGGATCCAGTTATGCCTCTAGCACTTACGCTTTGCCCTGGGTGAGCTAGCCAAGCCTCAGTTTTCCAGGGAGTCAGGTCTTACAGTCAGTCTGTTAAAACATCAATTTATAATAGGGCTCCAGAAGGTATGAATGGAACCAGGCAGGTAAAGTGTTAGGCAAGCGCTCAGTAATTGGCAGTTAATAAGTACGTTGCCAATGAGCAACTGGTTCAGTTTAGCTCACTTTCCACAAAGAGCCCTCAGCATTTAGATAAGGCACCAGTGGGCGGCAGATCTTCAAGAATGAGGGTTTACTTACTAAAGAGCTAGAAAAGACAAGTGGCTTCAGGTTAAGCTTCCTTCCTCTTACCCATCGAAACCTTCATACCCTCTGAGAGCCAGCTTGAATCCTGCCTTCTGTAAGAAGGCTTTCCCCTCACCCTGGCCATGCTGATCTCTCCCCTGAGAATTCTTGTAGCATCTGTTGCAGACGATTCAGCCTCACTGTCACTGTGCACAGTTAGTTGTGGGATACTGCTTCGCCCACATGCTCACAAAGCTTCTCTCTCAGCTCCACTGGGAACCCCAGAGGCATGGCTGCATGTCGCTGGCTTGGGGAACCAACGTCCCGAGCCAGGCAGCTTAGAAAAGGCTCTATCTGCTGTTTTCTGCGTTGGGGCACAAGAACCCACCCCTCCTTTCTTCCCTGGTTGGAATAAATACAGAAAAGAAAACAAAAATTCCCCTTTACCTCCTCCACCCTCAAATAACAACTTTAACCTTTCAAAATACTGCCTTCTGACCTTGCACATGTTGTAACAGAGTTCAGATTCTTTTCTAGAGTTCCTTGTTATTTCTAGACTTTGTTCACTTGAATCGCTTCTCGGCCTTTTGGCTAAGATCAAGTGTAGACTTTGTTCACTTGATGCTACATTATGTTCCCAAACTATTTAATTCTGTTCTTTAATAACAATCGGAATAGTTACCTAATGGAATCAGAGAGACATATCAAAATTTACTTCACAATTCCTCTTGATTCAGATTTTTTCTAATGTTTTGATATAAACAATTCTGCTTTACGAGGATAGACTCCCTGAATTGGAATCAATTGGTCAAAGAGCTTTTAATTTTTTTCCCCCTGCAGTATAATTGACATCACACCACTCCATCAGTTCTGAGTACCACATAATGTTTCAAGATCTCTATATATTGCAAAATGATCACCACGGTAAGTCCAGTTAACACCTGTCACCATACAGTTATAAAATGTTTTTCTTATGAGAACTTTTAAGATTTACTTTCTTAGCAACTTTGAAATATGCATTACCCTATCAGTTACAGTTAATCATTTTAATTTACATTTCTTAAAAAAAACAACAGCTATGTTCCTATTGTAAACAGGTTAAATCCAAATTTTGAAATACGAAAAATGATCACCTTTTCAAGCTCAAGCTCACTCTTCCCCTCTCATCTTCCCATTTTTGCCTCTGATCACACACACACACACACACACACACACACACAAACACCCCTCATGACTCAGCCATGCTAAAATATTTGCAGTTATCTCAATATGCATGGTCAAGACTTTTGCAATGTTTCTTTGACAAGAGGGATATGTTTTCCCTCTCCTGAACATGGACACATTCTTATCTTTTCAAGACAAGTATTACCTTCTCTCTGTGAGGCTTCTTCTGAGCTTCCAGGCAAAATGAGCCAGCCCCACCCCCCCAACACACATACTCCTCGATGTTCCCACTGCAACCTGCCTGTTTAATAATAATAATTATATCGATCATAATAGTAATCAAGATGTATTGAGCCCTTATCATGTGCTCAGACAGTATTCTAAGCACTTTTCATGGATTATCCCAGCATTCACTGCTTTGTGGCTTAATGATCAGTTAGTATGTACATCTGTTCCCCCGCCCAGACCATGAGTGATTTCAGGGAGGGGGCTGCCCCGGCTTCTTTGTACTCACAGTAGCTAGCACAATGCTTGGCACGGCAAATATTTTAGAAATGAATATCTGAACCCACCCTCTACTTATGACTCAGCCAATTTAGGGCTGTGTTAAAAATGACAGCAGAGCTAGAAAAGACTGGCTATATGCAAATCCCAAGGTGCATTGCCCCCAGGGGATCACACCCCTGGAGAAAAGCAGGAAGGTAAAACCATCCAAGAAGGCTTGATGATCATCATCACAGGGCAAATAGCCTCTCCCTGCCCTCTAGAGCCCTACTGTTTATACCCAGGTTTTTATAAACATTATTTCCTTTAATCCTTATTTCACATCTTGGGAGCCTCCAGAAGATACTACTCTTTCCTTGCAGATTGGTTGAAACAAGAAAACAGATATTCAACAACAGATACTGCCTTTAAGAAACCCAGGACTTTACTCCTGCATACATATTTAGCTCCAAATTTGATTTTCTGAGCCCATGTGAACCCCAGCCACTGACAAACTTAGTTCTTGTTGAGGAACATGAGGCTCGAACTCAGTTCACGCCAAAAGTTCAAGCCAAGGAGGCAGGAGACTCGGGACTGGATGTCAGGTTATTAGACTCCTCAAATTTCTCTGATCTTCACATGTCCTCACTCCACACAGGTAACCAAGTAACCTGCCTGACTCCCGTGTGAGGACAGCTCCGCTGGCAGAATTACACCTGCCTCTGCCCTGGGAGAATTCTGGTTACTAAGTATTGAGGGTCTGTTAGGTGCCTGGTGCTTTACAGACCTTAGCTCCGGAATTTGGGTCCAGGTGTATTTGACCAGAGTCCAAGCTCTTTCTGCCAGAGCACAACTCAGACTGATATTCTGCAGGATGCACACATCATGATGCCCAAATGTGTTCTGTGCTCAAAGGTGTCAGTTCCACAAAACTAAATGGCTTTATAAACTGCAAGACTTGCCAGAGCTTTAAATATACCAATGCCCATTACGCATTTCCAAGGGAGGGGAGAGTATGCCACCATGAAGTTGCAAAATTATTTGATTGCAAATCCTTGGTTTTAGAAAGCATCACATGGGACTAGAAGGTGGAAGAAAGCATTTAGAGAAAGTCTTCATCACACTTGGATTCTCATTCCTCAGGATTTAACTCCAGTCTTGTTACCTGTTTATTCCTTTTTCTAGTTCCTATGGATTGTGATTTCAACCCTGATCTGAAGTTATTCATCCTCCCTTAAAAGACTGTGAACAGGGGCGCCTGGGTGGCTCAGTGGGTTAAAGCCTCTGCCTTCGGCTCAGGTCATGATCTCAAGGTCCTGGGATTGAGCCCCACATCAGGCTCTCTGCTCAGCAGGGAGCCTGCTTCCCCCTCTCTCTGCCTGCCTCTCTGCCTACTTGTGATCTCTCTCTCTCTCTCTGTCAAATAAAAAAAAAAAAAAAAGATCGTGAACAGTGGGCTCTTCATCTTCCTATTTGATCCCCATCTGATCACACTGCATGATCCCGCCTCTTCCCTCGCTCCCCCCATGCCCACATGCACCGGGAAGATGAACTCAAACCATCCCTGCTGGATCTGATGCCTGCTGATACCACTGTTGCTCTTAAGTCAACTTTCTGAATGTGAGGCCTAGCATAAATGGCTTAGATTAACCTCTACCACAAACAGCACCCTTGTCCTGCAACACCAAAATTCTTTCTCCTGGTTTATAGATTATATAACACACATCCCAATGGAAACAACACCTCAAAATCCTGGCTCCAAACTTTTACTTGATTTACAAACATCCACAGTGTTCTACCCACAGAATGATGACCTAGGTCCATTAATATGCTCAGAGGAAGCTGGGTTAGAAAGGAGAGGGGGTGGGGGAAGAGAGGGAGAAAGAGAGAGCACGAAAATTTAATCTAAGCCATTGCTTATTTAAAAATTGATAGGAACTAATTAAATTAATAAAATTCTATTGAACTTTAAAACAAAAATCAATTCTTTAAAAATCCCCCTTTCACTGAATCCAAAACCAAATGAAATTCTTTTTCAAATTAAACGGGTGGTAGTCATTGCATTCCTTTAGGACTTGAAATCTAAGTTCTAAGTTCTTGAAATCTAAGTTCTAAGTTGAGATATTTCTACAGCTTCAAGTACATAAGTTATGTTTGCCTATTTAAAGCAAAAACAAAATCTTAATATGTAATATAGTTTATTTGCCTTTTAATGAAGCTGTTAAAAGTTTCATTCCATTTTCTGCCCAGTGATGTGCTAGTAGACACTTGGTAACTAGCCTTGGAGGGTTACAGACTGACTTGTGACTTCTGCCAGTTTCTGGGATGTAAATACTCTGGCATGGCTCTAAGTTACTAAAGTGAAGCATGACAAGGAATACAGAGTTAGGAAGAAATTGCACAATTTGCTCTCATGAGCTGGTTTGAGCTGGTTCTAGAACATCACTGAGCCTTCCTCTGTAAGTTTGAATCTACAAGTATTGTCCATCTAGAATATTACCAACAAAATAGCAACAACAGGCATCTAATTCCCAGCTGGGCTGCATGCACACTGAGATATATAACAAGTGCTTCCTGACTATGACTGGTGATCACTGTATCGAACCAAACAATATACTTAGGTATAGAGTATTATTAGGTTAAAAACAAAACAAAACAAACCCCAAACCTCTAACTTCCAGTTTATCAGGGTCTATTAAAATATGTATTTATTTGGCTTTACGTGGAATCAATCCATCCACTTTTCCTTTATGTTTTTCTCTTATTTTCAAAATCAAATGAGTGCTTACAATTGCTACTAGTTAAATGAAGCGAGTTCCTTTTCCTCCCTTCCACTACCTTCCCCGCTCATAATTACTAAATAACTCAAAATACCTGCCAAGTTTGTTTAATCCCATGAAAAGATGGTAGAACTTCATTAAGTCTTCTTTTATGCATTCTAGACAAAATTCCCATGCACAATCTTAGCTATCTATGCCAGGAAAGAGAATGGAAAGGAAGGATGGATATAAGGAACAGCAAGAGTGGAAGGTACTCATATTTTCAGAGTCTGCTGTGACTGTAACTATACTAGGGATATTGCCTATGTGATTTCACTTAATCCTCAAAATGCTCTTTGGTAGCTATTCTTATCTTTAATTTTTTAATGGACAGACTGAGGTGTGACTTCATTACAGGTCCACCAGCACACAGCTAATGGAGGTTAATTCAAATGCAGTTTTTTCTGAGTGCCGGGCCGCTGATTTCTCCATGATGCCATACTGACCTGTGAAAGTAATCTAGAGAATATTTCATCCAAGTTGCTGAGTTTTCCCCTAGAAATGCCATCTCTAGGGCTCCTATCTTCTTGTATCTTGTGACCTACTTCATTCTTTTGTCTTTTCTCCAGTGCCTGAGAGGACAGAAAGCAGGGGCAGTGTCTCCCTTCACTCGCCTTATCCAAAGACTCCATCTACCTCTGTATAAGGACTAGGAAACCTCTCCAAAACAAGAGGGGAAGGATTTTCTCTACTGAAGAGTCAGGACACATTCCAACAGATCTTGCCTCGATGGAGTAACTGTCTCTCTGGGCAGTCTGGGTCCACACTCAAGAAGCCAGCATACCAGCCTGAGAAAACTGGTCTCTTCCCCCTTCCCTGGCACATGCAGATGCCTGTGTGTATGGAACTGCTGAGGCTCTTAGGCAAATCTGCCCAGGTCTGGCAGCTGGACAAGACCACACCAAAATCCAAAGGATCCTAGCATTTGATGACATTCTATAATTTGCTGGCACTTAAATTTCATAGGGTCACAGTTATATATGTGTTTTAGTCCTGGGACAAAGTCATACCTGTGGTATCAAAGCCCACATCAAAATATAAAGTAAAATAATAAGACAAAATATATCCCACGTCAGGTCAGTTCACTAAAAGAACAACTCCAGGCAGCTGACCATGGTCTGTGTGGCAGATTTCATTTTCTAAGGTGGCCACAATAACATCTCCTGCCCCACACATTCTTCTCAAACCTTGCTGCGTCTCCTCCTCTTGAAACTGGGTGGCACTTTGTGACTACCTGGGTCAACACAGTGTGGTGCCGGCAATACTGTGTGACGTTGGAGGCTAGATCATACAAACACCATGCACTTCTACACTGTAGAAGACCCTTTCTCTGGGGGACCAGTCGCCACCCCAGGAGATATTTATTTTAATATATAAAATACCAAGGGAGGTATCTACCAAGGGAGGCACATATTTTTGTTGAGCTCTCAGCCAATACCCAGCACCAACTTAGCAGCCATGTATCAAAGTCATCTTGAAATTCCCAACACCCCGTCCGGCCACTCTAGTTGATGCAACATGGAGCAGCAACAAGCCATCCTTGCTGAGCCCCACCCAAACTGCAGATCTACAAGCAACTGAACGTTGTTTTGAGCCACAAAGTGTGGGGTGGTTTGTTACACAGCAAATGATAACTAAAACAGACTACACGGCTGTACATGAAATACCCTCCCACTTCCTCCGCAATTCCTGCTTGGCCACCTACTCCCACAACACTGTGTACTCTATACTTCCACAAACATGGAAAGCATGGGAGGAAGACCACATTCTTTAATTTCTTTCAACGATGTTTTACAGTTTTTTGGGTAGAAGTCTTACACTTCTTTTCTTAGATTTTCCCCCCTAATATTAATGTATGTGATGTTATTGCTAATGCATCCTGGTTATCCTCATTTTCTAATTATTTGTCGCTGGTGTATAGAAGCACAACCAATTTTTGCATATTGGCTTTATATTTGGTAACCTTGCTTAATTCACTTGTTAGTTCCTATAGTTTATTTATAGACTCTTTTAGATTTCTACTTTCCAATAATGTTGTCTGCTAATGATAGTTGTATTTCTTCCTTTCTTATCCTTATATTTTAAATTTTCTTTTCCTTTCCTTACTGAACTGTTGGGAACATGTAATGTGACAGTAAAAAGATCTGACAATGGTAGGCATTCTTGTTTGGTTCCCAATCTCAAGGGAAAGATTTAAATATTTCACCACTAACTGTGATATTTGATGCAGATTTTTCTGGTAGATATTCTTTATCAGAATAAAGAATGGTCTTCCTCAGGTCAACTTAACAAGCATTTGCTGATCACCTGTTATGTCTTAGTCACTATCCTAGGCAAGAGAGGAATTTTAAATTCTCATTTTGAATGACACACTATACTTGCTTTGAGAAATTCACCATGTAGGATATAAAATAGGTCAATACCATACAGAGTGGTGGCAGCAGGGGTGGGGGGAATAAGAAAATGCACTCCGTCCAGGGGAGCTAGTAAAGGCTCTCAGAACACAGAATATTACAGGAAGGGCTCAACAGATGAGATAAGCAAGACAGTTAATAAGAATGATGTACAAGGGATACTCCCTTACAAACTCTCTTCTGGGTATTTATCTGTACATGTGGACTTCCTCTCAGAGAGCCAAAGATTACCCTAAATTACTGTGCACATGACATTTAGATAAATCTAATATTCTTAAGTATTCTTAAAGGAACTTAATAATTGAGGGATATAGAATCCCATCATAAATATTTTTAGGGACAATTCCTGAGTTCTATGTACATAGACTTTCTAAGAATGTTCCATGAGGCAAAATGCTGAAAATGGATTATGCTTTCTATCCCACAAACCCATTGTTACCTCTCTGTCCATTTCTTGACTGGCTGTATTTGCAAATAATACCACAGGCAAAGAAGAAAAGCTGACTTAGAGCAAGTTACATAGTATGTGGTTTACAAGTACTTACCTTATGTAATCATGATACACATTAAGTGTTAAATAAATACATGTTGATTTGGCTTGGCCTGGATATGTGTGTAGCCTACCAAAGAAAATAGTCTGGCCAGATTTACACTACCTTAGGTCACAGGCTGGCCAAGAAGACCAGATACAGTGGAATCTTTGAGTCCTAAAGTTTTATTTTTTTTTCTTTTTAAAAGAAAGAAAGGTATCTAAGAATAAAAACAGGTAACATTACAGAGTTAGTTTTATAAGAGGACTCATAAAACTAATATAATATATATAATATATGATAGGGCTATTCTATATGAAATGTCTCTAACACCTTGAGTTTTGCAAATAGATTGAAAAGTCATGTACACATTGGCTGGTGACTTACATTCTCCAGGAGAATAGCAAGGTGAATGTTCATCGAGGTCATGTCCAAACATCTGGATTTTTTCTGAAAGCAGAGAAAAAAAGAAATCTGGAACTAGATCTGGAAGGACATAAATTGAGGTCTTTTGGCTTGGTAAGGACTGGAAGTATAGTTCGTGCCCTATGCATATCCCTTTGGGATCTATCTTTGCAGTGCCTGCTGGCCAGACTTCTAAGCTAACATTTGCCTCTCTTTGCTTGATGGCTTTCCCTGCAAGCTGGAGCTCAATCTGTCCCAAGAGCTGAAGAGTTAATGCTTCTGGTTAAGGTGCTGAACAATGACTGTTGGGAGTCTGTGTATCTAACCTCAGGTGGGAATTCTAAGCAGAGGTCTAATTGGTTCTCAGCTTTGCCCTGTAGGATTAAGCTTGTTACCCACAGAAGTAATCTGTAGTCTTATTTTCCCACTTCTCTACCAATGGTTCCTGGAATCACTTCCAGGATACATTTCATTTGGGTTCTTGTCTCAGGGTCGGCTTCTGGGCAAATCCCAACTAACACAGATTGTGTTCAACTTAAACAAAGGACCTCAGTATCCATTCCCCACTTTTCCATAAGAAGATGGTTGCACTGTCCTCTGTAAATCACACACTCTCTAAAGGAGCTCACACATTCTGTTGGAGGGTCATGGAGGACTTGAAGCAATTATCAGGACAAGTCAAGTCAAAGCAACTGTCAACTAAAATTGTGGCTCATTGGAGCACGAGCATCATTTTTTTGCTTGACTTAATTGCATAATTGCCTTGGTTCTCAGCTTAGAAAGTACAGACCTGGAGAAGAACAATTAATGATATAACATGAGGGGGGACCCATCTCTATGGCTTCTGGCCAAGAGGGAGACGCATCAATGTCAAAAGCAGCTATCTTCAGAGACCCTTTCAGGGGGAGAAGTTTCTCTTTCAATTATGACCACCTAAATAACATGATGAAAATTGCTTTTTCTGAAATCAAGCCATGGAAATTAAACTTTTAGGGAAAATAGTTAAATTTTAGCCTTGGAGCCCTCCGTCTTCTACATTGGAAAATTTTCCAGACCATGTCAGACATAGCTACTGGATTCCACAAGAGGCTTGCTTTGATACCTCAGTACACTCAGTGAACATTTCTGTGTATGAGCCAGTGGCATGGCTTTCACGAGAGCTGTGTTTAAATCCCATATGCATTCCTTTTGTAGAGGAATCATTGTAATAAGTGAGATTCTAGTCTTAAGCTTTTGTCCAAATGAGAATATTAGGCAGAAAAAAATCCCAAATAATTAGTGAATACAAGTTTCAGCATAGTCCCTTAATCAAGGAGCAGAGTGGCTTGCCCCTAAGGAGGAGATTCAACCATATCACAAGAAGAGTAAGAGATCAACGAAGAGCCAAATGGAAAGCCAGCATTGAATTTCTTTTTGAAAGTAATTGCTAGATCTGTTTGACAAGCTGAAGAATGAATTTAATGCCTTTAGTGTCTCTACTTTTAAGCATATCTAACTAGATTTCACAGGAAAACAAAAACAAAAACACCTTACCCCCATTAGTCACCATTATTCTATCTGAATATGACTAAGATCAATCAATATATATTGATGAATGTGGCTTAACTCTAATGACTCTGATATTACTTCAAGTAAATTCTCTTCACTGAAAAACAGAGGCAAACATAATCTTTCTCAGAAGCAGAATCTGATGGTACCAGATGGCCACCATTAAGAATTTCTGGGTTTTTTTGCTTTGTTTTGTTTTGTTTTGTTTTAACCATGAGACATAACAATGAATTAGCATCTCTTCCTGTATGTAGGAGGCTTTTGCTCAAATGTATGTGGCTCAAAACCCTCAGTAAAAACTTTATTTGGGGGATGATCAGGGAGGCGGTCTTACACAGTGTGAAGTCAGGTTCAGAAAATGTGAAAACTGGAGAGGGAAGAAGCAAGATGGAAGAAGTGTAGGAGACCTAAATATCATTAGGTCCCAGGAGTTCAGTCAGATAGTAATCAAACCATTCTGAACATCTACAAACTCGATAGGAGATAAAAGAGAAGAGCAGCAATTCCAGAAACAGAAAACTGACCACTTTCCAGAAGGTAGAACGTGCAGAGAACTAAATCCGAGGCAACATACGGGAAGACAGACCACAAGGGTAGGAGCCAGCTCCCAGCAAGTGAGAGAGCAGTGGAGCACAAAATTGGAACTTTTAGAAGTCTGCTCCACTGAGGGACATCACTCCAGGGGCTAAGGGGGGAGGGTGGAGCAGCTGCAGGGACAGTGTGGTCTCAGGACCCATGGGGTCACAAAAAGACCAGGGTGGCAGAGCTCCCAGGTATTGGAGCAGGAAAGCTGGTTGTAGAGATGGAGATGAGGAGTGCACTCTCAGCTCAGGGTTACCTTAAACTGTGATCTGAGGTACAGTCAGGCTACTGCTGTTTGAGCAGAGACTGCACAAGTGGAAGAGCCAGGGAGACCTCCCTCCTTCCTTCTCTGGGAGGAAGGGAGCACACTGCAGGAATCTGCTGGGTTTGGATACTCCAAAAAGGGCCATGCACCAGAGATAGAAACATTTGGTCACAAGTTGGGTGAATTCAGAGTGCGCCCAGAGACTAGGGAGAAGGGAAAGATTGACAGCTTTTCTCTGAGGGTGCACTGAGGAGTGGGGCCCTGAGCTCTCAGCTCCTATGGGACCGGAGATTATGAGGCCACCATTTTCATTTCCATCCTCCAAAGCTGTACGGAAAGCATCCAGGGAACAAGAGCTACTGGAAACAAAAAACCAAGAAGATTGCTTAGCGTGGCCACTGTCAGGTGCAAGGCAATTCTGCCTGGGGCAAAGACATTTGAGAATCCCTGCAACAGGCCCCTCCCCCAGAAGATCAGCAAGAACTTTCAGCGAAGACCAAGTTAACTGATCAATAAGAACTGTGGAACTCCAGAGCTAGGGGAAAGCAACACATAGACTTTATGGCTTTTTCCCCATGATCCTTTAGTCTTTCAAAGTTAAATTTTTTTAATTTTATTTTTTTCTTATTCTATTTTTTTAAATTTTTCCTCTTTCTTATTTTAATGTTTCTTAACTATTTTATCTTATCAATACTTTTTAAAAAATCTCCTTAAATTTTCATTGTTATAGTCATATTCTATCCCTTCATAGAATGAATGAAATATTCATAGAATATTCATAGAATACATCCCTGTATCTAACCTTATTTTTTGTATACATATAGGTTTTTTTTTCTTTAAAATTTTGGGATACAGTTTCTTCTAATAGATCAATATATACCCTAAATTTAGCACATGGCTTTGTTCTAGTCTCCAGTGTGATCACATTATTTCCTCTTTTTTTCCCTTTTTTCAACTAACTTCTTATCAATTCCTTCTTTAGAATCTTTTTAAATTTTCATCCTTAGAATTAGAATCCATCCCTTCATTGTGTTTATCCTTATTTTTGTAGTATATATATATATATATATATATATATATATATATACATGAATTTCTTTCTTTAAAATTTTGGGAGGTAGTTTCTTCTAACAGACCAAAATATACCCAAAATATCAAAATATACGGGGGAAAATATATATATATATTTTTTTATATATACAATATATAAATATACATTTTTATATATACAATATATACAATATATATTGTATTTTTTTCCCCCCTCCCTTTCTTGTCCCTCAGTTTTGGGCCCCTTCTGATTTGGTTAGTGTATATTTTTCTGGGGTCATTGCTACTCTTGTAGTATTTTGTTTTCTCATTCATTATTTTTATGTGGATAAAATGACAAAGCAGAAAAACTCACCACCAAAAAAAAAAAAAAAAAAAAAAAAAAAGAACAAGAAGCAGTACCGATGGCTAGGAACCTAATCAATATGGATATCAGTAATATGTCAGAAGTAGAGTTCAGAATGACAATTATCAAGGTGCTAGCTGGGCTCAAAAAAAAAAAAAAACATGGAAGATACTAGAGAATCCCTTTCTGGAGAAATAAAATTCCTTTCTGGAGAAAATAAAAGAACTAAAATCTAAATAAGTTGAAATAAAAAATCTATTAATGAGCTACAGTAAAAAAAAAAAAAATGGAGGCTCTTACTGCTAGGACAAATGAGGCAGAAGACAGAATTAGTGATAGAATTAGTGATATAGAAGACCAAATGATGGAGAATAAAGAAGCTGAGCAAAAGAGAGACAAACAACCACTGGCCCACGAAAGCAGAATTCGAGAGATAAGCAATACCATAAGATAAAACAAGATTAGAATAATTGGAATCCCAGAAGAAGAAGAGAGAAAGAGGGGGCAGAAGGTATACTGGAGCAAATTATAGCAGAAAATTTCCCCAATTTGGCTAAGGGAACAAGTATCAAAATCCAGGAGGCACAGAGAACCCTCCCACAAAATCAATATAAATAGGCCCACACCCCATCATCTAATAGTAAAACTTACAAGTCTCAGTGACAAAGAGAAAATCCTGAAAGCAGCTCAGGACAAGAAGTCTGTAGCATACAATGGTAGAAATATTAGATTGGCAGCAGGCCTATCCACAAAGACCTGACAGGCCAGAAAGGACTGGCATGATATATTCAGAGCACTAAAGGAGAAAAATATGCAGTCAAGAATACTATATCCAACTAGGCTGTCACTGAAAATAGAAGGAGAGATAAAAAGCTTCCAGGACAAACAAAAACTAAAAGAATTTGCAAACACCAAAGTAGCTCTACAGGAAATATTGAAAGGGGTCCTCTAAGCAAAGAGAGAGCCTAAAAGTAACAGACCAGAAAGGCACAGAGATAATGAACAGTAACGGTCACCTTCCAGGCAATACAATGGCACTAAATTCATATCTGTCAATAGTTACCCTGAATGTAAATGGGCTAAATGCCCCAATCAAAAGACAGAGGGTATCAGAATGGATAAAAACAAAAACAAAAAAACAAAAAACAAAAAAAACAAGACCTTTTGATATGCTGTCTACAAGAAACTCATTTTAGTCCCAAAGACACCACCAGTGAGAGGGTGGACCAAACTATTAGAACTCATACAGCAATTCAGTAATGTGGCAGGATACAAAATCAATGCACAGAAATCAGTTGCTTTCCTACACACTAACAATGAAAATATGGAAAGGGAAATTAGACAACTGATTCCATTTACTGTAGCACCAAGAACCATGCGATACCTGGGAACAAACCTAACCAAAGAGGTAAAGGATCTGTACTCGAACTACAGAACACTCATGAAAGAAATTGAAGAAGACACAAAAAGGTAGAAAAGCATTCCATGCTCATGGATCGGAAGAATAAACATTGTTAAAATGTCTATACTGCCCAGAGCAATCTACACTTTCAATGCCATCCCGATCAAAATTCCACCAGCTTTTTTCAAAGGGCTGGAACAAACAATCCTAAAATTTGTATGGAACCAGAAAAGACCCCGAATTGCTAAGGAAATGTTGAAAAAGAAAAACAAAGCTGGGGGCATCACATTGCCTGATTTCAGGCTTTACTACAAACTGGTGATCACCAAGACAGCATGGTACTGGCACAAAAACAGACACATAGACCAGTGGAACAGAACGGAGACCTCCAGATATGGACCCACAACTCTATGGTCAAATAATCTTTGACAAAACAGGAAAAAATATCCAGTGGAAAAAAGACAGCCTCTTCAATAAATGGTGCTGGGAAAAATTGGACAGCTATATGTAGAAGAATGAAACTTGATCATTCTCTTACACCATACACGAAGATAAACTCGAAATGGATAAAAGACCTTAATGTGAGGCAGGAATCTATCAAAATCCTACAGGAGAACATAGGCAGTAACCTCTTCGACATCAGCCACAGCAACTTCTTCCAAGACATGTCTCCAAAGGCAAAGGAAACAAAAGCAAAAATGAACTTTTGGGACTTTATCAAGATCAAAACCTTCTGCAAGGCAAAGGAAACAGTCAACAAAACCAAAGGACAACCGACAGAATGGGAGAAGATATTGGCAAATGACATCTCAGATAAAGGACTAGCATCCAAAATCTATAAATAACTTATCAAACACAGGCGCCTGGGTGGCTCAGTGGGTTAAAGCCTCTGCCTTTGGCTCAGGTCATGATCTCAGGGTCCTGGAATCAAGCCCACATCAGGCTCTCTGCTCAGCAGGGAGCCTGCTTCTCCCTCTCTCTCTGCCTGCTTCTCTGCCTACTTGTGATCTCTCTGTCAAATAAATAAATAAAATCTTTAAAAAAAAAAAAAAGAACTTATCAAACTCAACATCCAAAGAACAAATAACCCAATCAAGAAATGGGTAGAAGACATGAACAGACATTTCTGGAAAGAAGACATCCAAATGGCCAACAGACACATGAAAAAGTGTTCAACATCACTTGGCCTCAGGGAAATACAAATCAAAACCACAGTGAGAAAAAACAAAATAAAACAAAACAAAAAACACAGTGAGATACCACCTCACACCAATTAGAATGGCTAAAATTAATGTCAGGAAACAACAGATGTTGGCGAGGATGCAGAGAAAGGGGAACCTTTGTTGGTGGGAATCCAAGATTGTGCAGACACTCTGGAAAACAGTATGGAGGTTCCTCAAGAAGTTGAAAATAGAGCTACCCTATGACCCAGCAATTGCACTACTGGGTATTTACCCTAAAGATACAAATGTAGGGATCCAAAAGGGTATGTGCTCTTGAATGTTTATAGCAGCAATGTCCACAATAGCCAAACTATGGAAAGAACCTAGATGTCCATGAACAAATAAATGGATAAAGAAGATTATATATATATAAAAGTATATATATACATACATATATAATATATATATATATATATATATATATATACATATAATATGCAGCCATCAAAAAATGAAATCTTGCCATTTGCAACAATGTGGATGGAACTAGAGGGTACAATGCGAAGCGAAATAAGTCAATCAGGGAAAGACAATTATCATATATTCTCTCTGATATAAGGAATTTGAGAGGCAAGGTGGGGCACTGTGGGGGTTAGGGAGGGAAAAAATGAAACAAGATGGGATCGGGAGGGAGACAAACCATAAGAGACTCTTAATCTCATGAAACAGAGGATTGCTAGTGGGTGGTGGGTGGCGGGGGGAGGGATAGTGTGGTTGGGTTATGGACATTGGGGAGGGTATGTGTTATGGTATGTGCGGTGAAATGTGTAAGCCTGATGATTCACAGACCTGTACCCCTGGGGCAAAAAATACTTTATATGTTAATTTAAAAAAAGTACTGCTATGCAAAAAATTGTGCAAACTACACAATCCACATTGAATTTCTTACAGTTTCTTAGTTGCTTCATGTCTTTGCTGGCCTTGGGGTTTGTATCTGTTCTACTCCTTGCCTGTAACATTTGTTGGCCCACAGTCCCCCAACATCCCTACCACCCCTACAAACACACTTATTTTCATTCTGCTAGAGATGGCAATTCAGGTCTTTAGAAATGGAGTTTTCTGGAGGGAGATTCTGTTTGGGTGCTTTCTGAACTGTTGCTATATGATTCTTCACCTTACTTCTCCTTGGTTGGTTGTCTGCCCATCAGCTCAGGGCTTGAACTCCTACCTTCTGCCTGGTGCACAGTGACCTCTCCTTCAACTGGGCCTTGGACAGTATCTCCTAATCTACCCAAGGACAGCTTCCAAGTCCACAGCTTGCTGCTGGGGGCCTCTGCCCACACCGGCTCCTTGGCTCCACTTGTCCCTCTGCTGTAGCATGTTCTAGATGTTCCTAGTGCCCCTTCGAGCTCGGAGGATCAGGGAAGTGAAAGTCCTATGCTTGCTCTGCATGCATTTGCTGTGTCATTGTGGGTAATTAACTAGCCCTGCCTGGGTGTCAGTTCATTCATCTACAACAAAACAAAACAAAAACCCTAAAAGGATGAGTAAACTTATTCTTTTTTTTTTTTTTTAAAGATTTATTTATTTATTTGACAGAGAGAGAGATCACAAGTAGGCAGAGATGCAGGCAGAGAGAGAGGGGGAAGCAGGCTCCCTGCTGAGCAGAGAGCCTGATGCGGGGCTGGATCCCAGGACCCTGAGATCATGACCTGAGCCAAAGGCAGAGGCTTAACCCTCTGCACCACCCAGGTGCCCCAAGCAAACTTATTCTTAAAGGGCCAAACAGTCAATATTTCAGACATTGCAGAGCCACACAGCCCCTGTCACAACTACTGAACTTTGCCATTATAGCACAAGGGTTGTCATAAATACGTAAGTAATTGGGACTGTCTTTGTTCCATTAAAACCTCATTTACAAAAACAAGTGGCAAGCTGCAGGTGGCCTATGAGCTCTAGTTTACTGGTCCCTGATCAAGATGGTTTGTATGATTCCTCCTCCAAAATGCCCTGAGCCACCTCGCTCCTACCAATATAATTGAATAGTTTCTTCTTAGCCCCTTTTCCTTTTCCTCCCAAACACAGTTGTAAGCAAACACAAAAGTAAACATACATATTTCCCGGCAGACTATAAATTCTTTGTGCACAGTGATTATGTCTGTTTTTTTCACCAGAGTATACTAAGATTGTTGCAAGGTATGTAGCACAGAGTCACCTCTCAAAACAAACAAAAAGTAAATGAATGAATGTACCTACTCAACCATTTTGAAAACAACCAACTTTATCTGAGAGAAGAGAACCAGAGGTACCTCTGAGATATTTAGGTACACCAAAATACATGTTCCCCATGACTCTCTCCTGATAAATAGTATTTTTCTATCTTTATCCTGGAGGTTGGAATGGATTTGTACTGAAGTATTCAGAACTGGATTCTCCTTTGCCCTGGGTGGAAAGGACTTCATGGCAGTGTTTCTCAAATTGTAATGAGCATACTGAACACCTGGGACCTTGTTCAAGTGCAGGTTTTGGTTCAAGGTGAGTCAGGGCAAGTCCTGAGACTCTCCATTTCTACCAAGCTCCCCGGTGAGGTGCATGCTGCTGGTCCGTGGACCATAGTTTGAGTTGTGAGGTTTTAGGGAACTTCTGCCCTAAGTAATTTTCCTTCACATTAGTACCTAATGAGGAGAATTTGGGACTTGCTGCAGATAGCCTTCCCAGACTAGTTTATTCTGTTTTTCTTTATAAAACCCGAAAATGGCTATTTAAGTTTTCTCTGCCTATGGCACAGAGATTAAAGACGCCATAAGGAATTTACGTTCCATGCAGGAAGGTTAAGGGTTACTCTCCGTGTCTATCTTGTTAACCACAGGAAAAAAAAGTAAAAGGAAGGGAAGGTGTCAGAGCACACTGAGCTTTCATATCTGTTCCAAATGGATCACTGGACACTGCCGGGAACCAAGGAAGGATGGATGGGCAGATGGCACATCACAGCACAAAGGACAATGCCCTACTCCTGATGAATAGTCCAGGAAAAGGAACACACTTGTGCAAGAATTATGTTTATTTTGAGAAGAAATGCTTTTTCTTAACTCAAGATATCTCCTTCCACTTGGAATGAATTTGGTCAGCATAGCGCTTCTTCCTCTTTCTGCTCCAGATGAGAAGGGAGTGGCTTACAGGATGCTGAGGTTGGGAAAATAACCTGAGCAGGGTGGCCCTGCTCCTCCTGGTTCCTCTTGGGCTCACGGCCCTTCTGGAAGTAGGAGGTCTGCTCCACATCTTCATCCTGTCAGCCTTCCCTGGCACGTCCCACACATGGGAAGCCATGTCCCTTAGCACGGCCTGTAATTGAATGAATGTCATTCTTGGCGCAGTCTTCAGACCCACCTGGCTTTCAAACCAGACACTAGAATAAAGGTATATTGGTGGTTCTTATCTGCTACTCCTTCATCTTCTTTTTCAATTTGTTTAGACTCAGGCTCAGGAATATAAATCAATCCTTGATTAGGTTTCTTCCAACCAAGTGTAACACTTTGGCTGGTTCAAGTTTTTCAGTGGAGAATGCTTACAGACTCATTCTATAGCACAGACAGTCTTCTCATGGACAGCCACAGTGTGGGCATTTCTAGGCCAATGTAAGAGGCTCAGCCTACACAAACCTAAACATGAGTGTGTGGAACAGAGACGTGTAGGCACATGCAGAAGAACCACACTGAGTACTATGAACAATGTCAAGGAGTGCAGAAGATAGGGTAGGACCACGGAGTTCGGCTCTCTCAGCTTTTGCCTTGGCTCTGCTACTTACCAGTTCCATGACCTTGAGAAAGTCACTTCACCTCTCTGAACCAGTTACTTCTTCCATGAGATGCGGATAGCAATGCTTGCTGGGTAATTAAAGCAAAGAATCTCATACAAATGAAAGATCTTTAAGTACCATGAAACTATGAGTGACAACTGTCATATTAATGAGTATAAAAAAATGACTTCAACTCTCAGATGTTCACATGCAGAGTTCTGTATCCATTTAAGAATTTGACTATAGGTGTGCCATCTGGGGAGTCATGCATACCACACAGTGTTAGTTGGTCTTCAAGAACTCTGTCAGTTCTAATCCAAATCCTAATTTTATAAATAAAAGAGGAGAAGCAACTAGCCCAACATCACATGCAAGTTAGTGGCAGACTCATGAGTACATCCTGACTGGCAGATGAGAGCTCTGTGTGTCCATTCCATGATATCTGGTATGGTTTTAGGGATTCAACCTATTATGTAAGACAAGCTCAACCTCAGAGAATGGTATGGGGCTCAAACTTCCTTCATTTTAACATGAATACTAGTTGGGAGTTATTTTCAGTTGCACGTTGTAGAAACCAAATTTAAAGCCATTAAAGCAAAATTAAAGGGAGAGGGCTCACATAACTGAAAATTTCAATATATTTCTGGCTTCATGTATGACTAGAGATCATGGTTCTGTATTCTTTCTCCATCTATCAGTTTTGTTTTCCTCTGTGATTACTTTATTCCCAAGTAGACTTTCTCCAATTACCAGGAAAGAAGCTCGCATAGTCTTACTGGCTCACGAGTTCATAAAGACAGTCTTTCTGATAATTTTTGGTTGCCCTACTTAAGTCATAAACTTACTCCTGACCCTATCAGCATGACCAGGAGGGTGGAATCCTATTGTTAGCAAGACTTGGACCTGGTACTAACTCCTGGGGTGGAGTAGAGGCATGTAGCAAATTTTGAAAAAACCATACAGACTAGCCAGGATTATCATGGAAGGGGAGACTGTTACTTTACTAATGTGAGCAATGCTATAAAAACACTATTATATGCCCCCTTTAACACTCCTCAATAAATTAATAGCCATCTCGATGCTTTGCGTATTATGGTAGTTTCCTATTGTTATGTAACAATGACCAGAAACATAGTTGCTTAAACAAAATACATTTAGTAGCTCACAGTTCAGAAGGTCAGATCCAATATAGCACAGCTAGGTTCTCTGAATTCTCAGAATCTCACAAGGCTGAAACTAAAGTGTGAGCTGGGCTGAACTTTTATCTAAATGCTCTGGGGAAGAACATGCTTCTGGGCTCATTCAGGTTGTTGGCAGAATTTAGTTCCTAGGGGTTGTAGGTCTGAAGCTCCCATTTCCTCACTGGTTGTCAGTTGAGGTTGCTCACAGCCTCTAGTGGTTGCTCGTCTGTCTTGGGACACAGCTGCCTCCATCTTCAAAGCCAAAGACAGTGCAGCAAACCTTCTTGTGCCTTGAATCTTTCTCACTTCCTTACTGCCACCAGCTGAAGAAAACTGCTAATCTCCCTACTTTAAGGCCAACTGATTAGTAACCCTAATTGCATCTTAATTATAAAATCCCTTTTGCCATGTAATATAACATAGTCATAGCAGTAACTTTATGTTCATTTTCCTGGGGATTAGGCAATTGGGAGTGCTGAGAGGAAATATTCTTTTATACTTTTGCTTGCTATAATTTCACTGGGTTCTGTGCACCAACCCTTGACTTTAACCTGATCCTTTAGACCTATGGTTATTTATCCAGCTCTGGAAATGCCCTCCTCCAGTGTCTGTAGCTAGAAGCTATCTATTGACTACATGCGCCCAACTTGGTGAAGAAGCAACCATCCCCACACTGTACCTGAGATACCCCACATTCTGTTCTCTTCCTGAGGCCTTATTTATGAGAAGGAAAGAAGTGGCAAGACTGGGAAGTGACCTTTCAGTCCACTTCTACTTTTATGGCACCCTTCAAGTGCTAAGGTGTAATCTGAGTATTCTCTTCCAAACTTCCCCCCACCCCTGTCTTCTAGGATAGGAAGGATATCTCCCCTGTTGTAGCTTCCCCAGTTTTTCTCAGGACCTTAGGGGAAACATATACCTGCTGGGACTTCCCAATACCACCATGACCCTTCCTTCAGGTTAAGGTGATCTTCAATGCATCCCAGTTTAATCTCAGCTTCAATGATGCCTCAGAAAAATAAACCACAAGTCAAAATGAGTTTCCTTTGGGATGAGTCACATGAGGCAAGAGTGGAAACCCCATGGATAGAAAACCAGTCTAACTTGTTTTACCATTAGTGGTGACTTGGGCTTTACACATCATTGCTCCTGGAAAGAGAAACAGCTCATTGGAGTGGAGAAGAATCCCTGCCCTCATGCCTGAGTGGAAGGATATTTTCAAAGAGGCTGAGAGAGGAGATGGGTTTAGCCAGGTTAGTCCAGCCAGAAGACAGAAGGTCACAATGGTGACCAAATAGAAATCAGGCAGCGAAGGACTTCAAGGCTAGGCATTTTATCCAGGGGCAATCAATGGTCTATAAGTCAATTCATAAAAATGTGGGTTGGAAAGGGGTTCTGTAATCAAATACCTTTGGGGAAAAAATGAGGTAAAGAAATTAACTAAATTTTCCGAATGCAGAATTTTTCAGACTTTTGAATATATAATGAGCATTCAGAATCTCCAATAATGGAACAGAGAGGGGACCAGCAAACTTCTTCTATAAAGGCCAGATAGTAAGCATTCTAGGCACTGTGGGCCACATGGTTTCTATTGTGCAAAAACTCAGCTCTGTGGTTGTAGCAGCAAAGCAGTCATGGATAATATGCAAGTGAAGGGGTGTGGCTGTGTTCCAATAAAGCTTTATTTACAAAAACAAGCAAGTATTTGGCCTTTGGGCCATAGTTTGCCAACTCTGAGACAGGAGTAACAAATTTACTGGACCACAGAATCCTTCATTCACTTTCAACATATTAGTTATAATTATGGGACAAAACTAGGAGTCTTGCATGTAGGACACTCTCTGGTTCACTACTACTTCCCTGACATCCAGAAGGGAACCAAAACTTGTTGAATAGGAAATAATGAATTAAACGGTAAAATAAAACAATCCTTCCACGAGAAAGAGGGCTTCCCAAGGAACATACTGATGACTGCTGAACTATTCAAAAGAATTTTTCAAAGCAATAAGAAGCAATTGTGTTTTTGAATAGAAGCAAGGAGGGGAGTAATAGGTTGAGGGTGAAGAGGAAGAGGAGGAGAGAGAGAACAGGGAAAAACAAAATAGAATAAGAGGGCAAAGGCGAGGGAAAGGAAGAGGTGGGGTATCAAAAGATCTGTTTCCATCCACAAGAAAATGGCTTTCTGTGCCCCTGGCTGTGTATGAGTGTCGATGTCCTAAAAGGGAAAACCTTTAATGAGGTGCTGAAAAACCCACTTTGGCATTAATTAACAAGATCACTAGGCTGTCATAATTGCAGAGAGAAAGATAAATCATCAAGAGACATTTCCTAACAGAAATGCAGGTCATTACAAAATATTATTTAAAGTCACATTTACATATAAAAAGGATCAAATGGATGTTGTCCCACTTGGCCCCTGCCTTCACTCCCCTCTCCCTATGCCTGATGTAATGCACAGGAATCTTTACAGGGCTCTGAGTAAGCAAGGGGATTTGGAATCTTTGCAAAGCATCCTCCCAGAGGAGCTCAATGGATGCAGAGCTGTGAGAACTGAAGGGAAACTTTATAGACAAAATCTCAGGGCCGCAACACCACATCCCCACCTGAATCAGTGCCACTTATGCTACTAAACGCCTGAATCCTTCACTTAACTGGGGTCTTCGTGAGACCAGTAATCTTATCTGGGGTTTTCTCCCCTCCATTATGTTCTCAACACCCAGCCTGTACTATGACACTCAATAGATGCATATTAAAAATATTGATAAATTCTTCAGGACTCAGCTAAAGTTTTCCAACCTAAATGAAGGTGTTCAACTCAAAGATACTAAGTAGTGTCCCATACTCCTTTGTATGGTGGAACTTAGAGAAGTAAACCAACAATGGCAAAACAGAACAAGGGCCAAGCCCCCATGTCCCCCATTCAAAAAAGAGCTCCCAGAAACAGGACCCTGTTACATTAATTTCCATATCCTTATCTTTAGCACAGACCTAGGTATATAGTACATGCTCTCAGCAAGTATTTCTTGAATGGAAATTAGTAACTCCACTATGACCTAGAAAGGCAGTGGCAGAGTGCTCAAAAGACAAAACTATGTGGATATGTCAGAAGAACACAGAAGCAAACTGAAACAGCTCCCAGTAACTACAGCTGGAACAATCTGAACAAGAAAAATTTGTACCATAGCATTGGGTTAAAACCCACAGTATGATATAAATATCTTGGGCAAGCTCTGGAGTGGCTGCCTGTGGGAGCTAAGCCATGAACTGGAAGCAGATGAAGGAAAGAAACATAGCCCAGGGCACTCACTGTGTCTCCAGGGCAGTCCTAGAGAGGAGTTTCTTCAAGCCAGAGTGTCCCAAAGTATGCTGCAGGTAATAGACATTGCTTTGGTGATAAACAACATTACCCAAAAAGAGGGCCCCTGTCAGGGTTCAGGTTAATTCTGAAACTAATATATATCTATCTGAGGTTGAATAAATAAATAAATAGGTGTCAGATGGTGAAAGCCAAGTGTCTCACTGTCAGTTAGCAAAGGGGTAAGGCTAGAATAATCCCCACGGTAATGGAGTAGAATACATCAGTATGAACTCATGTTTCGTTTCATATAGAAATAATTAGATGCTAACTGTAGATACACAGTTATGGATATATAGATACAGATACAGGTACAGACATAGATGGACGTAGGTGTATATATAGCGATATATTAACATATACATATATATTTCCTAGTTTTGTCCTAGTTCTGGGAGGGCTGAGAAGCAATGATAACCCCAGTAGTAATGAGCACATACAATATCCAGATCTTGGTTTCTAAATGCCATTCCCTCATAAAAGAAACCAAGGCTCCTTGGAGAAATGGCTGATTCTAGGATTGGGACAGAGAATACACAAGATGAGCCTGGGGCAGCTTCTAGTGCCAGGAGTTAAAGAAGTTCTCAAAAGACAAAACTCTGTACATATGTGTTCCAGAGGAACACAGAAGCCAACAGTCAGGGTGCCCAACAACTACACCTGGAACAATTCGAGTGAGGAAAATAATGTAGTATACAGGGTCAAAACCCACAGTGTAACATAAATATCCATAAGTTTATACTGACATAATAAATATTTAACTAAATCAATGAATGAATAAGTAAATGAATAAATAAATGAGAATATACAAATGTCTGATGTAAAAGAACTTGAAATAATTTATGTATATACTCTATGCTCAAGGAAGTAGAGCATATTCCCCACCGCTTAAGTGTGGGCTGCAAATCGTGACTTCCTTCTAAAGGATATAGTACAGGAAGGGAAGGGAAAAGTAACTTTATAGTGGGAAACCTCACAAACATACTGAGCTAGATAATCAGGATCAACATCAATAAGAACACGGCCTGTTGATACCATACACTTTTGATATGATGTGATGTGATGTGATGAAAATAGTGCTTTACTTCTGGTTCTTCCTCCCCAAACCCACAGTTTCATACAGTCTAATCATGAGAAAAAACATCAGTCAAATCCCAACTGAGGGTCATGCTACAAAACATCTGAAGGATATACCTCCAAACCTTCAAGGTCATCAAAAACAGAGAATCTGAGAAACTGTTACGGCCAGGAAGAGCCTAAAGAGACATGATGATCAAGTGTAAAGTGGAATTCTGGATGGGAACAGGATATTAGGTCTAAAACTATGGAAATTAGGTTCAAATATGGAGATTAGTAAATAACGTATCAGTATTGATTCGGGAACTGTGACCAGTACCACAGTTAGTACCACATTAACTTAAGATGTTACTAATAGGGGAAACTAGGTATGAGGTATACAGAGACTCTCTGTACTCTCTTCATGCAATTCTTTCAAAGTTAAAATCATTTTGAAACTAAAGGTTTAAAAAAGTCAACAAATAAAATCATGACGAAAATAACAACAGTAAAACACAAAAAAAGACCCCCATGCACCCTGCCAGGCAGGACCACTGTTACAATGACAGTGTGCCCCTTTCAGTCATGCAAACACACCTCCACAAGCTGCCCCATGCCCCACTCTGTAGCTCTAAGCCAGCTCTCAACACAACTCTGGATATGCCCCTCACTAATATTTTCTGGGTTTGTTATCTGTACCGTTGATGCTGACATTTCTTGCATGATCATCCACTGGTGCTTGATGCGTTCAGGTGTAAGTGGCAAGCTCAAAGCCAACACTTTGAAACTTCAAAATACTTAAGAATCGCCCTGGGGAAGGATGCCTAGGTGGCTCAGTCAGTTAAACGTCTGCCTTTGGCTCAGGTCCTGATGCTAGGGTCCTTGGGATGGAGTCTTGAGTTGGGCTCCCTGCTCGGCGAGGAGACCTGCCTCTCCCCCTGATTGTGTTCTATCTCTCTGGCAAATAAATAAATAAAATCTTTAAAAAAAAAAAAAAAATCTCAGGGCACCTGGGTGGCTCAGTCATTAGGCGTCTGCCTTCGGCTCAGGTCATGATCCCAGGACCCTGGGATCAAGCCCTGCATCAAGCTCCCTGCTCAGCGGGGAGCCTGCTTCTCCTTCTCCCACTCACCCTGCTTGTGTTCCCTCTCTCGCTGTGTCTCTCTCTATTAAATAAATGAATAAAGTATTAAAAAAAAAATCTCCTGGGGAAGCATGAAAGAATGCAGATTCCTGGGCTCTATCATCTTAGTAATTCTGATTTACTGTGTGTGAACTGAGTCCAATTAATCTGCATTTTAACCTCTGGGGTTTTTCTGGTTCGCACATTCACATCAGCCCTGAGCTAGAGGGCAAGGACTAAGCACCACTTTGGCTAAGTGTCATTCTTCTGCTTCTCCTTCCATATCCAGCACCATGATGCTTCCTAGGTACTACAAGCTTGGCAGAGAGTTGACACTCAATAAATATTTGATAAAAGAATAAATGCATGGATGAAACATTTAAAAAATATTTTCTTCTGTTTAAGAACTTTGACATTGGGCATCATGCCAAGGGATCCATCACGGTTAGGGGCCACAAGCTATGGGAAATTGGGCAAAAAACAGCATCCACTGACATTCAAGGCCATTCACTGTGCAGAACATGACTGATGTCCAATATGGCAGAAAAGATTTTCCTTCTCAAATGCAGGATGGATTCTTGCTATTTGGTGTTCTGAGCTACTATCATTTTTAGAGGGCTTTTTTTTTCTTCTCTTCTGTTTCGCAGGCTCGATTAAATGGGCTTGCCTTCTGAAGCAGCAGCTCAATAATTAGTTTGGTTGCATTTGCAGGTAGGAAACTGGAGGCACGTTTTCCTCCCATAGGCAGAAAGATGCACTTGCAATTAACTAATTGCAGACTGGTGCTCATCTGGTATAAATGCTAGAAACACTGTCACAGACACACACACCACCTTGATATCCAAAATACAGTCTCTGACCTGGGGACAGGAAAGAGATGCAGAGAAAATGATATGCTCTGAAGAGGTGAGGCTTTTGGGTAGAGAACACCTCCCCTTTCCACAGAGGCTCCTGCACGGGTCACTCCTTTGGTGACCCCAGGAGCAGAAGGACACGTGGGAAGGTGGGATGTTCCCTGTTCCCAGAATTCTGTGAGAATGGCTGTCATTGTTCAAGTTAGAATATTGCCAGTTAATTGTTGGCTCTGAAAGAAAAATTATGAGCAGGGGAAAGGGTTCTGCATGGATTTAGTGTATTTGAATAATTTAGACCCCTGCAGTTCATTTGACAGGATTGTTTTTCTCTTGCAGGATCCTGCTGTTACAAGAATTAAAACTGTCGGGAGTACCAGGGGCTGTGCTAGAGCTTAGTAATGAGGTTTATCAGTCAATAAATGATTTTATACAGCAAATTAAACTGTAAATTTCATTTGGGTGGTAAATATTTAGAGAATAAAGATATCTGGTTAATGAGGAGGGCTGGATGTTTAAAAAAAGGGAGAGAAAGAAAAAAGGAATGTCAACCTTTTAAATCTTGAATGTGGCTGGGACTGGATGACAATTTGCTCACTTACAGTTCTCTCTCTCTCTTTCTGTAAATAACAGAGGACAGCTTCATTGTTTGTGTATTTAAGGAGTGCAATGGAAAATCCTCCCATTGCTGACTTGTGCCTACTGCCTGAATGTGGTAATATCTCCCGCACAGGCTTCTTAGGAACACAAAAAGGAAAAAAATATGCAAACTGCTTATACACTATCTAGCCCGAGGTTCATCCCTTCTGCCATGATTTATTTTTAAGTGCAGACACCCTAGAGTTGTGCTGTCCAATATGGCAGCCACTCACCACATGTGACTATTCAAATTTAAGCTTATATTCCTTAAATTAATTCATTAAACAAACTAAAAATTCAGTTTCATAGTCGTGTTTACCACATTTCAAGTACTCAGTTGCCACTGTGGCAACTGCCTGCTGTACTGGAGAGCACCAACATAGATGGTCGCATCATTGGCACCATTCCAGAATCTGTGAGACGTTTCACGTTTCCTGAGCTGGGGCACCAGAGATCTGGTGGTCCCTGGGATGGTTTTTTGATTATCATGGTTAGGTATCTGTGTGTATGTATAAAAAGAATATTACAACTCAGTGGTCAAATCTGCGGTTTTGCACATGTCAATGCTCAGGACAAGGCCGTTAAAGTTAAAAAAAAAAATGACTGAGTTGGTTTAAGAAAATGCTAAATAAATCAATATTGGTTGTGATTATTTGCCAAAAATCTTGAAGTAGCATACAAAGAGATGACTGGTGTTTGAAAAATACTGAGCCAGTAGACCCCAAGGTTTAGGAAGTTTGAGAAGAAGTGAAAGAAGAAAAAAAACAGCAGAACTGAGAGGAAGAGGTAAGAATGTCTGAGTCGAATTTCTCTAACCTTTCAATTTTGCTCTGGGCTGACTCAGACCCTATCACATGGCCACCCACCTGAGTCATAAATAGTCAATACGTGCTCCGTAGCTCTGTAAGCTTAGTTTTCATGGCATTTCCAGGAAGTTCATTCAAAATGAACACCCGGTATATGTGAAATCTTTGGAACTGGGTTCTAGAAACACTATGTGTACCCTAAAAAGCCCAATATGAGTGTGATTTGCAGATTACCTTGTAGGTCACAAGTCAAGAGGGAAGATTAGGACATTCTGACCTGCACTCCTGGCTTTCAACATCAACAGTCCAAACCAAGTCACCATGAGCTGGGAGGGTCTGTCTCCCCTGCCTCATGTGGTTCATTCCTTAAGCCAACTCCTTTCACCTTCCTGCTCCAGTCCACCAGTCACACCATTACTCTCTGATCATTGGACACTCTCCATATTGGAATCTGGCAGTCCATGACCTTAGTAACCTTGTCCCATAATACGGTCAAAGAAAATCATGGTAGACACAGAAGCACCATAGTAGGAGAGTCCCTAAAGAAAAAGATACCACAGTCAACTTGGATCAATGGCAGAGAGTTTAATAAAGACTACTGGTAAATGGTATAGGCAGGTATAGGGTAAACCATCAGGTTTAGAATCGTGGGGCCAGTAGCAAGAGGGCACCATGACTACTGCTAGACCTGATTGGACAAGGGAGAAGTGGAGGGGTACCATAGCTGGAAGGAAAGGACCACCTGACAGGAACTGTGATCTCAAGCTGAGGGGCATTGCCAACTCCTGATGACCTACAGGGAGGGAGCAGGATGTAGAAGAGTGAAGACTGTCTTGTAGGGGCCAAGGGAAGCAACCAGAACAAAGGTTATGCTGTCCAGGTTGACTAAGCCTCATCTTCTAGTGTTGCTGGAGAGGTGTGGAAGGCCAGGAGGCAATGCTCTGTATTTGACCCACAGTCCCCCTCCTGGAGCTTTTCCTCATAAATGGTCTCCCACCTCTAAGGCATCACTGAGAGTTCAACCTTCTGGAAATATTTTTATATCCCATCTCTGAGAGGTGGCCTGCTCAGATCCTTTAGAGCTTGGTTACCAGACTTGGGAGATTAAGGCTTTCTCTCCCCCATTCTGGTCTAAACAGTCACACCTCAGTGTACCTCCTTCCATACATTCTCTGGAAGTAAGATTTCAAGGCCATGTACATGTTCAAATTATTTCAATAGCAAGTAAAATGAAACCTCAACTTAAATTTGTTTGAACAGTAAAGATATCCAGTACATATAACTGGAAATACAGAAGTTCTTTGAACATCATGTTCAGCCTCTCTCTCTTTACTCTGTCCCTCACTCTGACCCTTTCCTTATGTTGGCTTTACCCACAGGCTGACAGCAACATGGCTACAGCACTTCTTGCCTATCTGCATACAACAGTGTCCAGAAGACTAACGGGAGTCAATTTAAAGTAGCTCTGTCCAGTAGAATGCAAGCCATATATCTAACTTAAAATTGTCTAATGATCACATTAAAAACACAAAAAGATCCAGTAACTCCACCTACTAGATATTTACCCAAAGGAAACAAAAACACTAATTTGAAAAGATATATGCACCCCTATGTTCATTACAGCATTATTTACAATAGTCAAGATATGGAAGCAGCCTGAGTATCCATCGAGTGATGAACAGATAAAGAAGATGTGATATATACACAGACATACATACACACAATGGAATATTACTTAGTGATAAAAAGAATGAAATCCTGCCATTTGCAACAACATGGATGGATCTACAGGGTATAATGTTAAGTGAAATCAGTCAGAGAGAGTAAATTAAGTCAGAGAAAGTGAAATAAGTCAGTCAGAGAAGGACAAATATCATACGATTGCTTTCATGAGTGAAATTTAAGAGATAAAACAAATGAACAAAGAGAAAAGAGACAAACACACAAAAGAACAGACTATTAAATCTAGAGAACACACTGATGGTTGCCAGAGGGGAGGTGGGTAGGGGGATGGGGGAAATCAGAGATGGGGATTAAAGAGTACACTTATTTCGACTAGCACTGAGTTAAGTATACAATTGTTGAATCATTATATTGTACACCCGAAAGTAATATAACACACTGTATGTTAATTATACTTGAATTTAAAAAACACATATAAAAAAAAGAGTAGGGGCGCCTGGGTGGCTCAGTGGGTTAAAGCCTCCGCCTTCAGCTCAGGTCATAATCTCAGGGTCCTGGGATCAAGCCCTGCATCAGGCTCTCCGCTCGGTGGAGAACATGTTTCCCCCTCTCTCTCTGCCTGCTTCTCTGCCTACTTGTGCTCTCTGTCAAAAAAATTAAAATTAAAATTAAAAAAATCTAAAAGAAAAAAAAATTTAAAAAAAAGAGTAAAAAGAAACAGGTGAAATTAAATTTACCAAAATATATTTTCTTTAACACAATATATGCAAAATATCAGCATTTCAATATGAAATCAATAGTGAAAATATCAATAAGAGTTGTGCATTCTTTTCTCATACTAAGTCTTTGAGATCTGATGTCTGTTTGGACTCAGCTTATGTCAAGTTCTCAGTAACCACATGTGGCTGGTGGCAAGCATATTGCCCATCATAGTTCTAGAAAGTTTTCCCAGAAGAGCCAAGAATCCTCCAGAAAACTGCTTCTTGTAGCCATTGGCCCAGTGGGATACTACACCCTTCATGGAACAATCACTGACAGGGGAGATGATTTCCTTACAACTAACTCAACTCACGTCAGATACTGTGAATGCAGTAATTTCCCCTTGAGGCACATGAGCCAATTAATGATGATGACAAACATAAAACATAAATCAAAAATCTAAAAAAAAAAAAAAAAACAAACAGTAGGTGTGGGACACCTGGGTGGCTCAGTGGGTTAAAGCCTCTGCCTTCGGCTTGGGTCATGATCTCAGGGTCCTGGGACTGAGCCCCACATCAGGCTCTCTGCTCAGCGAGGAGCCTGCTTCCTCCTCTCTCTCTGCTTGCCTCTCTGCCTGCTTGTGATCTCTCTCTCTCTGTGTCAAATAAATAAAAATCTTAAAAAAAAAAATAGGTTTCCTATTGGTAGGAGGTTTACTGAATCCTGGGTAATCCACCAAGAATGTCCACCATAGACTGGTTCCTTAGTTGGGGTGCTTCACTGACTCCTGGCTTGAAGGCCCATTCTATCCTTGATTTAAACTCCTTTCCTCTGAAAAGAGAGATCTGGGAGGACTAGGGGAAGGTTTTCCCCTCGGTGGGTGCTAGGAGCTGAGGGATGTTACAGATCTTGCCATCCAACTCCACAGAGATTGATTGAAGAGCCTTTTGCATCATGGCACTGACTGGGCCTTTCTCGGTGGAAAACTGCTTTGTTAAATAAATTTTATCCACTGTTTAAGCAACTTCTGTACCCTTAGTATCCAAAGGATACTCTAGATGGAAACTCAAGTACTTTCTTCTGGGCATGCTCTGAGCATGAGGTCATAATAGTGACGGTTACCAATAATTGAACACACATGAGATACTTTGCATGTGTCATTTCATTTAATTTCCTAAAGAAAGTAATGAGTAAAGAATAAAAATGGGTTTGTGTGGTTCATTAGATCAATGCAAGCCACTAAATTCCATTTTCTTACTTTCACCTCCATGAGACAGACAAATATTTGGGGAGTCACAGCAGCAGGTCGTGGAGTTTGGGATGGTTCTCTGAGCACGGCTATGGCAAGGACTCATGAAATAGGATTTAGGGATCAACTCTCTGAGCCTGAGTCCAGGGCAGTGCTGAGTTTCGGTTAAAATCACGAACCTGAAAGCGTATGATTCCTAAGGTGGTGATTGCCCTTCTGTGTTCCCTGGGTCTAGCCAGGGAAGAGGAGGCACAAATCAAATATGTCTTGAGTGGAACTGAAGCTCAGGTTCTCATCCTGACCATTTTAAATGCAAGACCTCTACCTGCAGCAAGACTAGATTCCAGTTAGCACTCCATCACTTCTGATTATGCGACCTTGGACAAATGGCACGGTATCTCTAGACTTCCATGTTCTCATCTGCAGAATGTGGATAATGGCTATCTGATGGTGTCAGGGTTTGGAGTAAGTGAAGTATGTGGATCAAGCTGAGTTTGTCATCTAGCAAGAGCTCAATAACCATCCGCTATTACCAAAAACAATCTTCACCATCGTCGCCCTAAGAACAATGGCAATGAAGCAACAGCCATTGAACTGGATACAAAATACTTTACTCCAAAACCAACATGTGTGCCATGAACCATTCATTCCTTTGCTGAACATGGCATCTGTTAAACAGCTTTGAATAATTTTTTTAAATCATATTTTGTCTGAGAACATCTGTGTCCATCTGGACGCGCTCCTCTCTAGCATTTCACTTTTAAGTCTAAAGTAACTATCAGATGTTCTTGCACATATTCTAGGACAGATCTGAATATTATTGAACAGACATCAATTCTACTGATGGCATGAGGCATGTCAATCTCAGCAGGAAAAGTGACAGCTTCCTTATCACTAAACCAGCAAGCTTCCTGATTAATTTTCTGGTATTGTCAATAACAATTCATGGCGGACTTGGATATGAGCATATTGTTCCCACTTCATTCTTCCCTGTTGAGTCTCTTCCCTGCAAAAAAGGATTGACTCTTCCCCCTTTCTATAGCAATTCCCCATATTTTAGGTGTTGTTTGTCCTATGTGCCCCTAACAGATAAATTCTTCCTGTAAGCCTGACTTAAGGCAGAAGGCCGCCTCTTTGCTGGAGCTTGTGCAGTGTTTTATTTTTTATTCGGGAAGAATAGAACTCCGAATGTCTCCCCTTTTTAGCAGGTCCTGGGAAACTGCTTTAGAGATTACATGCAAATGGTTAAGGATTCAAGAACAGGCTTTCTATAGGTAGTTGAGTAGAGATCACCTGTAATAACCTGCTTGCTAGGATGTGTTATGTCTTTTTCTGTTGCTTTTAAATGGTTTGGTTATAGCTTCTGACACAGTCCCATCCTCTCTCTCTGCTTCAGCGTTTCCCCTTATATCTTTTTTTGGAAAATGGGTTAGATCCATGATAAATCTCTATTCCATGTTCTCATACGATTAGAGTATTGGTTTTGCTTTGCTTTGTTTTGTTTTTTTTCTTGTTTTTTTTTTTTCTTTCTTTCTGCTTTTACAACAGAGACTAAGTTTCTCATTGGAGATTTAAAAGTTATTTGATAGATTGAGGTGAACCATAATGGGCTCTGTTATACATTTTCTAAATGAAGTAAAACTTTGAAAACCACCCTGTGACACATTATTGTTTAAACTAAGAATGACTCTTTTGGCTCTTGATAATGAAACCCTCCTTTGCCAGTAATTTCAGGTATACTACCTATTCAAAAACTATTCAAAAGCTATCAATCACCTATTCAAAAAAAAAAATCACTTTTTTCCCAGTGACTCTATCCTTATGGATTTCTGCTTACAAAACCAGAGGTTAGCCATATTCCCTCCAGCACTTTTAAGGAGTGCCTTTTCTTTTGTTACATACTAGGCATGCCATTGACCTGTCAACCCTGAAGTAAATGGGCTGTGGTCTGTGTCATAATGATGGTCCTCTCTGTGATTAAGACAGACAGACAGACAGACACACGAAAGAAAGAAAGAAAGAAAGAAAGAAAGAAAGAAAGAAAGAAAGAAAGAAAGAAAGAAAGAAAGAAAGAAAGAAAGAGGGAGGGAGGGAGGGAGGGAGGAAGAAAGGAAAGGAAAGGAAGAAAGGAAAGAGAAAGAAAGAAAGAAAGAAAGAAAGAAAGAAAGAAAGAAAGAAAGAAAGAAAGAAAGAAAGAAAGAAAGAGAGAGAAAAGGAAAAAGACAGACAGAAAAGGTTGGTATTTGGAGATGACCATATTATGCCAAACTTGGGCTGAAGGAGATACTAGGTGTGTTCCACATGGATAGACCCTGTGTTAAATGTAAGGTGTGACAAAGAGTCTATCTCTCCAAAAATAAAGTTTCCAAAATTCCATTTTCTTGTGTAGAAAATAAAAATTGTAAGTCTTAATAAGCATTTTCAGATCTTTTCCCATCCACCACCCAAGACTTTATCTGAGAACATCTCCCTCATAACATACAGGAGAGAGCCTCTAGAACCACCAGATAGTAAGTGAAGTCTCCATTCTCCAACACAGTAGCCATGTCTGTTTGGATCAAAAGTGATCACTATTTTTTTTTTTAGAAATACTTGGTAGCTTGTGGGATCAGTAAGATTCTCCCCCTTGACATAGAAACACCAGGTCTTCCAACATGCCTATGGAGAGTGTGAAGGTCACCATGTATGGACCACACAAATAAATGAAGAAACCTGGTTTGTAATAACTGAAAGAGAAAGAGGACGAGAACAAGGCAAGAAACACCTGTATAGAATTAGACACAAAAGCTGATAGGACTGGAGAAGGAGACTTCTTAGTTCTTATTTCTGTGGACAATGTTTCCAATACTAGTGAGGCTTGCTCATACTTCCTCTCCTTGGCTTCCACAAAAGCCCACTCCATATCTTGTTTGTTGTTGTTGTTGTTGTTTTCCAGCTGTCTTCCACTTCTGCTTAAGCATTTCTTTGCTACTGAATATCATAAGACATAAGATTGGAGATAGGCATCTAACCGGCCTAGTACAGTGAATGACTCAGATTTAACCAATGGATTTAACAGATTTAACAAATGGAAACTTTGTTTCCATTTCCATGTATAGGCTGACATGTGACATGCATACTACAGACAGGGTTTGTCTTCTGGAAAATGTTATAGCAATATGAGTTTAAATGGAGTGAGTGATATTAGCAATAGGTTTCCAGGTTGCCAGTGCAGTTTAGATGGAAAAAATAAGGTCTGACTCAGCTTCTGTCATTTTAATTTCTCTCTCTCTCTCTCTCGCTGTGTGTGTGTGTGTGTATGTGTAGGCTGACACATTGAAAACCATGTTTTTATAATCTATCCCCATCCAGCCATTGGTTCAAACTGTTGGGCTTTCCCTCTGTGATTCATACAAATAACTTCTTCCTCCTCTTTTTTCTCCTCCTCCTCCCCCACCTCTGGAGGAGCTCCCCTCCATGGTCCTATCAGAGCTCATGGGGATGAGGAAATTGAAGAAAATAAGTGCTTCATAGACATAATTTTATATATTGGGAAAGCATGGCAGCTTGTCACCTGACAAAATGAGGCCAGACTGTGTGAGGCCTTGAGAGTTAAACTGAAGGGTACAGTTTTTAATTCAAAAGCAAAAGGTACATAAGCAATGAATCTTGGAACACTGAAATAATAAAATAAAATTTAAAAAAAGCAAAAGGTCACTTTTGAAGTGATGAAATAGAAAATCCTTCTCACAGGAGTCAAATTCTAATCATCTAGATTATAGAGAGCGTTCTTGTGATAGCCAGACTCCAAAGACAACCTCTATGAAGCTTGCCTCCCATGCTGAATTTGGGATGCTCCTATCTCTCTCTTACACCAAGAGAATGTGGCAGAAGTGGCTCTCTGCTTGGCAGCTTTCACCTGGGGCTTTTGTGAGCTCCAAGCTGCCATGTAAGATCAGGATATGAAAGGACTTTGTGAACTGAAGTATGGTTAAAATGGGATTTATTTGGGTCTGTGAACAGCAACATTATAGTGACAGTATTGCTTAAGTCATGAGATGGCTAGGGACATGTGTGCCTGGACTGGTGCCCCTGTGCCCTGCAGAAGGAGCTGGTGGCACAGACATGGCCTGTCACCCAATTGGTTGTGACTAGGGCCCGGGGAACTATGTGGAAAGGGATTCTGAGGTGTAGTTGGTTGTTAAACGACTGAGATTGATTAGTGATGTCTGCCACAGGCAAGGAATAAGAAGTTCCCTCTCCCATGTGACTTGTCATCTCAGAAATAAGGGTACTTCCCTTGGGCCTCCTTGACTTGTAAAAGGCAAAACTATAGGGTGTGGGGAGAAGAGTTCTGATGGACCAGCTGATGATACTGCCTCAACCAAGCAAATTGCTAAGTGAGAAGAGGGAGCAGCCATCAGAAGGTAAGGACTCTCCCTCCATCTCAACACCAGGGAGCCCAGTGTTCCCAGCAGCCACCTGGCTCTAGTCCAGCAGGTGTAAGAGGCGTTCACTCTGCATATTGTCCCCAAACAGCTGTCAAGTGCAATACTAAAGGGCTGACACTGAGCCAGCCCAGAAACTCATCAGGCCCCATGGCTCAGAAAACTCCCCTGGCTGCCTCAGCCCCTTTGGAGACACTGTAGCTGCCACAGCTAACAAGCTGTGACACAAAGTGGTCAGCCTAGCCATTCACAGCAAACAGTACACGCTCCTTCCTAGGGCTCATTGGTCCTGCCTGCCCGCCATTAGCTTTCCAACACCAAGATGAAAAGGCATGCATGTGGCTCCAGGTGAAGAGCTCAAAGCTTTTTTTAACACGCACGCTAAACACATTGGCCTGAGCTTTTTTTTTGTTATTTGGTTTGGTTTTGTTGTTTTGCATTTTCTTCACAAAGCCTTCAAGAAGGTGTAAAACAAGACATTTGTAAAACAACCAAACCCGAGTGGCATGGCTGTCTGCCTTCATTATTTCAACTCTGAGATTGACAGTAAAAGGCAGAACATTTCAATAAAATAAAAGTATTGTCAGCAAAAAAAAAAAAAAGTATGATGACATACCAAGAAAGCAGCACTATGATAAACTAGTAAAAAAAAAAAATGACGAAAAGCAGAAACACATAAGACTGCAATTTAATCTTTTTATTTGAAGTATAAATATTGTTACTATCAAGCTTGACAGTATAGAAAATGTGTGCCCTGAAGCCTTCTGACAAAACAAAATTTATATTTAAAACTTCCTGAAATAATACCTTTAATCCATAGGGTTTTGTCACATTGCAATGGCTCTGAGCCTACTGTATGGACCTGCACCTTTAATTATTTTATGCCTAGAAGACACATTTTAAATAGAAGAGGCGGGTTACAAGAGTTTTGACAGCTGAAGCTGATTAAAATACTGACAACATGCACTCTATAGAATTCCCTGAGGTTTTTGTCAAAGACCCACAGGAAAGTTAAAGATGAGAATCCAAAAAAAAAAAAAAAAGGTATTTTTACCCACCAGCATGAAGCATTCAGGCCAGGCTAGTGTCATTTGCTGCCTGGCCCTTGCCAGAGAAACTTTTAACAAAAATTCCCCTTTTTCAACTGTTGCAAGGCCACATACTGAAAAAAGCAGACAGCCGATTGAGTCTGCTAATCTGTTTCCAGTTAACAAAGCACAGGGCCTCTTTCCAAGGCCAGCTGCTTCATCTCATTTGCTGAGGAGAAGAAAAGCTGGATGGCTAGCTTATTTATTTATCAGTCTTTTTTACAAGGGTGTTACCAACTGGGCTGGTTTCCTGGATCTAGTCCCCATGTTGTTTTTCATTAGGGAATGTGACTTTTACAACCCCAATCCAATCACTCCTGTTGCTTGCTGTCTGGGGTAGTGAGCCAGAAGCCACTGCAGTGAAGGAGCCATCAATCTAGAGATGGTCTCTGAACACAAAAGGTCTCTTGATATCTGAGGTCTGAATTTTAAGGCTGGATCTACATGAGCTGGTTGAGCCCAACACCCATTCACTTATTCACTGTACTAACCTAGATGGAGTACCTATTCAGGGAAAGACTCCTGGGACCATTACCCTTGAGGAGGGGACCCACCTAAAAACGACGGCCAAATAATATACACCTGGCAAAATCATCCTTCACAAGTGATGGAGAAATAAAAGGCATTCCTAGACAAATAAAAACTAGAGTTCATTACCACTAGACTTGCCTTACAAGAAATGCTAAAGGGAGTTCTTCAGGTTGAGATGAAAGGATACAAAGCAACAACATGAAAACATTATCAAAGTATAAAACTCACTGGTAAAGGTAAATATATAGTCAAATTTAAAAAAACCTGAAGACTGTAATGGTGATATATAAGTCACTTTGATCTCTAGTACAAAAGTTTAAAAATAATTATAGCCACAAAAATTCGTTAATGGATGTACAATATAAAAAGATGTAAAGTGTGACACTAATAGTGTAAAATGTGAGGGAAGGAGAAGTGAAAGTTTGTTTGTATGCAATCAAAGGTAAGCTATTATTGGCCTAACACAGACTATTATAAGATGTTTTATGTAAGCCTCATAGTAACCACAAAACAAAAATCTCCAAAGTGTCTCCAAAGGGGCTGAGGCAGTACATACACAAAAGATAAAGAAAAAGGAATTAAAATATACTCTTACAAAAAATAAATCACAGGGGAGGAAAGGAAAAAGAACTAAAAGAAGTGACAAAACAATGAACAAAATGCCAATAGTAAGGCCTTACCTATCAGTAATTACTTTAAGCATAAATGGACTAAATTCCCCAAACAAAAAACACAGAGTGGCTGAATGCATAAAGGAAAAACAAAATGAAACAAGATCCAACAATGTGCTGCCTGTAAGAGACCCACTTTAACTTTAAAAACACACCTAGTTTGAAAGTGAAGGGATGATGGGGCGCCTGGGTGGCTCAGTGGGTTAAAGCCTCTGCCTCTGACTCAGGTCATGATCTTGGGGTCCTGGGATCGAGCCCCACATCGGGCTCTCTGCTCAGCAGGAGCCTTCTTCCCCCTCTCTCTGCCTGCCTTTCTGTCTACTTGTGATATCTCTCTCTGTCAATTGAATAAATAAAATCTTTAAAAAAACAAAAAACAAAACATGATTGAAAGTGAAGGGATGAAAAAAAGAAGTATTCCATGCAAATGATAACCAAAAGAGAGCAAAGCATGGCTACAGTTATATCACATAAAATAGTCAAAATGAGACACAAAAGACAAAAGATGTCTCTATATAGTGATAAAGGGATCAGTTTGCCAAAAGGACATAATAATTATAAATACATATCCACCCAGCATTGGAGCACCTAAATACTCAACACAAGCATGAAGAAGACTCAGAGGAGAAACAGAGAGCAATACAGTAATATTTGGGAACTTCAATACTACACCTTCCAAATTGGATAATCCAGACAGAAAACTAATAAGGAAACAATAGACCCAGATAACACTATAGAAAAAAATGAACCTAACAGACATATAGAATATTCTATCCAACAGCATCAGAATGCACATTCTTCTCAAGCACACTCAGAACATTCCTCAGGATAGATCACATGTTGGGCCACAAAGCCAGCCTTCACAAATTTAAGAAGATTTAAATCATATCAAGTATCTTTTCTGACTACAATTCATGAAACCAGAAACCCAAAAACAGGATGAAAAATGAAAAATTCATCAATATGTGGAAATGAACAAGTCCACCAACATCCACGGGGTCAAAGAAGAAATCAAAAGGGGAATCAGAAAATATCTTGAGACAAAAGAAAATGAAAACACAACATGCAAGAACTTATGGTGTGCTCCAAGAGAGGGTCAAAGAGAAAAGTTTATTGCAATAAGTGCCTGCATTAAGGGAAAATAAATTACTCAAATAAATAACCTAACTTTATATCTCAAAGAATTAGAAAAAGAACTAGTTAAGCAAAACTTAGCAGAGTTTGGAAATAATGAAGATTAGAGCAGAAATAAATGAAATCGATCTATAAAGACAATAGAAAAAAATTAAGAGTTGGTGTTTTGAAAAGATAAATGGAACCTACAAACCACTAGCTAAACCAACCAAGAAAAATAAGAGGACTCAAAAAAAATTATAAATGACAGAGGAGACATTACAACTGACACCACAAAAATACAAAAGATCAAAAAGACTACTTTGAACAATTACATGCCAACAAACTGGATAATCTATAAGAAATGGATAAATTCCTGCAAACATACAACCTACCAAATCTGCACAACCTACCAAGACGAAAGCATAAAGAAACAGAACATCTGAACAAACAAAAGGCTAAAGACTAAACAGATTGCATAAACCTCCCAACAAAGAAAAGCTGGGACAAGATGGCTTTATTGGTGAATTCTACCAGACATTTAAAGAAGAATTAATGCCCATCATTCCAAACTCATTTTATGAGTCCATAATGAATCACCCTGATGTCAAAGCCATCTACAGATTCAAGGCAATACCTATCAAGATTCCAATAGCATTTTTCACAGAAACAGAAAAACAACCCTCAAATTTGTATGGAATCACAAAGACCTAGTATACCCAAAGCAATCTTGATAAAGAACAAAGGTGGAGGTATCATATATACTAATTTCAAACTACATTACAAAGCTGTAGTAACCAAAACAGTATGGTACTAGCACAAAAACAGGCACATAGACCAATGGAACAAAACCAAGAGCCTAGAAATAAACCCATGCGTATATGGCCAACTAATATTTGACAAGAGAACCAAGAATATACAGTGAGAAAAGGATAGTCTTTTCAATAAATGTTGCTGGGAAAACTGAATATCACATACAAAAAACGGAAAATGGACTCCTATTTTATACCATTCACAAAAACTGACTTGAAATGGATTAAAGACTTAAATGTAAGGCCTGAAACTATAAAACTTCTGGAAGAAAACATAGGGAAAAAGCTCCTTCATACTTGGCAAAGATTATTTGGGATATGAAACTAAAAACACAAGCAATAAAAATAAAAAGAGACAAGTGGGACCACATCAAACTTAAAAGCTTCTCTACAGCAAAATATCAACAAAATGAAGGGGAAGCCTATGGAGTTGCAGAAAATATACGCAAGCCAAATATCAGGCAAGGAGTTAATATTCAAAATATATAAGGAACTCAAATAACTCAATAGCAATAAAACAAATAACATGATTAAACAATAGGCAGAAGATTGGAATAGACATTTTTATTTTTTTTTAAAGATTTTATTTATTTATTTGCCAGAGAGAGAGATCACAAGTAGGCAGAGAGGCAGGCAGAGAGAGAGGGGGAAGCAGGCTGCCTGCCAAGCAGAGAGCCCGATGTGGGGCTCGATCCCAGGACCCTGAGATCATGACCTGAGCCGAAGGCAGAGGCTTTAACCCACTGAGCCACCCAGCGGCCCCTGGAATACACATTTTTCTAAAGAAGACATACATATGCTCAAAAGGCACTTGAAAAAATGCTATCATCACTAATCATCAGTGAAATGCAAATCAAGACTACAATGAGATATCACCTTTACCTATTAGAATGGCTACTATCCAAAAGATAAAAGATAACAAGTATTGGCAAGAATGTGAAGAAAAGGGAACCCCTGTGAACTGTTGGTAGGAAAGTAAATTGGTACTGCCATTATGAAAAACAGTATGGAGGTTCCTCAAAAAATTTAAAACAGAATTACCATATGATCTAGCAATCCCATTTCTGGGTATATATCCAATGGAAATGAAATCAGTGCCTTGATGTCTGCAACCATTCATTGCAGCATTACTCACAACAGCCAAGATATATATGGAAACAACCGAAGTGTCCATCAAACAGATGAATAAAGAAAATGTGACTCTCTCTCTCTCTCTCTCCCCCCCCTTCTTTCTCTCTCTCTCTCTCTCTCTTTGGAATGTTATTCAGACATTAAAAAATAAAAAAAGAAGAAGAAGAAGAAGAAGAAGGAAATCCTGCCATTTGCAAACCATGAATAGACCACAAGGGCATGATTTCATATACATGTGGAACCTAAAAAAGCTGAACTCGAAGAAACAGAAAGTAGATGGTAGCTCCCAGGGACTAAGAGGTGGAGGAAATGAGGAGATGTTGGTAAAAGGGTACCAAGTGCCGGTTATGAGATGAGTAAGTTCTGGCGATCTAAAGTACAGCATGGTGACTATAGATAACAACGCTGCATTACATACTCGAAAGTTGCTCAGAGAACAGACCTGAAATGTTGTCGATGCACAAAAATAAATTGTATTTATGTAATGTGATGAAGGTGTTAACTAACTTCATTGTGGTAATCAGTTTGCAATATATGTGGATATCAAATCATCACACCATACACCTTAAACTTATACAATGTTGTATGTCAATCATATCTCAATAAAGCTAGGGGAGAAAGAACGAGTGTGAACGTTTCTGAAAGAAAGACACAGTGGAAAGGGGAATCTGGATGGAATGAACCACGTGAGGGGATAGCCAGAGGCAGGAAGGAACTGCTAATCCAGGAGAGCTAGAACAAACCCCCTTTGAGGTGAAACCCGGAGGAAAGATAAGGTTAGAAAGGAGTCAGCATAAATTTTCTGTAAAGGACAAGAAGGTAAATACTTTAGGATTTGTTAGCCATCCTGTCTATGTCCCCAAACCTCCACGGCTACAGAAGTACAAAAGCAGCCATATATAAAATGTAAACAAATGCACACTGCTAGGTTCCAATAAAACTTTCTTTACAAAAACATATGGCAGGTCAAACTTGGCCAGCAGGCCATAGTTTGCCAATGGTTGATCTAGTGGGAAAAAAAAAATTAACAAATCATGTTGGAATTGAAATGGCTTAATAAGTAATGTATTCTATGAGCATTAGGGAGCCATTGAAAATATAAAGGAAACAGATATTCATTATTTTAAACTTTTTTTTTAAGTTTTTATTTATTTATTTATTTGACAGAGAGAGAGATCACAAGTAGGCAGAGAGGCAGGCAGAGAGAGAGGGTGGGAAGCAGGCTCCCTGCCAAGCAGAGAGCCCGATGCGGGGCTCGATCCCAGGACCCTGAGATCATGACCTGAGCTGAAAGCACAGGCTTTTACCCACTGAGCCACCCAGGCGCCCCTATTTTAAACTTTTGAGGCAATACCAAGAAGCAAGATGTTTTCATTATATCCTGTTCTTCCCTTTTAAAAGCTAATAAAAGCAATTATCACTATTTATCACGTGGTTACTTGACTCGCAGGCCTTCCTTTACAACATCTCATTGAATACAGCAGTCCCAGAGCAAGACCCAATGTTTATCCTTCATTGAATTCTCCAGGGGCCTGGTGTGGAAAAATCATCCTTTCCTATTTCATGCACAACCAAAGTTGGCTTCTGCAGTGCACCCAGTTGATCAACGGCTCAAAGGCACCATGCTTCCTGATATTGACAAGGCATTTGGGACGATGCAAAGAGCACTCACAAGCACCCTAGGAATGGAGCAACTGGGAAAGGACACGACCATCAGTCTGGAATCAGCTGAAATGAGGCAAGGGAAGGGAGATACACTTAACTCCAACAACTTGCCTGAGTCCTCCAGTGGCACAGTCTACTATTGATGGCACTCATGTAGTTTCCAGATTTGGGCTGTATTACAAAAAGTGCCCCCATGAGCACTGTACTGTATGTCTCTCAGTGAACATATGTACCTGTTTCTTCAGATTTGTTTTATCCCAGAAAGTTTGCATGTCTATGCCAGACACTTGCCCATTTATTAATAAAATAGATGTATTATGTTTCCTCTGGCTGTATACATCCTTAGACAGAACTCTTGAGGGCACAAGTAGTGAATCATGGACCCAAATCTCAATGAGGCAGAAGTAGAGGGGAAGTTCAGAGTGGCACAACATTACACATTAATAAGGAGGTGGGCAAGATTCAGAGAAAATTTACCTCTAACCTGGGTCAGAAAATCCAACTCATTATTACTTTATTGTGCTTTGATTAACACTTAATATCATTCTGAATCACTCCCATTAAGCTATTCTTCTATGTTTCCTCTGCATAATGCCTTAAGTAGAAATAAATTGCAACATTAGTTAACAGCATTACATCATGTGAATTTTAAACACCACAACTTGGGGGAAATAAAGCTTTATTAAGAGTGGAGTTATAAATCTGCATTAGACAAAGCTGCAGATATTTTTGGAAAGAGTTGGTTGTTTGTGCTACTAAAAGCAAATTGGTTTCTTTAAATTCCCTTAATGCTGCTGTGGCTTTCCCTGATGCTACTGCCAATATTTCAGGGCCCTTTCTATGACATAAAGCAAGGTTATTGTTGAACTTGGCTCCTGAAGTTGGGAAGAGGGGAGGTAGTGGGAGCGGGGGGTGGTTTTGGAGCATGATTAAGTTGAATTTAAAGTCAACCACAACAATAAAAAATAAAGAGATTCTTGATCAAAGGCAATCTGAGCTGAATTTGGAGAAACCAGCTATATGTATTTTTGTTACATCCATTCTTTAAAAGTTTTAGAGTCTGGATCACTGAATATTCTCAGTGTAAAGATAGCAAGAGTTTTATTCATTTACCACTAAGTAGTTTCTTAAAATAGAAAAAACATGAACTTCAGAGTCAAACCTTGATTAAACTTTTATCTCTAATTTGTGACCTTGGATAGGTTTCTTGACTTTCCTGAGCAGGATGACCATGGACAGTTGTATAGGTTGCTAATTACAAAAAATTTCCCACCTTAGGGGTCAAGACTGAAATCCTACCTGAGCCTTGCTAGCCAACACATGGAGCTGTGTCTTCCAGAGGTTTCATTTACACAAAGTCACTCTATAAGCTTGTGGTGGCCCTAACTCTGAGGCTCAGTTTCCCCACGTCTAAAACAGAGACAGAATATTGAACTTCACAGAATTACTGTAGGAATTTTTAAAATATCACAAGAGTAAAGGGTGCAGCACACTGACTGACATACTATACATATGTATGTGTATATACATATATATACTGACACACTATACATACATGTATGTATATGTATATGTATTTATATATACATACATATATATATATATAAATATTTTTTTGGCCACACTTTGCCTTCCCAGTGTAAGTGCCTGTTATATACAGTTCTTGTCCTGGGTGCCAGGACATAGAGTAGAAGACAAAGAAGCTATTTCTTTTGGGGGTTGGGGAGGTTAAATATCTAGGAAGCTTCTCTCTTTAAAAATCCATTCACAAATGTTCATAAAGGTGGCCTCTCTTTGGGTTGTTGTTTTGTTATAAAATATAGTGGCAAAAAAAAAAAATCAATATAGTGGCTATCATAGGAATCCTAGGAACTAGAAAAGTATCACTTAGCACATTGCTCATTATTATTGTATCTGTGGATGTAATGATTGCTGTCATATGACAATGCTTAACAAAGAAAATTCATGTAAATCAGGATACAAATGATCATGGAAAGTGGTCTTGTGATCCTATTGAGAAAGATAATGCTTAAAAATAAGAACTGAGTCTGGCTCTCACCGAAAGATGAAATTGACTATTTTAGGTCAATTTCTATTCAATGTATTGGGTCCTAAATATCCAATCTGATCCCATTATGATCACTGAACCATTACAACCACTGATGATGAAACAACCATTTCAGCTCAACTATTCAAGCTACTAATCTATTTTTTGCCACTTGACAATTGGACTAACTAATGTGATTAAAATATGGTTGAGTTAGTGGCAGCATAGATACCATCTATGATTGAGCAAAGAGGAAAAACAATCCAGAACGTGGATATGCCAGACAGGACAAAAATGGACTGCGCCTGAGGCCTGAGTCTAGGCCCAAACTTTGCTTTATATTAGCACAGTTAGCACAAACTAACTGTGCAAGGGGGCAAGTCACTAACCGGTAAGGGAGTCCCCAAAGGTCCACCAAACAGGTGCCCTTACTGGCTCAGTCTAGAATGACCCCCACACTACAAGAAGAGAGGTGGTCAGGACCTGGAAAATGGAGCTCAGATCTGAAACCAGAAATATGGGAACTCTGTGCATTTAGTCACAGGCACTAGGTGAAAGATGGCACGAAGACTAGCTTAGACACAAAGACCAAGAGAAAGCACAGGGGACTAACACATCAGCAAGGAGTGATTTGTTTCTATTGTAATTTTGCATCTGTTGAGTGTCTGTTCATAACATCTTCCCTAAGATTGATTTTGTGATCACCCATGATTGATGGGGGCGAGTTTAGATGGGAAGTTTTAAAGGGAATGAAATAAGCCATTTAAAATGAATAACATAACACAACACTGACAGAATTGAGGTGTGAGTGAGTGTAGTAGATGGGAATAGAAAATAATTTATAAATAAGCTCAATGAACACAGACACATGTTTGTGTGTCACACAATGTCATAACAACGGCATTATCACCTACTTTGCACCAAGCTTTTCCACATATTTAAATATGTGGGATTTAAATGATTCAATCTTGTTTAATTTCATTTATTTTATAATTAAAGAGTCGAGCTTTTGAGATAAAATTCCAAATATTAGAAACCATTGCTCCTTTAGAAGAACATACATGAACTGATAAGCGAGGTTCCCCTCTGGGAGAGAAGAGTGAGATTGGCAGTTTTAGTCAAGGTGGCAAAGGAACTCTAACTGCCATCTTTAGTATTATCATTTTTGCAATGAGAATTTATTTTGGAAATGCATTTCTAATAACAAATTAAAAAAAAAACAACTGCTGTATTTATTTCTAAAATTCTTTTAGATTAACATGTAGTAAAATTGGTGTGTGTGTGTGTTTGCATGCATGTGCATAATTCTATCAGTTTTTTTTTTAAGATTTTATTTATTTATTTGTCAGAGAGAGAGAGTGTGTGTCAGAGAGAGAGAAAGAAGGCAAAGAGTGGCAGGCAGAGGCAGAGGGAGAAGCAGGCTCCCCGCTGAGCAAGGAGCCCAATGCGGGACTTGATCCCAGGACCCTGGGATCATGACCTGAGCCGAAGGCAGCTGCTTAACCAACTGAGCCACCCAGGCGTCCCTAATTCTATCAGTTTTAACCCATGTATAGATTCACATAACTATTACAACAATCAAGATAGAGAAGAGGTCCATCACCCCTCAAAATACTCCTTGTGCTCTCACTTTATAGCCACCCCCATCCTTAATACCTGCCAACCACTATAGTTTTGTCTTTTTGGAAATGTTATATGAATGAGCTATACTATACCCTTTTAGACTGGCTTTTTTACCTAGTACAATGTCTTTGAAATTCGTCTAAGTTATTGTGTGTATCAACAGTTCATTCTTTTTTACTGCTGAGAATACTGTTTGGGGAGGATGTCCCACACTGAGTTTATCCATTAATTCCCTGAAAATCATTTAGGCTGTTTTCCATATTTACCAGTTATGCTCATAAGTAGTCATGAGCAGGTTTCCATGTGAACATAAGTTTTCACTTCTCTAGAGTAAATACCCAGGAGTAGGATTGCTGTATCATATGGTAAGTGTGTATTAATGTTATGAACAACTACCAAATTGTTTTCCAGAGAGGATGTACCATGTAGACTCCCGCCAACATCACAGGAATGTTCCAATTATTCCACATCCTCACCATCACTTGGCATTGTTGGTATTTTTTTGACACTCTAATAAGTATGTAACAGTATCTCAACATAGTTTAGTTTGCATTTAATTAATTGCTAATCATTGAACATCTTTTCATGTGCTAATTTCCTTTCTCTTTGGTGAAATATCTAAGTCTTTGGATGTTTCTAAAAAAATTAGATTATTTGCTTTCTTACTACTGAGTACAGAGTTCCTTATATATCATGGATGTAAGTCCTCTGTTGGAAATGCACCTTGCAAATATTCTTCCCTAGACTGTACCTCATCTATTCCTTTTTTAACAGTGCCTCCCACAGAGCAAACATTTAAAATTTTGGTTTTATTAAATAACTTTTTTTTAGTGAACTCTTTTCATAGTCCCAGGTGATAAATGTTTTCTATATTTTTCTTCTAAGTATCACTGTTTCATACTTTACCTTTACATCTATTATATGAGTTAATTTTTTATATGATGTTAAGTTTACATTGATGTTCTTTTATATACATACATAAAAGTCCCATTTCCCAATACCACTTATTATAAAGAATATTCTTGCTCCACTGAGTCCTTTTTTCCTCTTTCAAAACTCAAATCTCCATGTTGGTGTTGGTCCATTTCCCAAATCTCTCTTTGGTTCCTTCAGGTCTGGATGTTCTCTATTAAACTAACACCACATGCCTTGGAGACTGCAGAAACAGTAACTCATACTATTGGGTAGAGTGATTTCTCCACCTTCATTTTTCTTTGACAAAATCATTTTGGTTATTCCAGTTCCTTTGTCTTTCCATACAGACTTCAGAATAAATTTTCCTAGCTGTAAAAAAAAAAAAAGTCCTGGTGAGATGTTGATGGGAACTGCATTCAATTTATAGATCAATTTGGGGATCATGGACATTTTACCACATTGAGTCTCCCCTGTGTGATCATGGCACATCATTCCATTTATTTAGGTCTTCTTTTATTTCTTATATCAGCATTTTGTAGCTTTCAGTATATAGATTCTGTAGGTGACTTTTAAATATATGTCTAAGTATTTCTTCTTTGGATCTGTTATAGAAGGTATTTTCTGCTTGTTTTTTTGTTTTGTTTTGTTTTTGTTTTTGTTTTTGTTTCAAGTCTTCATCACCAGTATGTAGAAATACAATTGATTTTTGTATGTGAACTCTGTATCCTGCAATTTTCTTAAACTAATTCATTAGTACTAAGAGTTTATATTGTTGTTGCTGTTGCTTGTAGATTTATTAGGATTTTCAAAAAATTTAATCCTAGCTTCTGTGAATTAGGACAGTTTTATTTCTTCCTTTCTGGCCCATATAAATTTTATTTCCTTTGCTTGCCTTATTATCCTTGCTAGAACTTCCACAAAAATGTTAAATAACAGTGCTAAGAGTATATCTCTTTTCCTTATTCCAAATCTCAGGGGGAGGGCATTCAGCCTTTCATCATTAAGTGTAATGTTATTAGACAGCATGAAAACTTCACCAAACTATAGTCATACTTTTGCTTTCAACCATTAAGTACATTTTCAAAACTTAGAGGGGGAATGAGTCACCATTTTATTTACTCGGCTATTTACCATTTTAATTTCCCTTCCTTTGTTTCTTGGATTTCTAGCTTTCTTTTTTTTTTTTTTTTTCTTTTTTTTTTAATTTTATTTATTTATTTTTTTCAGTGTTACAAGATTTATTGTTTTGCACTACACCCAGTGCTCCATGCAATACGTGCCCTCCTCAATACCCACCACCAGGCTCGCCCAACCCCCACCCCCCTCCCCTCCAAAACCCTCAGTTTGTTGCTCATAGTCCACAATCTCTCATGGTTCATCTCCCTCTCTGGTTTCCCCCCATTCACCCCTCCCTTCCTTCTCACAATGCCCTCCATGTTTTTCTTTACGCTCAGCACATGAGACCATAACGTAATTGGTTCTCTCCGCTTGATTTATTTCACTCCGCATAATCTCTTCCAGTCCCATCCATGTTGATACAAAAGTTGGATATTCATCCTTTCTGATGGAGGCATAATATTCCATTGTATATATGAACCATATCTTCTTTATCCATTCATCTGTTGAAGGGCATCTTGGTTC
>CM053620.1:5490264-5507880 GCA_028646535.1 Procyon lotor | reverse complement strand
GGCCATTGCTGCTATGAACATTGAGGTACATGTGGCCCTTCTTTGTAATGCATCTGCTTCCTTGGGGTAAATACCCAGTTAGAATGGCCAAAATCAACAGGATAGTAAACAACAAATGTTGGAGAGGGTGTGGAGAAAGGGGCACCCTCTTACACTGTTGGTGGGATTGCAAGCTGGTGCAGCCACTATGGAAAACAGTGTGGAGATTCCTCAAGGATTTCTAGCTTTCTGCCTAGTATCACTTTCCTCTGACCAGAGCAGTTCCTTTAAGCCACTCTGAGAGCAGGTCTAATGGCAATAAATTCTGGTTTTCTTTAATCTCAGAACGTTCGGTGGCCAACCGTCCTGGTTTGCCTGGTTTTAGCACTAGAAGTCCTGCATCCTGAGAAGCCCCTCAGTCCTGGAGAAACCAGGATTTTTTTTTTCCCCCTTGAGGTATCTAAATTTTACCTTTAATCCTAGAGGACATCTTCACTGGCTGTAGAATTCAGGGGGATACTTCATTTCTTTCAATGCTTAAAAAGCATTGTACCATTTCTTCTGGCCTCCCTGATTTCTAGGAAGAAAACCATGTGATTCAAATTGCTATTTGCCTTTAAGTAATGTGCTGTTTTCAAGATTTTGTTCTCTGTCTTTAGATTTAAATAGTTCGATCATAATGCATCTGAGAGTCTTTCACTTGGAGTAAAAGAGTTTCACTTGGAGTGAGGAGTTGTTTGGTTCGTTTTGTTATTCATTAATGTTTCTAAAATTTCCACTTTTTATATCTCTTCTCCTTAGTTGGTGGAATGTCCTACTATTCTATTCTTTTCAAAAGTGTAAACTTTTGCTTCTTGGATCATGCTAATAACAACTGTTTTAAAGACTTCATCAGATGAGTCCAATATCTGTGTCATTTTGGCACTGATATTTTACTGATTATTTTTTTCCCTTGCAAGTTGATATTTTCCTGGTTCTTTGTATGCCAGGTAATGTTGGATTGTGCCCTGAATATTTTGAGTCTTAGGTTAGGAGGCACTGGATCTTATTTAAATCTTATGGGGAATATTCACATTTTTGTTTTAAAAGGCAATCAACCTAGTTGGGTCAGGGTGCAAATTCTCCCCAGCCTTTTGTGGGCTGTGGTTTCAGTTTCAGTCCCATTTTCAAAGTCCTACAGGTCTCTGTGGATTTCTCCCACATGGGTCCCACCCTGTAGGCTGTCTGGAACCCAAGTGGTGGTCTATTAGTTCAGTTCTTAAAGTCTCTGGTATGCTCTTTGGGATCAGAAACACATATCCCATGCTCAGTATGGAAGGAGCTCAGTTCACATGCAACTTAGTGGGTTTACTTTAGAGGGCCAACCTCCTTTCTCTCCATAATCTCCCCGATACTTGCCACTTTCCTCAGGTTCCCTTTTCTAGTCCCCCATCAGAAAGCTAGGTTCTTTGTTACTCTGCTTAGCTGCAGCTTTCCCACACTTGCATGTTCATCTAGAGCCAAGTGGTGGGAAGACAGGAGCAGAGAAAAGTGATAGGGATACACACATCCTCGTGGGATCAATTAAAGAGGAAGGTTCACCTTTCCCAAAGAGTTAGTGCCCCCCGCCCCGTCCATTTTCATCATTAACACTACACTGTCACCACTAGGCAATGATAACCTGGGCATTGGGGCTCGGGATAGTAGAGCTATTTTTCAAAACAGAGAATCTCCCCACTCTGAGCTTTGGGAGTCCACTTTCCCGCTCCTCAAGCCAGAGATAGATGGCTTCTGTTGGAGCACTCTTTGCATGTACTGATGCCCACTTTCTGTTCTGAGCTGACTTGAATCCAGGCTGTGGAGTAGAGGAAGAAAAAATAGTGGTAAATTCACTACAGGTTCAGTGGCACTTTGAATTCTGATCTTTGTCCCCATTTTGTCAGCTACTGTTACTTTGAGTCTTCAAATAACTTCTCCATGCAATTCTACTGAGCTTTGATAGCTTCATTCAGTGGAAGAGAAAGATGGAGTATGTACATATCATTTTACCTGGAATCGAAACCTACTACACCTGTGTTTTCAGGGTTAGCCTTGGAGAAGGATATTGTCATGGACAGAACTTGGGTACTGAAATCAGATTTGAGTCAGAATTTTTCTCTGATGCTAAGATGTGTAAACTTCGACATGTCATTTGGGTTCCATAAGCGTCATGTCCCCTCCTTGTTAAGCAAGGAGATGAATGCATATCACTAAGGGTGTTGTTTCACTCAGATAGGGAATGTGCAAAGTGCCTGACACAGAGCAGGTGCTTAATTACTATTCATTTATTACCTCCCTTACCCTGTCTACCTCCCTGATTCTGCTCTCCCAGAGCAATGATGGAAGTGGTATTTGGAGTATGAGAAGCCATGTTCAAACTGATTTTGCAACTCCCTGTGACTGGGAAGGGGTAGGAAGAGAAGGGGAAAGGTTAGAGACTGCTTAAGATTTAGGCGACTTTGAACATGAGAACCTATAGCTGTATACAAACAGGGTGCAGAGAGTTTTAAAATCAGCATAAAAGTATCAAAGGAGAAAGGCAGAATGCTTGTGTTTTGTTAATATATCATTAGGAAGATTCCTATTAATATACCACCACAGCTATCGACGTTTCATTATAAATGCTGAAGATATGACAGCAAGAAATTACATATTTAAAAGCCCAGTCTTATATTTTCAGCACTGGAAATAAAGTGGAATATAGTAGGAACTGATCAATCATTTAGTTGACTTAGAAAAAGCAACCATTGCTTTTGGGGTGGGGGGCATAGGGAGCGGTGTACATAACAAATGAAAATGTCCAAGTCCTGAAAATAGATGCTGCAGGGTTGAGATGGAGCGCTACCCACTGGCAAGGCCTCTTTTGTTCAAGATCATTCAGGAAACAATGCTATGGACTCTACTCTGTCTCTTGTTGAGGTAAACATCCAGCATTTTGTTAGAGGTCCTTGCTTTGAGAGTCAAAGGAGGGATTTGCTCTCTGCTTTCAGAAACAGCCATGGCTGGGCATCTCCTGAGTGGCCATTTAGTTTCATTTTATAGCCTCTGTAAATCATGTGCCTTTTTTGTGTCGGCTCCCAGAACACTCAGACACAAATCTGTGGCCCATCTCTATCCAGGAGATGAGGACGCATGACAGGTACTTATAGACTGTGTATGTCAACCTCAATGCCAGTTGTGTGTGTGTGTGTGTGTGTGTGTGTGTGTGTGTGTGTGTGTGTGTGTGTTTGCCATAAGCACACAAGTCATTCACCCTATTTGAGAAGGAAAGACTTAGGAAAGAACTGATGTCCTGACCTCTGGTTTCACTAGTTTCTCTGCAATCATTGCTCCTCACACAGCTGCCAAGATGACTGTTCTACAAAATCTGTCTGAGGCTGTCAAGCTTCTGCTTGGGAAGTCTTCATTATCTCCCTGCTGTTCAAGACACTGGGAGACAGTAGGGCGTAGCATCTTTGAGTGCGGAAGCTGCCTCAGCCAAGCTTTGAGCTCTAGAACACTGCCGTAGGCCTCAGAAAAGGGACTCAAACTCCCTGTGCCCCTTCCTTGTCCCTGAGTGAGTAGGAGCCAGTCCTAACAAGCTTCTCACATCTTCCTCCACGTGCCCTTCTAGCTCAGGTCTCCCTGTGACATCTCCACCGCAGCCCGGCTACCCTCGTTTCCCTGCTTCGCCTCCCCAACATTGTTCAAGCCATTTCTCACACCAGAGACTCCTTTTCCACTCTAAACAATTCCACACATTCTTCAAAGGTTCACTCACATGATCTCCCAGTCTGAAATCTTTCCTTCCTCACCTTTCCTGTAGTATTAATCTCATTTATTGGATAAATAGTTGGTTAGTACCTACTACATACATAAGGCATTGAGTAAACCTTTGGGGAAATATTAAAAAAAGAAAACAAAGTTTCCTTGCTCCTAACACAGCTTATAGTCCAGGGGGAAAAGACACAAAACTGTTTAAGGTTTGGAGACCGTGAAAGAGCTGAAGTGTCATAATGACATATTGAGTGTCCCAGGAGCCCAGGATGGCTACTCTCATGCTTCTTACATGCCAGCTGACATTCTTAATTTCCTTGTTAATTGTATGTTTCATATTTCCTTTGGAGAAGATGGGGAGGATGATCATGATGATAGCACATTTAGTGGCACTTTGTGCTTTAAAGCAGGTATTCTCCACCTTAGTGCATATTAGAAACACTTGGGGGAGCCTTTAAACATCCCAGTCCTCACCCCAACCTACTTAAACAGAATCTCTTGAGGGGAGCCCAGGCATCTGTATTTTGAAAGCTCTTCAACTATTGATGATATGCAACCAAGGTGAGAACCACTGCTTCCCATGCATCGGATCAATGTTTCCCTGATTATGCTGATGACAACCATCACCAGCATATTGTTTAAAAACACTGACAACATAAACTAAGGTCTTGGGCTCCAAAGACACTGCATCAGAATTTCCCAGGGAGAGGTGTGGAAAGCTGCATTTTTTTTTTAAAGATTTTTTATTTATTTGACAGAGAGAAACACAGCGAGAGAGGGTAACACAAGCAGAGGGAATGGTAGCGGGAGAAGCAGGCTCCCTGCTGAGCAAAGAGCCCGATGCGGGGCTCGAACCCCTGGGATCATGACCTGAGCGGAAGGCAGCCGCTTAACGACTGAGCCACTCAGGCGCCCCTGGAAAGCTGCATTTTTAGTAAGCATTTCAGGTAAACCTTATCATTAAAGACTTGAAAAAAAAAAAAAAAAGCTGGGCTGTGTCGCTTTATTTCCATAGCAGTGTTTTATTTATGGACTACTACGTACTAATACTCTCACTGCTTTACAGGTGAGGAAAGTCAGGGGCAGAAAAGTTAAGGCACTAGCTCAAGGTCCTGCAGAGCCAGGACTCGAACCCAGACAGTCAGGTATCACAATCCACATCCTTCTGGATAGGGCTGGGATACACTGAGGAGGGCAGAGTCCAAGTGGAAAGGGTTGGCTCCTTTCAGGAGCAAGGACCACCTCTTCTGCATTCCAGCCTTCCCCATGCCTAACAGAGCATCTGAGACCTATTTAATGTTGGCTGAATAAACTAAAGAAGTTAGTGAAGTATGAGCCAGTGAACCTTTCCTGGAAATACTGACCCAGCTGTAGGTCAAATCGTTTATCATTTGGACAGGAGGACATGGGATATGGCTTCTCCACTCAGGCCTCTGAAGCTTCCATCATCTTGCTGTGTGACTTGAGGCCAACATTTAGCTTGTCTCAGCCTGGAATCTACAGAATCGGAGAAATGCCATTCATCCACTTCTTTGGGTAACATTTTGGAAATCTCGAGTTGTGTGCAGACACCAAACAATGACACAAATGTGTGCCAAAGGCAGGCTGTGCTTCAGACTCCCCCACACATGTGCACCACTCATTGCTAAATTGCTCATTAGGAGCATTGTTGCAAAACCAGCGCAGCTCTCCCACCCTATGATTTCCGCAAGTTCTAGAGAACATCTTGTAACCGATCATTGAGTTTCATTTGCCGTCTATCTGCACCGTCTGGGAGGCTTCTTGGGAGGAGGTACAGATGAGCAGAACTTTGAAATCTGCTGAGAAGCGAAGGTCCAGAGATTCAGACTCAAATCTCCAGCGGGTTAACATTGGGTGGGCACTTGGCCGCACAGATCTCACTGTGTTCCTCTGTAAAACCCAGATGCCAATGGCAGTGATCTCCTGAGTTTCTGTGAGAATCAAACATAATGATATTTGTAAAGCACTTAACAGTGCTGATGGATAGCTAAAGTGAGATAAGCAGCCGCCATTGTCATGTATCAGGACCACTTCATTCTTGATACAAAAAGAATCTGGACCATCTGGATTTTTCTCAGGGAAATCAGTATTTTCTCAGTGTTGCTGGGAGAGGACCTTCCACCAACCCTAGACCACCACCACCACCACCACATAGTTTCACAGAGATCTCAAAAGAACAGGATTTCCCAACTTCTGTGAATGTGGGATCATGGTTGTGTTAGGTGGGTCGATGGTTGTGTTGAGTGACCATCAGTGAAAAAATAACCCAAGAATGAAATACAAGGAAGGGAAGCTATTTCCATCTTTCATGTTTCAAACCCTTCAATGGTATTCTACTGCACATAGAGTAAAATTTGAATCAAAAATGCCCCACCATTTAGCCCCTGCCTGCCTTTCTCCCCTTGACTCATCTAGATATGGGGTATATGGGGCTTCCTCATGTTTTTCAAACCCCACTCTCATTTCCATCACAGATCTTGTTTTTGTTCCTCTCTCTTCCATCCACACAAATGATGGACTTTTTCTCTGTGAGATCGCTGCTAAAATTACAACTTTTCTGAAAGTTTCAGCAAGCCACAGCTGTTACCACTATCCCAAAGCTATATCTTACCCTTCTCCTGGTTTGACCATACACTCTAACTTAAAGCTTTGTTCTTCACAACACATATTGTTATATACAATTATCTGCTGTGGTTGAGTTTATTAATTTTCTCCTCTTACTAGAATATAATGACTATGAGGCAGGAACTACTCATGGCTTATTTACCATATCTCCAGAACCAAGTGGGCTTTCTGGCCCATAATAGGTGCTCAATAATATTTTCTGAAGGAATGAATAGTGCTAATGCCTCTGGCACACATGACATACGCTATCCCAGGGGCGCCTGGGTGGCACAGTGGGTTAAAGCCTCTGCCTTCAGCTCAGGTCATGATCTCAAGGTCCTGGAATCTGCCTTCAGCTCAGGTCATGATCACAGGGTCCTGGGATCGAGCCCCACATCGGGCTCTCTGCTCAGCAGGGAACCTGCTTCCCCCTCTCTCTCTGCCTGCCTCTCTGCCTACTTGTGATCTTTCTCTGCCAAATAAATAAATAAATAAATAAATAAATAAATAAATAAATATCTTTAAAAAAAAAAAGACATATGCTATCCCAATCTTTTTAAAAAATAAATATTTGCTTCAGATAGGCACAATTAAGGAAAAAGATAGCCCTGGTTCATTATTCATTTATCGCATTTTCACTGAGTAGCAGTCACATTAAAATCTTTACAGCATCTCAGGATCACAGAGATGGAGACACCACCAGTCCTTCCCTCAGAAACTCATAGATTAGAGGAGGAGGCAGGTAAGAACCAGTGTTACTGAGCCTGTGTCTCAGGCACAGCCGTGAATGGTTTACATGGATTAACTCTGTAAAATATTTCAAAGAGTCTATGAAAAGAGTACCACTATGATCTTCATTTTGCTAAAGGGAACACTAAAGCTCAAAGACATTTAGTCATTTGATGGAGATTTGACAGTGAGCAAGCAGAACAGCCAGCTTTAGAATCTAGCAATCCAACCTTAAATCCCTCACTCTGAAACTCTCCACACTGTACTGCTGCTCAATCTGAGGGGTGCACAGGCTACTGGGAGAATAGGGATGATTCCTTGAGGGAATCAATAAAAGCATCAGAGAGTTCCTGACACTGGGTGTGCAGGTGTCCGCAAAGATGGCCCCTAAGGGCTCCTCCCACCCCCATGAACATATCCACTGCTTACATCAAGAGGTGGATGTGTCTCCCCTTCCCTGGAATCTGGACTGGCCAGTGTCTTGCTGTGATTAATGTAGTGTGACAGAGTGATGTGTGAGTTTTGGAATCTAGTCCTCAAGAGGCCTGGGAGTGTCCATGTTCCTTTTCTTAGGATCCAGCTGCCACATAAAAAAGCTCACACTTAGACTCCCAGATGACTCCCAGATGAGTGAGTCACATGACAGCAACATCACCTGGAACACAGATCAGCTACCCTCACCCAACCTTGCTGAAACTACACAAGTATGAGCCAAGGCATGGGTTTGTATTAAGTCACTGTATTTTAGGATGGTTGACTGCATGGCAATAGATAAGTGAAACTTTGAGAAAGTTTCTATCTCATCCAAACTCTATTAAAACAGAGACCTTGAGAGGGGCACCAGGGGGCTCAGTCCATTTTGCATCTGCCTTCGGCTCAGGTCATGATCTCAGAGTCCTGGGATCAGCCAGTGTTGGGCTCCCTGTTCAGTGGAGTTTGCCTCTCTCTCTCCCTCTGTTGCTCCCCTCACCTCGCTTAGTGCTCTCTCTCTCTCTCTCAAATAAATAAACAAACAAAATCTTAAAGAAAAAAAAAGAGACCTTGTGCTTTGGAATAAGAGTTGGTAATGCAAGTATGGAATATAACATTTGGTTCCTACATTTCACTGGAGATTGTGTTGAAGTCAAGTGTTGTCTTAGAGGTGAGTGTAGTCTATAGTGTGGTTCTTTGGTTCGTTTTTTTTTTAGCTCCTCTCTCTCCTTCCTCCCACATGCATGTTGCTTGGAAGGGTTTGTGCTGAGGAATATAGCCACACTGGTCATGGAAATTGAATGATGTTCACACTGAACTGGCTGTGCCCATAGAACTGATGATGGTTGGTTGGACCAACCAAGATGATTAAGAGGCTTTTAAAAGGAAGGCTTATTTTTTTTCTTTCTCTTAGATTTTGCAACTCTCAGACCAAATTCTGATCATTCTCCAGGTAAGGAAAAATGGCTGATACCCTAGTTACACAATCACTATACTATACTATATGATAACCAATCTATGATGCACATTACTGTGAGGACTATATAATGCTCATTTCTGGGAGGACTTAGTACTTACAAGACTTTAAATATCAGCCCTAACAGCTGCCTCACCTAATCTTCCCATAAAAACCAAATGGTTCAAAAACTATGCTAAATTACCCTTATTGGTTAAACTAATTCAGAATCATAAACCAGAACTTGGAAAACTTCAGCATGTGGATCTGGCCAATTCATATCAAGTTTAGTGTAATCTCCATTACTTAGAAATGCCAATTGGGTAAACTCAGCTTTACATTTAATTCATGCATGATATTACATCCAACACCCCCCCCCCCACCATCGGCTACTTCCCAGTTCAGGTGGCTAAGTGATACTTCTGATCAATGAAACAAAATTGGAAAAGTCTGCAGGATGGGACTTCAAGGGAGCTATGATTTGGGCGATACAAAGAACACACTCTGGGAGTATGACTTTCACTGCTTTGCCCTTCACTTTTTTTTTTCCCCATTCTGGAAAGTTTATGAGATCACAGTGAGGAGAGACAGAAACGGTGCTAAGTATTTGCTGGCACATTCTACCCTGAAAGGCTTACCACTAGACTTCAACTTGTCATCATTTCAAGTCCAGAAAGAATGTTTTCTAATGATACAGAAGCTTCCTTGATTTCCTAACCTACAAAATGGTAACGGAGGGTCCTGCTCTGCAGAGATTTTTGTGAGGCCTGAATGAGATGATAGCAAGGAAAAAAATAGCCAAAAGAAATGCAGGCTGTTGGCAGTATGCTCCTAGATACATTATTAAGGACTGTTCATTTTTTTTTTTAATTTTTATTAACATATAATGTATTATTTGCCCCAGGGAGGACTGTTCATTTTTATGTTTTGTTTTAGTCCCTTGTTATTCTGACTACCTTCCCAAATATTTGGCACTTATTTCAACTTAGTTGAGAGAAGGAGTGTGGAAAACATGTTTTGATGAAGAGAGGGAAGAAAGGATTTGTTATCATTTTTTTAGATCTAACGTGACTTCTGATATTTCCAATCTTTTGGCTAATCTTAGATTTTCTTGTTGACATGTATTTGTGTACACACATATGTATATTTGCATATATAGGTATATATGTGTGTATATTTATATTTACACACACACTGTGAGGACACAGTAGCTCGAGTCACCAGCAGCAATTCTAAAATGTGTGCTTTTTTAGATTCTTTGGGAAAGTGTTGAAGCCTGTTGTCAAATTCAAGTTCTATGGTCACTTCACTTGAACGTCAGTAATAATCTTTATTTCTAAAATATCATAAGTAACTTAAGTCCTACAACTTGGCTATCTGAAGCACAGTTTGACAGTATGTAGACTGAGTGATGAACTGACCAAAGAAGACATTCGTTTGTTTTATTTTTAACAGCAAATGGGAAATCAGCTTATGCCATAAACTTGGCTTTAGGGAGATTATTTCATTAGATTTCAGGGTAATGTTATTAGCAGGCAGAAAATTCCTTTCCGCTTCTGAACAGTCTTAATCCAACTCTGGGACTGTAATACATTCCTAAGGTATTTTTCATTGTTCTCAATACACTGAAAACGTTGACTTCAGCTTGTAAAGCCATAAAATATTTGCAGTTATTTTCAAGTAATAATACCAGAAAGCCTGCATCATGCTGGGTTAATTCTTGTTTTATTTTATTTGGTTTCATTTTATTTTTCCCAGAAAGTGGAGATAAACCCAAGCTTCAGCTCCAGGAGATGATACACAACATGCCCTCATATTCACTTAGCACTGCGCGTGGAAGATTCAAGGGAAGTCTTCTGAGAAAACGAGCCACACGCCCTTCAAGGACCCAGTAAAACATCCAACAGGGCAGTCTACGAGCCAGCTGCCTCCCTGGGGATCATTAGCCTCAACCATTTCCAAGGGAAACCAAGAGCCCAGTGTCACTTGGACAAGTTCCCTATCCCTAAATTCAATTACTGCCCTGGCCCACCAGAAAGCCAATTACTGGTTACATTTTGTATTCCCAGAGCTCAAGACATTTTGATAATTCTCAAAGGAAAAATCAAAACAGATTTTTTTCAAAATACAAATATCCTTGGTGGAATTTCTGAGACCAAGTGTATTTTGGGTCACAATGTCAGAATGCCCCCTAGGACCCACTGTTATCATTTTCTTTTGGTTTCCTGTTCCTGGAAGTCTGCTCCCTAGATTGTTTTGATTAAGCCTAGTTTAGGGAACCAGATTCTTAGCACATTCTCCGCCATATTTTATGATAAATCTCATTCAATTTCCCATGTAGGGTGGCAAGCTTTATTGCTTAACAAACATTGCATCTACTTGGCCATAATTTATATCTGAATGGCTTTATTATAGGCGTTGCATTTCATTCATTGTGCAGCTAATTCCATAACATGCTGCCTGCTCTCTGTATGGCTGTTTGGCCATTATCAGCATCCAAGACAATTGAATCTTTCCCTTGCAGTTTCACGAAATGGTTTATGAATATGTAATACAAACTGTGTTAACAAGGCAAATATACTTCATTTCTTTTATGGCTATTTCCAGGCTGTGGCTGGGAAGAAGAGGCATAACAATGTGTCTCACTTAGAGGATGTTGTGCCCTTAATATAGAAATGCACTCCCCTTAGTGGTTCTCTTTGAAGGCCTGTATTGTCTTTGAGCGAGCCATGTGCTGTTGTGCGGTTCTGTGTGAAATGAGCCCCAGTCGACCTCCCATGGATTCAATTATCTTCTCTACACGGATGGCACGCTCTTCTCCTTGCTTCCCCCAAGCTCGCTCTCCTAGTGTGGTCCTACGTGGTATTCTGACTACAAAATAGCTCCATTTGGGCGCCCTGCCGTCATGGTGGGAACAAAATTGCTCATTTTCTGCATATGGCTCTTTCCTTTCCATACCTTTCCCCATGACCTTCACACCCAAGGGCAGCTCTAGAGGAAGGGCTTGTCCATCTGAGTGGAAGATACTCTGATCAGTCTCCACTCGAGAGAGAGATAGCTCACCTGGCCAGCAGGTGTTTATAGTTCCAAAGTGACTCTACCTGGATCTTAACAACATCCAAAGACCATTTTAATTTGGAGATTTATAAAGGGTATGACACACACCCTTTATTGAACACTCATTATGCCAGGGATGTTATGTTACAATATCCCTTGGGTAGTAAATATGACTCCTACTCACAGATAAGAAATTGAAGGTCCATGAATTTATGCAACTTATTCTAGGTTATGCTTCTAATAAAGGGTCAAAACAAGGCAGAAACTTCCCAATATCTGAGTTCCAAAATCCATGGTTACCTCCTACATAGACTTCCAATCTGTTCACCCATGCCCATGTCCATTGCCACCTCCTTAAGATGAACTACCATCAAATCCCACCTAGAAAATTGGGAGGTTTCTTCCTACCTGCTCTCCCAACTCTGCTCTTGCCTCCCTCCCTACTCATTCTCCACTCTGCAGTTGTGGTGTTTCTTCTAAGCAGCGCAGTCCAACAGAACTTTTTGCAATGCTGGCAGTGTTCTAGATCTATTCTGTCTGATGTGGTAGCTACCACATGTGGCTACTGAGCACTTAAAATGTTCCAGTGTGACATAGAAGCTCAATTTTAAAAATTATGTTTTATTTATTTAAATTCACATAGCCGCGCATAACTAGTGGCTACTGAACTAGACAGGACAGATCTAAAATATAAATCTGACCAAATCTCACTGCAATTTAACACCACTTAAAACATTCCCATTTCCCTGAGCTTAAGAACCCAAAACCCTGACTCAGTTTACAAAGGCTCTGCACAACTCAGTTCCTATAAGAGGTTTCCACCCTGAGTTTGCATCATTTCCAGCTCACACTCTATATACCAAGCCTCTGGACTCCTGCCTCCCTAACCTGTGCCATACTACTTCCCTGTACAGCCCTCCACAGAGAAGATACTCTACATGCAATTTCCTCCCCACCCGCACCATCCCCACAGCACCAATGTTCTTCTCCTTCAGGGAAGCCTTTCCCAACCAATAGCTTTCTGGACCGCCACTGGCCCTAATGTCTTCTGTTCTTCTCCCTCTTATCACTCCCTACTTTGTACATTTATATATTTAGCCTTCTGGTTTCCTAAAGAGTGTCAATTTCCTCTTGCTTAACAAGATGCCAGAAACATAGTGGTTTACAACCATACACCTCTATTCTCTTACAGTTCAGGAGCTCAAAGCCCCAGTTTAGTTTCACAGAGCTGCACAAAGTCAAGGTGTCAGCAGGACCACAGTCCTTTCTGGAATTTCCAGGGAAGTCTGTTTCCTCACCTTTTCCAGCATCTAGAGGCTGCCTGCATCCCTTGCCTCATGGCCCCCTTTTCTACCTTCAAAGCCTTCTGATTCTTCTGCCTCCCTCCTCCATAGGAAGGACCCTTATGATTATACTGGGCCCACCTGAGTAATCCAGGCAAATCTCATCCTAAGATCCTTCACATCTACCAAGTCCCTCCTGCCATGTAAGGTATTCATAGGTTCCAGTAATTGGACATGGACATCTTTGGGAGTGGGCACTTTTCTGTCTACCACCCTCTCCAACTAGACTGTAAGCTCTATGATAGCAAGGACCACTCATCATTGTCAAGAACAGTATCTGGCACATTGGTGGAGTGTGCATGTGTGTGTGTGTTTGTGTGTTTTGAATGAGCGAATAATGTAATTCCTCTATTAGAAAGAAATCATCTTGTAGAAAAATCTATGAGATGCTTATTAAGTATTTATTTAGCCTGTATATTTTTGGAAACCACAGTTGTGACTCATGTCACACCAGGTAGAAGCACAGATGGAACTGCTGATACCACCTAGTCTTCCTGCTTTGTTAGATATTGTCAATGTTTCTATCTTGACTGTTGCCTGTCTTCTCCTGTTCCCCCTGGCTTGTTTGGCATCACCTCCTGCCCTCCATGACTGATAGCTTTTCATGTTGACCTGATTGTCTCCTTGAATTAGAGAAAAGATGTCACTTGAACAGAAATCCAGGTAAATCAAGACCAGCATGTTGACAGAACCTACAGTATTTGGTCTGATTCCAGAGCAGCACTGTCAGCAAGCTGCTTACTTTTTTCCTGAAGAGTTGAATGGGGACAACACTCTAAAAGGTAGCCATGAACCACAGCTGCCATTGGTCTCATGGGCTTGTATACATTGAATGTATACATACACACACACACACACTTTTCTGTATAATCTATTTTTAAGGCATAGAACAAAAATCTCATGCTGATAGCTGTGGCCTCAATCACTGAATTCAAAATATATGTTTTTCCACAAATTGAACATAAATCTAGAATATTTCTGGAGCTAGAGGGGTGCTGAAATCACCAAATTCAATTTACAAATGTTTCCGGCCCTTCACTGCAGATATGGAAACTGAGGTCCAGAGCAGGGAATCAATTTGTCCCAGGCCTGCCAGTGCCTTGACATCTAGTTTTGTGCTTTTAACAATCACACTTTCTAGAAACACTTATTAAGATTTTGTTCCTATCGTTTGTTATATCCTCACCTTGCTGTGAATTTGGATCTGGAGTCCAAAAAATCTGGAGTAAAATCCTAGCACTGTCCACTTGCTACAGATATGACGCCGGCCAAGTGAGCAACTTTGACCACTTTTTCTTCGTGTGTAGAAGAGGGAAGAGATCAGGAGCTTCCTCACATGGTTGTTGTAGTGATCAAATAGACAATGCTTGTAAAAGTACCCTTCACAGTACTTGCCATCATAGTGACTGAGCACTCTGTTTCTCCTCCCTACTACTCCCCCTTTTATGTCTACTTTATGGAGATGTGTTGTTCTCTCAGCAAAGTGTCAACTGATTTGACCAGTACTTATCAAGCATGGCCACGAACCAGATGCTGTACCAGGGTCTGGGAGAGAAGGGTGAAGAAGACACTGTCCAGGACCTCACAGCGTAGAGTCCAGAAATGTGTGCAGACAGGTAATCAGGTGATGAGATGTTAGCCAGTCAGGGTGATTTGGGAGACACAGAGTGGGGAGAGCCACACCAGAGTGAAAGCCAGGAGGTAAACAGCATGGCACCTAGAGTAGCAACAGAGGCTAACTGGCTGACTCTCTGCTTGTAGGGTATAGCTGAAAGGTGAGATGGGAGAGGGGGTGAAGCGAATAAGAGGATTCCAGAGGGCCAGGCATGGAGAAGGGAAGGGTGTCCTCTGAGGCTTATTCACTCGCACACCTTGAACCAGATTGGGCCTTGAGGATCCAATAACAGACCAGAAACAGTTCCCTGCTCCCACAGCCTTATGGTCTAGCAGGGAGCTAGGTATGAAACACGGGCAGGCACAGAGGGTCTACAGAGCTCTTAGCAGATAAGAGTCAGCAGACAATGAAGTGTGAGGCTCTAGGCCTGTGAATGCTCAGAGACATCATGGATATCCAGCTGAGTCCAGCCCACCAGGCCACCCTGGGGCTTTACAAGAGTTCTTGAGATCCAGCCTCACTGGGCCCTTACATCAGTGCTCACGAAGTCAGGAATGTAAGGTTTTCAATAAAAGTACAGGCAATGGGCCCAGAGGGAGCCCGGCTCAAATGAGCTTTTATATTTTTATGTGGAATGTAATCACGTTTGGTCATGATCGAGGCTGCCCCGTTACTGCTATTAGAGCATTTATGGTTCTAAGGGGGATACGCGTCTTTGGCGATACATGCTTGCAACTAAAAGCAACAGGGTATGCTGATTCTAGAAGTTGCTGCAAAATCCTAAGGAAAGGGCTTACGAGCAGTGCCTCTGGGAGCCTGGTTGAGAGGGCTGGTATTGTCCACAGGACCAAGAGTGGCCACACCCAGGAGAGTCCTCTCTGGATGGACAATCTGGCCTGGCAATTTCACAGCCTGTCTTGGCATCACGGAAGTGAAAACATCCAAAAGGTGTAGGTTCTACACATGCTCTGTCTGTCAGCTTCAGAACCCCACCAGGCAGTTCCCATTTCCCCCACTAGCTCCACTTTCCAGGTGTGCAAGCAAAGCTCTCAGAGGTTGGTGGCTCCCCAGGAGGACACAGTCTGTAAGTCAAAGAGCTTCCTGGGGCTCCATAGAAGATCACCAGGTACTGGGTAGCTGAAAAAAACAGAAATGTATTCACTTGTAGTTCAGGTGGCCAGAAGTCTCAGGTCAAAGTGTAGGCAGAGTTGGCCCTTTCGGAGGCTCTGAGGGAGCCATGGCCTCATGGCATCGTCCTCGCTTCTGGTGGCCGCTGGCAGTCTGGGATGTTCACAGCTTGGAGCTACTACATTTGCTCCTATCTCTGCTTCCACCCCCACACGGCCTCTTCTTCAGTTGTTTTGTGCCCTCGCCTCTACTGAAAAAGACACCTGTCACTGGGTTTAAAGCCCACCTTAAATCCAGGGTGATTTCGACTCAAGATCCCCAACTATTTACATCTGGACTCTTTTTCCAAAAAAGATCACATTTTGAAAAAAAAAAAAAAAAAGATCACATTTTGAGCTTTTGCGTGGACATAAACGTTTTGAGGAGAATACCATTCAAACCAGCACTGAAGTAGTGGGGACAGTGGGGACAGGAACTGAACCAGGTTCAGCCTCTCTGAGTGCAAAGCCACTCACACAGAAGATGGGTTGGCTTGTCGTGCTCATTCGCTCACATCACCTCTAGCTTCCTGGCTTCCTACTGAGTTATCTTCAGCTTTCTTTCTTTCTTTACTTCTCACAAGTGTAGACCAGGCCTGAGCAAACCTATCCTTAGCTAAAACTAAGTTACTGAGTAAGTTGAGTCAAAACATCTTAGGTGTGTTAGTGGAAGAATACTAGCTTTTTCTCACTAAGATATTTCCTCAGCAACAGTACTTTTACTCAGATAATTCCACAGATCACACGAATCTTCAGAATCTTGTCATCGAAGTAGAAGAGTGTCTGCAATACAGGGATCTCAAACTACAACACAGGGAACAGAACATGTAGGAATGGGTGACAGAGGCCAGATGGCACTAACAGGGAGTGATGGGGACAGTGGCAAACTGAAGAGCCAGTCTATGACCAAGCAACACGTAGTAATGTGGTCACTACTGATCAGTGCTATCCACCTGCTGCCGTTTTAGAATGCAAAGCTTGTTACCCAATCCCCCTGCTCTCTAGAAGAGCCAAAGCTGCACATGTTTGCATGTGAACTCTGCCAATTTTTTAGTACTGGGAATAAATATAACATTTCCTAGAAGTGGGTAGTCAGGGTGTAGAAAACTATTTCTGTGGGCGGCCTGCAGTTGACATCCTCCATTCTGACCTTAATCTGCCATTTTACAAGAGGGGATTGTGGCTGCGGAGAAAGAAGATGGCTCATCACAGATCTCACAATTAGTATGTGGCCAGATGTGGTCTGGGACCTAGGCTTAGAGCTCTATGCCATTGCCCTTCCATTCACGATGAGAAAGACCTCTGTGCACACAACTGGCTTAATTGAGATACACCAGCCATCATAAAATTAAATATATCTTGGATTAAGCATATTGTATTGAGAAGGTCTGATGTGACTCTCTTTATTAGGCTTAAACAAAAGCCCATAGCCCAGTTGTGAGGGCTCATCACAACAATCTTAAGAAAGGGGTGCTGGCACAAAAATAGACTCAAAATGGATCAAAGATCTCAATGTGAGACAGGACTCCATCAAAATCCTGGAGGAGAAAACAGGCAGCAATATCTTTGACCTTAGCCGTAGCAACTTCTTCCTAGAAACATCTCCAAAGGCAAGGGAAGCAAGGGCAAAAATGAACTATTGGGACTTCATCAAGATCAAAAGCTTTTGCACAGCAAAGGAAACAGTCAACAAAATCAAAAGACAACTGACAGAATGGGGGAAGATATTCGCCAATGACATATCAGATAAAGGGCTAGTATCCAAAATCTATAAAGAACTTCTCAAACTCAACACCCAAAAAACAAATAATCCAATCAAGAAATGGGCAGAAGATATGAACAGACATTTCTGCAAAGAGGACACCCAAATGGCCAACAGACCCATGAAAAAGTGCTCCACAT
>CM053620.1:5443650-5489764 GCA_028646535.1 Procyon lotor | reverse complement strand
AAAAAAACTTCTCAATCCTCAGATGCATGAAAATATGGGACATGAAGGCTTGGGGAAAATAACGATAATCATGCAATAATAATAATCAATTGACTAATTGCTATATGCCAGGCACTGTCCTAAGCTTTGATACCCAACATCTTAGCCAATCTTTACATCCACCTTCGAAATGGGTCCCATCTTTATCTCACATTTACAGACAAGGAAAAGAGGCATAGAGCAGTACTTTTCCCAAGATCACACAGCTAATAAGCAGCAGGGCAGATATCTGAAACCCAGAAATTTAATTCTGGGCATTTCACAGGTAGTTATTATATATATATTGTCAGCTTGGGATATGAAGTGTGAGATCTTTTCCTCTGAATATTTGAAGGGCTGCCAAACAGAGGAGGATGAGAACTGTTCTGTGTGGCTTCAAGGGCACTGAGACAACCCTTCACATTTGCATAATACACTCCCATAATTCACACATTTTATCACCAAAACAACCCCAGGTGGCTGCCGTAGAGACAGGAATCTATGACTCGGAGAGGAGAATTGCCTTGCCCGATCCACAGGGTTCAGAAGCAACAGGGGCAAACTTCAAACCCAATTCTTTACTGCATGTCCTGGGCTCGGTCCATTATGCTCAATTACCAATAGTGTTAATTCAACTCAACTTGACCCTGCCTATGCTATAAATCTGGCACTCTGCAAAGCTTCTTGTTTCAAAGATAAAGATAAAACAAACCTGCTTTCAAGAAGTTTAGAGCCTAATAGAATACATATAAAATGGCCTCTTGAAATCTGACATTACAGAAACCACAGAAATCATGTGGAATACATAGGAGAAGAGAGCGTGGGAGGGCAAACATTCGTCTGGTATGAGAAGTCCATACGAGGTGATGTCTGACACAGAGAACACATGAAAGGACAGGCACCATAGGGAGACAATTTTGATTCAGTATAAGAAAGAACTTCCCACCAAATTTACCAAAGATAGAAAACTCAACTATTCTGACACCATCCTAGAAGGATTTCAATGGCTTATTTTTAGACCACATGGCCAGAAAAATTCTAAATCTTGGATAAAAGGTTAAATTTGATGGCTCTTTAACCCTCTCACAGCCTAAAACACATATGAGATCTTGGCTTTTCCCCGAACTATTTGTTATTCATGTAATTCTATTCTACAGTATTTGGTGGCCACCAACCAGCTTCAGGCCCCAAGGGCTATCTCCCTGTGTTTGACAATTTCTCAGCCCAAGGGAAGAAAGGCATGCGAACCACCACAATATTTTCTTGATAAGTGAGTCCCAAGAGATACATGCTCACTGCTATGTGCTGCTCTTCTGCTGGTTACAAAGAATTTTCTCTAAGGCATCCCTTATCTTTAGAAATGATCCTGTAAGGTAGGCTGATACCTTTTTGACACTGATTTACTCATCATTCCACAAACACTTATTGAATGCCAAACCCTCTCCTAGTTGCTGAGAGAACTTTCTTCAACCCAACAAAATGCCCTCCTAATTCCAAATATAAGTGAGATAAATCACCATTAACTGAGGCATAAATGGACAGGGTTGGTGTCCAGCATCCTTGGACCACTGCCATGGAGGCAAAAGACAAATCTGGAAGTTGTCTGTTACTTATTAGGGGAGGCTTCAACAGGAGCTTTCAAACAGCTAATACAAAGAAGTGTTGTACTAAATCAGGTGGGTTTTATTACATAACAGAAACTCAGGGTGGACAGAATAATGGCACTCCCAAAGATGTCCATATTACGTGGCAAAAGGGCACTTTGCAAATGTGATTAAGCCAAGGATTTTGATACAGATTTTCTTGGACTGCCTGGCAGACCTCATGCAACACAAGGTTCCTCAAAATAGGGAGGCAGGAATGGCAGATGTAGAGGCAGATATGGCTGACTTTGAAGATGAAGGAAGGGGCCATGAGCCAGGGAATGTAAGCAGCTTCTAGAAGCTGGAAAAGGCAAGGAAGAGATTCTCCCAAGAGCTTCCAGGCAAAGCACAACCCCTGACATGTTGATTTTAGGACTTCTGACCTTCGGGACTGTGAGATAATAAATCTGTGTTTGTTTTAAGCCATAAAGTTCGTAGTAATTTATTAGAGCACCAATAGCAAACAAATACAATACTATTTGTTGAGTCATGCAAAGATGAAGTAATTTACATCCATTTGTTCAAAAAATATATTCACTGAGCAAATACGATGCTCCAGGAATTGTGCCAGGTTCTGAGGACAGAGCAGTGGCCCAAAGAGTCGGAAACTTATTTTTAAGCCAGAGAGTAATCAGTGAGAAAAAAACTGAAAAAGGTTGGTATTGCTACCAACCTAATGATAGGGTTGGTATTACACCCACCCTAATGATAAGAAACTGAAAGCACCAAGGAGTAAACTAACTTCTCCAAAATGTTTTGAGTTATACGTGGCCCAGACCAGGTCCAAACTCACCTGTCTCACAAATAAACTGATGCCTTTTTCACCACCTTCTCATCTTCCATAGGGACAGCTTGGTGATACAGATCTAAAATTCCTTCACATGCATAACCCTCCCATTTTCCTCTAAATTCCCAGAAGCTACATATATCCCTTCCTCACATGGGACAGTGGCCATTTCCAATGCTGCTTTCAACCATGGTGCGCCTCAACTTTCTTCTCTTTGGGATCACAAACATGATCTTATTAGATGCAGCCCCTAATATTTTGATTATTTTGATGGAAATCCATCACCCATAATAAGTTTCCCTGCTTTCCAAATGCAATCGATTTTAGAAGCATGAAAGCAAAAACAAAGTAAGCTCTGACAGTCTTTGCGTGTGTCCATGACAGGAGAGGCCTAAGTGGCTGAAAGCTATTTTCCTCACCGTCAATCTGCCAGATGATTTTCTTTACACAAACACATACCCCTACGGTCTGGCTAATGCTTGCCTTTTTGGACATATGTGAGCAAATAAATGTAATTACGAGCGAGATGTAATCACAATTGCCTTCCTATTAAAGCTGTTGTACGCTCTTGTGACTTGGTTAACAATGTATGCAGAAGGGTGGAATTGCTTGCTCCTCTCCCAGAAAGAAAAACATTCCAGAAGTATGGCCTCTTTAAAATTATATCTGCGAAAATACAACATTTAAATGCAGAATTTGACTTTCCAAGAATTGCACCAGAAAACCTTTTAACAGAAACAGCAGGGAGAGAAAGCTTTTTAAATCATGATACTCCATGAAGGATTATGAAAATGGGGGTCATCGCATGAGACAGAATTGCAAATACAATGAGGAAAATCTTCTCTTCTGTGTAAATACACGAGGACAATTTATTCTTCTCTGTTGAGCTATCAGGGGATATTTTCAGCTTCTGGAAAAAGGAAAGGAAAGAAGCCACCATGTCCAAATGGATCTATTCAGAGTGATGTGCTGGGCTGAAACCTTATAGTAATGGTCAGCTTCTCACATACTCAACCAAGCTGCCTGAGAAGAGCTGCCCTAAGACTCTCTCATAGGTTGTTAAGCAACGAACATATAAAAGCTCACTGAAGAGTCTCACTTGCATTCAGTCCTTAAGAAAAGAGTAAGAGGGACACCTGAGTGGCTGAGCAAATGCCTTCAGCTCAGGTCATGATCCTGGAGTCCTGGGAATTGAGTCCTACATTGGGCTCTCTGCTCAGCAGGGAGTCTGCTTCTCCCCTGACTTCCTCTCTCTCTCTCTCTCTCTCTCTCCTCCTCAAATAAACAAAATCTTAAAAAAATAGAAGAGTAAGAAAGGACAGATCCACCCATGTCAGAATGCCCAAATGCCAGCATACCAGGCCAATGATACATTCAATATGCTCAGACATTGACGATCTCCATACTCATCTCATCTCTCAGAAATAGCCAACCTTATCAGTTAGGCTATTCAGTCAACACTGAGTGCTGGTCTCTGGTGAGCTTTTCAGGAGGAAAGAGGTTACTCAACAATATATCTGATTTCTAAGTTATAAGGAAAGACCTGTAAAAATAACATCTTTGTGTTGCCATGTGCATCTGTGTTCCTATCTGTGTGGTACGCACCTGGTTGGTATAGATAAGATATGTTTTCTTTAGGAGCTATGATAGATAGATAGATACATAGATAGGGAGATTTTTATTCACTTGACATTTCTTGGTCACTCACAATGAAAGTTAGATAACTAACTCAACACTGAGAATACAAAGGGTAATAAGACATGCCAGTATTCTCTCATGAAAGATATTGAAGAAGACACAAAAAGGTGGAAAAGCATTCCATGCTCATGGATTGGAAGAATAAACACTGTTAAAATGTCTATACTGCCCAGAGCAATCTATACTTTCAATGCCATCCTGATCAAAATTTTTTTGATTTTTCAAAGAGCTGGAACAAACAATCTCAAAATATGTATGGAACCAGAAAAGACCCCGAATTGCTAAGGAAATGTTGAAAAAGAAAACAAAGCTGGGGGCATCACTTTGCCTGATTCCAAGCTTTACTACAAAGCTGTGATCACCAAGACAGCTTGGTACTGGCACAAAAACAGACACATAGACCAGTGGAACAGAGTAGAGACCTCCAGATATGGACCCACAACTCTATGGTCAAATAATCTTTGACAAAGCAGGAAAAAATATCCAGTGGAAAAGACAGTCTCCTCAATCAGTGGTGCTGGGAAAATTGGACAGCTACGTATAAAAGAATGAAACTTGACCATTTTCTTACACTATACACAAAATTAAACTCAAAATGGATAAAAGACCTTAAAGTGAGGCAGGAATCTATCAAAATCCTACAGGAGAACACAGGCAGTAACCTCTTCAACATCAGCCACAGCAACTTCTTTTAAGACACGTCTCTGAAGGCAAAGGAAACAAAAGTGAAAATGAACTTCATCAAGATAAAAAGCTTCTGCACTGCAAAGGAAACAGTCAACAAAACAAATAGGCAAACCACAGAATGGGAGAAGATATTTGCAAATGACACCATAGACAAAGGTCTGATATCTAAGATCTATAAAGAATTCCTCAAATTCAACACTCAAAAAACAAATGATCATGTCAACAAATGGGCAGAAGACATGAATAGACATTTCTCCAAAGAAGACATACAAATGGCTAACAGACACATGAAAAATGTTCATCAGGGAGATGCAAATCAAAAATACATTGAGATATCACCTTACACCAGTTAGAATGGCTAAAATCAATAAGACAGTAAACAACAAATGTTGGAGAGGATGTGGAGAAAGGGGAACCCTCTTACATTGTTGGTGGGACTGCAAGTTGGTGCAGCCACTTTGGAAAACAGTGTGGAGATTCCTCAAGAAATTAAAAATAGAGCTACCCTATGACCCTGCAATTGCACTACTGGGTGCACTACTCCAAAGATACAGATGCAGTGAAAAGAAGGGCCACATGTACCCCAATGTTCATAGCAGCAATGGCCACAATCGCCAAACTGTGGAAAGAGCCAAAATGCCCTTCAACAGATGAATGGATAAAGAAGATATGGTCTAGGGGCACCTGGATGGCTCAGTGGGTTAAAGCGTCTGCCTTTGGCTCAGGCCCTGATCCCAGGGTCCTGGGATCGAGTCCCGCATCGGGCTCTCTGCTCAGCAGGGAGCCTGCTTTCCCCATCCCCTCTCTGCCTGCCTCTCTGCCTACTTGTGATCTCTCTCTCTCTGTGTCAAATAAGTAAATAAAAACTTAAAAAAAAAGAAGATATGGTCCATATATATACAATGGAATATTATGCCTCCATCAGAAAGGATGAATACTCAACTTTTTTATCAATATGGACAAGACTGGAAGAGATTATGTTGAGTGAAATAAGTCAAGCAGAGACAGTCAATTATCATATGGTTTCACTTACATGTGGAGCATAAGGAAAAATACGGAGTACATTGGGGGAAGGAAAGGAAGGGTGAATTGGGAGAAATTGAAAGGTGAGATGAACCATGAGAGACTGTGGACTCTGAGAAAACTGAGAGTTTTGGAGGGGAGAGGGGTGGGGGTTGGGTGAGCCTGGTGGTGGGTATTGAGGAGGGCATGTATTGCATGGAGCACTGGGTGTGGTGCATGAACAATGAATCTTGGAATACTGAAAAAATAAAATTATATTAAAAAAAAAAGACATGTCAGTGTTCTACCCTCAAGCATGCTATTATCTAGTAAGGAGAGACAGATAAATGAATGAACAGACACACTAATATAAAAGGTAGTAAGTGTTCTGTGAGATTCTGTGAGATTAGGTTTAAGAGGGCTGCTTCTTTGGTTTGCCTGCATGAACTCTCAAGATCTGGACTCAGACTATGAAGTTTTGTTTAATAGGACTTTTTAATAAAAATTAAACATTTTAAGTGAATGACCAATACACAAAATGAACTATATGGTGTTTCCTATATAATAAACATTAATAATGCTGTATTTCTTCAATGTCAAAGGTCAGAGTTTTTCACATTTTATTTTTTTTAAAGATTGTATTTATTTATTTGGCAGAAAGGAGAGAGATCACAAGTAAGCAGAGATGCAGGCAGAGAGAGGCGGGGGAAGCAGGCTTCCTGCTGAGCAGAGAGTCTGATGCAGGGCTCGATCCCAGGACCTCAAGATCATAACCTGAGCCGAAGGCAGAGGCTTTAACCCACTGAGCCACCGAGGCACCCCAGTTTTTCACATTTTAGCATGGCTGAGAATAGGATGTATCCTCTATCAGTGGAATCCCTAAATTGTAGCTGATGGCATCTTTTTTTTCATTAGAACATACATAAAATTATGTTGTGCCTTACTCTTAGATGCAAGGAATTATAACCCACATGGATATATTAATATATCAATAATAATTACATATCCACTACTGATTATGCAGTAGTGTGCTCATAAGTGCTAATTGCAAAGTGGTGGGCTGATATATGTTTAACAACCAGGTCTCTAGGGAGAAAAAAGTCACTGGTTTGTAGCAATTGCCAAATTTTCATGGTGTAAATAATCCTACCATGGTCAATTCCAAGCTACCAAGGAGACATCGTTGAATATAAGTGGGGGAAGAGTTGACCAAAATTGGCTAAGAGAGCCAGTACGAGCTGGTCCCAGCACACCACTGCACCGAAGTTAATCCAGAGCTATTTTCAAACTCCTTCCCATACAGTATGGCTCTGGCCTCAGACCAACACTGGCTGTAACAACCTAGAAAGCCTGATCAGTGTTTTTACTTAATATCACATAGACAATACCAAGTTATAAGGTCATCTAAAGTATGGTTCTTATGTTAATATGCAGTCCCTTCTCATCAGGTTCCTAGCCTGTTTATGAGGGGAGTATTTATGTCCTTACCCTGTTTAAATCCTGTTTTTAATCACCTGGTTTAGTGTCAGCTGCTGCTTCCAATTTTTCTGTAATGATATTCCATATTCTAGAGCAATCTTCATTAGAATTGGGCAAATGTATACATTTGGGGCTTTATAAAAACTGCAGAGCACAGTTGGTCTCTGTCTGCAAATGTTCTGAGTTCATACTTGAAGGCTAAATATTTTCCCTCTATGATCAAGGAAAAGGCAAAGGATATCCACTTTTAACACCTGTATTCAGTGTTGTACTAGATGTCCTAGCCAGCGCAATAAGGCAAGTAAGACTAAGTAAATAAATAAAAGTGATCCCAATTGGAAAGAAATAATTCAAACTATTCTTACCCATGTATAGCATGATCTTCTATGCAGAAGACGTGGTGGAATCCCCAAAAATGATATACCAGAACGGATAAATGAGTTTAAAAAGGTTGCAGTATACAAAGTCAATACACAAAAATTTCCAGCAACTGGAAATCAAAATTTTAAAAATATCATTTATAATATCTTTAAATTATGAAATACTTAGGAATAAATCAGACCAAAGATGTGAAAGACCTGTACTTTGAAATCTATAAAACATTCTGGAGAAATTAAAGACCTAAATAAATGGAGGCTATACCATGTTCGTGGCCCAAAAGGTTTGGTATGGTTAAGATGTCAATTCTCACTAATCAATATCCTACCAGGCTTCTTATGGCAGAAACCAATCATATTCCAAAAGTCATGTGGAAATGCAAAAGAACTAAAATAGCCTACACTACTTTAAAAAAAGAATAAGGTTGGACAGCCAACACCCCAGATTTCAAGATTTATGATAAAAGTCCAATGATAAATGTACAGACAATTGCTTTTCTACCTGGTACGAAGGCAATTCCGTGGACGAAGGGTAGTCTTTACAAGTACCGCTAGAATAGATGAGTATCCATATAAAAATATTACCTTTGATCCATAACTTGCTAATATATAATATTAACTCAAAATGTATCATAGGCCTAAATATAAAACCTGAAACCACAGAACTTCAAGAAGATGTAGGAAAAAGCCTTTTTGACATTGGACTAGGCAATGATTTCTCAGACATGACATCGAAAGCACAATCCATAAAGGAACAAATTGATAAATTGGACTTCATAAAAATTTAAAATGTCTGCTCTTCAAAAGACACTGTTAAGAGAACGAAAAGACAAGGCACAGACTGAGAGTATATATTCACAAGTCATATACTTGGCAAAGAATTCAAAGTCATATACTTGGCAAAAATATTAAATATTTTCAATATATAAAGAACTCTTGAAAGGCAGTCATGAACAGACAAACCAGTAAACAAAAAGATACATGGATAGCAAGTAAGTACATGAAAAGTTGCCCAATATCATTAGTCATTAGGGAAATTAAGATTAAAACTATAATGAGATACCACTACATACCTATTCAAATGACTAAAGTTAAAATGGCTGATCTCACCAAGTCTTGGAAAGGATGGGAAAGGACTAGAATTCTCTCTCATACATTGTGGGAAAGGAAAATGGTACAACTACTTTGGGAAACAGCTTGCCAGTTTCTTAAAATGTTAAAACATCGAACTGTGTGGTGGGTATTAAGGAGGGCACATATTGCATGAAGCACTGAGAGTGGTGCATAAAAAATGGATCTTGGAACACTGAAAAAACAAAAAACAAAATAAAATAAAATAAAATAAAATAAAATAAAATTGAAGTTTTTAAAAAAAAGTCCACCTGTGATCCAAACATTCCACTCTTAGGTATCTGCCCAAAATAAAGAAAATATTTGTGTATACATTCTTTTACATGAATGTTTACAGAAGCCTAGTCTGTGATGGCCAGAAACTGAAAACTCTCCAAATATGAATGGTAAAATAGAGGTATATTTGTTCAACGGGATATTTCTCAGCAGAAATAAGAATGAACTTCTGATATACACACCAGTGGGGATTAGCCTCAAAACAACTGTGATGAGTGAAAGAAGCCAAACAACAATAAGAATGTACTATAAAAAAAAAAAAAAGAATATACTATAAAATTCCACTGATGTGAAATTCTAGAAAATACAAACTAATGTATAGTGACAGAAAGTAAATCTGTGATTGCCTAATGGGAAGAAGTGATTACAAAAGGGACCCAAGGAAACTTGTCTACCTATATTATACCAGTGTTTATATATATCGAAACTTATCAAACTGTGCATTTTAAATAGGTACAGTTTATTCTAAGTCAATTTTACATCAATAGAGCTTTTTTAAAAAAATAGCAAAAACTGAAATGATTTCAGTGTCAGAATTCTTAAAATACGCTTATGCATATTTTAGACAAAGTGGATTAATGATTCAAAATAAAGAGATAGGTGCACAAAATTTAACAACCATTTTTAGCACCACTTATTTATTCTGAGTAGTAGAGTTGGAGTGCAAAGGTTTGAATACTTTCTTCCCTTTTCAATTGGTTGTTTTGGCTTACGCGTATTCATTCACTCATTCACTTATTCAGTAAGCAACTACTGAGCACTGATTAGCAAAACCAGCCTATTCCTTTTTTTTTTTTTTAAGATTTTAATTATTTATTTGACACAGAGAGATCACAAGTAGGCAGAGAGGCAGGCAGAGGGGGAGGGGAAGCAGACTCCCTGCTGAGCAGAGAGCCCGGATCCGGGGTTCGATCCCAGAACCCTGAAATCATGACCTGGGAGAAGGCAGGGGCTTTAACCCACTGAGCCACCCAGGCGCCCCAAAACCAGCACTCTTCTAATACAGTATTTCCTTTTTAAAAAATGGAGTCTCTATCTAACAGAGTTTGCAATCTAGTGAGGAAGACAGACAATTAAAATGCAACACTAACTGGGGCTCCTGGCTGGCTTAGTCGGAAGAGTATGTGACTCTTGGTCTCGGGGTTGAGTTCAAGCCCCACACTAGATGTAGAGATTAAACCTTTTTTTTAATTAAACAATAAAATAAAATGCAACACTAACAGATTTATAGCCTTTACTGGAAATTTTCTTGTGTACCTACTATGTGCCAATTAATAGTAGAAATGAGCAGGCAATTAGATTCCTATCCCCTAGGAATGCATAAAGTCCAAGCTAAGAGATGAACATCTAAGGAGAGACTATGACAAAGTGCATGCCATGAGGCTGCATTCGGGGAAGCGACCTAGAGTGGGGTCAGCACAGATTCCCAGAGAAAACGATATTGAATATGTGGTTTTGCTTTCTAACTATTCCATGCCATCCTGAGTAGCTGATTTACAGCTTTGTTTCCTACATTCTAAGGGCTCCATTCTAGGAAAGGCATCTGCATGGCCCGATGTGATCAACATCATAGCCTTTTCAGAAGCAGCAAAAGGGAAAATATGCATAATATAGAAAATATCAGGGTCCAACAATATAGGAGATAATCTTCTGTGGCCAAGAGATGGTCCAACGGTAACTGGGGCATATTTCAGTCAGTCCTAAGTAGATAAGATATCTATTCCCTAAAACTTCCCATTGTCATATCTTTGGAATAGTTCCACATGTGACTACTTTGAGCTACATGACCATAGCAAAGGCCAGTCAGCTGAGGTATTAAATACTGAGTCATGCCAATGTCTACTTAATATGAAAGAAAATATTCTTTAAATATGGCAAGAATAGAACATAAATACTTCAGTGGTGTTGAACAGAAGGAGTAATTCCCAGAGGTGCTTAAGTTCCAAATCAGATCACCTTCCAGAAGCCAGCAAGAAACATTTATTCAATATCAGATTTTCTGTGCCCAGATTGTCTTTCTTTGAGTCCTTACTCAAGAAGAAACATGAAGTTTTTTTAGCATGAACAGTTTATCAATAGTGTTTCATGAGATAACATAAAAGGATAAAGCAATTTTTTTCTACAGTTCAAAGTGGTCTTACAGGAAATTTGCTGTCACTAGCATCCTCTGAGACCAGGTCTTCACCAGAGAAGTCAAGTAAAGCCAGGGACAGCAGCAAATAAACATTCTTCTCACTACCTGGCTTTTGGGTTCAGAGCAATTTTAGTGGGGCACAAGGGTGTCTTCTCTCGGAAATCTTTTATTCCTTGTTCTTTGACCATATAAGGTAGTAAACCAAATTTTCCTATATTTAGCACTCCACGCCATTGGTCAGTACAAGCCTCAAAATGGGCAAGTGTCAGAGAACCAAAGATCATTTAAGGTGAAAAGAAATCCAAAGCATTTAGCCCAACCTTCTCATTTTACAGATGAGGAGACCATAGCCCATGAAGTCAGGGTTTTCTTCAGTGTCATATTTCCATTGATTCAATAAATATGCTGCATATGGTATGCATATGTCATTAAATCGCCACAACATCTTAGGTTGCAGGAGGTATGTTAACCTCTTAGATGAAAAATAAAAATGAGACTACAAAGTCTTGTAAGTTGTCTAAGCGTTTAAGTCACATAATTGGACCTCAAATCTGGATCTGAGGATTCCAAATCCAGTGAGTCTTCAAAATAATGCTGCTGGTATCAGAAATGCTACAACTCATAACCCAGGTTTTTAAATTTCTTCTATCAGTAAAGCAGAAGGACTTGACAATACAGCCACTTAAATCACTTTGCCAAAGTTTTCCCTTGCCTATGAGTAGCCTCTGGCGAGGGTCTTGGGCCCTAAGTGTTTATGCTCTTGTCATGCCTTCAACTCTTTCTGTGAACCTCATTAAACGGGTTCTTCCTGCAACTCTATTCCATTACATGCAGAAGTGGAATAAATGGAGTACAGGGGGTATTCATAGGGGGGCAGGGGAAGATCAAAATCAAAGGAGGTGGCTGGTTAGAGGTTGTTGCCTGAGAGAGGGATGATACGTATGAGATCTTATCAGGCTTATGAATGCATCAGACCCCCAGAGAACCCAGTCATCTACTATGGGTAAATGTTTCCCAGTTGCACATCTGTTCACCTCTCTCCTCTCTACTCCTTTGCCCTCAGGATAAAGTCTATGCTCATTAACAGGCTGACAAAGCTCCTTGTGATATGATCCCTGTCTTCCTCCAACCACATCTCTTCTTGACAATCTGACGCACTGGTCTGTTTTCTTCATACATGCACATCTACTTTCCATTCTCACCCTCCCTGAACTTCCATCTCACCTCTAGACCCTTGCACAAACTGTTCCTTCAGCCAGTGACACTCTTCTCAACCTTTAGGATCAGCTCCAATGTAATTGTTTATGAGGAGCTTTGCCTGTGCCCTCAACTCTGTATTAAATGTACCCAAGTTGGGCCTTCTATTCTTTCCATGTTATGGCTGTTATTGCATTGCAGTGAAATAGCCTGTTTAATTTTGTCCATCTACCACTATACTGTAAGCTTCCAACTCACCACTGTACCCATGCCAGGCTCAAGGTCTAACACATAGTTGGTACACACAGTTATGTCGAAGGAAGGAAGGAAGGAAGGAAGGAAGGAAGGAAGGAAGGAAGGAAGGAAGGAAGGAAGGAAGGAATGGATTAATAATGCTATGACTTATTCAACAAGAAGTTATACTAAGGTTGCTTCCATTGAAGGCAACACAGAATGACTAGCAGTTTAGATCTGTCTTTCCAAGTGATTTTTTGGAGAATTCATGGGGTCAGGCCAACACAGGCCAACACAGTGATCTGTATTGAAAAGAATGCCCAAGGGGGAATATGCAGAATGCATATTTGCCACATACATCTGAGAGGATCCAGGAGAATCCAGCCTGCTCTAAAAAATCATCGGCCAACAAAGGAGGTGACTCTAAAAGCAAACAGGCCATGTCTTCCGTGCTACAGAATTTATTCCTCATTGATGCTTAAATGGAACCTGAGATAGACAGAAGCTTAATGAACAAAGACTCTGGAAGAGGAAACCTGTCTATGGGTAAAATGAAATCACTCCCGATTACCTCCAATGGACAGCAGTTATGAGCTCCTGTACACAATTTAAAGGTAATCTTGTAATTTAAAAAGGAAAAAAAATGCCAATTGAACCTAATGGTAAGTGACATTCTGGCTCAGCTGTGATTAGAATCAAGCAACTTTCTTCTGGTGCTTTAGTGGCAGTGGCTTCCCCGGGTTCAGAGAGGGTTAATTCCATGTTCCTTGGGGATGCCTTAATGGCCCTGGTTATCCAAACCTTGATTCAGAGCAGAGGCTGCACATTATGTTTTCTCTGCACATCCACAGACATATTAGGACATGAAGTGAAGATGACAGGAGGAGAATATCTCCTTTCTCTTCGGAAATGCCCCAGGAGAGTTTCCCACTGCGACCTCCTCAGACCCGGGCTTTGCATTAGAGTTATTGTCCTGAGAGCAGATTCAGTTAGAGCCTCTGATTCATTTCTTATAGTGCTCTCTTGTTTATTTTTGGTGGCAGCTAACTTGTAAAATTTTATTATGATTTTTTTCTTGGTTTGTGTCATGGAAGGGATAAAAAAACAATGACTCGATCATCAGTCCTAAATGTAGTTGTATAAATCCACACCAAGGCCGTGTGTCTACAGGGGAAATGCAGGATAACAGGTTGTTCTATTTCTAGTGGCCATTCTCTGGGCTTAGATTTCATGTTTCTAATGGCACAGAAGACCAAGGGAGGAAAGCATAAGGCTTGCACGTACCATTGGCACAGTGGTCACGCTAATTTGGATTTCAAATTTCATCCTCTCACCATACTGGTGTTGGGGTGATCCTTACTGAGCATACTATGATCAAATCGCCACCACCAGCAATTGGTGATTCACCAAAATTACCACAGCTCCCTATAATTGTGACACTGAGCACTTCCCAGATTCCACAGCCCCCAGTTTCTAGCTGTCTACTCCAATTACACTAAAACAAACAAAGTATCCATTGTAGGTCCACTGTTTCATGACTCTGTGCCTACTTATGCTGTCCCCTCTCTTGGAACATCCTCTACTTTCTACCTCACTGCTTTTTCCTCCGCTACCCATTTGCCCTGAATTAACTTCCCAGGCATCATCTCCATCAAGCTGGACCCAAAACACCATGTTCAACTTCATTAATCTACAGAAAGAGTCCATTTGATTATCTTTATCCCTTGTCAACTACCACTCTACCTCCTTATTCAAGCCAGGCTCTAACCATCCTCAGATTTCCAAAGCCTAGCAGAGTGATTGGTATATGGGGGGCATCAATTATAGCTTTATGACACTCGTCATGTTTCAGCCATATGTCATGACCTTCGAGAAGTGATCTTATTCCTCAAGGCTTTGTGGCCATGCCTATTTGCTCTTGTGGTACACTATTTAACCCCACTGGTATTTCTTAAAATTTTGTCGCTTGTCTATTTTCCCTCTGATTAGGAGCTTCTCAAGGACAGGAAGCACATCTTCTCTGTCCTCTAGTTCATGCCCAGAGCCATACATAGCACCGAAAACAAAACAGGTGCTTAGTAAAAATATGCTAAATAAATGAATAAGCAAAGCATGCAGATAAAGGGTTCCAGTGATTAAGAATCTAACAGGTCTTTAGAGTGAGCTCTGGCAACTCCCACTAGATCTTTGAAAACCATGATCCCACAAGCACCACTTTCAAGATAGGAACAGTCCTTCCCAGTAGGAATATCATACTCATGCCCTGAACCTTCTAAAAAGCCTAGAACATCATACTGTCATAACATGATGACAGATGAAAACTGCAAAATTAAATTTAAGCTCATCTTGCAATTTTGTGTTTCACCTTCTGTTGCCAACATAGGAGGTGCTTATAAAACAGCTTGAGGATTTACCGCTAATACCTTTCCTAAGACAACATTGTTTTTTGGCAGTCAGGGCTCCACCAAATTGCTGTTTTGTTGTTGGGTGTGAAAAAGGGATAGAGAAGGGGCAGAGAAAAGCAATGGGATTAATCTTTCAGCTGTCAGTTCATTTCAGCTGGGTAGTTACAATGGTTTTTTGAGTTTTGTGATGGCTCCAAATGAAATGGATGGAAACATCTCCAGCCCCAGTCTCTATAACTGTACTGTCTTGGTTTGGGATTTGTTTTAATATAGGCTTCATTCTCTCCTCTGTACTTGACTATGTTTGTTCCGCTAGCATAAGAAGAAAGCAGATTCCACTGTCTTTCCCTCCATCCTCTGGAAATCCCAGGTTTACATTTGATTTCAGGGAAGAAAACTATCTTACTGAAGTCAATGTTAGAGTGAATTATAGTTGACTTTAACAATTCTCTCAAATTTGCTGCAGGTTTCTATCTAAAACATTATCCTAAGGAACTATTCAATGGAGGGGCTGTCTGTGTCAATGGAGTAGAAATCAAACTGAACTGTTTAAGGGTAGAAGTGAGCTTTGTTTGAATGTGGCTGGAGGAGAAATGAATGCTATATGATAACAGACAGGGCTCTAGACTCAGTTTGATCTGAATCTATGATTTATACTTTTTCAAGTTATCTTTTCCAAGTAGACCTTAGATTAAAGCATAACACATCAGAGCAATATGCAAAAGTATAATTGTGTAGATATGTGAATTTTCAAACTGAACAGACCGATGTTACTAGCATCCAGATAAATGAACATTACAAGAAAAACAGAAGCTCTATGGATGCACCCTCTTCATGACTACCAAACTCCAAGGTCATCATTATCCTGATTTCTATCACCATAGATTAATTTCATTTGCTTTTGAGTAGTAGGGCATGGAATCATGCAGTATGAATTCTTTTACATCTGACTTTTTTCATTAGATGTGATATTTGTGAGATTTATCATGTTTGCATGAAGTCACCATTTATTGGTTCTCAGTACTGTATAATATCCCATTGTGTTTACGTACCACAATGTATCCTACTGTTGGTGAATGGCAGTTTGTTTCCAGTTTGGAGCTATTAAGAAGAGTGCTCATGGAAACATTCTACAAACATGTCTTTTGGTGAAAATATGTGTATTTTTCTGGAAAACTACTTAAAAGCAGAACTGCTGGGTCATAGAGTATTTTAGGTTCAGCCTTAGCTTGACCTAAATTTAAATTCACCCTTCCAATTTGTGGTTGAGTTACCTTAAGTAAGTCACTTAAGACTTCTGAGTCTGTTTCTCCATCAGCAAACGGGGAAAATTTGCATCATTAAGTTGTTTTAAAGATAAAATCAAGCAATGTAAAGTACCTGGCATAGTTCTGACATTTAAGTGATATTTTCCTCAAAACTCCATAAATATTCCATGTGCTCCCCCATCTTTCCAGTTTTGTTGTGGGTTGGCTGGAACTACTTAATTTAAGTTCTGGCCAATAGGGTACGAGTGGAAATGAGGTGTGCTGCTTCTGGGCCCCCAAGCCACCCTCCAGCACTCTCTCTCCTGGCTGCAGAACCCTGAAAACACTGTATCTGAGTGGTGGGATCACAAGAAGATAGAGTTCCCTAGGGTCTCTGAGAGATAGCATGGTGTATAAACTCCACTGACTGACACTGGACACTTAGAATGGGCAAGAAAGAAAATTCTGCCATGTTAAGTCACTGATGTTTCTAGGGTATGTTGTCATTGCAGCATGCCATAAATAATTGGATAAATACAGAACTCAAATGACGAATACGGCTCCACCCCAATGTAACCATCAGAATTACCCTTCAAAGAGTCATACGACCCAGGCTCAACAGAGATACTACATATTTCTTCACTTTTGAATGGCAAGGAAACCTTTTCTTGCTGTGACTAAAGAGAGAAAATTGAAAGTGATCTTTTGCTGGAACATGTTAATTGAAGAATCTCTCTTCTCTGTTGAGAACCAGATTGTAATTCCAAAATTGTGTGTGATGTACCCCAAACACAGCACTGCCTTAACAAAGAGAAGGCCCTTGGTGATTATTAGTTTAAAAAAATAAAATCCTCTCCCACCAGGTTCAAAGCCAACCTCATTCTTTTGTTCCTATAAAGACTTTCTTTCTTCATGTTCCCTGGTGTCTACATGGCCTATGAGCTTTCTCCTAATGATTAAACTCCTAAAAATACTACAAAGAATGCTTAATAAGGCTTTTGTGTTTTACTGGTTGCTATAGAGACTGTTTAGTGTAGGATTTTAAGTACGTGTAAATATGTATTTTGGACACTGTTTAAAAACACGTATAATTTACCCAGCCATAACAGCTACTTCAGAGCACTGCAGTTCAGTGCGATAAGGCATATGTAAAGCATTTTATAGTGTGTTATTTATAGTTATTTACTTAATAGCCTATAACCGTTCCTTCTATTGTGTAAAGGAAATAGGCATTTACCCTGTTTTAACAATGAATATCATTTACTCCATTGTAGCAACTGATAGTCTTGAGGCCCGTGCAGGCTAGTGAATATGCAATTGGTATAATGTTGATGCCAGAGCGGAAACCATGTTGACAGAGAGTTAGCAGGAAAACAAAAGGTCCCGCTGATGGAGGCTTGAGCTCATTAGGGAAGTTGTTGACTGAGCTACTCTGGCACGAGAGGAAACCCCTGGAAAGAGGCCACTATCTGCTTTGGAGTTACCCCTAGGGATGTACCCAAGGGCAAAATAACACAGATAATAATAGCAACAACAACTAATAGTTATTGAGCAAATGTGACGTGACCACAGGCATGCTACTAAGTGTTACACATTCGTGATCTCATTTCATCTTCACAATACAATGACCCTATGAGACAGTATGGTTATTTGTTTCTCAGATAAGGAAATTGAGGTAGAGAGGTTATACAACTTGACATAAATTGTCACATAGCCGGTAGATGGCAGATCCAGGAATTGAATCAAGGTCTCTCTCACTCCAAAGCTTGTGCTCCAAAGTATTGTTCTATATCACTCGGGGTCTGCCAAGGAGTTCTAGAGCCTCGCAGAGGTTAATTCTTTCTCAGCAATATAGCCCTGTCCTATAGCACATGGATGTGCATGCACACACACATACACACACACAAACACACACACCTTTCTAAGCACACAGAGTTTTTGGCAATGGTCAATTCCATTAGCCAAAGAAAAAGATATGATCATAGACATTGAGCTTCTCCACTTTCAGGTCCTTTACCCATGTCCTCTTTTAAGCCTCATCTCAATGCCAGGTTCTAGATTTCATTACCCACTTTGTGTAGTTGAGGAAGCTGCCCCTCAGGCCAGGCCTGTGCGATGGCACATAGATTATATGCAACGGAACCAGTACTCAACACCAGATCAGTCATAACTCAAAAAACCCTGTCATTATTTAAAAGCACAAATATATGTATACAGTGTTTCTCAACTGTGGGACCGTCTTTCTCCTAAGGGACACCTGGTAATTGCTTTGAGACATTGGGATGAATGCTACTGGCATCTAGTAGGTAGAAGTCACGTTCGCTGCTAAATATCCTACAATGTACAGAATGGCCCCTCACAACAAAGAATCAGCTGGCCCCAAATGTCAATAGTGCCAAGGCTGAGAAACCTGACTTAATATAACTAAAGACAGTCCAAGATGGACTGGGCAACATTATATCAGTTGAATTTAAACTCAAATAATGATGGTTGCTCATTTATCAGCTTAGTTTAAAAAATGGATTTCAAGACTTAGGAATTAATCTACCCAGTTGTTTTAGAAAGGCACCTTAAAAGTTCTCATACTCCAAAACATGTTCAATGAAGTTTATAATCAGGATGGACCTTCTAGCATCTAAGATAATAATAGTAAGAGGCTCTGAGTTCATTCAGACACAGGGACAACCAGGAAAGAATGTTTAGTTAAATAGTGAGTTTGATGAAGGAAGGAATTAGTCTGTCTTGTTTACTGTAATATTTGTCTTTCCAATCTTAACAGTTGGCACATGGCCAACGTTCAAAGCCACTCTCGTTCTTTTGTTGACTGTGAAATGTCTGTCATCCCATAATTGAGTGAATGGCTCCCAGGAAGAACTGGAATGGGTCCTGGTGAATCCACCAGAATCCTTCTCTTCTCTCCCATCTCCTTTTTTTAAACTTCCCAAGAATATATTCATTGACTGAGTTAGGAAACAAGTGTCTACTCTGCATACATTCCTTCTGGGACCTCTAGTAGAGTCTTTGCTAGGCTGGGACTCATCCTAGTCACCATCTTGCTCCCTGACTAAGTGAAAAATCTATACCACTTTTGCAAAATACATTTAACCTCTGTAAGGACAGGACATTTCTCTGGCTTGTTTAGCACTATATCCCTGGATATGCCCTATACTAGGATACTGTCCCATTCAAAGAAGATGCTTGCTAAATATCTGTTGATTAACTAAATTTCCATATTCTTTGATGTTGAAAAATCTTAGAAGACAAATAAAACTCAAGGTAATCCAGACTGCTTAGAAAATATAAACATCAGAATGAAGGCAATTCTGGACAAGTGTTGGGTAGCATACATAGGTACAAGCTATACTCACAGCAAGGAGACTGGGAAGTCAGTAGACAAGAGGAAGGAGTGTAGGGGATCCTAGGAGTTGAGGGGAGCCCTAGGAGTTGAGGTACCTGAGAGCTACTCCGCTGGCTAGATGCATGCCCCACGTACTCTCACCACAGGGGCTCTGTGTGGCATGTCAGTCTTATATTGTCACTAATTTAGCTATTTATACCTCGTCCCTGACTGGATCTAACCTTCTGTCTTCCATGATGAGCTGTTAAAGAAATGAGCCAAGATTCACTGGAACCTTCCTCTTAGGAAAGGTTCCTGGACTTTAGGATTCACCCTTTAGGAGTTAAAATAGAAGGAACTATCCTTTATCGAGCACTTGCCATGTGTCAGATCTTGAGCTAAGCAATTTATCATATCACAACTTAATCTTAATTAAAACTCCACAGGAGGGTGCAGCTATTCCCATTTTGCAGTTGAGGAAGCTGAGGATTAGATAGTTTGCATAATGGTTAATTGCTTTTGGCTTTTTATAAATGCACCCTGAGGAGAGAATGCCAAGTTTCTGGGTGGGAACTCAAGCTAAAAGCCTGGTGATCATCTTTTATGTCAATGTTAGTCCTTCATGTCATCACTGGCTTAGCTCCAGCTCCAACCACGCAGCTTTGCTGGGATTTCCAAGTAAGGAAGCAGGACGGTGCTAAAAGATTTGGGGAAAATTAACCAAGCCAGAGGAGCTGTAATAGGAAGAAGTCAACAGTGTCAATCGGCGAGTCTAAGAGGACGTAAGGAACTCTAGTGAAATCTTTTGCTAGAATCAATATCTAACTGTTCTGTCTGTGAGCACAATATAGGGAAGGAGCAGTAAGATAGTCAGTGGAAGGACTGACTCAGATTAGACATGTGCTCAAGCAATAGAATGAGCTTTCTCCAAATCTGAGAGAGAGATGCAGGTCACATGGACCAGCACTAAGTGAGGGATCAAGATAGGGGCCCACAGGATAGATGCAGATCCAAGCTGCACTCACAGGATCAAATGAAAGCATCAGGTAAACCCCTATACATACTTACCCATGAGGAAAAGGGGGGAACCAGGAGGCATTTATTTGACAAATATTTATGGAGATTTTTTCTATGTGCCTGGCACTGGATATAGACTTGCAGGCAAGAAAAAGGTGCTATCTCCACGGAGTTTACAGTCTAGAAAGACAGACAGATAAGGATAAGGAGGCTAAGCAGAGGCTTACCCCTACTATAATATTCACCAGTGCAGAAAGTACTGTGATCTTTTTATAGTCTTCCTACTCAAAATGGGGTCCACAGACCAGTAGCAGCAGCAGCAGCAGCAGCTTGGAACTTGTTAGAAAAACAGAATCTCTAGCCTCAACCCAGAACTCCTGGATCAGAATCTGCACTTTGACAAGATTCCCAGCGGACGCATATGCTCATTAAAGTTTGAGAAGCAGTGGTGTGCAAACCTTCCTTGTAGATCAGGGTCTTTGGTGTATCCCACCAGGCACATGGGGGCTATCGCTTCCTGCCACAGACATCCTCACAGATATGAAGGTTATACCAGAATCAGCAGAGATCAGGCAAAGGGGAAGCAAAGTGTATTCTCAGGAGCTCCTGGAAATAATTACCGTTCTCTTAATAATAAATGAATAGGCTGCAGTCCCAGAATACATTGAGAACAAAGCAAAACATGTCAATATAAAATCCAGCAAATAAAACAATCAATTTAAAATAGATTTCTCTAAATGGTTTGCTTGCTTGGGCTAAGTGCCCTGCCTCTGGACTCCCATAGCATGCTGTGCTTATTCCTACCTCAGTCCTTATTCTTTGATCTTGAAATTTTTGGTTTCTGTGTCTACCTTTCATTCTAGACTATAAGTTCTTTGAGGATCCTCTTTTCTGAAAAGACAAAAAAAAGGGGGGGGGCCTAGCATGAAAAGGATTAGAGGCAGTTGTGAAATACTAAGGAAAAAAACCCCAAAAAACAGTTCTCTGTGTGAAATACTTTTAACAGAAAAATAACAGTATATACAGTTCTAAATTCTTCCCTGAGGATGGACTGAAAAGTCCCTTCCCCCACCCATCCCTACGTAAAGTTCTCAATTTTTGGTGTCTCACATCAGCAATTATCACCTGCTAGCCCAGTGAGGAGAGGGTTCTCTTCTAAGACTTCCTGGATATTCACTAAAGATAGCAGAAGATACTCAGGTATCTATACCCTTCAATTACATCTACCCACACTGACTCTGGGCTTGGCCACCTAACTGATTTCAGCAGATGAGATGGAAGAAAACTCAATATACGCAGAACCTTAACGAGTCCTTTCCATTTACTCTCTCTCATTTCTGTGTCTTCAACATGGCAACAAGTCTGGACTTGCCTGCTGGGTGGTAAGAAAACACATGGAAGTAGAGTCCAGAAATGTAGGAAAAGTCCATCAAGTTCAGCAAAGCTGCCTAACCAACTCACACCTGACCTCGCAGAAGTGGCTGAGCTCTACCAAGCCCAGCTCAACCCAGTAGAATCACATAACCAAATGCAAAGTCAGAGCTAAATAAATGCCCCTCACATTGAATTAGTCAGCTTGTCAGGGTTGTTTGTTACACAGTAATAGCTAACTGCTACAAGCCACCAAGTAGAAGAACTTCCATTCAGAGAGCATCTAAGTCCTTTCACACAGGAATCCTCTTTGCATTTGAATTCCTTGCTCATGGTGAGCGTGCTTTAGGTTTCGTTTAGACAAAGTAAAAAAAAAAATCTATAGAAACAGATCCTGCCTTCAAGCATGCTCACATTTTGGTGATACCTGGACAGTTACTTGGAAGCTGCTTTGAGTCAAGAAATGATCCCCAGAGGCTACTAATAGCAGGAACATTTTTAGGAGCAGTCCTGTTTCTCGTTGTCAATAGAGAATAACTGTGTAAATTAAAGTTTGTGTGGGTAGGAGGAGTGGAAAACAAAAGTACCTACAATTGAAATGGAGAATTTATTAAAGACACATTTATCAGGACCTTCTAGTTATCAAAGGCAGAAACCAAATTCAAACCAATACAAGCCAAACATAAAGCTCATGTTGGTTCCCTTGACTGAAATGGCATCCATGGATGTTGAGACACATTGAAGCTGGGCTCTAATATTGTGTGTTATTTCTAGTTTCACCATTAGCATATGTCCCCTTCAAGCAATGCCTCATCTCATCCCCGTATTACCTGGAGGCCTTGAGAAAGAACAGTTTTCCCAGCAAGGCCCAGGGAGGCCTCTGATCTGCCAGATTTGGCCCTGCCATGGTTAAACCAATCATGTCGGGCAGAAAGGTGCTGCACTCTGATTGGCCAGGCCTGGTCATGAGGCCAAGGGGCAAGGTCAGCTCTTACTGAATGGCATGGAGTGGGATAGGAGTGGTTTCCCAAGTATGGGTTCTGGGTGAACAAAACAGCCTGATGATTGAAGCAAGCGGGGGAATATCACAGGATTCAAGGAGTAGGTGAATAAGCAGTCCCTGAGCATGATGGACACCACAGTAGACCTGAGGCCAGCAGCCCCAGAGGGATGCTGTGGGCACACTTCAGCTCCCAGAGCCTAGGCTGTGGTCTCTGGTTTCAAATTTTTAAATATTCCTTGAGAGGAAACCTAGTGATCCTACTGCAGGTCAGATATACACCCCTGATCCCACCTTCTGTCATATGGTGAGGATTGGGAACATTGTGCAGACACCCAAAAAGCTACTGCCAAAGGTCTCTACCTTCTTTCTTCTCTTCCTTCCTGTCTCACTTCTTTCTCATACCCCACTGTTCCCAAGGATCCATTCCCTTTACCCAGGAGGTAGGTGGAAATGTTTGCAAACTGAAGATTTATTAAAAAAAAAAAATCATGGTACCCCTGAAATTTTGTTTTCCTCTTATACCTGTTTTGCTTTCAAGTAAATACATTCATCTCATGGAATGAGTGGGAAGGAAAGACAAGTGGAATGGAAATACCCAGAGACAAATAGTGAATAATCCCAGGACTTCTGTTCCTGATCAGCTAAGTGAGTTTCTCAAAGTGATTTGACTTTTCAGAGCACTGTTTTTCTCAGCTATTAAACCATCGGCAGAGATTATAAAGTCTACCTCAAATAGTTGTGCAGGAATCTACACAGCTCTCTATAAAAGCATGTTCTAGTTCCACCACAACAATGATTACTACCTCTATTATTACTTCAAAAAAACCCAGCAACAATAGACCAGGGGAGGGGGGCTTAGCTTTCAAGGCTCATTGTGGTGGGCAATGAACAAACTGTGAAAGCCAAGTATCTTGCAATGAGTTTGAACCCAGGTGAGTGGTCTGAAGTCTGAGAAGCTGGCTGTGCCCTCCCACTTTCTGTCTTAGTGCTTCTTTGAGTACATGTGCACAGCTCTGATTTGTGAAGAGCTCTGTGTCTCTTTGTTGTGTTTGTGTTTTGTTGTGTTGTCTGTGTTTTATTGTCTCTTTGTTTCCCATTCTAGCCCATTGCCCTGGGCCCCCTGCCCTGCTCCCCTTCCCTTCCCTCTTCCACTCCCTTTCCCTGGTAGCCTTGGCACTCCCCAAATAGCACCACCCCTTGCTTCTACCACACAAGCTGCCCTGTCCTGTGCTTCCTTTCCCTGTCACAAACAGCTATTTCCTGTCTTGATAGCTTAAACAAACACATTTTAAAAGGTGGCTCATGCCAACCTCTGGATACTCTAGCCAATGTAGCTGGCTGATCCCCTGCAAGAGTGAGGGGTCACACAGCTTGCCAAACTTGAGGCCCCTATGTGGGCACAAAGGCACTGAAGGGGCCACCTGGCTGCTGTCATGCAGCCAAGGGTCTCATCCACCCCCTCCCCAGAAAACATGGGGAGCAGCAGGGCCAAAGTAGGCACCCTGCTAGTTGTTCGCAGTGGGCCTTCAGGGAGTTTCCAAGATTGGCTTTGATGAAACTGAAAAGGTTGAATCATTAAATGTTTGGAGAATGTGAAGCTGGCACCCAGCCCTGTGTTTTCTGTAATATCAATTATTCCCGGAGACCGCTGCTGCTCACTGGGCTGGGAGGTGCTCGGAAGGAGGGCATTATCACCAGCTCACCTTTAAGCTGCAGAAGTAAAACCCCAGGTGAGGGACTGTGTGGGTGGTCTGAAGACAGACTCAAGGGGCACAGGAGGGGGTGAAGTGGGAGGAAGAGAGATGGAGGGTGAGCAGGTAACCCCCGTAATTGCTGCTAACTGTTCCTCTGCAAATGGTTACAAAGACATCCAACAAGTACCCATTATGTGGATGGTGCTTGCAAATAAATGATGGGGCTCTGCTCACATCTCTGGGGGGAGGGTATAATTACTACTTCTGTCCCAGGAAATTTCATCCCTGGGTACACCCTCAATTTCTGTCTGCACACACGGCTCCCAGCTGTGGTGAGACTTCTTCAAATTCCAGAATTCTACCCCTAACCATGTTTTTGCTGTCTCCTCTGGGACATATTAAAGTGACCCAGACTCAGTGTGTGTGAGGTTACACCCAAGTTCTCCCTGCCATGCACTTGGTCCCTGGACTCTCTCAGGAACCGACCCCACCTGCCTGTTGCACAAACCAGTTCCTGGACGGAATCCTCACCCTCACCTGCATACTCATTCCCTCCTAGGACAGATCAGTTCATCTCTGAACAATGTCACCAATACATCCTATGACTTCTTTGTCTCAGCCACCCCCTACTCTGACACAACTCGCTGGGCTCTCATCTGGGCAAAGGCGGCAGCCCCTCTGGCTCTCTCTCCAACCAGCCTGCCATGTGCCCAAAGTAATCCTTCCAAGATGCAGGTGTGATCAAGACACCCCGTCTGCTCAGAACCCTTCTGAGGATAATGAACCAGGAATCTTCAGAAAGCTCCTGAAGCTATGCTCTAGCGGCTCTCTCCTCTCTGTTCTGGCCACTCTTCTTCCCTCAGCTCCCTAAAAATACCAGGCTCCTGTTTGCACGTGTCACCCCTTCCATCCGGAATACCTTTCTCCACACTTCTGCCACAATTCCTGCATAGGTAATACATTTGATTTGTAAAGCAAAAGACAAAAAGTTTATACTGAATCCTCCAACCCACTGTCCCTGTCCACCCAGTTCCTCCCCATACTCGATCCCCACCCCCAAAAGCTTTAGAGATTTTGAAAGCATATCCAAGCACATTCACATATATATTATCTTCTTTCTAGTTTTACACAAAGGGGAACACAATTTATACGCAGATCTGTCTTGCTTCCTCTTTTTACTAAACAATTTACCGTACAGATAATTCCATCTCAGTACACAAACTGATGCCTCATTTTTATACCTGCATAGTATTCTACTCTATGGCTATTCTATAACTTATGTAAACCATGTCCCCATCCACAAAGCTGTATGTCATCTGGGTTTTTTTTTCTTTTTTTCTACTTTAAACAATATTGCAGGAAATAACAATGTGCATATAGCATTAGGAGGAAAGTTTAGCTCAAATTTCAAATCCTACAAGAGGAATAGCTGTGACTAAAACATTATGTACTCACGATTCAGAAAAATGTTGCTAAATTGCCCTTCATGGGAGTTTTAAATGACACTCTCACTCATAAGAGCCTGTTTTCCACAACCTTGCTAGAAGATTGCCTTTTTTTTTTTTTTTTTTTTTTTTTTTGGTCACTCTGGTAGGCAAAAAAGGGATTCTCCAATTTTTTTTTAATGCCATAAAGACTGAACCAGTGTGACCTTTGCACAAATGGTATCTGAGCAGGACACCAGAGTATATAAATGAAGCTGCTCACAGCCTGAGGCATCCAGACTCAGGATACCTAGACCCAGGTACCCAGTAGTCTAGGGCATCGATTTCTCAGCCATCTGTATGTAATACCAGTTAGGAAACTATGATATTTAAAAAAAAAAAAAGAATGTTATTGGTCCACTTTTATCAGTAAAGGACCCGTTATCACTAATTGGGTCTTTCATCCAATTAACACAAAGGCATATTTGGGGGCAGATGAATTAGCTGGAGTAACCAAGGAACCAAGGAGGGAAAAGAGGAAGATGGAAAGGACACATAGCTAAGGCTCATTTAAAAAAAAAAAAAACAAACCTTTCCCATCCTGGGTGTGCTCAGGTACAACCTAATACTCATGTGCTTAACAAAACACCAGCATGGGTAGCTCACCAGATAGGTTCACATGAGAGTTTGGAAGGTCACAGTGAAGAAGAGCACAGACTAGGGATCAACAGTCTTGGCACAAATTCCACCTCCAGCGCTGGTTGTGCCACCTTACAGAACTTCCTTGACCTCTCTCCACGACTCAGTTGCTTCATTTATCATGGAGGGATTAATAATTTCATAGGATCATTAGGATTAAATCAGACAAGCTATGTAGAGTGCGTAGCATTGTGCCTGGCACCCTAGACAAAGGGTATCAATTCTTCCGTCATGACAATGATGGTAGTTCTTATTTGTGGCAGTTGAGTGTGACTACAGCTCGCCCATCAGTGTGAGCTATGTAGGTCTGGGGTCAGATGGGACCAACGCTCCTCCCAGGATCTAGCTTTAGTAGTTACCTATCCGGTAATTTCAATCCTCAGTTTCCTCCCCTATCAAACGGGGGTGATAAGAGAAAACCCACAGGACTTTTACCAGGATGGCAGGATTTATATTCATAAATTGAGTTCTGAGCACCTAAGAGACTGCTCAGGAGGCAAGAGCATCCTCTGAAACATCAGCAGACGAGAGCCAGGCACAAAGGAAGTGCTAGGAAAAGTTTGTCGGGCTTTGCTTGTTCAAGTGTTTTCCTTGCTATGCGAAGTTGATCTGCTTTTCTCTGCAGCTTGGACACAAGTGCACACCACCTCCCAAACAAGACCTGCAGCTTAGTCCTTTCTGGCAAGTCGATGCTCTGGGCCAGATGGAGTCCATGGCTGTGGGCGCCCGGCCCTTCCCATCCTGCTCCAGAAGTCAAGGCTCTAATTCACTCTGAAAGGGCTTCAGCACCACCCCTGTGAGGTCCTTAAATGTTTTATGAGCTCCCTGAAATGCTCAGATAATTAAAAACACTTTCTTAATTTAATAGCTTGGCTTAATGAAACCCGGACTTTATGTTTTATTTGGAAAGGGGTGAACATCCCAGTCATACTTATTAATATTTTTAAGAGTATGCCCAATTGTGTCCAGGGACTGAGGGAAATCATTGCTTCAAGGGGGGAAATGGGCTTTCCTGAGTCTGTGACAAGTCTTGGGCTTATTAGAGCTCATTACATCCAGGAAGCCTGAAAACCTAAATTAGCAATTATCACATATGACGTGGCATGCCATTATTAAGGAGGCCACTTATTATAGAAACATGGAATTATCAATTAAAAAGTAGTCCACCCAGGCCCCAAAGGTCCAATAGGATTACCTGTGCCATCCAGGCAGTCATTTCACAGGTTAACATGGAGAAAAGAATCCTCTGAGAGCAAATTTTCTGTCAAGTCAAATAAGCATGATCCACTTAGGAGGAAAATGCCATCATTCAAACGGGTCAACTATAAACCCAACTGGTTTTGGGAGACAGGTAACAGAAAGAGCTAGCAATCACACAGTGTGATCTGGGACAGTGAGGATTCTTCAGAGGGGTCTGCTTGCTTCTTCTCAGGAGTGGCCATGTGATATGGAGGGCTGAGCTTGGACCTCAAGGTCAGATGCGGTGGTTCACTGGAAATTACACAGCTTGGAGGAGGAGACTGTATGCATCTCTTTCCAACTCCAACATCAATGATATCATGTTGGTCACTTGAAATCAGCCACAGTGAGAGTTCATACAGCACGGAAATAGGCAAACAGTGCAATCCAGCATTTTATCTTTTCTTCAGAGAGCCAACTGTTCAATATTAACAGCACCATGCTGAATATAAGTTCAAATCCTGGCTGGTCCATTGTGAATATGATCATGAACAATTTTTAAAATTTCCTGAGCTTCTGTTTCCCTGACTATTAAAAATGGTGATCAAACACTTTCCATGTAATGTGGCTTCCATTTCTTTTCTCCATGGCAATTATCATTACCTGACATCACAAATCTTTATCTGTGTTGTTGTTGCTGTTATTGTGAGGTTGTTCTTATATCTTTCTTCATAAAGAAGGTTGTGATGAGGTTGTTGTTATAGCTTTCTTCATTTCTTCCTCGCTTCAGCCAACAATGTTTACCAAGCACCCTCTATGTCCCAAGCACTATCCTAGCCACTGGGATGCAGAAGGGAACCAGAACAGACAAAAGTCTGTACCCTTGTGGAATATACAAACAAAAAACAAATGTGTAAAGGATATGTGCCTGAGATGGTGATAAACGCTAAGGGGAAAATAAGGTGGTGCATAGGGCAAGGTAAGATTAGAGATGGGCATTGCAATCTTAACCGAGGCAGCCACAAGGGCATCACTGAGAAGGTAACATATGAAAAAAGAATTGCAAGAGGCAAGGGAATGAGCCAGGTAGCCATGACAGGGGAAGAGCGCACCAGACAGAGGAAGGAGGAGAAAGATAGGTAGGACTGGGTCTACGGTATGGGAGAACAACATGGAGGGCACTGGGGATGAAGCACAGGGATTTAGGGCAAGAGGAGCAGAAGACAAGAGAAGAAAAGCAAACAGACACCAGATTTCATAGGGTATTACATGACCAGCGGTATTTTCTGCAAAGATGGAAATGTTCTCCACCAGTGCAGGCCACTAAAATAACCCCTAGCCACACATGCCTGTGGAGTACTAGAAATGTGGCTCGTTCAATGTGCACTATAGATTTTTAATTTTATTTAATTTTAAATCATTTGGGGTGCCTGCGTGGCTCAGTCGGTTAAGCGTCTGCCTTTGGCTCAGGGCATGATCTCAGGGTCCTGGGATCGAGCCCAGCATCGGGGCTGATGCTGACTGATGCTGCAGTTGACTGCTGCTCTGCCTACTTGTGCTATCTCTCTGTCAAATAAATAAATAATCTTTAAAAAAAATAATAATAATTTTAAAACATTTTAATTTAAAAAGCCACATATGGCAGTGGCTGGATTCAGGACAGCTCGGTTACAGATCACTATACGTGATTTTGGCTATTTCTCTGCATGAGGTGAAAAGGCACTGGGGAACCAAACGAAGCAGTGCTATGATCTGCCTGAGCTTGTAAAGGTTCTTCTCTGCAGAGAATAAATTGTAGGAAAGGCCAGGGAGGAAACAACTGTAGTCATCCAGCAAGACATGTGGACAGCTTCACAATGGAAGGAACTGTATTTTGCTCTCTCCTCTACTCCCAATACCACGAATATTAACTAGAATCTAATAGGTGATTAATGATTAGGGTGCTGGGAGGAGGCGAGATCAAGCTGAATTAAGAAAATAAGCTCAGAGAGGATGTGGAGAAAGGGGCACCCTCTTACACTGTTGGTGGGAATGCAAGTTGGTATAGCCACTTTGGAAAACAGTGTGGAGATTCCTCAAGAAATTAAAAATAGAGCTACCTTATGACTCTGCAATTGCACTACTGGGTATTTACCCCAAAGAAGCAGATGCAGTACAAAGAAGGGCCACATGTACCCCAATGTTCATAGCAATAATGGCCACAGTCGCCAAACTGTGGAAAGAACCAAGATGCCCTTCAATAGACAAATGGATGAAGAAGATATGGTCCATATATACAATGGAATATTGTGCCTCCATCGGAAAGGATGAATATGCAACTTTTGTATCAAAATGGATGGAACTGGAAGAGATTATGCTGAGTGAAATAAGTCAGGCAGAGAGAGTTAATTATCATATGGTTTCACTTACATGTGGAGCATAAGGAAAAACATGGAGGACATTAGGAGAAGGAAAGGAAGAGTGAATTTGGGGAAATTGGAAGGGGAGATAAAGCATGAGAGACTGTAGACTCTGAGAAACAAACAGGATTTTCAGGGTGGGAGCTTCACTAAGCCTGGCGGTGGGTATTAAGGAAGGTAAGTATTGCATGGAACACTGGGTGTGGTGCACGAACAATGAATCTTGGAACACTGAAAAAATAAAATTAAATTAAAAAAAAAAGAAAAGAAGCTAAGCATTGGCTCACTCAATGCCAAAATAGTTAAGAAAACTTAACTATTAAATCTGTTAATATTCAAGCATTATTCTTCAAGTTGTTAATAGAGTGGGCTCCAGAAAATTCTAAGAAGGTACAGGATTTGAAAATGAAAACAAGATCTCTCAGATATCAAAGTGATATTGTGTTGGTGGTTGAAACTCTCTTGATTGTTGATGTGTGTGCTTGACTCTCCAAGATGGTACAACTAACCTCTGAATCTCCATATAAACATTAGTCATTTTAATGAAGTAAAACCTAAAGATACTCCCTGGCTTCATTTCAATGTTTATTAATGCCCCCCCGCCAAGAACCACCCATATTTAGAAAAATCATGTCTAGGATTTTAGATCAGAGTACATGTAAAAGTTGCTCATAAGTTTATCTTCTCTTGTGGCTTCACATGACTTCAACAAGAATGCATGTTCCAAGAGAGAAGGCAGCAAGCACTTCTGTGGTTTGAGTCCTGCAGAATGCAATGCTTAGTAAGAAACCACTCTGGGAAGATGAGATTGAAGAGACCAATTTGTGGGACAATGGGACATAGGCAGTAAAATATCATTTAGTTACAGTTTCTGTAGAGCGGCTGCCAAGTCAAAACAAGAACCATCGCCTATTGCTCTACCAGAGCTCTCAGCGTAGACTTATGCTGGTGAAATTCACATCTTTTTCTCTTGTTCTTGAGAGTTTCTTTTAACCAAATAGTACCCCATAACCCACTCTTGTGCCCTGCCCTTTGCAACCAAACAAAATATAGCCCAAATATAAATCTTCGTTTTGTTGGGGCCAACTGATAACCACATCAATGCTTATTGCCGTGGCTTACCCAAACCCTCTCCCCCACCCCATCATTTCCTACAAATGTAATCAGTTCTGTAACATCACTGTCCTCTAAGACTTGAGTATCAATACATTTCAAAAAATGCTAATGCTCTTCCACTGTACCACATGTTCTGTACGTCCTTATGCCCAACCAAGAGTCAAAAAAAAAAAATCATTGAGCAGATACTCTATGCAGGTCAATCCCTCAGAGATGCAAAGATATGAAGGCAAGGTTCAAGATTTCAAGAAGCTGAGTTTATTAAGTCAGGAAATGACAGATGCCAGTGAGGATGCAGAGAAAGGGGAACCCTCCTACATTGGCGGCGGGAATGCAAGCTGGTGCAGCCACACTGGAAAACAATATGGAGACTCCTCAAAAAAGCTGAAAATAGAGCTACCCTATGACCCAGCAATCGCAATACTGAGTATTTACCCTAAAGATACAAATGTAGTGATCTGAAGGGACATGTGCACCTGAATGTTTATGCCAGCAATGTCCACAATAGACAAACTATGGAAAGAACCTAGATTCCCATCAACAGATGAATGGATAAAGAAGATGTGGTATATATACACAATGGAATACTAGGCAGCCATCAAGAGAAACGAAATCTTGCCATTTGCAACAACGTGGATGGAACTAGAGGATATTATGCTAAGTGAAATAAGTCAATCAGAGAAAGACAATTACCATATGATAATTGAGACAAACCATAAGAGACTCTTAATCTCACGAAACAAACTAAGGGTTGCTGGCGGGTAGGGATTGGGTGGCTATGTTATGGACATTGGGGAGGGTATGTGCTATGGTGAGTGATGTGAAATGTGTAGGCCTGATGATTCACAGACCTGTACCCCTGGGACAAATAATTCATTATATGTTAATTTAAAAAAATAAAAATAAATAAAATAAAGATTTGCTTTAAAAAAAAAAAGAAGCTCAGTTTATTAAATTGAATATATTCTCCATTGACTCAACTGGAGAATATTAAATGATTTGAAAACACAGTTGAATTCACTGAATATCCATATCTGCTGTGATATCTCAGGATGATAAGTAGCTTCCACCTTTTTTTCCTTTCTCACTTCTCCAATTCCCAGTCACCTTTCAAGAAGGAACTTACATGTTTTACTCAGCTTGGGTAAGTCAGGAAAGTCTTACTTAACTCCCTCTTTTACATCACTGCCTTGCTGAGTATGTGTTTCTCTTATGGCCTTAATCACTCCACGGTAAAGTGTTTTATTGATGTTTCAGCCTTCTTTATGAGACTCAGGCTCCACAAGTGATAGTCCTCCACTTTTTCATTTCTACTCTTAGCGTCTACTTCAGTTCTTGACCCAGTGAATGTTTGCCACCTGAGTATGAGAAACAGGTGAGATTGTCATTATACTATGTTTATGCTCCTCTGCATGGGAACATATATTTAGTTCATTTTCTGACGCAATTCCTACTCTTTATTCAAGTCCAGCTTAAAACTAACTGTTTAGATGATACCTTGACCTAACCTACTCATTTTGGTATTTACCCAGAATTCCTGGGAGATACAAAGCAAGGCGGCATGTAGGGCATTCCCTTTAGGTTTAAAAGTTTGCATGTGTCTGGAGTTTGCACATAGATCTGTCCTATCTCTACAAAACAGTATTCACCTCATTACAAGATGAAATATTCCCATAGTTACTATCATCCTTCTGTCCAATGAACCTATATTCTAAACTTCCCTTTGTTTGAATCTCAAACTGCATTAATAAGACTTCCTTTGCCTTGCTAGAACTCTAATCAGCATGGATAACCAGAATTGCTACTCTTGGTTAATAAAATTCCAGCCCAAACAAAGAAAATTAATATGTCTTGTTAGACTGTGCCACCATTTCACTGGGAAATACATGAATTATTTTTGTGTTTGAAATATTAAAAATGGTTTTAGGAACCAGTTATACTTTCATGGGCTTTCAGAAGTATACAGATCATGGATTCCCAGCCACAGCATGGGACAAGAGTAGTAATCATGAGTAACCTGATTGTTTGTCAACAACATGCCAGACACTCCTTTCTTCAGCTCTGCCACTTACTGTGGAACCTTAGAAAAGTCATATGATCTCTCCATGTCTCAGTTTCCTCTCTATATAAAACAGGGACAGTCTATCCCCTTTCAAGGAGGGGATTATAGAGATTTGTAGGATTTAGAAAGATAATGAACACACTTCTTATTAAAGTGTCCAGTGCAAGTTTTTGGAACATGATACTGCCCATTAAGTGGTAAAAAACTATTACTATTTTTCACACTTCCTTTAGCCCATTCTTTTTTCCAACTTTTTTGCACACAACAACCCATGCCATTTCAGAGTAGGGAGCACTAGATTTTAAGGAAGAAATTTAATAGGATCGCATGGGCAGGAGAAGGAAGAATTAAGGCAAGTGAGCTCGTGGGTTTCCATAAATCACGTAGAATTTAATTGGAAGTGGCGGTGTTTTCTACAGCTGGAAGACAAGAAAACGGATGTCGTTCATTACATTGATATGTCAGTCCCGATCAGGAGAGATTGAGAACTGGAGAGAAGGCAATGGAGACTGATCATTCATTACTTCAACTTAAGCAAATCAATTAGTTGTTGATGAAGGCTCATGAGGAATCTACACTGTGCTATGTTCATAAGAAGGATTATTGGTCAAGGTAGGGCTACTAAGATGAGTTGGAGTGATTTTCCCTGTGAAATGTGATATTCCAGCTCCCTCTTGGGCTCACACTGAGAGAGAAAAGAAGAAATTTAAAAAGCCAACAAATTAATATTCCTCAATCCAGGAGTGATAGTCCTCCACTTTGGGAAGAAGTCTTTGGGAGAAGCCTTTAGGAGAAGAAGCTGCTGTCTACTTGGTTGACTTATTCCAAATCTCCCAGTTCCATCATAAATGGGGTTTAGAGTTGGCTCTAAGAAGTGATGAAACCCCATCCCTTCTGATTTTTACTTTCATGATACCTTAGTAACTTCTCACTAGCCTTCCCCAGCCTTACTACATCTAGGAGCTAGGGAGGTGCTGGTCATGTTTTAGCACTCTGTATTGTATTGTTTTCAATCATCTCATAGCCTATGAATTGCCCAGGTGAGAAGCTGCAGGCTACACTGGTCAACAGCTTATGTAAAGAGCAAAGACATGAGAAAAACCTTTCCTCATGCACTATTCATTGGAACTTTAGACCACGATCTTTGCAGGATTCTAAAATGAGAATGTGATATAATGACGTATCAATATGCATATACATTTATTATCACGAACTATGAATCTCCTGGGGTGATCCATCCCATTGAGAATAAAGATTTCTGTACCCAGCTTTGTCAGTAGACAAATCTATTGCTTTGTCAGTAGATTTCCAAGTTGCATAACTTCAAAATTTTGAGTTGGCTTTAATTTCATTTTGTGAGAACACAGTCAGAACCTCTAGTACATTAAATATCTTATTAATTATTAACTTATTTTTAACTTATTAACTTATAACTAATAATTGTTAATTATTAACTTATTAAAATCATTAGTAATGTTTTAACACGTAGCTAATTGCTCCCACATCTGAATCCTTACGAGTCACTGCTTACAAGTTATCCCACAAGTCTGAGAAAACAGAAGTTTCGTTTTTTTTTTTAAACCATACATCTTCAGGGTAGACATGTGTTATATAATGAAGCGGTTGTCTGACTAGCTATATAACAACTCAGGTGTTTTTAAATAAGTAGGAAAAATGTAGCATGGAAACTTAATTCTGCTCCTGGAGCAGGTTGATAAATCTAGCCAAACATCTTTATTTTTTTACAGTACATTAAGGGAACATTTTTATTTAGTAGAGTCATACATCTTCACATTATTGGGAAGTGTGTTCTTATATTGCATTTTTGTCTTCAGAATTGCCTTAGGAAGACATCCTTTCACTGGGAGTCCTATTGATGTTATTCTGGGGGAGGAAACTGCTCAAACTTGATTTGAATTAATTGGGCACTACAGAATGGTGTCTTTATGCCCCTCACCACCAAAGCCTTTGTTTGCCGAAGAGTTTTGCTGTTAAAAGGATGGACAAGATTTTTGAAACTGGATGATGAATACATGGTTTGCCAAACTATTCTCTCAACCTTTGTGTACTTTGAAAATTTCCATAATAAGTAGTTCTTTAAAAGGAACTGGCAATAAAAGGGGAAAAGGATATCTATGGGAAAACTATTAAAATTCATTTCCCATAGAGACATTAACACTCACTGTGTCCTAGACTCTGAGCTGACGGATAGTGTGGAAACAAGACACTGTCCTCAAGAAGCTCATTCCCTGGTTGAAGTGAGAGATGCTTGCTATAGACTCAATGTGTCCCCCTCAAAATTCATATGTTGAAATCTAAATCCCAACATTGACAGTTTTGGAAGTGGACTCTTTAGGAGGTCATAAGGTCAGGAGGGTGGAGCCCTTAGGAATGGGATTAGTGTCCTTATACAAAAAGGCATGAAAGAGATGATCTTTCTCTCTTTCTCCATATCAGGTGAAGATGCAGTGAAAAACTGGCCATCTGTAAACCAGGAAGAGAGCTCTCACCAGACACGAAATCTGTTGGCATTCTGACCTTGGACTTCCTAGCCTCCAGAACTGTGTGGAAGGAATGTTTGCTGCTTAGGTTCCTCAGTCAATAGTATTGTGATAGCAGCCTGACCTGACTGAGACACTACTGTAAGTGTAGCCCTAGAAACCACACAGGCTGTGATGGGCTAAATGCTATCACAAATGTGCCACAGTCAAATTGCCCTGGGAGCAAAGTTGAAGGGAGATTTATTTTAATTGTGGGACTCTGGGAAAATTTCCTAGAGAAGGTGATAAACTATTCTCACTATTCTCAAGAAGGTGATCAGGACTTCAAAATTCTAAGGAAGGTATACATAAAAGAGCACAAATACAGATTAAGAAGGATGAAGAGAGAGGAAGTGTTCCATGTTCCCTATCCCTGAAAAAGGGTTGAGGGGGATGTCAGAGTTGGTGGTTAGTAGGATTCAGAGGAAAATGAGGCTAGAAAGCTGAGTTAAAGGCACATTATATTCAGAGCATTAAATCTCAGGATGAAGCATATGAAATTTAACTGGGAGAATTAGAAACTCATTCAAGGGATGGGATAAAGGAGATAATGTTCCCAATTTTCTTATAAAAAAAATAATAATGTTGGTAGCAACGTGAAGGATTTCAGAGTTTAAACTGAATTTTAGCCAGAAGTCAGCTCATTAGCCAGAGTGCCTTCAGCGATTTCAGAGCAAAGCAGTGAGCCTGCATGAGGTTGGGTGGTGGCAGATGAGAGGTTAGCTATATGCAGGACACAGACAAAGGTTTAGACAAAACTCAGCACACTAATTGGGTGGGATGATGCAGAGCATGTTGTTACATCACTAGTTGCCAGACTCCCAAATTGAATCCACCCACCTACGATTTAGAAGGGTTTTCTTGCTCTATTTAATCCCAGCTGGAAACGGGCACCTAGCTCAACTGGAGGATCAAAGAAGGGGCAGAAAAAGTCAGAGAGAAAGAGAGAGAGAATGAATGGGCCATATGGGATGAGGAGAGGAAGAGTCCAGGAAAAAGGAACCACTGATGGTCAAAACAAGAACAGCCCATTCAAGACCTTTTTCAGGGAATATGCACAGCTGAAGGGATCAGGGATAGATCTTGTTACCTTAGTAACACAGCCTCTTTCCAGCTGACTTTCTGATTTAGATACCATGACTCCTGCAAGCTGAGAGTCACCCAGGGTCCAGAACTTCTTCCTGAGCCTCACCTGGACCTGTTTCACTGCCTATTAACTAATGATCAAGGAAGCAGTCAAGGCTAGGACATGAGTCAAAGAGAGTCACTAACATCAAAATGGTGCCTCTAAGTGAAATAGAAGCTTTCAGAGCCATTGGTTATTAATTCTTATCAACATCCCTAAGATTTTTCTCACATTTACAAATGACTGAATTGGGGTACAAAGAGGTTACATTTTGTGGGTTTTTTGTTTGTTCTGCTTTGTGTTTTTGTCTCTCCCCAAGGGCTACATTGGAGCTGGAATATGAACCAAGCTTGACTCAGATGTGCAACCTTCTACACAGTACTTATGTGTACTCTGACACTATCGCACAGGCATAAGCCTTGAATCCCAAGCCCCAGTGCCTTTCATTCATTCACTCGGTAATCATATGTTAAGGGTCAACTAAATGTCAGACACTGTGCTAGGCACTGGGGAATTGGTGTATACATATAGAGGCAATTACTGCTCTCAGAGAAATTACAGTCTGGTGAAACAGAGAGGCCTTTCTCAAATATTAATACTGAAGAAAGAAAACCAAGACCAGCACTCGAGGGAGAGCAGCACCGTCCAATTACAGTTTACAGCGACCAAGAGATATTTACCAAGCTCCTATTCCATGCCAAACCGTCTTCTAAACCCTGAAGATACAGACAGAATGTGGTGTGTCTTCCAGGAACTCACTGTCTGGAATGAGTAGGAGCATGTAGACAGAGCAAAGCAGTGCGATGGGTGCCAAAAACCATGAGGCCCGGTAGAGCAATTAGTTGTTGGAAGACACAAACCTAGGACCAGAGAAAAGTTCTCAGAGGCTGTTACCTCTCAAATGGCTGACAAAGAAGGAGTAGAGGTTCCTTAGGCCCATGTAGAAAAATGCCTTCAATATGGTACATAGAGTCAAGAGCGTTAAAATGGCAGATCTTATAAATAAAGAGGGTCTCTAAGTTCACAGCCCTATTGCAGCAGGTTGATAGAAACTTCGGGTTTTTGTTTTTGTTTTGTTTTTGTTTTATTGTGGCTGAGGGCTATTTTCATTGCCACAGACCAGCTGTATATTTCTAAACCAATGTGTATCAATCTCTCCTTAAATTAAAAAAAAAATTGTAAATATTGTGATTAAAAGAAAAAAAGTCTCAATTCCACCCAGGAAAGAATATTCAAATTTGAGAACCGGACCTTTTTCTTGATCCATGAGGGGAGAAACTCAGCACCGTGTCCCTCATTGTCTCCTGGTGGCCAAGAGGAAGCATTAAGTCTGACTATAGATGACAGAGGGCCTCAGATTTGCAGCCAAGACACCCAGTCACGTTGTGTGGTGAGGATCAAGTTCAAGAACTCCTCCATGGCTGGAAAGAGTTTATTTTAACCAAAGAAGCTAGGGGTCGATGGCCTCTCAAATGAAACAGATAAGGCAAACAGAGGGTTCTTGTCAGAAACAAATGTTATGTCTCTCCCTCCCGAAAAGCTTACAGATATTATCAGCAGGAGTCGAGTTGGGCCTAAAATGAGTCCCTGAGAAGTAATATTAACCAGACGCTTGGCAGATCGTTTATTTATCTCCCCCTAAATTCAATAAAGAGACCCATATATAAATAAGGGAAAATAATGCGACTGTTAGTAATTTATCACTGGATAGAAGGCCATTGTTGCCCTTATCTCTTCAATGATGTTCTATTTCCACTGGTAATGAATTACAGGGTTGCCACATCCTTCCCCTGTGACAGTGGAGACAAGCGAGGTGCTACGACTCAGACTCTGTGTTACAGAGACCTATTGGCAACCATCTTGGGTCCATGTTCTCTGCCCTTGGGTTCCTGTATAAGCAGCCCAAGGTCAAGAACTAGAATGCTCCACCCACTCTGCTTAGGAAAAAAAAAGACATTATTTCTTTAAAAAACATTTATTTTTATCTTTTACATGCCTCTGAGGAAGGCATGGTTAAGGGTTCATTAATGAGGCAGCATTTTATTCATTATATCCAGAGTTCCCAGCTTCCTTTTGGCCATACTAAAAGAATATGTGCAACTTGGATTCAGAGAAATGAGTGAGATAGCAAAATTTGGAATTTATGAGAGCTGGAGGGCTAGTAATCAAAGGGTGGCTTATTTGTTTGACCAAGGTGTTAATTTTATTGGTGACACTAATGATGATAATCATAGGTAGTATTTACTGCATCCTTATCATATTACAGGCATCATTTAAAGCACTTTATATGGGCTATTTCATTTAATTCTTCCCACAAACTTATGGGTATTATATTTAATTTTTATTTTGGAAAGAAGAAAACTAAGTACTTTGTCCTTTATCACAGAGCCAGTTAGCGGGAGAATTTGAATCCAGGGGTCTGACTCTATTGCCCTTCCTACTAGCTGAATTGGAGGACATACCTTCTGGCTGATGTACAAGATGAGGAAGTGAAGCCAAAACCACTGGTTCGTATCCTTTTTTTTTTTTTAAGATTTTATTTATTTATTTGAGCAAGAAAATGAAAGAGAGAGGGAGAGCGTGAGAAGAGAGAGGGGCAGAGGGAGAAGCAGAGGGAGAAGCAGACTCCCCGCTAAGCAGGGAGCCTGATGCAGGACTTGATCTGAGGGACTCCAAGATCATGACCTGAGCTGAAAGCAGTTGCTTAACCAATTGAGCCACCCAGGTGCCCACTGGTTTGTATGTTGTAGAGCAAAGCATATGGACTTCTTAGGGCTACTAGAGCATTAACATTTTCAAGACGAATGGTGACATGGCAAGGCTTGAATTTTAGGAATCCCAGTCTCTGAAAGCACTGCAGGAAATAGAGAGGAGTAACAATAGAGAATCTATGATGTGGGGAGGCTAAATAGTTAGGCCATTGGGTAGTTGAGGTAGGAGAAGATGAGGACTTCAAAGAAGGTAATGGCCACGAGGATGGACAGAAGGGCATATTCCAAGGGACTAACTAATGGGATGTTCTTACCGTATGCATGAATCATTCAGGTCACAAGGCCACCACCAAGCCCTCTATCTTAGTAGCATCTTTCATTAGTCTCTTAAGAAAGTGTACCCTGGATGTTTTGTTTGGGTATTTGGGTCCTTTCTCAATCCTTTCTGACATTCTTATGGAAGGGAAGGACCATCTTGAAGCATTAGTATTGCAGAAGGAATAGTCAACAATTGTACTCTTTGCTCAGTATCTCTGCTGGTAGCTATCCTGCCCCATACACTATCTATTTGGCAACAGGACTGGGTCCCTGGCTAAGATGGACTAAAACATATAAGGCACTGACCCAAAGGGGCTAAAATCTCTTTTCTGGGAGTATAGAACAGATACAAAGAAATCTCAGCTTCAGTCTGCCTGGTCCTCAGAGTGAACATGTGGGTGGGCATTTCCAGCAAAGCGAATTATAAAAGAAAGGCTACAAAAAAAAAAAAAAGAAAGAAAGAAAGAAAGAAAGAAAAAAAGGCTACAGTAAGAAAGAGGGGAAGACTAGATTCATAGAAGCCAAGACAAGACACGGGAGAGTCCTGATGACATGTTTGGATTCAAACCCAAGCCCAATGATGGTTCCTTCCCTACCCTTGAAGATCATGTTCTACCCCAAAGTCTAATAATACAAACTTCTCCCTCCTGAGTTCTTCTAGGTAAAGCTGATTTCAGTTGCTTGGAACCAAAAGACTCCTAACTGAGAAGATCCCAGCGTCTAACTTGTTCTACAGTGCCATTGAGATGTTCATGATTTCCTTTTTCCCAGCTTCTTCCCCAGGGTCTCACCAATTAATCATCTTCTTGGAAAGGGAATGAGAGAAATAACAGAAAATGCCCTCTGGGGCAGTATTATGTCGTATGGGCAAAGTTCAAGGGGTTGCTCAATTACTGAGCACCTCCTAAACTTAGGTACGGTACTACATACAAATAAGAAGTCTGTAACATGCCTGATGGGCTTTAAGAAGGATAATAAGAAAGCATAAGTGAGTTACTTGTACTTTTGTGGACTCATCTATGAATGTGCATCCCTCTCAATAAAAGTATGACTGCATTAAGTCCCGACCATCAAAGAAAAATTCCTCTTGCCCTCTCTCTGGGTCATGCCATTGTAGCTGCCCATACCAGTTACTGCAGGCTGACCTGATGAACCTCCTCACACCAGATGAGTAGAATCCAGCATGTCTCAGCGACCTGAGGCTGCCAGGATGCAACACACCCCCACCTTCAATGGCATTTTCTTTGTTCCCCTGCCCAGAATGCTGAGAATGTAACTCTTACTCATCGCTGAGCTACAAACCCTCTTCTTTACAGCCCTCTGGCTGGTGGGAGCTGTAACTCAATTTTGCTTTGGTTTTTGGATATCCATAGAGTCTTTTTTGGCATAGAGGCCTACTCAGAGACAAAGTACCTGCTCATAATTCCACCTTCAGAGCCAGCAAAAATGTCATTACACAGATATCAATAAGGAATACTCTACAAATAGCTTTTCCCCCAGCATTGGGCAAGGAAGCCGACTGAGAACACTCCACTTCGGGTTTGGTACTGGGCTTTCCCCACAGATGTTACTTGTCTTCATGTTTCAACACCACATGATTTTGAGAGACCGTGTCACAGACCCTATGAAAATAATAAGGAAAAATAGAGTGTGATTTATCCCGACCCAAAGTTGAAGACATGAGAAAGGTTCATAATTCAGCTATCACTTGGGCGGGCTAAATAGAATGACCTTGGTGTTGTTCTGGGTTCCAAGAAGCATGTGCTTCAGCATCTAATCAACGCTGGGAACACAAAGAGTATGGTGTTGAAGAGCTGAGGCATCTCTGTGACTCACATAGCCCTCTGAAGCCCTAAGCACTATTAGGATGTGGGATGCTATTTAACATCTGAAGACGGTCCCTCTTCAGAAAGGGTACTGGAAGTAATATCTCTTGAATACTTACTGTATGCTCTCCCACTGTGCTAAGCATGTTACATAGATTATGTTGCAACAATTTATGGGTTAATTCAGTATTTTCCATATAAAGCAATTAAAGCACTGAGAGATTAAATAAAACGTGTTCAGAGTTACTCAGGGAGTGTGTGTGACTTCAATACAAATGGCCTAACTCCACAACCTATGCCCTAACCACTATTTCCTAATGTTTTGTTCACCAGCCTGGAGATAGCAACATTTGTGCCTGGATAAGGAAGATAAGGAAAGAGAACAGATATCTGAGTACCAGTGATGTGACAGATAACATACTATGTGCTAGTCACTTTATGTTATTATTTTGCTCAATTGGTAAAATAATCCTGTGAAGCTCTGAGGTTGAATGACTTGTTCAGGCTACTAAAAGAGGAGCCCATCCTTAAATCCATGTCTGCCTGGCTCCGAAGAAGGGGTTCTTCATACTACTCAGCACTGCTTCCCCATTTTTTTTCAAACAACTCACTACTATATACAACCTCTAAGGGAAGAAAAAACTGGGTTAAAAAAGAAAAAGAAAGGAAGGAATAAAGTGACAAAATCCCTGGCACTTATTTGCAAAGTTAGTTAAAGGTATCTGGGTGGCTCAGTGGGTTAAGCGTCTGCCTTCACCTCAGGTCATGATCCCAGGATCCTGGGATGGAGTCCTGTGTCAGGCTCCCTGCTCAGTGGGACGTCTACCTCTTCCTCTCCCTCTGCTTGCCTCTCTTTCCACCTCTCTCTCTCTCTGTCAAAAAAATAAATCTTTTTTAAAAAATGAAAGATTAGTGAAGAAATTTAACACAACTAATGAATCGTTGAACTCTACATCAAAAACTAATGATGTACTATATGCTGGCTAGCTAAACATAATAAAAAAAAAATTTAAAATAACTTGGGACAGATACACTTAACTCTGGGTACTCCTCATACCCATGCCCCAACCCCCACTGAAAAGAGTCTTTGCCTACCTCAAATTCATGAAGACACTCTCCTGGGTTTCATTCTAAAAAGGTTTGTATTTCACACTTAAGTCTAAAACTCAACTCAAATTCAGTTTTAACTATGGAGTGAGGTAGGGGTCAAGAGTTAATTTTTCTATATGCTTATTTTGATGTTCCACAAAAACTAGCTGACTGAATATATGTGAATCTATTTGTGCACATTATTTTGTTCCATCAAGTCAGTTGTCTACTCAGTATCACAAAGTCTAGAGGAAAATAAAGGGACCCAGCATCTTATCATAAAAGGATAGGCTACCATTCAGAGTGACTATTGCCAATGTCTTGTGTGTGCACACACACGCACGCGCGCGCGCACACACACACACACACACACACACACACACTTTTAACATAATTCTTATGACAGTGTATACATAAACGTTTATCTTGCTCTCTTTTTTTAACTTAACATTATAAGACAAATTTTCCATGTCATTAAATATCTTTTGAAAATATTATTTTTTATGGCTGCATATGTCCCATCATTTCTATTTAACATAATTTATTTAACCATTTTGGCATGCATTCCATTCCCACATTTCTGCTACTTATAAATAATGTTGCAATGAACATATTTGTGTATAAATATTCATATGCATTTCTGACTTTTCCCCAAGAAGAAAAATGACTGTGTCAAAGAGCATGACCTTTGCTTAGGCTCTCTCTACATTCTGCCAAATTACTTTTCCTATCAATTGTATAACTTAAACTCCCTCTAGCACTTTATATGAATGCTTATTCTTCTGCCTTCTTGCCAAACCTGAATATTACCATTTTTAAATCTTTGCTAATTTTATAGCTAACAAGGCTCTTTATTCATATCCTAATTTGCTTTAACTTACTTTCCAGTGAAACTGAATATTTTGCATTTTTCAGCTATTTACATTTCTTTTTCTGTGTCTTATCTTGCTTGTTCCTTTAGCCTAAGATACTGCTTTTAAAGGTTTAGTGGGGAGTTTTCTTTTCTTTTTTTTTAAAGATTTTTATTTATTTATTTGCCAGAGAGAGAAAGAAAGCGCACAAGTAGGGGGAGCGATAGGCAGAGGGAGAAGCAGACTCCCCACTGAGCAAGGGCCCGATGTGAGACTCGATTCCAGGACCCTGGGATCATGACCTCAGCTGAAGGCAGCCGCTTAACCAACTGAGCCACCCAGGTGTCCCGTGGGTTTTTGCCTTAATGATTCCTCTGTATAAGACCTCTTACAAATTAATTTTTAAAAACCACTTGTCAGATAAAGAGTTCTGATATTACTTCAGTAAGTTTTACATATACATCTATAATGCTCTTCTTCTCAGGGAGCTCACAGTGAAACAGGACAGCAGGCACTGCCTGCTAAAACTATAGTAACCATAAAAAATAAATGAGGGACTGCAGATGAACTGCTACGGATATATTCAGATAAGGGAGAGGACATGGCCAGCGAAGAGGAGCAGAAAGGACATTGCTTTGTAGCTGTGACTCAATGTATGAATTGCAACAGAGGATCTCAAATTTGAAGGCCCATCAAAATCACTTGAAGAGCTCGTCAACGCCGAGAATGCTAGTCTGCGGTGGGGCCTGAGAATCTGCATTTATAACCTGCCCCCAGCTCACTCGGAGCTCTGGTCTGCACTTAGACAACTAGTGAACTAAGGAAACTTGGGAAGAAGGTATAAGTAACCAAAGAGGAAAAAAATCCCAAATGAGAGAACAGTCTGAACAAAAGTTTGAATCTCTTGACTTAGGAGTCCAGTCTCATCGAGTCTTTAACCAAAAAGAAAAAAAAAGGCAATTTGTGATTTTTTTTTCATAGTTCACAGAGAGTGCTGGGATTCCTCAAACTTGCACCAAGTATTGTATTTTATCCCGGGTTTATATACAATATACTTTTAACTACAGCAAAAGGTAGCAGCCAGTTCCTTTTGGACCATCCTTAGTCATTTTGGTCCACACTCAAATTCACTTTATACTAACATGTTTTAATCTATCCCTGCTTTCATTTTTACTTTAATTTCTTTTAAAATTAACTTTATATTTAAATGATCTATTGTAAATACATAACTGGCATTATTTCTCCTAAGTTTAAAAAGTAGATGTAAAAATAAATAATGTGGGAACAAAATCTTATTAAATTTTAGTTAGACATCATTGCCAGGCATAGTTTTCAAGCCTGAAGTCTTTGTTAAAAAGGGGCCATTAATATAAGTCAGAAAGAGCTGAAATTACCTGAAAAAATACAGGATATCCTGAATGGCAGATAAACAACAGGTACATTCTTTGTATAAATAATGGCCCATGCACTATTTGGGACATACTTACACTAAAAATATATTTGCTGTTTATCTAACATTTAAATTTTACTAGGTGTCCTCCATTTTTATGTATTTGCTAAAACTGGCAAGCCTAGAAGGGGACTGACAATTTATACCAGCACCACACTGACCTTTCCTCTGAGACACCTTCAGAAATACTGAAAGAAAATTAAAAAGGAAATAATTGTCTTAAAATGTGTGATGGCATTATTTAATGCCTTGTCTACTATGTACCAGCTAAAACAAAGGTACCAAAGTGATAAGGTTCCTTCCAGGAATGAGGTTCCCTGACTTTGTAAATTGCTCCCTTAAAACAGAGACTGAAAACAGAATGAGAAGAGAAATTTTCAGACCATCTTGGGCTCTTGGCAGCCAAGACTGGCATCTATGCTTTTGAAGGTATCAACTGATCTAACTTTTGCACAGCAGCAGAGCATCTAAATCCTTGTGAGGATCATAAAGGAGGCTTTGGGCAAGAAGAAAATGATGGATTAGTGGACAAGTCCATGAGCAATTAGCCTGACTAATGGGGAAAGTTTACACACGAATGGCTCAGC
>CM053620.1:5343669-5443550 GCA_028646535.1 Procyon lotor | reverse complement strand
ACCGCCGCCTGCCTCTCTGCCTGCTTGTGATCTCTCTCTCTCTGTCAAACAAATAAACGAAATCTTAAAAAAAAAAAAACTTCAAAAAAAAAAATTCTCAAGTGTTTCTGCTTGCCTGCAAAACATACTTCTTTATGGGTTAAAATTAATTCCTTATAATCTTAATGTCTGCTAATACATACTTTCCCATAAATGAGATACAAATAGAATCATAGAAATACATAGAAAGAGTCATAAGATTATGTTCCATTTTACATCAGATGTTGTTGGGTCTGAGTGTGGTGCCTCTCTAAGTGGATACTAATATTTTCTCTTAGATTTGCATGTGTTTTCCCCCACAAAATGGGACTGAAGGAACAAAAAACACCTACTGCACTGGATGGCCACAGTGGAGAACACAAGGTATCCTCTGAGTCTCTAGGTACTCAGAATGTTGACTCTTCCTAGAGGCAGTAATCCAAGTTAGGACATCTTTAGCTCATCTCCTGCAATATCCCACCATTCAACCTCCCCAGTAGATCTGAGAAGTCTGAGTGGGACTTCGGATCAGGAACCAAATGAGGCAGTCATGGACACAGACTGTCAGCAACTACTTTTAGTTGAAGGCTGAGGATCATTTTAATGGGGCAGAACAGCCCCTGATCTAAGCCTGAACTTAGAGTAACCTAAGAGGTCACGTTACTATGTGTCAACAACAGCAACAAAAGAAAGCAATGAAGAAAATGGTGTGGGCAACAGCAACCTAGCATGCCAGGTGGCTTACATAGACCAGCTTATGTGGATACACCATCATTTCCACTGCACAGGTCATAAAACTGAGGCAAGGAAAATGCAAGTGACTTCCCAGGTCTACTTTCTCCAAATCCTGCAATACTGGAAGCAGGAAAGACAGGAAGGAATATGTCTCCGACGCACAGACTTCCTGGCCACCCTATCCTCACAGCAGAAATGAAAGGCTAAGTTGCAGGCACCAGCAGCTTCCATTCCTCATTAGTTTGTTCTCGTGGTGCACTCACCAAGCAATCTTCTGATTGCAATTTGGCTTCTCCTGCAACTCCTCAAAGGCTAGAAATTGGGCCAGTTGTGCCACCATGAACCTTTCCATTTGAAAGGCATTGCCAATCCTGGGATTGCAAAAAGGAGGACAGACCTTGAATCATAATGATTTTACCAAAGCATTGCCAATGGGTGGTTCATGGGCCAGTGTCTCCTCTCAGAGCAAACATGTGTGAGCTCTGACTTTCCTCTCTCACTCTTTTCTCCTCTTGCTTCTGTGCAGATTAGGAAGCCCAGGGAGTGGATCTGTGAGTGGAACAGAGCCTTCCTCTGTGCTGGCCCACCTAGTTCCACTTCTGTCTTCACTATTGTCCATTCCCCTGGGAAGGCAACCAGTTTGGAATAGTACCCTAAACACTCCTCACCATCATCATCTTTAGCCATCAGGGTGATTCAAATCAAAACCACACTGAGATACCACCTTACACCAGTTAGAATGGCCAAGATCAACAAGACAGTAAACAACAAATGTTGGAGAGGATGTGGAGGAAGGGGAAACCTCTTACACTGTTGGTGGGAATGCAAGTGGGTGCAGCCACTTTGGAAAACAGTGTGGAGATTCCTCAAGAAGTTAAAAATAGAGCTACCCTATGACCCTGCCATTGCACTACTGGGTATTTACCCCAAAGAAGCAGATGCAGTACAAGGAAGGACCACACGTACCCCAATGTTCACAGCAGCAATGGCCACAATCGCCAAACTGTGGAAAGACCCAAGATGCCCTTCAACAGATGAATGGATAAAGAAGATATGGTCCATATATACAATGGAATATTATGCCTCCATCAGAAAGGATGAATATCCAACCTTTGTATCAACATGGACGGGACTGGAACAGATTATGTGGAGTGAAATAAGTCAAGTAGAAAGAGTCAATTATCTTATGGTCTCACGTGTGGAGCATAAGGAAAAACATGGAGGGCATTGTGAGAAGGAACAGAAGGGTGAATGGGGGGAAATCAGAGGGGGCAATGAACCATGACAGATTGTGGACTCTGAGTAACAAACTGAGGGTTTTGGAGGGGGTTGGGCGAGCCTGGTGGTGGGTACTGAGGAGGGGAACGTATTGTATGGAGCACTGGGTGTGGTGCATGAACAATTAATCTTGTAACACTGAAAAAATAAAATAAACGTATTTGGGGAAAAAAATAAACATTCCTCACGGCTTCCTTTCAGACTCTGGAATATGGCATTCCTGTAGGTATGCGGGGGGGGGGGGGGTTGGCGGGGGGACATAAGCCAATGATATTCTCTGTCTTTCTGAAAACTTTATTCAGAAGAGGTCAGAATAGCTTTTCTTTTCATAATTCAAAGCAAGTGCCCCAAATGTTCATCCATGTGAATTTTTGAAGCAACCAAATATAGACGGTTAAACCCTTAGCATTTCAGAGTTCTTTATTTACTCCATTACTTATAAGAGAATTGGAGGTGAATTAAGAATATCATGTTATATCTTATGTTTATGGAAGGTAGGATTTGTAGTTTGACTTTTTTTATTTTAGCTTATTTATATTTTCTAAACTGTCTTCAATCACCAAGTATTGCACTTATAATATTCTGAAGTATTTAAAAACATAACTAAGAATAAAAAGAAGCCCCAGGCAGCTTCCTGCATTACATCTGGACAACTGCTGGCATTCTAGGATCAAAACTTGAAACCAGTATGTCTGCTTAGTCCAGCGGGAGACAAGGCAGCCTTCATTCTGACAGGAAAGGGGAGTTTACTCTTGGTCTGCATGGACCACTCTGAGATCAAATTGATCCCCACTTGGCTCCACATTGACATTGCTGAGTGTGAGGGCAAGGGAGTCAACCTTAAGGTCAGACTAGGTGGTGACAAACAAGTGAGTTCCTCTGGGGAGATAAAACCAATATATGTTCCTCCCCACAGCCCAGGGGCCCTGACCAGACTTTTGCTGGCATCCAGAAGGCCTTTTCTGGAGGGCCAGGGCACTCTGAACTTGGGTCTCTCTCCCTTTCTCCCCACCTTCCCCTCCTCCCTCCATATCCCTCCCCCTCTCTCTCCCTCTCCCTATATCTTTCCCTCTTTTTCTCTCCCTTTCTCTCTCTCCTTCTTCTTCTCTTTCTCTCTCTCTCTCTCTCTCTCTCTCTCTCTCTCTCTCTCTCTCTCGTTAAAGTTTACGGGATGCCAGCCAGGAAGAAATCCCTGATTGGGTTTAGGGCTTATCACAGAACTAAACTTGGGGACAGGCAAGCTCCAGGCTTTGAGGGATTTTCCTGTAAATCACCACAATAATAAACTAAAAAAAAATCCATCTTTGGGCTGAAATAATAATAACAACACATTTTTTACCCCTGCTTTGTCAGGAATTTTGCTAGAAGGGCTGTGCATGCTAACTTATTAAATGTTTATGATGATTTCTTGAGCTAATATTGTAACGGTCATTTTACAGGAGGGTAGACAAAGTCTTAGGCCGAAGGGCTTGCCAGGGTCATGGAGCTGGACTTTGACAGAGCTTCAGACAGGACCCCACAAGGTGCCTTCTGCTCTCAAGCTCTGTGATACTGAAGATTCATCCCGCATGGTTGTAAGCAGCAGCAGTTCAACATACAGAATGGTCACACCCTTATGTGTCGATTTCTGTTTCAGATTTTTGTCTCCTTCCAGCTTTTTCCTTCATTCCCTGCGTGATCTGTGTGATTGTGGTCAAGTCTGTTAACTTTTTTGAGTTTTACTTCCCTTAGAAACACAACCACAATCAGTATCCGTGTCACAGAATTTTAAGGAGGGAATGCCTATGCCCATTCAGGAAGGCAGCCTCACTTGTGTGTTAAGAGTTCAGCCACTGGGGGCAGATTGGCCATACTAGAATCCCAGCTCTGGCGCCTGGGTGGCTCAGTCGTTAAGTGTCTGCCTTCGGCTCAGGTCATGATCCCAGGGTCCTGGGATCGAGCCCCGCATCGGACTCCTTGCTCTGCAGGAAGCCTGCTTTTCCCGCTACCATTCCCTCTGCTTGTGTTCCTTCTCTTGCTGTGTTTCTCTCTGTCAAATAAATAAAATCTTTAAAGAATCCCAGCTCTGTGACTCTGGGCAAGGGTCTTAATTCTGCTCCTCAGGGGAGAATAAGAACACATACCTCATAGAAGTGTTCTATGTTTTTAGTGAGTGAATGTAGACAAAGGGTTTTGAAACAGTATCTCGTATGCTCCTCCTGTGTTGAGTTGCTACGATTATGTTCTAAATAAAATCACTTTAGCACAATAAGCAACGCATAGCAAAAGCTTAATAACGGAGGAGGGGATCCCTAAACCTTTTATTTGCAAGAAAATCAAACCCTGGTTTCATTGGCTGTATGTTGATCTGAATTCCATACTAAACACCACAGCCTGACTTTGAGAAGCCAATGCAACAGCAACTCTGGAGTGGTACTGCAGTGTCTCAGAGTAATCCCTCCCATCCTTCCCGGGCCTCCAAGGGAAGCTCAGAGGTCCTGTGGGCAGAGGCAGCCATGACCCGAAGCAGTAGGAAATGCCTGAGTAGCCCCGGGGAAGGTACAGCCAGGGATTCCATGAGTCAGCCTGAGCTTCTCAAGAAGCCACTTTCTCCCTCCCCCGGCAACCAGGGGAAAACGCAAAGAAACTTTACACAAAAAAAGCAATTTACTTAGCCGGTCATTTTTCTAGATTTGCTCAGCAATTATTTCAGCTATTTGTGTTTAAATGAGTGTTTTCTCTGTCCCTGTCCAGTATCTTTCTGCTTCATCAGATAGGGAAGCCTCGGCAGCATTTTCCCGCTCCATAGCTGAGCCTTCACAGGCACAGAGGCTGGGGGATGCGACGGGTGGAGCAGAGAGAGAGGCTTAGAGAAAGCAAAAGTTGCAGGTCCAGAAAGTTTCTGAGGCTCTCTGGGCAGTGATTTGAAAATGTAGACCAAGCAGCAGAATCACCTGGATGGCATGCACCCTAAGCGTGGATATTTGGGTCCTTTTAGAATTTTTGCCTCATGAAGGTGGGATAGGAGCAGCTGGTGTGCTGGTAATTTTGCAACCAGCTTTGCTGATGAAAAAGAAAAAGGGAACAAAGGAGAAGGGGGAGGGGGAGAAAGCCCTGCTTTGGGGCATTTGTTGATTCCTGGTTTAAGTATTCTCACTGTGGCAAATTTCAGCTACACATGTGATTTCACTGAACAGAGTTGGGAAGAGATGTGTCCACTAAGCTCTTGTGAGCTGGTAAGAGCCAATTCCAGCACACCATGGGGACAAGGCCAGCCAGGAATTTGCATGTTTATTAGATTCTCCTCCATGATTCTGACACAGTGGACACTGTACTAGGCTTTTCAGGAGGAGCAGAAATAGATAGAAAAGCACTACCATTCTGAACCTGGAGCCAAGATTAATTTGGTTTTTTGGAGGCAACACTCCAATCTACAAATACTCTTGTGCCACCATTATCATTTTTGTCATATCCACTTACATTTTGTACTATTTGTTACTTATTTTTAATCTACTACTTTATCTTTTACCTTAATCATATTACAGAAGAAGCTTTAATCACCACTTTAATTATAAAACTACTACTATTTGCTATATATAAAAAGGGAACATGAACAAACATAAATAAGAGCCATAGTGTTAAATTCTAGTTATACAGCAATTCCTATCTACAGTTCTGAGCCTAATCTCTGCTTTCTCTTTGTTAACAAGCATTAGAGGCATTAAAGTCCTATTAGCACCAAATGATGACATTCTCCTTCAGATAATTAGGATTGAAAAATAGTTGAAAAGGAAGTGACTTCCTCTCTATGAGAAAAATCTGTAAAGCAGGGTATCAGCAGAACCTAAAAACATTTTCCATACCATATAACACTAAGACCCACCTCACTGAGCCTTCTAGAAAATGACATAATCAAAGCATTTAGTGGTGATGATGATGGTGGTGGTGATGACGGTGATGACCATGAAGATGAGCTATGTATTACTAATCTCTTCCTACATAGCAGACTTTAGGTCAAGGGCTCCACTTGCATCACCTCTAATTGCAGGGGAGGAAACAGAAGCTTAATGAACTAGTGCACTTGATCACAAGCACATATTGATCATGGAGCCATGATCTGACCCTAAATCGTGCTGATTCCAGAGCCCTTATTAAGAATATATTTGTCAAGTGTTGCAGTTGATTTCTTTCTTTTCCTTGTAGCTTTGTGGAAGAACATTGCATGTGCAAAGCACCTGACCCATGGCCAGCCCATAGTATGCTCATACAAGATGTTGGTTTCCATATTTCATATGATGATGTGTTTGTGACATGTTCCAGCCCTCCATATTCCCTGGACAGAGCCCATAAGTGATTCTTCTCTTCACATTGTTCCCAAAGCAGAGACCTCTTTAGCTGCAAAACAAAGTAAGGCTCCTCTGGGACATGCCACGTGCAGTATACTAAGGCTTTATCATTACTCATGTACCCTATAGTCCTCTAATCACCCATCTACAGCTAAAATAAATGGAGAAATATTAACTTGGCTCCCAGCTGATAAGATGTTGTTTGCCTTCTCACTGACCTCCTCAAGATAATAGTTTTGAACTTTGATAAGGCATTCCTTCACAGCCAGCCTGAGGAAGTTCCACAATAAGAGTTAATAAGAAGTCACTGGAATCAAATTCTGAAATTAGAAAAGTAGCCAGAGAAGACCTAAAGACACTTGGGGTTTTTGGCACAACTCATTTTACTGTGGGAAAGCAAGACAGAAAGAGTATGCCGAAACCCACAGACTCTTGGCTTCCAACTAAAAGTACTGCCTGAAAATGTCTATCTCCCTCACATTCCTCATCCTAAGACTGGCATGGACCTCCCAGAGCTGAGGTTGGATAGTGAGACAACCCTCTACCAGCACCAGAGGTCATAAAAGCTGTTCCTAGTGATGCGATACTCAGTCTTAGGGGGTCTACAATGGGAGGGAGAGACAGACATATTTCCCTACTTGTCAAGTTAGTGCAATGATGGTACTAGTAACAACTTTTGTATTAATAGTAACCACACAAGTTTTTACATTAAATTAACTACATCTGAAAAATGTCTTTATAATCTCTAAATAATTCTACAAATGATTGTGATTAATGTCACCCAACCCGGAGGGGGCTGTTAAGGAGAGGCTGAAACCAGGAGTGGCTGTCCACCTGTAGCCAGGGCACATAAAGTAACTGCTACATGCACATTTCACATCATCTCACCCCCAACATACTGCCGGCTAAGTGTGGTTTTTAACTCTCATTCTGAAATTAAGGAAACCGAAGCTCAGGAACGTTATACATCTTAAAGTTGTAGGACCCGTAGGTAAAAAAAACAAGCACTCAAACCCAAGTGATATGGACTAAGTTGTGCCTCCCTCACTCTGAATTCACATGTTGAAGACCTAACCCAAGTACCTCAGAATGTGGCTGTATTTGGAGATGGGGGGTCTATGAGAGGTGATTAAGGTAAAGTGAGGTCACTAGGGGGGCCTAAATCAATACGACTGGTGTCCTTGTAAGAAGAGACACAGATACAATCTCAGACCAAAGGGGGGCCATCTGCAAGCCAAGGAAAAGCCAAGACTCAGAAGATATCAACACTGCCAACACCTTGACCTTGGACTTTCAGCCTCCAGGACTGTGAGAAAATAAGTATCTGTTGTTTAAACCACCCAGTCTGTGGTAAGTTGTCATGGCTGCCCTAGCACCCCACGTCTCTCATTTCATGTCTAATGTATATTTCACTATGCCAGCCTATCATGATGCATGTGTGTGTGGTTAGAGTCTAGTATAAAATGCATTTCAAGTGTCACACTTCATAGTTTCTCTGAATCCAAAGAGTACACACATCCCAATCTCACTGACTTTGACTATGGATAAATCATACACTCCCTGGGCTTTGCTCCCAACATTCATAGCTATAATTTACTCAAAGTTTTTCAGGTACCTTCCAGCACTGACAGTTCTTTTGGGGTTCAGTAGCTCAATGAGCCATGTACACTTTGCATCAGAACCAGTGGTCATTGGTAGAGGCCCAGGCTCCGGCCACAGGGAACTCAAAGTGTAGCACTAACTACTCTCAGCTTCGTCAGACATCACAGACCACTCGTAACCCTCTTTCCCGCTGAGTCCGGAGCCAGCCTCAGGAATCTTCTCAACTCTGGACTTCAGGAACCTGCTATAGGACGACTGATGATTCACAACACTGAGCCCACATCCCCTTTTAGGACAGGATGGAACTCTCACGACCAGGACTGCCTCACTCATCTCTCTGACCTCGTAATCACATAGATTTGTCCAGTAAAACCCAGCAAAGATGCAGCTCTAAGGTCAAACCACCCCAAGCCTCAAAATTTCTGCTTCTGTATTTTCAAAAGTCAGTTGTAAGCTAACAAAAACATCCAGGTTGAACACCAAATTGGGAAATTAGTTAATCCCCCTGTCTGGACTGTAAGAAATGAAGAGGCAGGTGAAGATCAGGTGGCCCAGAAATTACCAACAGGTAGCACAGAGCCCTCCACTCCTTTTCCCTTCTGATTCAGTGCACTGACCCTTCTCAGTACCCAATATTCCGAAGAACTCTGATCTCTGTCCATCCAGTGTTCTAGTCACCTATTGCCACATACCAAAGTGCCTCAACACTTTAAGTAAAAGGCTATTTGCCTTTGTTCACAATTTTGTGGGTGAAAAATTCAAGATGGATTTAGCTGGGTGACTCATCTCTTATCTGGAGTGATACCTTCGTGGGGCTGGAGAGTCTGTTCCAAGGCGGTCCCTTTACTCCCAGCGTGGAGCCCGGGCTGGGAAGGCTAGCTATTGATGCTAGCTGCTGACTTGGGGGCTGTTAAACAGACCACCTGCATATGCTCTCTCCTTAGGGCTTAGCACCTGGGTTACCAGAGGATGTATGTATGTATGTATGTATCCCTAGAGCAAGTATTCAAAGAGGTCTGGGATGAAGCTGCAAGGCTTTTTTATGACCTGGCCTTTAGTATCCCTGAATATCACTTCTGTTGCCTTCTATTGGTTAAGCAAGTCATAAGGCCACTCACATTAAAGGAGAGGGGAATAAGATTCCAGCTCTTCATGGGAGGAATAGCAAAACAAATGCAGTCATCTTTAATCTACCCACCCCACACCCAAGTGTGCTTAGGGAAAAGGCTGCCAAATCAAAGGAGTGAAGGACATGACCCCAAAGTCCCGTGAACCAGACTGAATGTGAGTTTTAAAGTGTCTAATCAACATATAAACACTTAGTCAGTTGCTTTAGCACCTGCACAGAGCCACAACTGGAAGGTTTATTCAGAAAGTTTCCGGAGGATTACATCCAAGAGATAGGAAGGCCCCCAGACATCCTTGGTTATTTGAAGGCAGAATTTCACCCCAAACAACCACAGGATTATCTTTTTCCCCCCCCCAATTCCTTAGTTGGAGGAAAAGGGATGGTTCTGATGGTAACCTGTCCAGCACTCACTCACCAAAGAGAGGCACAAATATTGGGCTTTGCAGGAGCCATTAGTAGGCAGCAAACTAGAAGATTCTGGGTACCATGTGGGCCTTGAACCAGAGCATATTTTCATGTTTGTCTGAAATCCTTAAGAAGATCTGAAGATTAAGACCAAATGGTAGAAAACACCAAAAGACTCGCCAATGTGGCTAAGGATTACAAAGCTCTGAGAGACGTCTCTAATATGCTGTCTGAGGAAATAAGACATAAGGGCAATGTGTTCAAGTGCCCTACCAGTACTGAGCGTGGCAAATTGAAATACCTGGGGCCTTCCAGGTTCTCTGCAGCATCAGTAGATAAGAGGCCCATTAACCATGCTTGGAAATTCTCTGTTGATTGTCCTCAAATCCTAAAAGAACTTACCATTGAGTAAACACACACCACTGACAGGTACCACATCCAGGCCCTTGTCTCCTTCTGGCAGTAGAGGAAGGGGGAGCACCCTGGGATTGTTAAACAGCCCCTCTTCGTGGACTTGGCACAGGACCCTCTCTGACATGAGTGAGGCCTCAGGGCCCAGGAGCTCTGGCCTCACTCCGTCACCCTGGCACGGAAAGGAATGGATTCTGGGTCAGCATATAAGCAGAAGAGAAGGGGGAGAGGGCCAGTAAGCCATGCCCTGGAAACATAAAGTCAGATTCGAGGTGACATGTGGGCCACAAGGAAAGCTCCAGGCCTCGGCAGAAGCAGTGGCACCAAGCTGACAGGTTGAAAGACGGAACAATGTTGACACTTGGTGAATCTCCTCTTCCCCCTTGACCTACACACCCTACCCTCCCTCCCTGCAACCACATCCCTCTCCAGGCCTATTGCTCAGACTTCCAGAGGTTTGAAGTAAAATTAACAACATCAACCAAACACTTGCCAGCAGTTTGCAGCCCCACCTCAGTATCCTACGGCATCAAATGACAGGACAAAGAAGTTATTTTTCTTCTCTTTTTTCATTACCCTGCATCCTAATTCTCTCCAGTGTCTTCTATCACTAATCATTAAAGGAAAAGGTGAATCCAATAATTCAATGATCTACTCTGGAAACTTGAGTCTTTTTTCTTTCTTTCTCTTTGCTTCCCTCCCCATCTCTCCCTCCTTCTAAGAAAGTTCTCATTACGATCTTCTGATCTGTTCACATTCATTTATGAATGGCCCTTCTCAGCCATTAACCCAGCCCTGGTTCTAAGGAGAAGCTGCTTTTAGGCAGCAGCAGCACCTTGATGCTGGAGCAGAACCCGGAGCTTAGCTGGCTGTGCAACAGGACTGTGGTTCCACCTCCATCGCCGCTCCTGGGGCAAAGGCTCTGCCAGGGATGCAGGGAAGACAGGATTTCTCAGGAAAGGCAAAACCCTAACAACAGACACAAAGAGAGGGGGGAAAAGAAGCCCAACACCCGGAAAGCCCATGATCCCAAGAAGGGAGTGTATCTCTGTGTAACTCTGAGGAGGTTCCGCTTGATTTAACAAATACGACAGAAAAGCGTAGGTTCCAGAAGCATGTGGAACTGTGTTCAAATCCTGTATTTTTCACTTAAAAGTGTGAACTGAAGCCAGTTACTTAACCTCTAAGATGGAGACCACAGTAATTTCACTGGGAGGTTGATGAGGGATTAAACAAACCAGCACATGGACAAGCACCTAATACAGTGCTTGACATACCACTGGGTCTCAAGAAACACTGGTTTCCTTGACCAGCAATTTACACCCAAAAAAGGTATCATTTCCTAATCTACAAGCATCGACCTCTCCAAAAATAGTAGAGGCAGGCAGCAAGTTCCCTGTTCCTGGTGCCCCTGAAACTTCATTTATTCATTCATCTCACCTTACCTTCAGCCCTTCCCTCCTTCATTTGTCAGCACTTAACTGAACGCATACCCCACACCGAGTCTACTGGGAGAGGCCAACAGAGATCTCAATGAGAACAAATGCTTGCTTTGTTCTCCAGGAATCTCGATCTTCTAAAACGAAGAGTAGCTGAAACGTGAGTGAGTTTTCCTATGACCTCATTCTTCCTTTATTATCACTGGCAGCATTTGCTATGTTTTAATCATTACCTAACGGAGTTCTATAGTGTTTCACAGCCCATAATCTACTTTCACATTTCATAAAAGCACAGTGAGCCAGAGATTAAAGGGCTAACAAAGGGTGTATCACAAGCTCATCTTGCTTTGTTTCTGACCAGTGACCTGCACCAGGGGCAACACAATAGGGGCACCAGGGGGAGTGGGTAGAGGCATTCTCTCTGCTGAGAGCAGGGTGGAGCTTGGTGCATTTTCTGAAAAGTACATCTGGGACTATTTTGAAAACCAGGTTTCAGACTCTGCAGCCTTTCCCAGCCAGGCCCATCAATTCAACCATGCAGGCTACATGCTGCACCACTCCAGGATGATGATGTAAATGGTGATCCTTGATGTTGTAGAGTGCACAGCCTACACAACCGTACATGGCATTTGTGCCACCGCTATTCTTGGTAGATATGAACACAGTTCGTTTGACCCTAAAACCTAAAACTCACTGCTGGGTGATATTGCCTCTCGCTGAATAGAATAAGTGTCAGACACTGGTTGGTCTGGTTTTTCTTGCAGCAGTTAAGCAATCCATGACTCAAATTCCTCATCTGTAAAGAACTAAATAAGTCCTAGGGGCTTCTGGAGGAATTACTGAGAGAATGCATGCAAGGAGCTCGACACAGTGCCTGGGACACAGCGGGCATGCACTACCTGCTGTCTTAAAGTCTCAGCTGAGCAGAGGCACATCAAGAAAAAGAAAGAATCCACTCTTATGATTGAAACCTGACTCCACCCTTCTGAGCTGGGTAACCTGTGTGTCCTTGGTTTTCTCTTCTGTAAAATGTCTTCAATTATACTTCCTCAAAGGGTTTTTGTGAGGCCTCAATATGCACATATTTAGAACACAGAGGCCTGTGGTCAATCGGTTTCTTCTTATTCTTCCCCTTCCCAACAGCAGAAGTTAGGGCTTAGCACAGGTGCTTGAATCACATTTCAGGCTCATGCCAGCATAATCAATATTCACTGAGGCTCTGCTGTGTATTCATTTTTGTAATGGACTCTGTGGATAGGAAAAGTTCTATCCATTAAAACCTGTAATTTTTCAAATCATCTGATGAAAAACCCAATTTTCTTTTTTCCCTTCTCCTCCCAATTCGTTATCCTTCCAATTAATAAAAATCAATTAAGGGCGCCTGGGTGGCTCAGTGGGTTAAGCCTCTACCTTCAGCTCAGGTCATGATCACAGGGTCCTGGGATCGAGCTCCTCATCAGGCTCTCTGCTCAGTGGGGAGCCTGCTTCCCCCTCTCTCTCTCTGCCTGCTTCTCTGCCTACTTGTGATCTCTCTCTCTGTCAAGTAAATAAATAAAATCTTTAAAAAAAAAATAAATCAATTACTAGAAAATGATATAACTAAAACAGTGAAATACAAGCTATAATTCTAAATTTGTTAGATTCCACAGATATAAGCTGATAGTGTCGAATTGCTATCAGTGTAATCAAACACCCATTCTCAATTTCTGTACTTTCCTTACCACGGATGCTAAGTAACCAGCAGTTTGTAGACTGGCAAAGCAGATAACGGACCACATTTTCAGTAAAATGTGATCTAAACCAAGGAGCTGGCAAGTGTGTGTGTTGTGTATGCCCATGTGAAGAAGTGGACGTTGTTACTTCTAACTCAGCCTGCTGCATACTTTAATGTTTCCATCATTTCTTCTCTCCCAGGTTCTAGGTCTCTTGGCAGAGACTAACTATACCATCCCTGGCCCAGGAGCAGCTGTTACTAGGTAGCTGCCAGTAAACACCCTGAATGTCTGGGTATAACATAGGCATTCAAGAAAGTAACTCTTTCCCCGGCCCTGGCCCTCCACCTTCTCACACTGCAGGGTTAACTCCCTGTGGATGATGGGTGCTGAATCCCTCAAAATCATCAAATGCCCACCTCCACTTCTACATACGCTCAATCCCACACACACATTCACAGCAGAGTGTAACTTGGCTACTTCTAAAAGTTCAAGTGCGCCATATGGGAGCAGCTAAACATTAGGGAGTTCAGAGCAAAGGCTGTCTCATGAAAACCAATCCTAACGGTCACCGACCCTCCAACCCAGTTAGGAGTATTTTTTTTAAAGAAATAATTGCACTCTTCTGACCAAGATGATTAAAAAGAAAAAAATCTACCTCTTTCTGAAAGGAAGCCAGTCACTGCTTTTAATAAACTCTTTGGCTACAAAGATGAAACAGGCAGACAACAACAACAAAGAAGATATTATTAACGTAATTTTATGTAATTGGATAGAGGGGTAATATTTATTTTAATATTACAGAGGAAACATCCCACAATGCAGACCTTGGATTAATTCTTTATATCTTTGGACTGTACTTATCAAATAAAATTGTACTTATGGAAAAAGCAAACACATAAATCTTGCCCCATTGTCAGCTGGCAACTCCCAGCAAGAGCTAATTGTATTATATATCTTCTGCAGCCATGCCTAGTGGTTGTCAGGCCCAAATGCATTATTATTTATTACATGAACAAATGCAATTTCCTTCTTGGAATCTGAGTTGGGAATTCCATGAAGGCCTAAAATGTGCCCCTCTTCTATTCAGGTGGGAAAAGTAAGATCCCAATAAGTGTAATCTGTTGTAGAATTCTCCCGTGAAGATAAAATCTAAGTTTCCCTTGAGAGACATCAAATCAAATCTACTAGGAGTGGCCTCTGAAGGGCCGTTAGGATGGAGGTGAACTTCTAATCCTCCTCTTTGAAATACTTCTCTCTCCCAAGAGGAAAATTTGCTATGGATTTGCCAGAACTGGAACCAGTGTTTGACTCAGCCCTGTTGGTTTGTAGCCAGAGTCACTGTGCACTCAAGTGCCACATTATAGGTCTGGTTCCCTCTCATTCTTATTCTGGCTCTCCCTCGTCCTCTCTCCCTCTATCCTTCTTGGGGTACCAGAGTAGTCCCCATGCTGGAGGCTGCCTGGTGGCCATCTTGCCCCTTTGATTCACTTGTCAACCATAACCAAGGCTACTCTTCAGTGGCAGGCTGAAGCAGGTAGATTCTTTCTTGCTCTTGGTTTCCCTTATCCCAGGACTAGTGGGTGTGTTACATTGGCCTGGAACATGTTAGTAAGGTAGATTTCTGCATGCTCCACTCCACCATGTTCATCTGCACTGAGGTTGGGCACAAATACCAGTTACAGTAATTTGGAGTTTCTCTGTCACAATCTTTTATGTATACATATGTGTGTGTGTGTGTATGCATATATATATGTATGTATATGTGTGTGTATGTATATGTATGTATATGTGTATGTATGTGTGTATGTGTATGTATATATGTGAGTATGCACATATGTATATACATGTACATATCTATATCTATCTAATCTATATATATAAATCACAGAACACAGAATATATAGGTAGGCAAATGATGAAGCAGATTTTGAACAACCCAGTTTCTTGCCAAAGGGACATTTAGTAACAATAGAAACACTAATACAGAGCTACTCCTCTGCCCTGGTTCAGTTGAAAACAATATGAGTACCTTATGCACAAGACACTAGGTTAGGGAGTTTCCACATACCATATTCTGGAACTACCACAGTATCATACATAAAATTCACCCCATCCCTTCGTAAATGTGGAGAAGATGAGTGGAAGTTTGACAGTGACTCACACAGCTGGGACCTGAAACCTGATGTCCTAGTTCCCTTTCCAAGGCTCCCTCCTTCCCCAGTCTGACCCTTCAATTTCCTGGAAAGAGAGGCACTGGCTGGGTAGGACAGATAGCGAGTCCAGGCTAGCATCATCATTTATTTAAAAAAATGAATTTTTACATTCATTCCTCTACCAAATCAAGAACCGGAAAAAGGAAACAAAGAAATAAACCCAATCCTGTCCAGAATTCTACCAACTAAGTAAGAATTCTACAGTGAGGCATTCTGCTGAAGGGAGATCACTTCTCCTTCCTTCATGAATCCAATTATAATTTCAGCACACAAAAGGAAGTCAAAGCAGAGCCAGAGGGAGAGAGACCTTGGGTTATGCCTCCAGGACAAAGAGCCAGCTGGTCAATTCTTTCCTCCAACCTGTCTGCCCATTCTTAAATGTAACCAATAGGCCAGAACACAACATAGACCAGACTTCTCACAGAAAGTGTAACTTACCTTCTCCAATTCTAGCAAAATGTCCTCCCTAGCACCTGGAGTTAGGGACTTCTTTGAAAAAACAAATTTATAACAGAATGACATGTATTTTGAACAGCTGGCTGAGGAGGGGTTTGTTGTTTGTTTTCAGATGGCAATGGAGACCCAACTGAAGGCATGAGACAAAGATTCAGAAAAAGTGAAAGAAGAACATGTTTCTGTTGGATTACTATAGTCTAGTTCCTGAACACAGCACATCGCATGAGAAACAATGGTACATTCTTTGGTTGAAATCCACAGGTTATTTCTGCAAAGTTTTGGAGGACTCTGCAGAAGTCATAGGAGAAAGAACAACCAAAAAACAACTACTGGTTGCATAAGGAAAGTTAGGACATAGGACTCCATATCAAACCTGAAGTGATGAAACCTTCAAGGATCCCAGGGCCACAGAATTCATAGAGCTTCCCAGATAAGCCATGACTGATTTCCACAGTACTGCTAAGTACTTTGGACATTGTTCCCTTCTATTCCTAAAAACACTGCTATCAGTGAATGACCTCACCACCCAATATAATTATAAATTCCTTGGCAGTTAAACCAAATCACTGTTAAATTCAATTTTCCCCTTTGAACCCTGGGCAATATTAACATGTTCTTCCAGGCCCAGGGAGATAGATAGATGTCCCTAGCCCTCCTGAGATGAGGAGGATGGGAACTCCCATTTATTGGTCAACAACATTTACCGGGTTGATGATATACAGAGGAATGGTCAGAATCCTGCACAATCAAGACTAGCTTCATTATTGTGGGACCCAGTGAAAAAAAATCAACACGTGGGACCTCTTGTTTGAAGATTATTAAGAATTTTTAAGATAGCAACCGCAGAACATTAAACCAAGTACAGGGCCTCTCTGAGTGTGGGGACCAGGTCACAGGCCCACAGACCTTGTCCTACTGCAAATAACCCATTATCATTGAGAATGCTTTAAAGAGAGGACATATTGAGAAAATATATGTTCTTTATGATCAGATGGCTTTTGGGAGTCCTTCCTAATGCAGAAGAGCCATTAGGATGGCCTTTATCCCTTTGACCTAATGAGCAAACTAAAACAGATCTTCATAGGCCCCACATCTTGGCCTTGGGAGTCTTTCTTTTCTGAGGTTATAAGGAAGAAAGTACTGATGAGTATAAAGCAATTGACAGAACAAAAACAAGAGAAAATATATTGCTGAGGCTTGGAAGGAATTGGCTTAAGTCCTTCCACCGCCCCCCTGCTTCAGCAGTGTGAGTCGGCAGTGAGTAGGGCAGACAAAATATTAACCATTCTATCATGGAGATACAAGAGATGAGCAGTACAAAGAGAATGATATTTTAAAAGGGGACAAGACACAGAATTAAAAATATCTAGGACATCCGCAAGTCACACTAAGCATGGAAGCAGTGCAATTTAACCAGCACAGGGCGGTAGCAGGGATCAAACTCTTAAGGAAAGAAATAGAAAGTATGAGAGAAACCCTAATACTGAGACCCTTAAATCTATTTTTTTGCTGTGAATTTGGAAATGACAACCATTCTTCTAGCTTAGTAGCAGATATATACCAGGCTGGAGAATCAATAGCTTTAGCCTATTTATATTTTTGTGATGTATATTTTTACTATATATATTTTACATAAATGCATGATAGACTTCATTTAATAAAAATGCTCCTTATAGGGGTGCCCTGGGTGGCTCAGTAGGTTAAAGCCTCTGCCTTCGGCTCGGGTCATGATCCCAGGGTCCTGGGATTGAGCCCTGCATCAGGCTCTCTGCTCAGCAGGGAGTCTGCTTCTCCCCTCTCTCCCTGCCTGCCTCTCTGCCTACTTGTGATCTCTCTCTCTCTGTCAAATAAATAAATAAAATCTTTAAAAAAATAAAAATAAAAAAAAATGCTCATTATAAAAAGGATCCAGTAACTATGTCTGAACCTTTAGAACCCAAATAGAACCAGAATATATACATATGGACATATCAAAGATTTAAAAAAAAAAAATACCCAGAGCACACAAGACACAAATATGAGGGGAAAATATTAAAATATTAGGGGAACAAAAAGATAGGAGGATCAAAACAACAAGCCAATAGTTGAGTCAAAGTCCTTCTTTCTTCTTTAGGGGCCAGGTGGTAAAGGCAATATTTTTCCAGTGGGTTTTTTCAATTATCCCTTAGCTTTGGCTCTAAACTCAGATGTGCTGACATATTACTGTCTCTTCTCCCAAGAGGGACATTTAACTAAGGTATTGTCCATTTAATTTCAAGCAGACGCTGAATATGATCGCCTCTGCATTTGTTTGAGAATAACATCTCACCCCTTGATATTTAAAAGGTTTGGGGGTGGAAGTTGTATTGCAGTAACTTTTTTTTCCCCCCAAAAAAATGTATACTTTGACATTTAACCAAATTAACAAACATTAATTGCACATAAAAGCCACTTTGCTGAATTGCAATGAGCCATTTAACCCTATGGACCAATCCACCCGAGAGTTTAGGGGGAGAAGCAGAGTTGGCAATTCTCAAACATTAAGATACTCAGCTGCCTACACCCTGGCTCCTTCGAGGTCAGAGAAAGCTATGTTGCAGAAAAAGAACCTAAGTCCAAATTAGCAATTTGGCAGCATTCTTCAAAAAGAAAAATGTAACCTCAGGACTTTCCCGGTGCTCTCGGTTGAGTCTGCCAGGATGTGTGGATGGATTGTAGTCTTAGTTGTACCCAGGGCAAAGGAAGTCACTCCCCACAGAGTCCCCTTTCCTTAGCATACATACAAAAATTAAGGAACTTTTTTTTTCCATTTTCAATTTTTTTTTTTGGGGGGGGGTAAGTCTCTCTCCAGCTAATTGCTGATTTTCTCTTAGCCCAGGGCTATGACACTTTCTGTCACATCACTTTCCTCCCCAGCGGTTCATCACAAAAATCAAGTCTCCGTACTGTCTTCTCCAAAATGCGAGGGAGTCATAGCAGCCCATGTCTCCTTCCTCTCCCCACCAACAGTGTGATTCTTGGAAACAGGTGACCTATAACCGCAGCATTACTTAATTTATCTTCCAGAGGAACAAGCTTTCTATCCCGTGAGGGAGTGTCTGGGCCATGTCTTCTTTATTCACCTTTATGTTTTCAGGGCTCATCTCACTCAAAGAGCCACAGGAGCTGCTCAAAGTTGACTGAATGGATAATGAGTGGTACGATGGCATGATTTTTTTTTTTTCCAGAACACAGTGGATTCCAAAGAAATCACATATGGCCACCAGACTCAGCTTGTGCACAGATGTTACCAGTATATTATGTGTTTGTCCTGAAAGGAAAGTTTTGGTGGCACACACCCCAAAGTGCTGAAGCAGAATGCTTTAGAATGTTTACAGAATCCAGGGCATAGGAACCCAGATTTTAGAAGAGTAGTCTTTGGGATCCCCCTGTCTCACTAACACCTTCTTCCAGAAGAATGTGGCAGCAAATGAATAGTCCTCTTGTAAAACCTGGAAATGATTCTTGAGTCTTGCCTTGCACTCCTCTATTAGAAAGTTTCAGACCTTCCCACCTTACTTTCCTCTATTAGAAAGCTTCCTTTATGGGGCACCTAGGTGGCTCAGTGGGTTAAAGCCTCTGCCTTTGGCTCAGGTCATGATCTCAGGGTCCTGGGATCGAGCCCTGCATTGGGCTCTCTGATCAGCAGGAAGCCTGCTTCCCCTGCTCTCTGCTTGCCTCTCTGCCTACTTGTGATCTCTCTCTCTCTATCAAATAAATAAATAAAATCTTAAAAAAAAAAAAAGAAAGTTTCCTCTATGTACTTGCAGGTAACACACACACACACACACACACACACACAGACTCTGGGGAAATGTTAGAAGGTTCCACTGCTGCTGCACCTCCAGGCTGGAAAGCAGGTATACAGTGGGCAATCACAAAGCAGTGGGAAATACAGGGTGAAAATTAATGTCAGGTAGACAAGGTAGAATTTTTAAAAATGCACTAAAGAATACTGACAACACTCTCATTCTATATAGACAAAGAAATTATCTAAATTTAATATAATACTCACACAGCTCTGTGGACAAAATAATGGACTCAAAATATAAAATCAAAATTATTATAAACAGAAGTAGAAATTGACCCAAAAAAATGTGGAAGATATGAACCGACTACCATCGGTATTGTCTGCAGCTATAAATCCCTCCTGGAAGGAGACCGAAGACACTGACCAACTTAGGGTCTGAGTAATGCTTAACTGACGCTCAGCTGACTGAAACAAGATAGAGCAACACTCTCTGAAAGTTTAGAGGGATGAAAATTTAAGTAGGATTGTCTATATAATAACTTTATACCTCACTTATCCAGAGTACTTTTTTATTTTCCCCAAATGTCTTTGTCATATCTACATAAATCGATCATCTAAAGTTCCAAAACCATAAGCCCTCCAAACACCATGGTCTAATCAGAAAGTTAAAAGATGAGAAATGTGAAGCAAAAAATTAATAGAGGAATTGCAATTATTTTGAGTAAGCACACCTTTAAATAACTCATGGGTCAGAAAGAAAGATCAAAATTATAATTGGTACCTATACTTATAAGTAAATAAAGATTATATAGTATATATAAAATGCCAATACATGACAAATAAATCCATATGAGATGTGTTTAATGCTACAGTCAGAAGTAGATTCAGAATGCAAGTGTTTATATATTTATGCAAATGTTAATATATTTATATATTTGGGACAAGTTTAAATATTAGGTATGTGGAAAATATTTTAAACTCTGAATGTTATATGTGTATATTACATATTAGGTCATATGTGTATACACACAAATATATGTTATCTTTTTTCACTTAAGGTGAAAAATAAAGGGAAATACGTAAGTCATGGTAACTTAGTAAAGTAAGAAACAGAAAAAGCACACATCTAACCAAAAATGTCTGAGTTGATACACTGGTGTGGCAGGGCAAAAAATAAAATGAACTCTAAAAAGTCAAGTAATAGGGAGAAAAAGGGGAAACAGAAAAGTACGGTGTTTCGACAAGAAGCAAGGCAGGGTATTATATGCAATGAGTCACTAAATTCTACCTCTAAAACTAATTTTAAAAAATGGGGCGGGGCACCTGGGTGGCTCAGCCATTAAGTCTCTGCCTTGGGCTCAGGTCATGGTCCCAGAGTCCTGGGATGGAGCCCTGCATCAGGCTCCTTGCTTGGCAGGAAGCTTGCTTCTCCCGCTACCATTCCCTCTGCTTGTGTTCCCTCTCTCGCTGTGTTTCTCTCTGTCAAATAAATAAAATCTTAAAAAAAAAAAAAAAAAAGCTGCAAGATAGAGTTTTTGAAACAGAGCAGTGTATGATATTCTACTAAGTAGAAAAAAATCACACTTAAATATTAAAACATTTTCTATGCAAACAAAATTGATCCTTTTGTTTAGATCAAAATTTATTTAAACACAAATGAAAAAAAAGTTTCCTACTATCACTTATTTAAAATAGTTTTGGGTCCAGAACTAACAGACAAAATACTTCAAAGATTACCTGAGTTTTCCAATATGTAATCTTATCCAGAACATACAAAAAAGACAGACAATTCCCAAATTTTTTAGGTTAGAATGACTCTGTAACTAAGTTGAAATACTTCAAAGGGCAAACTATACATTTGCTCCATTTAGGAATATAGTTGTAAAAGTTCTTTTTTTTTTTAATCTTATTTTTTCAGTGTTCCAAAATTCATTGTTCATGTACCACACCCAGTGCCCCATGCAATACTTGCCCTCCTCAATTCCCACCACGAGGCTCGCCCAACCCCCTCCTCTCTCCCCTCCAAAATCCTCAGTTTGTTGCTCAGAGTCCACAGTCTCTCATTGTTCGCCTCCCCCTCTGATTTCCCCCATTCACTTTTCCTTTCCTTCTCCTAATGTCCTCCATGTTTTTCCTTATGCTCCACACGTATAATTGACTCTCTCTGCTTGACTTATTTCACTCCGCGTAACCTCTTCCAGTCCCGTCCATGTTGATACAATAGTTGGGTATTCATCCTTCCTGATGGAGGCATAATATTCTATTGTATTTATGGACTATATCTTCTTTATCCACTTGTCTGTTGAAGGGCATCTTGGCTCTTCCCACAGTTTGGCAATTGTGGCCATGGTTGCTATGAACATTTGGGTACATGTGGCCCTTCTTTTCACTACATCTTTAGGGTTAATACCCAGTAGTGCAATTGCAGAGTCATAAGGTAGCTCTATTTTTAATTTCTTGAGGAATCTCCACACTGTTTTCCAAAGCGGCTGCACCAACTTGCATTCCCACCAACAGTGTAAGAGGGTTCCCCTTTCTCCACATCCTCTCCAACATTTGTTGTTTACTGTCTTATTGATTTTGGCCATTCTAACTGGTGTAAGGTGGTATCTCATGTTCTAAATAATGTATTTTCAAACTGAATCTAGCAATGCATTTAAATACTACTACCTACTACATGCATTTAAACAGTACCTAGCTGTCATCTAAAGAGAGCTCAATAAAGAGATACCATCATTAAAGTATCATTTAATAAGGAGTCTTATTAATAGATTGATCCTCTTCGATCTATCAAAGAGGAAAGATTTCTTTATGTCAAAGAAAGCCAAAAATATATTTCATAAAATTAAGCACCAAATGCTGATAGCATTTTACCAAAATACCATTTCTAAATACCATAAACAATATCCATCTATAATGAGTTGAATAATATCTCCCAAAAAGTTCATGTCCACCAGAATATCATAATGCGACCTTATGTGGAGATAGGATATTTGGAGATGTAACTAAGGTCAAGATCAAGATGAGATCACGGTGGATTAGGGTGGGCCCTAAATCAAAGGACAGTGTCCTCATAAGACATAGCAATGGACACACAAAGGCACAGGGAAGATGATGGACAAAGAGGCAGAAACTGGAGTGACACAGCGACAGGACAAGGAACCCCAAGATTTGCTGGCAGCCACCAGAAACTGGAGGAGGGCATGGGACAGTGTCTCTCTCAGAGACCCCAAATCAACCCTGCCAACACCTTGATTTCAGACTTCTGACCTCCAGAATTAGGAGAGAATGAGTTTCTGTTGTTTTAAGCCACCCAGTTTGTGGTAATTTGTTACAGTAGCCATAGGAAACAAGACACACCATCTTGAACCACAAGCCAACATCACACTTAACTCTGAAACATCAAAAGTATTCCCATTCAATTGAGCAACAAGACAGTAATTCCTGAGGGGTACTAGCAACTGAAAGTAGGGGCTGCTGAAGAGAAGGGCCCTCTCGCTCTTGCACACAGCAGCCTTGATTCCATCTAGCCCTCACGTGCAGGGCCTGAGCTGATGCTCTGCAAACCAGGAGAGAAGGAGCACTAGTCCTGAGGGAAGCGAAAACTCTCGCTGCTCCTATAATGGCTCCGGCAGGAGACAAACAAGCTTAAGCTCCTGAACCCTGCTATTCGCGCTTCTTGAATCATCCTGCAGGAGGCGCTTGGTTCCCCTGAGCTGCCTTTCCCTCAGTTATATGACAAAGAAGACGATAATATTTTTGCTACAGGAAAGATCAAGATGAAAGGAGCATGGATCAAAAAGACACTTAGCTCAATATCTGGCACACAGTAGGTGCTCAATAAATGTGGGTTTCTTTCCTTTCTGAAATATTGACATAGCATGGGTGAGCTTCAGAGATGAGAATTAGATTTGGTCAATTATGCTATTCATATTCTCCCAACTGTGGTAAAATTATAGATTTAAGAATTTCTCTGTAGATCAATTTCTCTGAGTCTACTGAATCACAGAGAGGCAAATCATATACGGAAGCAAGAGGGAAGAACAAATGTGGTGGGTGGGGGGTTTTTTAATTGGCCCATGAGGAAAAATCATTGAGATACAGGTAATGTTTCATCACCACTTTCTCTCTGTTCATAAAGACAGTGGTGGCCAAATGGTCTAAACCCATACACACCAATTGGGGAAATTGAGCTTTATGTACCAAGAGTGGTTGATTTTGCAGGTTGTTTAAAGCACAGACAGTTTTTAATTTAATATTTTCCCAGAGGCCTTTAAAAGTATTGGGTGCATTTAGAAAAGTCCAATAAATATTTGTCATTTTATATAGGGCCATCATTTTTGGTTTGTTTGTGGTTTTTCCCCCTCTCTTAAACACAAATCAAGTGAAATATTTAAGGTCTGAGCCAAGTGCCTAGGAGCTTATTAAAAATGAACCCAAATGAATTTGCTGGCAAATACTGGGAGTATGGAAATGAGGAAACATTTAAGAATCCCTGAGTGGGCTAGAAAGGAATGCTATGCATGATGCCCTTTGGGGTAAGCCTGGACTAGAAACCTGAGTAGCTGAGAACTAGCCCAGAGAGAGGTGCAGGGCAAGGAAGGGCCAGGAGACAGGCATCCTGAGGTCAAAGGGCAGGGAATATAAGAGCTGGTGTATGGAAACCATGAGGGAGGGACTCCTGCACCCTCGCCCTCGCTGCCACACACGTGCATACTCACATGCGCTCCACCTCAGTTATCTGCTAGCCAGGGGATGTCCAGTTAAAACTCACTTCAGAGCCGTTGACACCATGCTGCCTGACCAGCTGTAGCACATTTGTTTGTACACATCACAACCAACCAGCTCCATCAATCCTAATTTTTTTAACATCACAACAACTACATCTGTCACTTATTCAGCAGGTACGGAATCATTGAATGCCCACTGAGCCTTTGTAGGGCCTGGGGTAAAATGTTGAGCAGATATTGATGTGGTCACTCCCTCATTCACTGTGGTGTTTGATAGGGAGCTTTGCCTCTCCATCTGGGTTTTTGCTGCCTTAACTGAGAACATGAGCGTTCCTCTCGTGAACCATTTCCATTTGCCCGCCTTCACTATGCCTACTTCTCCTTTACCTTTCACACTCCAGCCTCCAGAGAAGTAAACCTGAACACATAACTCAACTTAGAAATCCAGTATGGTTCTCTGGTGCCTACAGAACAAGGCCCCAACTCCTTAGTAGGATGTAAGAGAGACTGATACAGATTTTCATTTTTCCCTCTAGCGTCATCTTGATGTTCTGCTCCTACTTGAATTTTATGTTCCAGCAACTCCAACAGATTGTTGCTGCCCCAAGATACTACATTGGAGCAGACCCCCTTTCCTTGGCATTTCCACCCAGCCTTTTAAATTAGGCTGGATTTTAAAATCTCCCAAAATTTCTACCTGTTTCATGGGCCCTCTTTCTGGTTGGTCCTAATATTGGACAATCAACATATGATCTTTTATTTCTTTCCCCAAATACTTTTATTTTATTTTTCAGTGTTACAAGATTAATTTTTCATATACCACACCCAGTGCTCCATGCAATACGTGCCCTCCTCAATACCCACCACCAGGTTCACCCAACCCCCCACCCCCTACCCTCTAAAACCCTCAGTTTATTGCTCAGAGTCGACACTCTCTCATGGTTCATCTCCCCCTCCAATTTCCCCCCACTCACCCTTCCTTTCCTTCTCACAATGCTCTCCATGTTTTTCCTTATGCTCCACATGTAAGTGAAACCATAAGATAACTGACTCTCACCACTTGACTTATTTCACTCTGCATAATCTCTCGTCCATGTTGATATAAAAGTTGGGCATTCATCCTTTATGATGGAGGTATAATATTCCACCGTATATATGGACCATATCTTCTTTATCCATTCATCTGTTGAAGGGCATCTTGGTTCTTTAAACAGTAATGGATTGCCCCACCTTGGAAATATTTAAAGTGCAATCTACACATTACAAAGTGTATCCTTCAGTTTAGATGACTACTTGCTGAAACCTAAGCTGCGCCAGACTCTGCTCAGTGTAGGGGCTACAGAGGTGAGTTAAATATGATCCTTTTCCCCAAGGATCTCACCATCTAGTTCATGGGATAGAAATAATAAAATAAGGGCATTGCAACAATGTATTCAATAACACAATATCATATGGAAAAACTAAAATTATGTGTTTCATATGAATGAGCACTTGTTTCTAGCAGCTTCTGACCCAAGAGTAAAAGAAGTCTTCACAGAATAACTGATTCCTAGACAAGGCTTCCACAGGTTGTAGTAGATAATCTACTGAACCCACTTTCTAGAACCTGTGAGTATGTTTACCCTGCTTTGCAAAAGATACTTTTCTGATGCAGTTAAGGATTTTGAGATGGGGAGAGTATTCTGGATTATCCAGATGGGTGCAACATAACCACAAGGGTTCATATAAGAGGGAAGCAGGATTGTCAGAGTAAGAGAGAGAGAGAGATCCAAAGATGTTATACTGCTGGCTTTGAAGATGAAGGAAAAGGCCACAAGCCAAGGAATGCAGGTAGCTTCTAGAAACTGGAAAAGGTAAGGAAACAGATTCTTCCCTAAAAACTCCAGGAAGAATGCCGCTGTGCCAACCCCTTGATTTTGACCCAGTGAAACCCATTTTTGGTTCTTGACCTCCAGAACTATAAGAGCATAAATCTGTGTTGTTTTAAGCCACTAAGTTTGTGGCCATTTCTTGTAGCAACAATAGGAAACTAATATACAGACATATAGGAGTTTAGTGGGAATTCATTAGGAAAACAACCTATATAAAGCAAGAATCCTATGCACTTTGCAGTCTAAGAAAAGTTCTACAGGATCATCGGGAATCTTCAAGTCAAAGTTACCAGTCAGAGGAGTCCTATGTCTCTAGACTGGGCTGCCATGCTCAGACATTGGCTGGAAGCAGACCACAGGAAGAGTGCCCCTTCGCATGAACACAGTGAAGGACTGAGAGCACAGCAGGTAGGTCTTGATACATTTCCCTCCCTGGAGTTGGGGGCTGAGGGACAGAGTCTCATGGCCACCACAGTGCCTGTCTCTGCTGCTGTCATTACAGCTGATAGAAACTGCACCCTCCCTGCCACCTCCCACCCACTCAAGGTGGACCAGCCCTCCGTGGCTGCTCTCAGGGTTGGGATGAGACAGGCTCCACCTTCCTTCTTCATCAATACACCTGGGAGGGAGAGAATGGCGCCCTAATTCTCCGGAGGAGTAGAAACACTCCTTTCCCTCCCTGTCTTGCTTTGGTTCTATTCATACCTGGCAGGTGCATCCATGTTCTCTGTGTTAATTTGCATTCAGTTTGAGGAAAAGAATCACCTTTTAGTTCTCCCTAAAGATCTAGGAAATTAGTCTTTAATTAGATTAAAATGTTCCACTTTTTGGTTTCTATCTTCCCTAGTTCTTTGAAGCTGGAGCTCCTGATGCTACCACCCATCCTTCCTGCCCTCCGCGTAGAGATTAACCAATATTGGGGGACTTGGGGCTCAATCACTGAAGTGACATCTATGGCTTCTGGCTGCTCCACGTCTAATCTCTTCACTTCTGGTAACTAAACATATCTTTCCTACAGGGAACCCATTCTATAGGGTCTAAGTGAATGGAATTGAGCCATGACCCTCCCAACAAAAGATAGAATTAAGCAAGTGACCCAGACTGCCAATCATTTTATTCCACTCTCCTAGCAGAAGTGAGGGGCTTATGGTGGTCCAGAAATAGAACCCAGATCGATCCGATGCTCCAGTCACATTAAACTAAAATAAGGTATATTTAAAAACATGGCACAAAGTAACTGCTCTCTAGGTGTAATTTTCCTCTCGTCTCTTTATCTTCTGTCAATGTAGTCAGATTCCCCAATACAGAAGCCCATCCAACTTGACTTGGGAATTTATGTATTACTCTCTAGATTCAGTTCCTGGGCAAAACTTACCCTAAATTTCCCCCATCATTTGTGAACAGCACTCTGGTCTGCTTGACTGAACTTTCTCAAGCCAACTGCAAGCCCATCCAATTCCTTCCCAACATCAACCCTGTCCCAGCCTCATCCTTCTCCTCCCTCGCATTCCCAAGAGGTTTCGCAAGCCCACTACTCTCACCCACAATGATTGTCCGTACCATAGAATAATAAATGCAGAATCCACTCAGCACTCTGAACATCACTTATCCAAGAAAAATAGCAAAGGCAGCCTTGAGGCAGAATCTGTCATTCAAACTGTGTTAAGGAAATTCTACCTTTGTGGCCTCCCTGCAAGGAGCACATGATCAGCCCCCTCCTCACACGGTAAGTGAAACCCAAAGGCCTTCGGAGACAAGGGTATTATGTGTGGAAAAGTAAAAATTGTTGAAATTAGTTATGAAAGAGCCAAATATCTCCTGTTGTTGAATGTGAGGCATGTATATGTGCAGTTGGGAATAAAGTTATTAAAAACATTTATTCACTATTTATGTATGTCCTATCATCTTGCTTGGCTCTTGGAAAAATGGAAAGATAAGCCAACTGGGTCTTTATGGGAGAGAAGCAGACAAAGAAGATGGCCATGAGTTAAACATCTGCTGGTGACCCCAAAAAACCTGGGCTGGAGGCCTCAGGTCACGTCTGATGTGCCCATGGGTTATGTCTGTCTTTACCAGTAAGAGGTCAGTCAGCAAGTTTCCTTGAGAGTAACTTAGTAACAGCAAGGAAATACAACCTCTAAGTGATCTGTTTATCAAGAAGTTATTTTTTTCCCTAATTAAATTGCATCATCCCATCAATTTCTGATAGATGGGATACTGACAGAGTGCAAGGTTTGTTCATCTGACCTGGATTTGAGTCTTCATTCTGTCACATACTAGCTATGTGATCTCAGGCAATTTTCCTAATTTCTCTGAGTCTAGGAATCTTCAACTTGAAAGTAAAAACCATTAAGTGTGGCTATGAGGATTAGATGAGATATTGCATGTAAAATGTGCATGCTCAACATGACACTGGATCATAGTGGAGGCTCTATGAATGTCTCCAATGACAGTGACAGAAGTAAAGAAGGTGGTAATAATTCTTCACTCTATTTACACAGGAGGACTTCAATAAAAGTGTACCTGGTTAGGCCTTTTCGATAAAGGCCACCTAGACCCAAGAGGAGGCACCGGAAGGGCTCTTCGGTCTCAGAGCAGATCATAAGAAAAAATCAATTTCCCAGGTAATGGTGACAAATGGTAACATGTGACCCTCTCAAGAGTCAGTGGCTCTCTTTAGTTCGATGAGCAGGCAAAAGTTAAGCCAGTGTGTTCCTCTCTCTTGGGACTGCAGACTCGGACATGAAGTCTCTGGAGATAAGGCTCTCAGGAGACCTCAGGTTCTTCCTATTTTGGGTGAGGCCAGAAATACCCCAGGCAGGGCTGACTGCTAAGTGAACATCCCCACAGCTGACCATGTTGGTGATCAGGAAGGAAAGCAGAAGCAAGTAAGACCAATGGGGAGAAGTTGGGTGAACTCCTTTAAAGTTCAAACATTTAATTTTGGCCCAATTCTGTTCAAGACAAAGGAGTAAAGTCACTTCTTATTTTATCCAAAAGAGCTCAGCAGCCTCTAGAGTGGTATATATATATATATATATATATATATATATATATATATACACACATACACACACACACATACATACATACACACCACATCTTCTTTATCCATACAGTATTTCCAAAACCCTCATATGAATGTCTTACCTGAATGTCTCAGGTGCCCTGAGACACCTCAAACGCCACTGGAAGGGAGAATCTTATGTGGCTGAAAAGAAGAGTATTAGCCCATGTTCGGCAATAAACACATGGGCTGGGAGATTTCAGTATTGTGTAATACACATGTCAGTTAGTTTCTTTTTAGTTGTTCTATGGGAAGACTGGGCTTGATTTATTGTAAAAGTTTCCATGGGACCTAGGACTCATGCCAAGAGCCATTTCAACAGAAAGGTTCCAACTCAGAAGACTGCTTCAAGGTTGTGTGCCCATCACCCAGACACCCAAATGTCTCTGTATCCTGCTCAAGGTTTCTCATTGGTAGTCATAGCCAAAATTTCTCTGTGGGTACTCTCTTGTATCTCATGAAATAACGTAAAAAACCTGGACAGGCCTCTCGAGCTCTCAGAAGGCTTTTCATCTGGGACAAAGGTCCAGTGGAAACTTCTGAGGAAGTGACAGTTAAGAGGTGATGTGAAGGATGAGTAGGCATTAATGAGGCAGAGGGGTGAAGAGCATATCTGGGAACCCAGGAAGAGGACTGGTGGGAGGCTACCACCAAACTGTACCAGTTCACAAGAGCCAAGTGTATGCACCTCTTCCTGACTTCGTGTTTAGTAATATCACATTTGTAGCTTGAAATTGGCTATGGTGGGAGTATTTATACCAGGGACATGGGCAGATGTTACACATTAGGGCTCTTCCCCCCAACTCCCCCTGAGGATAAGGACCTCATCTTCTTTCCTATATTCTTGTAGTTAACAGTCTGCATGCAGATTATAGATGCTCATTAAATATGAATTTTCTGGAAAGCAAGTTGGAGATAGTTACAGAATTCAGTCACCGATTTTCCCAACTGTCTAACCTATAGAATAGTTGAGAATCAACATGGAGGAATGGAGCAAAAACTGGGATGACAGCCCAAACATGCCCCGACTAATCTCAGAGAGAAGGTTCCCATCCACCTTGAGAAGTAACTCTCTCACTGAGAACATGGACAACCAAACTTTTGAGTCTCACTTTTATTTTTTATAGCTTTGACAGTTGTCCTCAGTTATAAATTTCTACTGAAAGTACTGGGATGGTTTTTGCTGGGTTTTTTTTGTCCTGATGCTATCCAGGGACTCAAAGAGACTCAGTAAGTCACTGTTGCACCATATGCATGAGAGGAAAAGGATGGAATGGATGTCTAGCCTTTTCTACAAAAGTGATAATATACATGGATACATATTATTAACAAGGATTTAATTTTAAGAGTGGGAGTTCTGGAGACAGTGATATTTAGATTCAAATATTGGCTCACTAGTTTTTGTAACAGGGATAGTTTATTTATCTTCTCTTGCCTAGGTGTCCTTATCTATAAGGATTTGATAGGACTTACCTCCTAAAGTTGTGATGAAGATTTAATGAGATAATGTAAGTATAATCCTTAGCATAGAGCCTACTATGTAATAAGGGAACTTAGGTTCCCTTAAACAGCAGTCAAAGGTTTTGAAAAACTAAAATTATAGACATGCAGAGGATCTAGAGATTACTTAGTCAAACATCCTTCATTGTAGAGCTACCACTTACTGGGAACTCCAATGTGCCAACTTGCTTTCTGGGTGCTTATAATTTATTATTTTTAGTTCTTAAAGAGCCCTACTCGCCACATATCATTATCTTCATTTTCCTAATGAAGGACCTGAGGGTAAGTGAGGTTAAGTGACTTCCTGAAGGCCACAGTTAACAGCTGGCTGAACCAGAACTTTAATCAAGATTTGCCTATCTTCAAAACCTATGTCATTTTTCCACACTGCACTCTCTCAACAGGTAAGAAAGTCCAGAGAGAAGACTTTTCAAAATTTTAATTTGCCCAAGATAAAAAATAATACTAATAACCCAACTACAATCCAAGTCTTTGAATCCTATGCTGGTATAGTTTGCATCAACCCTTGGGGTCTTACCCAGCACTACACAAATGATTTAGAGCAGCTCTATTCAGGACATTTGCATGTCCAAATAAACATGTTATGTGTTATGCATTGGCCAATAATGGAATTTGAAAACTCCCGTTTGTAAGTGGAAACAGGGGACACTAAGTACCTTTTGATTACCCAATGGTATGAATTACAACTTTGTTTTTTTTTTCCCTCAATGTTAAAAAAAGAGACAAGAAGCCAAAAATGGAGTCATCTGACCCCAAGACAGCAAACCAAGAGTGAATTACAGTTTCAACCTTTCCCAGGAATGCAACCTTTTGACTAATAGTCCATATGAAATTTCCTATCAGCACTGGGGAGGTAATCCACAAGACAAAAATCCTGTTGGTCTCTTCCCGCAAAAAGATGTCCTGACCTGAAGCAATCCTTTCTTTTCTTTTGCTAATCACTTCCGTGCCCTAGCCTCCTTCCTATACAAACCTTCCATTTTTGTACAACCCTCAGAGCATCTCTCTACTTGCTAAAAGAGATGCTGTGGAATTCATGAGTTGCTTAATAAAGCAAATTAGATTTTCAAATTTACTCAATTTTACCACTGACCCCTTATTCTAAGCATGGCATAATACTTCATAATGCCACTGTGAGAATTAAGTGATCTGAAAGCACAAAGAATTAAGTGATCTGATTCTGTGTAGACAACGGGTGCCCAGTGGCATGTAGTTTCCTTCCCCCACTGAGAAACAAGCTCTGTCATATAGCTGTGTCCTAACCTCAGCACTGGGGAGGACATGATATTCTATAGGATATGCCCTGAACTGTGTGTAACCTCAGCCTCTGTTTACACCAAAAGAGATTCTTCTATCAGGACTTGCCTTCAATGATGTGTGGGTGGTGACAAAGAATCAAAGTACAGTCTTGGGATATTCAGCAAACATTAACCACTTCATTAGTGATTATTTCACACTGAGCTCTACTGTATGCCAATTAATCACTGGCACAGGATCCTGAGTACGGACAAACTAGTCACAAGTGATGAATGAGCACCACACTCAGGTGCTTGCAGAAACAAGGCACACAGAGGAGGCAGGGGAACCAGCTCTGGTATCACCAGCCTGTGATGAGTCTGTATTCATATCACTGCTCTTGAGAAAATGAATTTGGGACATAAGGACCACTTGCAAGCCTTGCTTTGCTGGTAACCAGCTGTGGACCCCTAAGTGAGTTGCTACACAAGCCATAATTATAAAGAAAGAGACTGGACATCGTCAGAAAGACCTGGCTTTGGATTCCAGGAGCTACACTTCCTAGCTGTGTGGCCTTGACCTCACCGGCTGGCTTCCAAATCTGTTGCCACTATGAATGTTTATAGTCCACAGGAGAGCTATACTTATTTGAATGTTTTTAATGATGTTTTGTGGTTGGTTTTTTTGCCATGAACAATTATTCAATCTGACCCTCTGTATTAGTTTCCTATTGTTGCTATAACAAATTATCACAAACTTAGTAGCTTAAAACAACTTAAGGTTAGTGAATTAAAACACAATGCCTTACATTTCTTGAGGTCAGAAGTCCAAAATGGGTCTAACTGGACTAAAAGCACAGTGTCATCAGAACTGGGTTCCTTCTGGAAGTTCTAGGGAGAATTCATTTCCTTGCCTTTCCAGCTTCTACAGGCTACACATATCACTTGGCTCTGACCTCTTATTCCACCTTTAAAATATACCACTTCAGCCTTTGCTTTGCCATCATATCTCCTTCTCTGCCTTTTGGATTACACTGGACCTTTCTGATTACACTGGGCCCATCCACATAATCTAGGATAATCTTCCCAGCTCAAGGGCCTTACCTTAATCATAAAGGCAAAGTCCCTTTTACCATGTCAGGTAACACATTCGTAAGTCCTGAAATACAATGTGGACATCTTTTTGGGGGAAGGCAGGAATGTATTCTACCTACTACACTACCACACAGTCAATCACATTAAAATTACATGACAGTCATCTAGAAGAAAGACTTAAACCTCTATTGGCAAACCACTTTGATAATAACAAGGAAATGGAAAGGCAAAAGAAGTTGCTATAAAAGAAATGATCATTTAGTTGGGCTAACTAGAGCAAATTGTGCCAAATGGTGCTCAATTTCCATCTGTGAAGGGAGGATTGTAATACTGCCAAACACACAGACTTGTTTAAGTGGGGTAATATTGACAGAGCATCTGGTATGGTGTCCAGCACATTATGGAAATACTAAGCGTTCTAACCTTGTTGCCCTGCCTTCTTTGCAACTACTACATCATTCCTGCAAGAAGAAGAGCTGGTTGTTGAGCACTCAAGGATAAGTGCCATTGTAACTCTCTGACGCAGTGACATCTCCAGTTAACTCCCTCAGAGAAGACCTTGTAGACTTCCTTTGTCAGACTTAATTATATTCTTGTAGATTTTAAAAGTAGTAAGTAACATGGAAGGCATGTTAGAGTCTCCAGGGCATTTTCTCCCTTCATACTCACCACGACTCTTTTCCCAGAAGTGTTAATTCTCTCCACCCAGAAGAAGAGAATAAGGGTCAGCAAGGCTAATCCCAAAGCTACATCACAGAGAAATGGAAAGCCAGTCTCTAGTCCCACTTTTCCAACTTCACACCCCGTGCTGTCTGTGTATTTTCTCATGTTTGTGTCACATTCATGTATTACAGCTGGGAAAACAAGGATAAAAGACTCCAACAGAAATTAACAGGTGAATCAACTTCAAAACAGCTGGGAATCATATAAATGAGACAAGTAATCATTATTTTTATTGCAACATTTTCCTTTGAGTATGTTCCTTGGGCTCAAAATTCTGGCGGTGGAGTGAACTGGCCTTGAATCCTGGTTCTGACATTTAGAACTCGGCGACATTCTGCAAGTCACTTACCCACTCTGCATCTCAGTGACAGCTCCTGCTCCAGTAAAGCCCTCTGTTACTGCCATTGGACATAAATATAAGAGTGAATTTAACTGTTGTGTGACAGATTAGTGGGGTCAGACTGCACTTATGGAAGTGTTCCAAGGAAGGTTTGATTGAATTAATCCTTCTAGAACCCTCACAATTAAGTAGAAACAATGATAATGGCTAACTGACAGGCTTGGCTCAGGTGAGCCAGCTTTATCCCACCATTGGTCTCGTCCATATTTTCTAGGGCCACTTATTTGGGGAGATAAATATTTAGGTTTCAAGAAGTCACGCTCAGTTTTCTCTGGGGCCTTCTCACTTTAGCCGGGTAGGAAGAGAGCTCCAGTTTGGAAGGTGCATCATAAATCCAGTGACAGCTATTCTGGAACTGATTGGAGACACTTTCAAACCTAATTAAAGTGGTTTCCCTTTTTGAATTTGCTCCAGGTATGCATTTATTGCCTGAGCTAGAAACTAATTTGTAGCCAGGTTTGGGATCCAGGCCCTTATACTGGGAAGCTTGTTATATGTGATTAAGCTAAACTATTTAGTTTAAATACCAGAGAAGTAATTTGAAATAAAAGAAATTGCATTCCACATTCAAGAAATAAAATACCCTTCTAAGTATAAACAGAATTAAATTGCATAAAAATATTTTTTCTGAAACCAAGTACCTGTTTCAGACACTTTCTAAATGTGGCTTAGAAATATCTGCCTCAGAATCATTTCTTCAACCATAAGCCCAGTTCCCTCATACAGAAACTCAGTGCCTTTTTCCCCCATTGCTTTCTTTATCTTCTCCTTCTTTCTAATCTCCTGCTGACCCCCTTTCTATTGCAGTGTCCTCATGAGGAATGAATAAGATTTGGTAAATTTTTTAGCACAGTACCTGGCACACAGAAGGCACTCACCAAATCCTAGACTACTTCGACATCATCAGCATCATCTTCCCCATTATCGGTCTAGAGAACTCTCTTCTAGAGAGTGGGGGAGGGTGGAAGATTACAAGTGGAAACTAGAGAATCACTAATTGAGGCAATTCATCTATGACTGACAATGGCTTCCACTGAGTCTCCAAACCATTCTACTCCATATTACACAGGAAGAAGAGAGGCACAGATACGTTCACACTATTGCTCATAATCAAATATCCATATAATTCTCATTTACCTTGTACCTCTCAGCCCTGTCACTGCCTCCTCAGGGAAACTATTCCTAAACCCCTGGATAAAGTCAAGTCTTGCTGGTATGCAATCTCATAGCATCGTGCACTGCTCCCCCCTTGTAATTCTTCATATAATTGCATGTTTGTTTTATTTATATTATCCTACAATTACTATTTTTCTCTATAAAAATATTATAAGCTTCCTGTGTGATTTTCTCACTATTATACCCTAGTCTCTAGCAAACATAGGTACCCAGTAACTAACTGTTGAGGGAATAAATGAAAGAATAAAAGGATGCATCAAAAAGACCAACAATAACAAGTCTTGGTAAAGATCTGAAGAAACTGGAACCCTTATATATTGTTGGTAGAATCGTAACTTGGCCCAGCCACTTTGGAAAACAGCTTGGCAGTTCCTCAAAATGCTAAACATACTGTCACATGATCCACCAATTCCACTCCTAGGCATATTTCCAAGAGAATTTCCAAGAGAAATATGTGTCCATACAGAAACCTTTGCATGCATGTTCACAGTATCATTACTCATAATAGCCAAAAAATGGAAGACAACCCAAATGTGTACCAACCAATAAAAGAATGAACAAAATGTGGTACCACCATGGAATATTATGTGACAATCACAAAAAATAAAGAACTGACACATGCTACAACACAACAAGTCCTGAAAACTTTAAGTGAAAGAAGTCAGTCATATAAAGCCATATATTACATGTTTCCATTTACATGAAATGTCCAGAACAGGAAAATCCAGAGACAGAAAGATTAGTGATTGCCAGGGGCTTATGGAGGAAGGGATGGAGAGTGGCTGCTGAAGGCTAAGGAGTTTCTATTTAGAAGCCATGAAAATATATTCTGGAATTAGATGGTGGTGATGGTTGCAAAAGCATATCCATATACTAAAAAATACTGAATTCTATACTTTAAAATGGTGAATTTGAACACAGAGGGTTTTTAGATCTGTCCAAGTGCATAAAATGTACATCAAGAGTGAACCCTAGGGGTGCCTGGTCGGCTCAATGGGTTAAGCCTCTGCCTTTGGCTCAGGTCATGATCTCAGGGTTGTGGGATCAAGCCCCACATCAGGATCTCTGCTCAGCAGGGAGCCTGCTTCCTCTTCTCTCTCTGCCTGCCTCTCTGCCTGCTTCTGATTTCACTGTCAAAATAAATAAAAATAAAATATTAAAAAAAAAAGAAGTTGTCCTCAGTTTGACAAGCTAGGATGAGGATCCACTTTAAAAAAAAAAAGAGTGAACCCTAATGAGGACTATTATCAGCTTTGGGTGATAACGATGTGTCAGTGCAGGTTCATGGGATCTAGCTAATGTACCACTCTGGGGCACGATGCTGCTAACGGGGGAGTCTCTGCATGTGTGGGAGCAGGGGGTGTATGGGAAATCTCAGTACCTCCCACTCAATTTTACTGTGTACCTAAAACTGCTCTCAAACAAAACATGCAATTTAAAAATGGTAAATTTTATGATATATGAGTAATACCTCAACAAAGCTATTATTTAAGAGAAGAATGCACAATGTGCTACAGCTTCTCCTTCTGACTCCAATACCAGCTTCCCTCCCCACATGAGGCTGCCTCTGTTGGATAGTGGGGCCTCCTTGAGGCCTCTCAGCCCTTTGCCTTTCACCCAAGTCTCCGCTCTGGGAGCTGGGAAGTTGACGAGGGACCAAACATCCTCCACCAATTCCCGCCACAAATTCATCAGGAAGGTTTCATCATTAGAAGTTTACTCTGAGTGCCTGAATCATGACTTGGTATGGGCTCTGGCCCCAGAAATAATGAGAACGCACTTTCAGCCAAGTCTGTTTTGCAACTTGAGTTGCTCCAATCTATAGCTGCTGTGTAGTATATACTTTTTAAAATAATAGACCCAACCATGGTCCAAGCTCTTATCTAGACCAAAATGCACAGTTTGTTTTGCCATTATAAAAATGCATCACAAACTTGATCCAAGTGCCACCTCTTTCACCCACCATTCCCAGTCAGATTTGTCAACATGCCGGCACACTTAGAGTATCTCTCAGCTATAAGAGAGGGACACATGGATACTACACAGGATCCTATCAGAGAAGAAGAAACTAGTGTTTGTTGAGAACTTAAGAGGAATTTTTATGGCCATGTTTTTATGTAATCTATAAAAACATGGGTTCCCTCATGGCTCTTTCTGTAGAATTTGCCACTGAAAAGAGCCACAAATCTGACCTGAAAGCTTGTATAAGTAAACTAGCAATCACCTAGATTTTTTTAAGTGGAAGACAGATTTTTTTTTCACAAACACTTCCTTTTAAAAAATGATGCTTAGATGTTTCTACTACTCTTCTCCAAACTTCCATAGCAGTCAAAATATTCTTGGGTCCATCTCTTCACAACCACATGCTTGCTCAAGTCCCCAGCTTCACCCAGACTCAACCTGGAGACTTGGTAGTCTCTTTCCTAAACCTCCTCAGGGCTCAGTTCTTACTCCGTATATTCATTCTTTCATCTTTATTATTTATATATTCATTCTTTTTTATAAATAGAATAAAAAAACAGAATATTTTTATAAATATTCTATTATTTATATATTCATCCTTTCATCTTTATTATTTATCACATATTATTACACTTGGATTTTACAGATTAAGGAACTAAGGCTCAAGGTAGTAAAGTGATTTGCTGAAGGTTAACAGGCAGTAAGTTAGAGGTTAAGGGGCTGTAACTGATGTTGTTTAATGGATCTCTAACGTGTCTTTGGGCAACTATATGTTTCCTTCGAATTGAGTTCCTTGTTTTACAGTTTGGGGTAATGGACGCTTGTTCAGATTGCTGAGACTGGAACCGACAGTATAGACCTCATCAGTGACATCATCCTGTTACTTCCATAGAGGTGGGATAGATCCAAAATAATAAACACCTTCCCTGTAACTAATAATAAACAAGATACCTGGCAACCTTACTCCTATTAGGTTGACCCCAAAAAGAAGGACCCAAAAAATGTCTGTTAAAATGACTGGAAAACACAAAATGATCTTTAGTCAAATATTAAAAGATTTCAGAGGGAAATTATATGAAATAGGTAGCCAGAAAACACTTTCTGGAGAAGGGCTGCTAATCTGAGTCCTGGATAATGTATAATACTCAAAACAGTGTGTTACCAAGGGTTAAACTAAACATTATAGCACTGAACTCTACCGTGTTCATTTTCTTCTTCCTTACCTGAACTGTGGTGGAGAGAGGTTGAATTTCTGCTTTTCTTCTCACAGAAAATTAGAAAGTGGGGTTGTCCATGGGAGCAGTGTGGAGCAAAAACCTCAGACCCTGGGCCCATTCCTTTCCCAAGCTGTTCACCATCAGAAGATGACATTTTAAGCTGGTTGTCCAGGGGTAGAGGATATTCACTGGTCTATGTGTCACTAACTTCTGTGTCTCAAATGCAGAAGCCAGGCCACTCTTACAGTGACCCCAGAGCAGTGATTCTCAGCTTAAGGGACTGGAGACATATTTGGCAATGTCTGCAGGCATTTTTTGTTGTTCTGACTTAGGCAAAGGAGGGTCCTACTAGTATCTACTGTGTAAAGATCAGGGTTGCTCCTAAACATCTTACACCATACAGGACAGTCCCACCACAGCAAAGAATGACCCAGCCCAAAATGTCAACAGTGTTGAGACTAAGAAACACTTCCCAGAAGGTCATATTCTTAGTTCTTCTTCCTATCCCAGTCAAGGCCAAGTACTATCCCCCATATGGGAGGGGAATAAACCTCATCTCCATTTTGCCTTCTCTAATTATTGACCAAGTAACTTGGACCATCAAGGATTGGGCTACCCATGTCAGCAACTTGCTAGTCTCTGAGGCCACCTGTGTCTAGTTACCCTCTTTGAACAGTTGATTTGGCTTTTTCATGAATTATAGTCATCATATCCTCTTGTTTGCAGGTAAAACAAGCAGAGATAAAGGAAGGAGAAGTAAATAGTTTTCCTGAAGTCCTTGGCCTAATCTCTGTTTATCATAGGAATCCCACATTTCTTGGTGCATCAGTTTCTGTTCAAGCTTTCTGTGGTTTCCCATTTAGCTTTTGCCTTTGTTCACACAGCTCCTTTGAGTCAGGAGACTAGAGAACAAGATGGTGAATGGCAGAATTTAGACACTACAATCAGGCACAAAATTCCAAAGTGCTAGCATTCTATTTAAGTCTGTCTTCCCACCAAACCCATCACCTGTGAAGTGGGAACTGGGTGTCAGAGGAAATGGGCCAGAGGCATTCCACTTGCAGTAGAAATTCCAGATCATCCCAAACCCAATGGCGAGACACATTTCCAAGAGGAACAGATGGGTGCCTATGAGCTTACGGGCTTCAGACATTCAGAAAAAGATGTTTTAGCCAAACCTCCTGGGGGAATCCATCTGGTCCAGGTCAATACAACTTACCCCATGAGCAGGCTAGATGAGGCCTGAAAATGCCTGCAGCTCTGCGGAGGTGGGCTTATGGAAGGGCTGACATTCTCACTGGCTACCGGTCCATTTGGGTCTTGCTGGCAACTTATGGGTCATCTCTGAGAAAGAAGAAGATGCAGCACTGAGAAAGCGACTCCAAGAATCCCATTCACTGTGACAAATGCCCTTTCAAGGAATAACCTACACATGGCCCAGCCTGGCTCCCAGTTAATGGAGAGTTCACAGTTATAGGTCTACAAGTTCAGGGTGAAAGATTGACACATCCAAGGACAACTCTCAGTGGGCATTCAATTCCCACCAGCTGTTTGGTATTATTTTTCACAGCATGGCTTTCCATGCTGCAGGTCATTAAGCCTCTGAACTCCCAAACTCCTTAGCCTTGTGAAACTGCAGCTGATAATGTAATGTGATCACTCTCTGAAATGCAACGATCTCTGGGGTTTTAACATTTACAGGTTAAAAACAAGAGGAGCACATCACTCTGAGCACAATGAAGATCAAAGAGGTGACAGAGCTGAAGGTCTAAGATGGCAATACTCAAAACTCTTGGTCCCAGGGACCTATTTACACAGTGACAATCTATTAAGGTCCCCAAAGAGTTTTTGTTTATATGAGCTGTGTCTATCGATATTCAAACTGATGACATTTAAAATATTTAAAAATATTCATTCATTTAAATAACAATACTAAATCAATTACATGTCAACATAAATAACTATTTTAAAGAACCATAGTTTTCAGGAAAAAAAAAAAACAATTTAGGGAGAAGAGTGGCACTGTTTAACATCTTTTTGCAAATCCCTTCAATGTCTAGCTTAAGAAAAGACAGCTAGATTCTTACATTTCCTTATGCATCCAATCTGTTATAATTTACTTTTTGGTTGAAGGAGATGAAGCAAATCCAGACTCACACAGATATGTAGTTAGAAAAGAGAAGAATGCTTTAATAGTCTTTTCAGATAATTGGGGGTAGTCTTATTTGATATTACACCAAAACTCAACAAGGAGTATTTCTTAAAGGTTAGTTTCAATGTAGAATCTGAAACAGTATCAATAATTTTTTTTGTAATCTGTCCAATTAAAATTCAGCAATTTATCTTGCACTTTGAAAGATTTATCGTTTATGATGATTCATTTAGAAAATATGGATGCCCCGAGCTATGCAGATCTTTCCCAAACATTTTCACATTTCATTTATATGATACTAAACAAAACAAAACCAAAAAAACCCCCCACATTTATTAACACCACCAATCATCCAGAAGTATTTAAGTACTGGGAAGCTGTCAAGCTCACAATTTTCCAAAATTCCAATTTTCACTTAAAAGCCTGAATTTTAGCATTGGCAACAAATACTGACAGTTGTTTTTCCTGAAGTGACAGGCTCACCTCAACCCGCTGTCAAGAAAATGTCTCCCAAATTGCCAACTTTGAATAATTGTAATTTGTCTGCCAGTTATTCTTCCATGTAATGGTGTTGCATGAAAAAAGGGGCTAGTTGAGCTCACAACTCAAGCAATCACAAAAATGCTTTTCCTTGGGCAGCCACCATACTTTGCCAGGCTGCAGAAGTGTTTTCCATGTACTCCTCATCTCATCACACAGTTTTGTGTGCAGCTGCAAGCTTGAGATTTCATGAAATTAATAATCTTTACTGTTTTATCAAGGACATTCTTAAGAAAAATTGGCTTTATTTATTTCCCTGCTGTTATTGTGTGTGTGTGTGTGCGCACGCGTGTGTTTTAATGTGAGAGCATGGTAGTAAAGAAGATCATACCAGCTTGTATAAGTGGAATTGTATAACTTCCTCTTTGACTCCTGCAAGGCACCATCATTATTATACATCACAACTTTTGTACCAACAAGCCCACTGTTCACAGTGAGAAAGACAAATAATGTCTTGATATTATGAAAATAGTTCTGACTTCGCAAACCTCCTGCAAGTCTTGGGGACCCACCACTGCCCATGGATCATGCTCAGAGGACTGTGGATCTAGGCAATAGTGCATCCCTAGGAAGTTTAACTGACCACAGCAGTGAAGGGCATTGGACAGCCTGCGTTTTTCTGAGAAACCTCCCATTGGTCACAATATGGAGATGGTCTGTGGGGAAGGCTGACAGAGTAAACACCAGAAAACCACTGAGGAGCCCACTACATTCATCTGGACGAGAAATGATGAGGGTGTAAGTATGGCAGGGTATTTGGGGTGGATGGAAAACTGCAGAGCTGTGCAAGGGTCACTGTGTTATGAATCCTGCATTCAGATGTCAACTCCATCACCAAGCAGGTCATTAAAACTATAAATTACAGATTAATCTTAAAAAAAAAAAAAGTAAAGGAGGAAAGTGTGGTGCTTGAATTCTTCTTCTGCCCTCTGTGTATGTATTTGATGACTCCGGGTTTCCTCTGCAAAAGTCAATGAAACAATTAAGCCTCTGCCCATTTTTCCTCATCCTGATCTCAAACAGTGTTAAAAAGGCTTGCACTACACTTTTCACACCCAGCCCTGTTAATAATTCATGTCCTTGCCTTCTTCAGTTCTTTTTGTATTTGCTGCTTAAATCTGGCAGATACATGTACATTCTCCCTTGGTTTCTGAATGCCCAGACCTCACTGATATTCAAACGGCTACTTCTTTAACCCAGTAATCCTCTCCACCTTCTACCAAAAACCCAACAAGGGATAAAGACTGATCTTTGCTAATTTTGTCAGCTCACTCTGTGACAAATTCTCAGTTTCACTTATGTAGCTTAGCCCAGAGTCACTGTGGCTAAGCCAGAGAAGGAGACTCTGTTGCCATTGAGGGTATGGCCTGTGGACCAGCAGCATCAGCTTCACTGGAAAAAGGATTTCTCAACCTCAGTACTATTGATATTGGGACCAGAAAATTCTTTGTTATGGGAGCTCTCCCTTGTAATGTGGGATGTTTAGCAGCATCCCTGGCCTGCACCCACTAGATGCCAATAGTACCCTCAATTCTGACAACCAAACACATCTCCAGACTTTGCCAAAGGTCCACTGGGGACAAACTCACCCCAGCTGAGAACCACCGCCCAAGTCTCATTAGAAACATAAATACGCCAGCCCCATCCCAGAGCTGATGAGTCAGAATCTGCATAGTCCAAGATTCCAGGTGATGCATAGGCACATTAAAGTACGAGAAGCACTGGATTAGAGGGCTGGTTTCCAAACTGGGCTGCACATTGGAATCACCTAAGAATCTCTCAGAAAATTTTAATGTCTGGGGCCTACTCTTAGGACCCTGACTGTACTGGTGTGGGTACAACTGGTCACTGGGATTTCTAAGACCTTCCCAGGGGATTCTGATGCCGCAAAGTTTAAAACCACCATTTCTCAAGTGGTTTAGCCCTAAATCCTCACATTTTGCAGATGAGGAAACTGAGGCATAGAAGGGTCCAGGAACCTCCCCATCTGATAACCAATAGAGCCAAGGTTTGAACTCTAAAATTCTATTGCAGGGAAGGAGCCTTGGTGATGCTCTGCTGGTACTCTCCAGGTCCTCTGAATATTGCGGTCATTATTTTTCTATTTTTCTATTTCTTTATTTAACTTCTCTCTTACTGATTAGATGGTAAGAATCATGTGTGCCTGGCTTCCCACGCCTGGGTGTCTCCCCAGGGCTGAGAACATCCTTGTGCATAAAAGAGAAGCAACGCTGGAGTGAGAGAAGGAGTGAACGAAATGAGCAGACAACAGAAAAGAGCCAAATCTGCATCTGTTAGGTGCCAAAGGCTTCTCTACTGAAAGAGTCAGAAAAAAATTACAAGTGTTCTGTCTGTGGCTGAGTGCAGCCAGATGCCCCTTCTGCCTGCTCAGTGGCCAGCCTTTCAGGCTCCATGTGTGCCAGCTGAGGCCAGAGGGGGCGAGATCCAGCAGCCACAGGATCAGCATCTCCAGGGGAGCCTTCATCACATGGAAACTGTGAACAATGGCGCTCCACCTCCAATCCTCCACTTTTGTGTGTAGCAAGGCCAACTATGTCTCTTTGTAGAGAAAGACACCAAGGTCCAGAGTAGTAGCGCTACTACTCTAAGTGCTGGGGGAGCCAGAACTCAGAGGGGCCTGTGATTCTGGCTGTCCCAACACTTCGGCACAGAGGGAACTCTCTCTGGCTCCCCTGGGGTCAGGGAGACACTTGTGATGCCAGGCCCAGCTACTTTCTCCAGCCCTGTTTCTCACTTTTCTCCCCGTTCCCGGTTCCTCCCAACCCAACAGAACTCTCCATCTAGAACTCTAGCCACCACACTGACCCTCTTTCACTTCTTAGAATATACTGACAGGAAGCCTTCCCAAAGTACTCCTCACCAAGGAGATGCCTGTTTTTTGTTCCTATACACACTCTGATTTCTACCATTGAACTCACAACACTGTCTGATGGTAATTCCTTATTTGTTATCCCTACCAAGTGGTAAGCTTGGGGAGGCCTGTGAACATGTTCATGTGCTTCACCTCTTATTCTAACACTTAGCATTATTCCTGGCACAGAGTATGTACCAAATAAACATTTATTCAAGGAATCAATAAGCCAAACACTGGCCACGGCATCCCAGCCAAGACTTGGGCCTGTATGTTCCCTTTCAGGCAGGTCTAAGATAAAATCCTAATGAAGGGGTGGATGGGAGGAGGGAAGAAGTTTGTTTCTGTTTGGATGTTTGGAAAGTCACATTATTTGTCAAGGGATCACAAAAGCATCAACTGTCAGTTTCCTGCCTCTCTGTAGGTCTCCTTCCTCATCAGCCTTCCTGGATACAACCTGAATGATGGGAGGAAAAGGAGACTCTGCCCAGTAGCCACCAACCTCTGGGCCATGCACAAGAAGCAGGTCCATCCCAGGGCAGGGAATCAGATAATGGATCAGCCACACTAAACATATGTGGCACTTAAAAGGAATGCCCCACCCAACACTGGCATTCTGACTAGAGAGTAAGGGTTTGGTAGGACACGTTAATGCAAATATTCGCATGGTTAAAATTTAGCGAACCAGGATGTGGATTCTCCTGAGCCAGTTTGGGGATACATGGCTGCATGTGTGGCTGTGAATTTTGGCCAGAGGCTCAGTAGCCGGGGCAAGGCAAAGATCTGGGGGTGTCTGCCTCTCTCACTCCCTATGGCCACCTGAGGCAGCTCGAGTCTGAGAAATCTTTGGGAAAACAGCCACAGTCTTCTCAGACCTTCCCTGCAGGGAACTGGGCTACTAGAGATATTGCAGGTAACCTGACTTTGAGGAAAGGAAGGGAGATGTAGGCAGAGAACAATCTACCTTAGGTATGGAGGCAAGTATACAGGAGAGAGGCTCAGGGGCGAAACTGACCTAACACACAGCATGAAAGCAACGAGTCACAGCATTAGGCCGTACTGAAGAGGACTGTGAAAAATAATGATGGTGATGACAACAGTACACTAAACATATATAGGGCCTTACATTGAATGAAATCTTCTATTATTTGAGAAAATTCAAATGATGTCCTTAGTCCAGAGTCTGCCGGGGCAAATGCTCAGTCACTGTCAGCCACAATAATCTCACTTGATTCTCACCAAGCCCTATGATGGACTGTCATTACCACCATGTAACAAAAGGAAAACACAAAGGAAAAATAACACTGAGCCTGTGTAAATTACCACACTCACAAGTGGGTGGCCAAGATGCCACCTTAGTGAATGTCCGATTCAGGATGCCCTAGAGCTTCTGAGTCCAGGTCCATGGTCCTCTTCAGTTTACCATACCAGGCCAGTGAACTAGAACTCTCTACCAAGGGTAGGGGAGCCAGAACAGACATGGGGCCCAGCAGTGTGGGACTGTGCCAGAGGAATGATATGGAGATTTCTCCAGCCCAGGGCTGGGGGTAGATTGGAAGTGTGGAAAGTGGAGGCAAGGAGAAAGGGCAAATCCCACTCTGGGGAGATGAAGGACCCAGACAAAGGGGGTAATAGCAAGACAAGAAAAGAACAGGTGGATATGGGAGTAAATCAGTGGCATGTGGTGGCAAGACTGAGAGAGCAAATACAAACGAAAGATTAATACAGCCACCTACATACAGCCACCTGCTACAGGACAGTTTCACCTGGGGGATGGACGAAGATGGCTCTTAGTATCCCACAAGAAGCGTATCCTTCAAGGGGCATGTTCTTCTTCCTTCTCTCCTTCCTCCAACTCCTCCTCCTATCCTTTTTTAGAGTAATTTACTAAGGTAAAATCCATAAAGCATAGAACTAACCATTTTAAAATGAATAATTCAGTGGGATTTAGTACATTCATAATATTGTACAACCACACCTCTATCTAGTTCCAAAACATCTCCATCGCTTCAAATTAAACCCCAGATCCATTAAGCACTCACTCTCGATTCACAATTCCCTCTAGCCTTGGCAGACACTAACCTGATCTTTATCTCCATGGATTTGCCTATTCTGGACATTTCATTTAAGTGGAATCTTATCATCTGTGGTCTTTTGTGACTGGTTTCTTTCACCTAGTATAGTGTTCCTGAGGTTCATCCACCCTGCCGCACAATCTGTGCAACTCTCCCCCTCCTCAAGGCTCTTAAAACATTCTTAGTCCCCACAACTGCCTAGCACTGGTGGAGCTCTTCCTTTGAGGGCACTGCTTATGACAAACAACTGGACAAGTTCTTCCAGGCAGGGGAAAAAATTGAAGATAAATGTGAGATGAGCACTCACTTCCAATATCTATCTCATCTCCAGATGTGGCCCCTGTGCCCTGATGTGGCAAATGGGAAGAGAATATTCCCGGTCCGGGGAGCAGATCTGAGGGTACTGTTGCACTTTATTACTTGATGCTCCCAGCATCATAGACAAAGGCAATGCATTTGTACAGAGAGTGAGTAGTTAGATTTCATTGCATCCTAATTTTATCCTGATGCAGAACTGTCAAGACCTCACATTTCAAAGGCAACAGTTGTTTTGAATGCCAACAATAAGCTCTTGCTCTTTGACTCACTCTGTGAACCCTACAGGGTTTTAGATTTTTTTTTTTTCCAGTTTTTGGGTTTAGATCTTTTTAAAGCCAGCACTGCACAAAGCAGAAGCGTGCAAGTGAATTCCCCTGATCAGAGCTCTACACACTGCCAGGGATGAGCCTGAGAGGGGCTGATCTGACAATATCTGTGTAGGACCCAGCAGCTCATGGCCAAGTGCAGACTGTAACTGCCCAGGGTGTTCTCTTTGCACTTCTATCAGGAGCAGAGTTGAGTGTGCTGAGAAGCTGAGCAAGCGAGAAAAGTGAGCATCTGAAAATTTGTGCTGTCCTCTCCACCCCATCCTAGTTCAATCTTACCATCCCACCTTTGGGCCATTGCTACAAAGGTTTCCCCACAACAGTCTCAAGCTTTGCATACCACAGCACAGCCAGAGTCATCGCCCCCAAAGAGGGACTGATAGCTTTGCTGTCACCTTTAAAATCCTTCAGTGGCTCTCAAACCTCTCCAGCAAGGGTTGATCCTAGGTCTAGGCACCCACAGGCCCTCAGCATTATCTAAAGTAGAGAACAGCCAATTTTCTTCTGTGAAAGGCCCAAAGGTACATTTGAGGCTTTGCAGGCCCATCACACTCTCTACTTCAACCATGCAACTCTACCCTTGGGTAAGAAAGCAGCCACAGACAGTATGCAAATGAGTGATTTGGCTGTGTTCCAATAAAACTTTACTGACAAACATGCCACTGGCCAGATTTAATAACCAATGGGCTCTAGTTTCATCACTCTTGCTCTAACCTTCAAATCTACACGCAAAATGATGTGCAATTGTGCATTTCTGTTGGGAGCAGATCATAGCTTTCAGCAGACAGTGAAGGGAGTCAATGGTCCTCCAAACACAAATGCTCTCGGATGGTCTCAACCCAGCCTCTGACTGTACACTGGCCATGCTGTGAACATACCCAGGTTCTCTCCCCATCTCTGTCTTCGCACATGTACAGCCTGACCACCTGTTCCTGTCCAGCACATTTCTTCATTCAATAAATACTTGAGGGGTGGCTGGTGGCTCAGTGGGTTAAAGCCTCTGCCTTTGGCTCAGGTCATGATCCCAGTGTCCTGGGATCGAGCCCCGTATTGGGCTCTCTGGTCAACAGGAAGCCTGCTTCCCCCTCTACCTCTGCCTGCCTCTCTACCTACTTGTGATCTCTCTCTGTCAAATAAATAAAATCTTCAAAAAATAAATAAATAAACACTTGAGTGCCCACTATATGCAAGCCACTGTATATTTGTGCACTCATGATATCTGCTGCCTAATAGGGTGAAAGAGATATAAGAAAATGAAGGGGATAAAGAAATTACACACCTTGTAACTAACCATTGCACTCAGTTGTGCTAAGTTCAGGGAAAGGAAAGGAGAGGGTGCCATGGTGGTCATGGGACCAGCCTTCTGGGTGGGTTCCCAGGAACCAAAACCTTCAGCACTCAAACCAGAAGGTCCTGATGAAACAGGCATGTTATCCTATGTGAGAGTGTACTTGGGAGACTCTAATCAGAGTGGGGATCATGGAGGCCTCCTGGAGGATGCGGCACTGCAGTGAGACATCTCATTCTGTGACCACGGTTCCCTTCCTTCTAGCATCCTCCCAGTTCACCGTAATGCTGTTCCATCCCTTCCCTGTCCCTTCTCCACTACCCTTCTCTACACTCCTTTTGTAGACACACTGTCTCTCAGCAAATCCAACTCTTTCTTCCCCAAAAGACAGAGTAAGACTTCCCTTTCACACCAATATTTTTGTTCTGCCATACTGAAATTGTGTTTTGAAGAGTTTTCTTTCATTTTTGATGATTTGATTTGATTTGTCTTCTCATACAAAGTAATATTAGAGGACAGTTAGACAGTATTTGAAAGTGGGGTAGAGCAGAGCGAAAATAAAACAGACTCAGCTCCATCTCACTGGAAGTCCCTAAGAAGCCCTCACGTATCCTCAAGTTCAAACCTCTTGTATCAGCTGAGATCATGCACCTATTTTGACTCTTGCAGTTAACTCCTTTACACAGAAATCTTTTCAGTTTTTGTAATTGTACCACTAAAGATTTTCTTTTTTAAATGCAGCTACCTAAGTAACATAAAAGTACTTCACTAAAGAAGTACCATTCCTATTTGTGGAAAGACAGTGGGTTCGTGGTGGGGTACATGAAAGAGAGGCGACAACAGATGTTTAGCAAGGAGTAATGACCACACCTATTGACAATGCTGTCACTTCTTGGTACTGCACCCATTCTGGCTAGAATACTAACACCAGAGTTTTTCAGTAATTGTGTTTGCCCAACCCCAAATTGAGTAAAATAACCCGGCAAGAGGTTATTTTATGTACTGAATGAAGCACAAGGAACTGACATTTTTGTAGCACAAAATACCATCAAGTATGTGATTTCATATACTCCAACCTCTTTCTACCCTGTGTTGCTAAGTTTTAAAGCTACTTATTTTGGGTATACATTTTTCTTGAAAGAAAGCTTACATATAGGCATTAAATGTCTGAGTTCCAATCTGTGCTCTACTACTATGAGGCAGAGAGTGTGCGTCGGCTCTTCATGTCTCTGAGCCTCACTTTTCCCCGCAATAAGACACAGATGTCAGCACTACATCATCAAGCTACCAAAGGATGATGGGAGAATGTGCAGACAAAGTGCCCCCTCCGGTGCAGGGTACAGAAAAAGGTGTCTCTTCAAAGGAGCGCACCTAATAATGGACTCATGCTGAGAACCCTCAGTCACACGATTGCACACTTGGGATAACTGATCACAACTCCCGCCCTGCCTACTCACCCTGTTCAGAAATGTGGTAAAAAACCTAAACAGATGCACTGAGAGGTTAGAGCTTGAGATCAAAGACTTGAAGGGCCTTCTCCATCCTCAAGGTAATTGGTGCCTTTGTTTGTAGATGCGCCATACTTTACCTTTATGTTGACATGTGGCCCCACGTTGTACAAACACTGCTGTCGAGCTTAAGAAGTGGGTTTCCAGTCATAGAACCCAGTGGATGTCAATTTACAGCTGAGGGAAGAGGATGGATCTTCTATAGCAAGAGGACACTTGGACCCTGTGAAGCCACATATCCGTGCTGATGAAAGAGATCTGAGGTCCAGGTACTCAGTGTTATTTTTTAAATGAAGTTTTCATTTACAGCAGAAAAGTCATTAAGGATGCCCTCTGGGAGTCTCAGGACATATCCAAAGACACATGCAAAGCTATGTTCCACCAAGTTGTATTAAAAATAGATACTGAAAGTTAAAATGCTCTCTACCAGTATCACCAGTTACTTCTAAATGGGTGAATCCTTCTCTTCTGATATAAGACAGGTTTCTGCTGCCTCAGCCTTTGGGAAAATAAGCACCCCAGAAGCCCCTGTGCAGATTTTATTGTGAATCAGGTGTAAAAATCAGATGGCACTCTCCTTACTGCCTCCTGAAAACCTGCTGATTTATGGAAGCTGGGAGAGATTGCATTGCAAGGTTGAAATCAGTACTCTCCCTTTCTTCTGTTTCCCATAACACTTTGCAGAACTCCGAGAAAGGTCCTAGAGCTAAAAATGGGAAAATAAATAGCACGAGAAGGTGTTTAAGAAAAAATTAGCCATTTTCTCAACTGTGAAGATAACAGAAGAGCTGAGACTAAGAAAGGCAGAAAGTAAGAGAACAAATTATAGTAAAAGTTAAGTCTCAGCCCTACCCATCTGTTTTAAGTTATATGATCATGGGCAAGTAAAGTAGGCATACTCGGACTGAGGCAAGGTTGCTAGACAATTGCTAATATCCATAGCCTCTTTCTCCTTTAGAAAATGCCACTTGACTATTTTCCCAGACTCCTCTGAAGCTAGGTGTAGACATACAACAATAAGCTAAGTACAAGTATGGTAGCAAAAATGTCCTTTAAGGAGAAGACTTTCTGCTTCTACTTTCTTGTGGCCTAGAATGTAATATAATAGCTGAATCATGAGCAGCAATTTTGGACCATGAGGCAGTATGCTAAAAATAGCAGAGCAGCAAGGCAGAAGGGACCCAACCATGTCCCTTAATGATTTCATGAAGGTGTCATGCCAGCCTTGGATTACCTAGTTCCACTTATTCTTTCACTTGTGAAAATAAACCTTGCATATTTAAACCACTGTAGGAGATTTTTTTCCCATTATATGAAGCCAAACTTAATCACAATGACTCAAGTACCAACTCTGTAAGTTTTCTGTGTAACTTATAAAGCCAAGGTGAGTGCAAGGTGCCTGGAAGGAATGCAAGACTATCTCTCTTGTGAAATAAGTGATAAGGATCGAGGTGTGTAGTTGTCATGATGAGCACTGGGTGATATGGAAGTGTTGAGTCACTATATTGTACACCTGAAACTAATATAACACTGTACGTTAACTAACTAGAATTAAAAGAAAAGCTTTTAAAAACAAAGGTCATCCATCTCTTTCCCACTTTTTCTCTCACCCTATTTCAAGGTGAAAGTATTCATCAAAAGTTCATTGGAGGTCTATGAGTAAAATATAGAATTTTGTCATAATCTGGCCAAAGACTCAAAGAACAAAGTTTATTATTACATAAGGGGGGATGTGGACCATGTTAAGCTAAAATCATTTTGACTAGTTTGAGTTTTAAATTTTGATTTTTAAACTCTAAGAATAGCAAATAGTGTAGAATAGTACATAGAACTCCCCATATAACTTCTCCACTGATGTCGAAAAACCAAGGCTAAAACAAAACTCTTGATTAATTTTTAAGTCAACTTCTCTCCCAGTGATCTTGATCTCAGAAAATGACACCACTCTGTCATTCCTATTTGCTCTTCTTCCCTCCTGTCTTCTGATTCATCAGTAAGTCCTGTTGAATCACATGCAAAATACCTCCCAAATCCATTCACCACTCCCTCCATATTCCCCACTGCCTAATGCCAGACACCAGTGCTTCCCATCAACTGACACAGCTCCTTTGCTGGAGCTCCTGCTTCTGGTCTTGCTCTCCTAAAGAAGCCAGGTGATCTTTTTAAAAAATGAGCATCCAATCATGTCATGGGTGTGATGTAAACCACGTAGTGGTTTCCCAACACAATATGGTAAAAATTCACCCTGCCTACCACCTCAACATCTCATTCTGTCTCTTTCCTCTCCAACCATGTGCCTTGATTTATGTTCTTGAAATGCATAAGTTTACTCCTGCTTTAGGATTTTCACATCTGCACTTCCCCTTTACTGACAAGCTCTTCTCTCACATCTTTGCATGGTGTCATCCTTGATATCCAGACCTCGGCCAAAGGTCACCTCCTCAGGATGCCTTCCCTGAGGGCCCCTGAAGATCCCGGGCCCCCAATGTCTATAACTTCACCATATTTTAGCTCATCAAAACACATGTGCATACCTAATGTGTGGGGATTTATTCGCTTGTATGAAACTCCGATTAGACTGAAGCTCCATGGGAGTAGGGACCTTCTATGTTATGGTCATGGCTACATTAGCTGTGCTTAGCACATGATAGGTGCTCAACAATTCTTAAATCAGTGAGACAATAGGGCAAGTCAATCAAAATAGTAAAATCAGCTCAGCTGATTCAACTACTGAAGTAATATTAATATCAAAGTGAATCCAAACAAAATTGCTAATATTACTCCAGCAAGTATTCCAGACTTCAATGGACTCCTCATCACCCCCACCACGCCACTCCTCATCCCATCACCCCAGTCAAAGTCTTGCCTTGGGAGCAAGTAGCCATTTCTTTAGCTAAACAAGCGAAGAAGGAACTAAAGTGCCTCTCAATAGTAGGTGGGAGTTTAGAGAGTAATAAACATATACCTGTGTTTACAATCACACCTCTTCCTTCTCTTTCTATTGGCAAATGATAAGGGTTGTTAAGAGATGATTGAACTGCTTTAAACATCTACAGTTCCTGGACAAAGCTTTTCTCCAATTACACAAATCCTAGAGATACAAGTCAACTGAAGGAAGATTTTCATTTCTAATGTTAGGCACTCAGAACTGACTTAAGCATTTTCCTACCTTTTCTGGTCTCTATGAAGACCCCAAGTACAGAGTGCAGTCAATCACCACCACTGTAGGGTATAAACCGCCCACATGCACACACCTAGTTCTTGAGCTTTCTAGGCATGAAAGGCACCCTAGTATCAGGGTGCCTGGGTGGCTCAGTCAGTTAAGTGTCTGACTCTTGATTTCAAATCAGGTCTTGATCTCAGGGTCATGGGATCAGGCCTTCTGTCGGACTCCTTGCACAGGGGGCAGTCTACTGGTGATTCTCTCTCTCCCTATACCACTTCCATTTGTGCTCACTCTCTCTCTCTCTAAAATAAATATATAAATCTTTTCTTTTTTTTTTTTTAGTAGATCACAGACTCAAAGCTTGATGAGATAGTTTGATCAAAATGTGGTAATACTTTTATGAAATAGGAAACATGCAAGTTAAATAGCAATTGAGCTAAAAAACCATTCTCATTTACTTCTCTGAATCAAAAGATCTCATACTAGTTTTCTTATAGTAACTCACTGCTTATTAATTATTTTATTTATTTATTTTTTTAAAAAGATTTTATTTATTTATTTATTTGACAGAGAGAGAGATTGAGATCACAAGTAGGCAGAGAGAGAGGGGGTAGCAGGCTCCCTGCTGAGCAGAGAGCCCGATGCGGGGCTCGATCCCAGGACCCTGAGATCATGACCTGAGCTGAAGGCAGAGGCTTTAACCCACCGAGCCACCCAGATGCCCCAGCTTATTAATTATTTTAAACAGTATTTCTAATAAAGCAAATATAGCAGTCTTTTAATAATTGGTATATCATTTGTTCAGAAGCCGAAGAGATCTGGGTTCAGATCTCACTTAGCTTCGAGTAAGTTACCCAAACTCCCTGATCTTCAGTTTTCTCATGGAGTAAACAGGGATGGGACACAACAAGCCCCAATTTCATAGGTTGCTGAAAGCATTAAAGTGAGATGTTACCAGGCGCAAAGCACTCTGCTTTAAGAAAGTTCACAGCAAATACTACTTACTTTTCTTTTACCTCTATCTTTATTTTCGTTGAGCCCTAAATCCAGCCTTTATCAGCAATGGTGATCATTTGGTCTAATATTTTTTTCAGGTGTCAGATTTGCTCCAAGAGCTCCAGTTTTTTCACATTTTCTTGAGTAGTTGTTCTCCCTTAAAATAAAATGTCTTGGGGTACCTGGGTGGCTCAGTGGGTTAAAGCCTTTGCCTTGGGCTCAGGTCATGTCTCAGGGTCCTGTGATAGAGGCCCACATCAGGCTCTCTCTGCTCAGTGGAGCCTGCTTCCCTCTCTCTCTCTGCTTGCCTCTCTGCCTACTTGTGATCTCTCTCTCTCTCTCTCTGTCAAATCAATCAATCAATCAATCAATCTTTAAAAATAAAATAAAATGTCTTACCATAGCCCATCAAAGCAGGACAATTTGGATCTTGCCTGGGTTTTCTGCTTTGATTCTCCTATCAATCCCTATCATTCCCTTGTGCTCAAGGCTGCAAACTCAGCATCCTCCCTGATCTTCCTTGAATACTTCAATACTGTTCTAGTCTTTGCATGTCTGGCTCCTTCTCATCTGCCAGGCTTCAGGTCACTAGCTCACAGGAGGACAGTTCATGACTGTCCTATGAAAATATTCTCCTCTCATTCTCCCATCACCTTGTTTATTTTCAGCAGGACACTCTGGTACAATCTGAAACTATCTTTTCTATGTCTTTTTGCCTGTTTGACATCTGTCTTCTCACCAGGGTCTATGTTCCTTCAGTTAGAGATCTTACCTAGTTCCCAGCTACCCACTCCAAACAGGCTCCTGACAAGTGTTTAATGAGTAAGCAAGTGAACTAATTTGTCAGTATAATGATTGCTTTGATTTGGATTTCCCCAAAATGACAAGATTAGGATGTGGGGACAGGTAGTTTACTTGGGAGATAACTTCAGGAAAAACCAGGAAGGAAGTGGAAGAGTGAGAGAGAGAAGGGACAGAGACTGGGAAAAAGATGGATTTTCATGCCTGTTAGCACTATGAGCAACTGGAGCTCTCACTAGGGAACACTAGACACAGAGTAGAATAGCCACGTGGCTATCCACACTCCCCCCTGGGTAAAGTAGGTTTCCGTCTCCCACCAAATTACATGACCGAGGGCTATTAATTCCTCAACATTTCCAGCTTACTTTAAAACAAACAGACTGGGTTACAGAGGCCAGTAAAAGCACTCAAAAAAAAAAAAAAAATCATAGAGACTGGCAGGGGGAAATTAGGCAGGGTAAGTCCCCAAGTGCCAGGTTCCAAGGACACATATGATGGGGACCTTAATTGTTAAAACAAAATTCAAGGCACATAGTCCAGCCCTGAAAATCAGGGCCACTCCCTCTAGTCTATGAACCATACCACCAACACACACAACACCTATATGATACAGAGGGGAGCATATAACTGGTACAACAACAATAGCTAACTCTTCTGCTTCCTTCCCAAAGGCATCTTGAACAAAGCATGACCAAATTCAATAAAGCCATCATGGTCACCACTAACAAGCGAGATGCCTAGCAATGCATGGTTAAATGCAGCTCCTAGAATATCCATTCAAATATATTGGGGCACCGCAACATGGTCTAGCAATAGGCTCTGGCTTGGCTTCCTGATTTTGAAATAACCAATATCACATTAACAAGGTTTATACTGCAAATTACTCTGTACAAAATGCTATTAAAAGTCAGTGATGAGTGAAAATAGCCTTCAAAATTCCACGTCAACATTCAAATCCTAGATTGAGTTTCTCCTCTCCAGTTTCATTCAAATAATTATCTTTCCTGGATTAAATGATATTTTTTAATTTGATTGCATCCCATAGCCATACGTTTATTTTATTTGAATGAGGGAGAAAGGTATCTTAATTTCTCATAATAAGAGCTCTCGTGAAAACTGGAACTTATGTGACATGGCAGTAATCAAAACTGAATTCTATAAAAGAGGTAAATTACATTGCCTTCGAAATTAATTTGCGAATGGTCACAATACTGATAAAATGCAGGCAAGACTGAGATTTCCCTTTTGCAGAAGTCTAGGTCCTCAATAACCAGAAGCCACCCCACTGAGGAGCACAGTATCAGCTGCAGGTCACATGTCAGAAAGCCTGCAGTTAGCCCCAGATGTGCAGTGCAAAGTGTGGAGACTAAAGCATGACATATATGGAGGAAAGGTGCATCTGATTCTTGTCTTCGGCTTCCTTATGCTCTATGGCAGCCCTGGAGGATGCCAGGATACAGCCCCAGAAACCAGAATGCAGACAGTACCTCCTCTAGGACACTGCAGTATGGCAAGCCCTTTAGCCCCTTCTTCAGGAAGACCTTTGAGGTGGATTCCTCCCCCAGTAAACTGCTTGGTTTTATTCTTAATAAAATGCAGCTCAGACTTTCCTTTGAGATCTACTTCAGTTGGTGGCTGAGTCTCTTAAATGAGACTGAACAGCTTGAGGCAAGGACTTGGTGGGTGTGTACTAGTTTCGTATGGCTGCTGTTACAAATTATCCCACACTTAGTGACTTAAAGCAACACAAATTTATTCTCTTGCATTTGTGAAGGTCAGAGGAGAACCCATTTCTTTGCCTCTTTCACATTTAGAGGCATACTGCATTCACTGGCTCATGGGGCCCATCACTCCAACCTGTGCTTCTATCCTCCCATCTCTTTCTTTTTCTTTGACCTTCTCGCCTCCTCCGTGTAAGTACTCTTGTCCTCGGGCCCTTCTGGATAATCCTGAACCATCTTCTCATTTAAAGATCTTTAATCACGTTCTGCAAAGTCCCTTTGGCCATGGAAGGCCACATAGTCACAGTTTTGGAATTAGGATGACGACATCTTTGGGAGGCCATTATCCTGCCCACCATAGAGATAATCACCCTGGTGTCTTAAGCGCCTGGCCTAGAAAAGCCACATCCAGGTAATGTGGAACTATAGTGAAATGGCAACAAAGTAAGGGAATTCAGAGCTTGTGCTTTGAGTGTGAAATCAGGCAGGCTTGGCCATGAATCCTGGCTCTGCTGTGTTAGCCAGACCAGCTTCTTGAACTTCTCTGAAACTTGGCCTCTTCACCTGTATAATAATTATTATATGTGGAAAACCCAAAAGACTCCACCCCCAATTTACTAGAACTCATACAGCAATTCACCAAGGTGGCAGGATATAAAACCAGTGCACAGAAATCAGAGGCTTTTCTACATGCTAAAAATGTAACTGTAGAAAGAGAAATTAAGGAATCGATTCCATGCACAAAAGCAACAAAAACCATAAGATATCTAGGAATAAACCTAACCAAAGAGGTAAAAGATCTGTACTCTAAATACTACAGAACACTTACTTACAAAAGAAATTGAGGAAGACACAAAAAAATGGAAAAACATTCCATGCTCATGGATCGAAGAATAAACATTGTTAAAAATGTCTATCCTGTCCAGAGCAATTTATACTTTCAATGCTATCCCTATTAAAATACCATCGGCATTTTTCAAAGAGCTGGAGCAAACAATCCTAAAATTTGTATGGAACCAGAAAAGATCCAGAATTGCCAACTGAACTTGGGAATGGGAATGTTGAAAAAAGAAAAACAAAGCTGGGGGCATTACATTGCCTGACTTCAAGCTATATTACAAAGCTGTGATCACCAAGACAGCATGGTATTAGCACAAAAACAGACACATAGACCAGTGGAACAGAACAGAGACTCCAGAAATGGACCCTCAATTCTATGGTCAACTAATCTTTGACAAATCAGGAAAAAAGATCCAATTGAAAAAAGACAGTCTCTTCAATAAATGGTGCTGGGGAAATTGGACAGCTATATATAGAAGAATGAAACTGGACCAATTTCTTACACCATACACAAAGATAAACTCAAAATGGATGAAAGACTTCAGTGTGAGACAGGAACCCATCAAAATCCTAGAGGAGAACATAGGCAGTAACCTCTTCAACATCGGCCACAGTAACTTCTTTCAAGACATGTCTCCAAAGGCAAGTGAAGCAAAAGCAAAAATGAATTCCCAAGGCTTCATCAAGATAAAAAGCTTCTTCATAGCAAAGGAAACAGTCAACAAAACTAAGAGGCAGCCCAAGGAATGGGAAAAGATATTGGCTGATATCCAAGATCTATAAAGAACTTCTCAAACTCAACACTCAAAAAGCAAATAATCCAGTCAAAAAATGGGCAGAAGATATGAACAGACACTTCTCCAAAGAAGACATACAAATGGCTAGCAGACATGTGAAAAAATGCTAAATATCACTTGCCATCAGGGAAATACAAATCAAAATCAATATAAAGTGAGATACCACTTTATACCAGTTAGAATGGCAAAAATCAACAAGACAGTAACCAACAAAAGTTGGCAAGGATGTAGAGAAAGGGGAACCCTCTTACATTGTTGGTGGGAATGCAAGCTGATAGAGCCACTCTGGAAAATAGTATGGAGGTTCCTCAAGATGTTAAAAACAGAGCTACCCTACAACTCAGCAATTGCACTAATAGGTATTTACCCCAAAGATACAGATGCAGTGAAAAGAAGGGGTACATGCACCCCAATGTTCATAGTAGCAATGTACACAGTAGCCAAACTGTGGAAGGAGCTGAGATATCCTTCAACAGATGAATGGATAAAGAAGATGTGGTACATATATACAATGGAATATTACTCAGTCATTAGAAAGGATGAATACTCACCAACTGCATCGACATGGATAGAACTGGAGGGGATTATGCTAAGTGAAGTAAGTCAAGCAGAGAAAGACAATTATCATATGGTTTCACATATGTGGAACATACCCAATAGCATGAAGGACCATAGGGGAAATGAGAGAAATCTGAGAAGGAGATGAACTATGAGAGACTATGAACCCTGGGAAACAAATAGAGGGTTTCAGAGGGGAGGAAGTTGGGGAAAGGCATAACAGGGTGATGGGTATTAAGAAGTGTACGTGTTGTGATGAGTACTGGGTGTTAAACGTAACTAATGAATCATTGAACACTGCATCAAAAACTAATGATGTACTATACAGTGGCTAACTGAACACAATAAAAAAATTAAAAATAAAAATAGTGAGGCAATTCACACACACACACAAAAATACTTACTAGTACCCACTTTGGGTAGTTAGGAGAAACTAGATAATGCCTGTTGAGAGTTCTGCCAGTGCCAGAACACTCAGAGCTCAATAAGCTCTCACTGAGACACAGAAGGAAACCGGGAGTTAGCAAATGTTTTCCATAAAGGGCTACACAGTACATATTTTCAGCTTTGAAGGCCATATGGCCTCTGTCACCACTCTGCCCTTAGAGCACAAAAAGCACCCACAGATGATACATAAATGAATGAGACTATATTTCAATAAAACTTTACTTACGGACATTTCAAATCTGAACTTCAACTAGCTTTCACATGTCATGAAATATTTTTCATTCTATTTTCTTCCAACCACTCACAAATGTAAAGGTATCCCTAGCTTGTGGGCCATTCAGAAACAGGTAGCAGCTGGACTCAGCCTATAGGTTGTTAAACCCTCTACAAGATGATCTCTAAATTCCTTTCCATCCAAAAGTTATGTTGTGATTAAACATAAAATAGTGTTGAGGGGAAAGAGAGAGACAGTCAAGCCCAGGTTCAAGTCCAAATTGCACTTAGATAGCTGGTTACCTCCAATAGTTGATTTAATTTCTCAGAGTAAGTTTTCTCATCCAAATGAGAAACATCCACAGAAACTGGGAAGATTAAGGTAGACAAATCATACAATACAGTGTCCACCTTGGCCTCTGTCACATAGTAGGTGCCCAATAAATACTAGTTTTCATCCACTTGAAGGAAGGATATTTCTTCACTGGAAGAATCTGGCTTTAAACCAATCTGCTTTTTAAAAGGCAATTTCCAATAACAAGATGGAAATGCCAGGGAAGGCATTCTCCCCTCTTAATAGCATGTCAGGCCCAGTGATTTACCCGAAGTCATGATGAATAAGGAACAGCAGTGACTCTAGATGATTCTGCACACTGCAACCGCCTGGCCAACACCGGGCTTGATACAGGGACAACACACATGCTGCCGAATCCTTCAGATGCTTCCCTTCCAACTGAAGGCTCAGGTTTAGGGAAAAGTCCTTGGACTGAGTCCAAGGTTAAGTGCATTTGAATTGAGGGTTAGGAATTTCTCAACTCAGTGAGAGTGAAAGCATGAAGAAGGGGAATGTGTCGTACCTAGTGCCTCCTCTTCAATCTCCCCATCCCCACACAGCCAAACCCTCTCCCGGCAGCATCCAGTGCAGCTAACGGAAGCACACAGTGATAAAACACCAGCTAAGCGCTTACATCATTTTACAATCAAACATCTCCAAATCTGTTTATCTGATCAGCCCCAAATTCTGTCAGAGCGTTGACATGTGCATTTCTAAATAATTTCAGGATGTCAACCTGAATAGACCCGCAGAATCGGAAAGTTAATTATCTTTGACAACTTTGCCAGCTAATTTCCTATTTATATGTACCAAACCGGGGGCCTCTTTCATCCCCTCTTGTCACAAAGGATTTATCAATCAAATCAAGGCCTAAAATTGTCTGCCAAGGCATTCTGGCTTCCCAAAGGGGCATTTATCTGTTTGAAATCTCACCGACTATCCAATGACAGTGAAGTTGACATGAAACAGAAGAGGAGCTGCTTCCCTTCTGGGTGAGGCCCCAGCAGCAGAGGGCCCACTGGCCGGTCCTCCCACCCCAGGGCAGCACCCCCACCCTCGCTTTCCCATTCTGTCTTTATCTGGCAGCACTTGTCATGCTCCAATTTCCAAAGTGATGCTAGCTTCGCCTCTGGATTTCAGCAGACTCACCCCACCAAACACTGGGGCCCTGCCTGTCCCAGCCAGTGTGCTGACCATCAGAAAGGTGCGCCTGGGAAAACCCAACCAGCCAGCGCTGACAGGCAGTTTGATGGTGGCAAACGGGGCTCCTGTTTTCACTCCTTCCCTCTGACAGGCAGTCATGCTTAACTTTAATGGCCATTTCCGCTACCACGTTCCCTGAAACAGGACTGCTGCTTTACAAGCTTGCAGCAGGCTGTCACAGCTGGCTATGGGGCGGGCGCGGGATAGAGAAAGGCCTGCCTGTAATCCTGTTTTGGTTCCTCATGTGAAAGTCCCCCTGCCCAGGAGGCAGTTGCAACTGTGCCGGGATAATAAGGCTGGCTTGGACCCACCGGGTTCCTGCACTCCCCACAACCCTGGTCCCAGGAGAGGCCCCGACGGGGAGAAGGTGTTTCCATCTTTCATTCTTTCATTCAATCCATTTTCCCTTAACATGTTCTCTGAGCTGATTGCCATGTGCAGGGAGACCTGCCTTTCAGGAACTTCCCGTTTAATAGATGACATTCATTCATTTTTCCTATTTAACAAATCTATGTCAAGTACCTTCTATGTGCAAGGTACTGTTCTAAGCACCAAGAAGACGACAGCGAAAAAAATAAGAAGAAAGAAAAAAACAAAACCAAAAAAAAGATTTGTTCTCATGGAGCTTATCTTCCATTGCAAGGGTCAGCAAAATGTGGCTAGCAGGCAAAATACACACACACACACACCCATTTTCATAAATAAAGTTTTATTAGGACACAGTCACACCCATTTGTTTGCATATTGTCTCTGGTTTCTTTTGTGCTACAACAGCAGAGCTGGGTAGTTGCAATAGAGGCCATATGTCCCTAAAAATCTCAAGTACTTGCTGTCTGGCCCTTTACAGAAAACATTTGCTGGCAAATAAAAGTAATTTTAACACAAGAGACGTTTAAGTAGAAATACAGAGTCCAGAGGGAGCCTACATTACAGTTAGCTTATGAGATCTGTTTTGTTCACTATTGATACAATGCCTACAACATAGCTTGGCACAAAATAGGTGCTCACTGAAAAGTTCTCATTGGCTGGATGATGGGAAGAGCAGATGGTGTGATGGGTAGAGAACTGGGAGGATGGGAAAGTTCTGAAAGGTTTGATGATGAGGTAATAAGCTGGATTTTGAAGAAAAGAAAGTATTCACCATGAGAGCAGGAGGGAAGAAGGTTTTTCTGGGTGACAGAAACTCACTTGTACTATTTGCTATCCAGCCACAGGACAGGAAATTGCATTGAGAGAACAAAGAGATGATGGAACACAGTAACTCAAGAGGTGGGTCAAAAAGAAGAGCATCAGGAGATTAGGGAGAAGTGATACTATGTGAAGACTTAAATTCATAATCTTATTTTTAAAATTATTTATTTATTTATTCAAGAAAGCAAGGGGTGTGGGAACAGAGCAAGGGACAAGCAAACTCCATGCTGAGCACAGAACCTAATGCAGCATTCATCTCAGAACGCTGAGATCAAGACCTGAGCCAAAACCAAGAGTCTGACACTTAATCAAATGAGCCACCCCAGCACCCCTGTATTTATAATTTTACTGACAAGACAGTATGTCTTCAAGCCCAGGCTAGTGGGGCTCCCTATCCTGGCTCCACACCTTTAGGATCCCATGCTTTGGAATGCCTTCCTGGAGACATTGATTCCATTTCTCCCTTTTGAGGTACCCTTAGACCTTCTAGCCCATATGCAGAGTCAAACAAATGCCCCCAAAAGCTCCAGAATTCAAACCATGGGGTCATCCTAAGGCCCCATGGCCCAGTCCCAGTCCCTGGAGTATAGTCTGGCAAGGCCATGCTGGGCAAGACAGATATTCTTTGCATAAGTGAACTACTCTCATTTCTCCATCCATAGGCCCTTTGCCTGTCCTCCTCTATACATCCCACTGGGTAGAAGGTAAGGTACCATCAACATTAAAAGAGATCACATGCCAGGCACACAGCGATTATGTCCACAAGAGTTCTGAAGAAGACACTGCTGGAGGATGTGTTATTCTCTGTGGACACAAAAAAAAATTCTGAATGGTAGATTAATGACCAAAAAGTGAATCGTCATTCCCATTTTCCTGCACATTCTTCATAAGATTGCATTTATGGTCACCACCAACAAAGCATAACCTCTGACAGAATCAACAGAAACCAGGAATAGTCACAGGCAACATGAAGGATGATGCAGCATCATGAGTGAAGATGGAACCAGTACTAAATAAATGCCATTGGGACCTGAAAACAGAAAAATACCTGTACTGTTTGAATATGAACAGGTTATGAAAAGGCATGGCGTTATGAGCAATAATAGTATTGCTACCTTTTGCTCATGGTAGAAGATATGAAATTAGCCAGGCACGGCAGACTAACAATAAATAACACACAGAAGTGGTCCCCAGACCTGGATGAATAGCACCCGGACTCTTCACACGCACCAACTGATCAATAAATAAATTTAGTTCTGTGCCCACTGTTCTGTATCTTCTTCAGTAAATCAGTATCCTTTGTACAGGCCCATAAATTTTGAATACATTTTATAATCAAACTGCTTATATAGACAAGGGCCCACCAAAATACACCCAGGGCCCCACACATGCCATTAGAAGTCCTGAAGGCACAATGTGTCCATTTCTCTCTCAGAGAAGTACTATGTTTAAAAAAGAAGAAGCCAACAATAAAAGAGCCAGCAAATGACCTGGAGGTTTCCTACTCTTTATTCATTTCCCTTGAAGGACATCTTGCATGGCCCAGAACCTTGTCTTGAGTCCCCTCTCTTTCCTCTTGATTTTCATGTCCCATATTCTCCAGAAGCTTCCATTTAATAAAAGGCCTACCAAATACACCTCCCCCTTTCTGGCCTGCTCAGTTTTTACTTTCTCTCCTCCTGGCCATGATAGGTGTCCATGAAGCTCAGGGTGACTTTCTCCTCCGGGTCTTATACCATCCAGTCACCTACACTTGACTCATTACCTGATTCTACATTTCAAAATGCTAGAAATGGCCTAGCAGAGACAACCTCTCTCTACTTCCAACCACAGCTTCCTCCACAGTGCACTTTGGGGGAGAGGTACCTGCGAGCACACTCATCTCACTAAAGTCATACTTAACATACAATCTTTGTCAGACTAAGTTTTTTTATTTTTCCCAAAAGGAAGAAGAGCAGACTAAGAGTCAAAATACAGACCAAATATAGACCATGGTGCTGGCTAGAACACAGCCTTCCAGTTGAAATAAAGATTTGAGTAGCCGGATAAAAATCGTACAAAAGGCTCTGTCGGGGAGATCTTGAAATTATATAAGAGGTTGAGTTTCCACCATCAAAGCTAAGGTTGTATGTGGCAGAAATAATGCCCCATGATTCAAGCAGGGAATTATGTAATTTGTTATTGGTTCCACCTTGATTCATTGGTACCTGGGCTTCTGCATATAAAAATGCATCTAAGGAGCTAATATGGGTAAAATCTCTTGCCATAGGTCCTTCAAATAGTGCATGGAGTGATGCAAGCGAAAACCCCTTCTCATACCCCCTTTTGTAGCCAACTCCATATAAAGTAACACACGACATTAAGAGTGTGTGTGTGTGTGTGTGTGTGTGTGTGTGTGTGTGAGAGAGAGAGAGAGAGAGAGACAGAGAGATGTTGATAGTAATCCTGGAAAGGAAGTACAAATCTCCAGAAAATAAGGAAATGAGCTTTTTGTATTTAGATATTTTTTTAATTAATAGAATTTATTTTTCAGAGTACTCTTAAGTTTGCAGAAAAAGAGAGCAGAAAGTGGAGTGAGTTCCCATATATTCTCTCTCCATTCCTCCCTCACCCCAGCTTGCCCAGTATTAACATCGTGCATCAGTGTGGGCTTTGTCACAACTGATGCACCAATGCAGACACCCTCTTATTAACCAAAGTCCACATTCACATCAGGGTTCACGTTCTTTGTGTTCTACATTCTATGGGCTTCGAGATGTTTTGTTTTAGATTGTTATTTCCTACACCTTTCAGCACTTAAGGACTTACTAAAAATTTAAGGCATGAAAACATCCACATTTATAAATAATAACTAGAATCCTTATTTAATTATCAAAGGATATAAAACTCAATCTAATTACACATAAGTTATGGGGTGCTAACTGTGTTTCAGGCACCGGGTCGGGCACTGAAAACAGAGTGGCGAAAAATAGAGAAATAATCTTTTCCCTCATAAAATCTAGAGTTTAATAGAAGAGATGAATATTCAGTAAGTAATTACAGGTAGGTGCCCCTTCCAAAGAGCATGAACAGAAGCTGCAATAGTCTACATGAAGGGGACAGAATGATGGCTCTCACTTCATAGACTTTGCAGAAGCAAAGAGTCCTGCTCTTCTGGTTCACTTTGAGGCCGTATCTTGATGGGGTTAATGGATGATTCCCAGGAGACTGTCTAAGCTAGAAGCTGACTCACATCTCCACTCCTAGTTGCCCGGTTCCTAAGGATTCCAGACTCACAGACCAGGAGGCCCCATGGAGGTCCTGCACAACTCGGCCCATGGCTCCCAGAGCTGCTTCCTGTCACATCCCCCTCTTTGTGGAGTGAAAAATTCAGTGCCTCTCCTCTCTGACACCTTTGTCTGGCAATGCCGAGTTGGCCAGTTCGTGCCAGGTTTATTTCAAGGGTGAATCTCCTGAGCTTTGAGGACTGGATGAAGGATCAGGAGTGTTCTGAGAACATTTGCCTTGTGTCTTGGCTTCCTGAGGCTGCTAGAACAAACGACTACAAACGGGGTGCCTTAAGACAACAGAAATTCATTCTCAGTTTGGAGGCTACACATCTAATATCAAAGTGTCAGCAAGACCACACTCCCTCTAAAGCTTCCAGAGAGAATCTGTCCCATGCCCTTGTCATGGCTGCTGGCAGTCATTGGCATTCCTTGGCCTACAAACACATCACCCCAATCTCTGCCTGCATCTCTCTGTGTGCTTTCATATCACTCTGTCCAAATTTCCTCTTAACAAAAAGACACTAGTCATTGGATTTAGGGCCCATCTTAAACCGGTATGACCTCATCTTAACTTGATCACACCTACCAAGACCCATTTTTCCAAATACGGCCACATTCACAGGTACTGGAGCTTAGGATTTGGGTGTAACTTTTAGGGGAACATGATTCAAACCACAACACTTTGAATCCCCAAAGCTGGTTCAGAACTGATGTCCCCCAGAATGAGGTTAAGTAGAAGTAAAGCTGAGGCCAGGAGAAGAAACAGACTCACATGTCAGCTGAGGCCTCCTGCCTTCGGAAATTTAGTTAAACATTGCCCATCACATGTTCATTCCAAAACATATCTTCTAAGTGCCTAAGGTACCCATACTATTCTAGACACTAGAGATAGGACAGTGAGGTAGAAGCACCTTAACATAGAAGCTCATATTCCAGTAAAAGGAGACCAGCAAAAAAATAAGTAGAAAGACGACAGTACAGTGAGTGCCAAGCAAAGGGGAGTGCCTCAGTGAAGCAAGCGAGGCCACTCTTAGAAGGTGGCCCTTGCTGGGGACACCAGAGACCATGAGTGCAGAAGGGGGAACAAAGCAAAGACGATTTCTCTGAAATGGAAATAGCTGGCCTGTGGTCAGGTGCGGAGATGAAGATTCAGTGAAGAGTGATTAAACTGTAGGAAAAGAGGGCATTGCTGCTGGCTGGAGGCCCTGGGGGTGGAGGTGGAAGGGCAGATGGCTGGCACTGAGGGAGACCGGGGCAGGTGGGGAAGAACAATGGTGAAGAGCACTGGTGGACATAGCAGAGGGTAGGAAAACACACCTCGGTCCTCTGTGTCCCCAGCTTCTCTACAAAATACAAGCCAGCTCACTGTCCTGCAACTGGGGTGTGGGGTCTGGGGATCATGAAGTTCTATAGCTGTCATGAATAGAAATGAATATGGGATTTACAGAGAGGAGGGGATGGGGTTGGGGGGCAGAGCCAGCCTGGAGGAGGCATCAACAGGACACAGAATGCCGTACGAAATGCTGGGTTCCTGTCTAGAAGGCAGGCTCTGGAGCTAGCCTCCCATCCTAGCTCCAACACTCTGGGCTCGAGCACCCTGGGCAGGTCACTCAAATGCTCTGGGCTTCAATTTCCTACTCTTGGCTGCTGTGAGGACCCAGTGAATGACTGCATGAAAAGTATTTAGAACAGTGTCCAGTACACAGTAAGGCTTACTAAATGTCCCTGATAACAGAGGGTCCTGTCCCCCCGTTAGTTGGGCCACTCCTACAAATTCTGAGTGTCTAGTACCTGCCAGGCACTATTCCAGTTGTTGATAAAATACAACACAATCCGTGCCCTCAAAGACACCACGGTCAACTTGGAGAGACTGGCATATGCCAGTCAGCTCAGAGACAGAACCTCCGGGCATTCCTGGGGTAAAGGGACATGAAATATACTCACCAATGAAAGGCCTCGTGCCCATTCCTGGAAAGGCTCCAGCCTCACTTTTAGCTGGACTGTCTAGAAAAAGAGAAATCACTTCCAGGAAGCAAAAGGTTCCCAGACCACCTTCTGTTGTTGCCACATCCTGTTCCAGGCCTGAGTGCACAGAGCTCTATGCCACTGTGCTGTCAGGACCCGCTGGGGCCACCCCCATCACTGCCTCTGCCCATCCGGGAGGCATGTCTGAAGGCTGCAGGCATCAGGAAAATGCTCCTGTGACAGAAGCCGGGACTGGGATAACAAGCCACATGGATGCTCTGAGGAAGACACCCTCTGACAATGTCCACAAAAAAAAGCCTCCTCTTGCACTGATTTGTGGGGGTGCCTGGTGTGGAGGGACACTTTTGTGACACCTGCCTGACTCTTCATGGTCTTTAACTTTCTCTGCTTTAGAAAATTCTCTCCCAGATCCACCATTCTCTCGGATGAACATGTTTAGCACTGACTGTGTTTTACAGGAATTACCTGAAACAAATGCACATGGCAATGAAACTTTACCTGAAGCTTCTACTCCCCAGAAATGTGGGAGGGAGCACTAGCTGTATCAAGTCTGGCACAAGCATCTCTACCACTTACCAGCACTGTGAATCGGTGCTAATTCTCAGTTTACCTACCTGAAAGGTGCAGTCAACACTCGCCATCTCTCTTGGCAAAACTAAAGGACACAGTGAGAATATGCTTCTGGGAAGACGTTGTCAACTTAGCAGTTTTGTCAAAAGCAATTGGGAGACTCTAAAGTGCTGAACAACTGTGGGGAAACCAAATGCTCATGAGAGGGTCAGCTGCCTAAAATCCCTTCTAGAACAAGGCAGAAAAATTCATGCATTCATGAAGCCTTCGAACTTACAAACAGAAAGACTTTTAGAGATAATGGGGTGAAATGCTCTCATTTTACAGGTAAAGAAAACCAGCTCCAAGGCCACAGCACAGAACAAAGATTCTAACCCTGGTCATTGGTCTCCAGGTCGCAGCCCTTCTCCTCTCTACAGCACAGCCAGAGCCTGCCAATCTGGGGGAAGCCCTTGCTGTTGCCAGGTCTGCTGCAAAACCTCGGAGGTCTGTCACAGTGGAAGTCACATGCCAGAACTAGAAGTTTAGATCCTGTGTCACCTGCTCTTACTTGGCAACCTAAGTTCTTAGCTGGGCTCTGATAACTTGCTTTGTGATGCGTCTTCCTCTCACTGACAAACTCCCTGTGGTTGTGCCACTCACCTCCATTCGTCTTCACAAACACCCCAATGTGCCCAAGCGGGAGCCTTGTAGCAACCCCAAATGGTCTCACTAAATGAGGGCCTCCTACTCTGCACAGTTGACACTCAGGCCACAATTCTTTGGGTGGAGGAGGCCGTCCTATGCTCTGTGGGATATTCAGCAGCCCTGGCCTCCATCTACTACATGCCAGTAGCATCTCCTGTCCAGGTTTGATGACAAACAATGGGTCCAAAGATTGCCATATGTCACCTAAGGATCAAAGTCGCCCTTATTAAAACTGGCTACTAGATTGCAGGTCAGAGCACAAAATAAAGGGGTCTTCCAAGCAAAGTCACCATCTCTGGAGCCCATTCTGCCCAGACTGTCCCCCCTTAGGACAGGGGTCCAGACACAAGGTCTGACACAGCCCAGCTTCTGTTCTTTAAACCCTCACCCACTACTGCCTTTCAGAGTTGACCTTACTGGCTTCGAACAGAAATAAACTAGCCTGAATGAGGCTCTGAAAAATAAATGATTATATGCTCTTCTTTATAAAAGTATCATATCTGTCTGCAATATACACAATGGATTTCTTTTTTTCTTCTGAGTCACCAAAAAATGTTAATCAAAGTGCAGAATATTTTCTGGTATCTTCTCTGAACAATTTTTTTTTTTCATTTTGCTCACAAAGAAAGTTTTATGGTTTATTTCACTGTATTCCAGGATAACTTGGTAACAAAATTTTGTCGTCAGGCAGGGTATCAATGATCTAGATAGTATGCAGTCGTCCAAATAGGATACCAGTTCATGGAGAGTATGAATATGAATGTCGGCTTTCCTCTTAGACACATCAGAGGGAAGTCTTTGTTGGAGGATAGTCAAATGTGCTACATCTTCTTTGAGAGCCTCAAGCACTGGGATGTAGCACACTGCAAACTCTTTGTCAAGTTTTACAGTCTCTCAAATTCAAAGCCCCCCCCCCCACTTTTTTTTTCAGGAGCAAAGGGCTTGAGTTTATTTGCAAACATGCTGAGTTTGGAATATCTGCATGATAGCCAGTTTTAAGTGTCTAATGGATTTTTTTTAATTTAAATTTTATTTTATTTTTTCAGTGTTCCAAGATTCATTGTTCATGCACCACACCCAGTGCTCCAATGCAATACATGCCCTCCTTAATACCCACCACCAGGCTCATACAACCTTGCACCCCCATCCCCTCCAAAACCCTTGGTTTGTTTCTCAGAGTCCACAGTCTCTCATACTTCGACTCCCCCTCCTGTTTCCACCAATTCACTTTTCCTTTCCTTCTCCTAATGTCCTCCATGTTTTTCCTTATGCTCCACATGTAAGTGAAACCATATGATAATTGACTTTCTCTGCTTGACTTATTTCACTCAGCGTAATCTCTTCCAGTCCCGTCCACATTGATACAAAAATTGGGTATTCATACTTTCTGATGGAGGCATAATACTCCATTCTCTGAACAATTTTAAAGTCATTATTCTATCTTTGAACATTCTTTAGTGGAAAAAATGATTGTTTTTAAGACAGGAGTATGGGGGATGAGAAAAGCATATCAAATAATATTAAATGATTGATTAGAAATTTTCCTAATTATTACTGTCATTAGCATCATCATTTTATTTTTTTAGCTTCATCAAGAATGACACAATTTCGAAAGCAAAAATTGCATCTAATGAGATGTAACCAGGATATGGATGTCTGCCTAGGATTTCACTTCTTGCCGTCAATCCAGTTCAAACTCCAAGATACCACTGAATGAAGGATTCTCAACTCAACACTGAAGAGTGAATCAAGATTTCCATTAAAAAAAATAAAAAAAAGAATGTTCCCAGCTTTTATTCATTTGTATACCTATAAGAAGCAGCTGCAACTCTGCATATAAGTGATTTCTTTTTACATAAATAAAATGTTTTTGCCATTTTTAGTCACTGAAGCATTAAAAAAAATAAAGTGGAAGCAGTTGAAAGGGCCTGCTTTAAAAAATAACTTTGTTGGCTTACTGAATGATTAGTTCCTGGTTGTTTTTTTTTTTTTTAAAGTTTATCGTACATCCTTTTCCCAATTCAATTTACACTTACTTCCATAGACCTCTATGCCTTTTAAGTTGCTCCTTTGATTCCCCCTCCTCAGTTTTATTGAGAAATACTGCTACTCTGATTTTTGATGCAAAGATTTCTTTCTCTTCAAGATGTACCACTGCCTGAGATAAATGATTTTCAGGGATTTTGAAAGTACTTTTAAACATGGTATTAAGAAATCTAAACGTGAAGACTACAAGCATCAAAGGCAAATGTGTCAGCAAGTAGCCTGCCTTAGAAAGAGATTTGTCAGTCCACAGATTAGCCAGACGGAACAAAAACACAGGAAGAAGCACCACCCTCTGACTCATTCCCAAGCTGGGCTCAGTATTCCATATATGGACTGTTGAGTTAGTTTAAGAAGGGCCACCAAAGAAATTCTGTCATTTGGGTGTCCATAAGCTCTCAGGCTAGCATCATGTTCTCCCCCACTCGATCTTCTTCCCCCTGTCTAGCGGTCCTGAGCACAACAAGGCTATAATGTGCCTTATGGAGGAAATGCTGGTGTTAGATAAACTCCATTTAGGCATGAGCTGCAGTTCTACTCACCATGAATTCTAGGTTAATGAATCAGCAATGTATATTAAATAAGGTATTTTTATTTTATCTTATTTTTTAAAGATTTCTTTATTTATTTGAAAGAGAGCATGCACGTGTGTGTGCAGTCGGAGGGAGGGGGGTGAAGAGGCAGAGGGAGAGGGAGAGACCATCTGAAGCAAACTCCGTGCTGAGCGTGGAGCCCAACAAGGGGCTTGATCTCACAACCCCGAGATCACAACCTGAGCCCAAACCAAGAGTCAGACACTTAACTGACTGTGCTACTCAGGCACCCCTAAATAAGGTGTTTTCAAACAGAAATACACATAAAACAAGATTATGCTGATCAGCTGATGACAATGCTATGACCAGAGGCTGGTAGGAACCTAACCCTATATTTATCCTAGGAACAGTGAGTGGTTCAGTGATGGCTAGTTCAGTGTTCCCTGTAATGCTCTGTAACATAACTACCATGGATAATGAGAAACAACTGTGTTTAATGAGTTTAATGAGCTTGGCACTTTTTTGTGCTACTTTTCTGAGCCAAGCACTATGCCTAGAGTTGGATATTTAATGAGCACCCTGCATTCAGGGACCTGAAAGTCTAGCCATACATTAATCAATGACATTAATGAATATACATTTCTAGGTACATAAGGGAAGGTGCTGTAAAATATGAGCCAAGACCAAAGGATGAATAGGAAGGTTGTAGCTCAAGTCCCCAGGAAAGAAAGTGACAAGCAGATCAGCAAGGAATCTGCTGGGGAGCACTCTCAGGAACAATAAACATAAGGAACTAGGGAAGCTACACCAGGCAAAGGGAAAAGCAGCAACACAAAGTTCAGCCAAGCCCACAGAAAGCTCAGGAGCTGAGAAAACTTACCAGAAATGTTGAGGCATCACCCACTTAGGCGGATGAATGAATGAAGCTCCCTCCAGTTGAGGATAATACCTGGGGAAAGACTCAGCTGTCAGCCAATGACAACCCTGGTAGTTGAGGGGTGAATGCTTACATAGGAATGGTGAGCAATGTACCCTAACCCCATATCCCTAAAATGATCTAGAGACCAAGGAGCAAGGGAGCTATAACAAACAGTGAGAAAGTATATGTAAAGGCCCTGTGGTAGGACAGAGCATGATCAACATGCCAGGTAAGTTCCTATAGAGCTGGGGCATGGAAAGCAAGTATGGATGTGGAATGAGATGAAGCTGGAGAGCAGGCTAGGATGAGATCATGTGGGGCCTTGTGGGCCATGGGAAGTTTCAGTCCTCATTCTAAGAGTAAGGAAAAGAAGCAATCTGCTACAGTGAAGAGAAAAGAACTGAGCAGAGGGGGGAGAGTTGAGGTAGAGTAGTTGTGGCAAGATCAGCTGGTGTGCACCAAAGTCGGAGCTCAGGATATGGTGAGAGCTGACAGGGTCCAGAGAAGTTTGGCTGCTTCATGGATGCTGCTCAGTCCCTGGTTTGCCTGAATGAACAATGAGAGGTACCAGTACTGGGACTGAGAACACCAAAGGCATCAGAACCAACCATACTGTACTGGAAGGTCAGTGGGGATGCTTGGGTGATGGCCAAATCTCTGTGTCTGGTACTACGGTTTGGGGTGAAGATTTCAATTCAGGAGCAATGACAGAGAAGCTCATTACTGAGCCCCTGTGAGGATGAGACAGTCCAGGGTACACAGAGGAGGAGAAGACCTAAAACTAAGTCTCAGGAATGTCCCACATTCAAAGCCAGGTGGGAGGAAACAGAGGCAATAAAGGGCCTCAAAGAGCAGCTAGAGTAGGGGAAGGTAATTGGGGAAGACATTGTTTCAGAGAGGGGTCCGGGGTCAAGTGCTGCTGAGGGTCCAGTAGGATGAAAACTGAAAATTTTCACTGGATTAAGGACAGACAAGAGAGCTGAGGTCTCAGAGCAGATGTGAGAAAAGAAATAATAAAGCAGATTTTTTTTCTCCCATTTGGGGAAAGAAAACCCTGGATTATCACATTGCCAGACAATGCATTTCCTCTTTTTTGTTGTTTCGCTCATGGAAGGAGAAGTTGCAGGAATTCTTAGCACTTAGAAAAATAATGGTGTATGCCTTGAATGCCTAACTAAACACTGCCTTTGATGAGTTTGGGAATGGCCAGGTATCTTTTGCTAGAAAGATCAAAAGCTTGGAGAGAAATCAAGCACATAAAAAGCAAAAATGAGATACTTTCTCAAACCTAAGTTTTATAAATTGTGACACCAAATCCTATTGAGTTTTCAGCCAGCCCTATAATCATTCATTCATTCACTGGAAATGGACACAACCATGTTGGACAGCATTAGGACAACACAGAACAAGATTCAGGAAAATAGTCCTGTTTCTTAAGGTACAATCCTACTTCCACGAATTTTACCCAAGGTTGTGATTCAGCAGAAACAGAGGAAAATAAAATAATATGCATGCAGATACATAACACAGATTTCCTCTAAAAGTTCATCTTTGAAAACAATAGAAGTGTTCGATATTTGAGGACAACTTTAATAAATATTTGTAAAGCAACAGGATGTTGCTAAGTGGATAATAGTAATACTAAAGGATCGTTAAAATGAGTTTACCGAACTACAGAGGAAAATGTTGAAGTACAAATAAAACACACAAGAGTTGGTTTTGTGTTATCTCTGTAAATTACATAGAAATATGAAGATAAACAAAAATGAAATCATGATGAGTTAGTGGGGTCACAGATTTCCAATTTCTAAAGCCATTAATATGTCTGTGTTGCTTATTTACTTAAAATATGCAGGAGTAATAGCTGGGAAAGAAACACCAAAGGAAGAAAACTGTCTTCTGAAAGGGCTTTGATACAAAACTGAACATACAACTTTGCTCAGAATAAGACTGTCTTTACTCCACACTGAAGTAATCAAGATGATTTAAAAGGGAATGTCTTACTTCATTGTTCACTTCAGCCCCCACTGATAAAAGGAAAAATAAACTCTCTGATTGCCTAAGTGTTTGGTGACTTTGAAACTTTGTCCCATCTTTCCCATCATCCCCGCAAAAGGAATCATTTGGGCTTAGTACAGAATCCTACATAGTGAAGAGACAGAGCCTATTTCTCAGGTAATCACACCTGGAGGGATCTGAAGGTCCCACTTATGAGAACAATAAGACAGGTTACAACATGTAGGCTGTCTGATAGACCTACTCCCCAGCTGAGAGTGCTAGATCTTGAAGAATTCGATAGCATCCCAAGTACCTGGCCACACTGCCCTGTGGCCAAGAGATACATGGAGCCAAACCAGTACCTAAGTGGCTTCTTTGCTCTCCGATCACTGGTCCCTGCTGAAGAATCAAGAGCTGGGTTGCAGATGCTTCCCTAGCCAAGAGGGTCTGGCTCTCCTATCCACTGGAACTGGGCACAGAGCTGGCATTCACTAGAGTAGAGATTGAGTGCTTGGATTCCCAGCAGCCACAAGGCACTTGTCCACTAAAATTAAAATGTCTCCCTTCGTTCTTACCTCACTGAATCATGGGCTCATTCTAGCTGCTATAGCTGTCTTCTTGAGAAACAGGTGATCATTAAGTCCTGGCACAGACACTCCATCTTAGCTCTGGGTGTCTAGAAAAGAATAGCACCTTTTCTGTTCAGGGAAGGAAAGGTTTTGCTGTTGGTCATGAAATAAGAGGAGGAAAGACATACCAAGAAGTGATAACTAGGGGCCACTTCTGATTGCTGATCGCTGCTCCCAGGCATAGCAAATATTCATTATATTTAAGATGGTGCTTGCAATGGACAACATCCACAGGGGAGACAGAAAGGAAACTTGCACCAGACACTGCAACAATGTCATTAATACTCCCTGCTTCTTGCAGAGAAATGATCTGGAGGTGTTTTTCTGATACATAAGACTTTGCATCTATAACACAAATGACCAACTGCCCTCAGAGAATTCTTACTTTTGAGGATAAAGCATGTACTTCAAGAATCCAGAGTGCTTTGAGAAGACCAGGGTGTCCTTCAACTATCATTTTCAGAGCATCTTGAAGTTATCTTCTTCCCAAGCCATTAAGCCACACCCCTCCCCCTACCAAGAACCTGTTTCCCAATAGTGGGTGGCAACAATGGCATCTTAAATCATGGTGGCAGACCAGCCAAGAGAAGCAGAGTTTGTTTGCCAAAGTGTAGGTCTTGTTAAATAAATCCTTCCTTGACAGCAGAGAAAGGCCTGGCTCAGAAAATGGCTCCTTAAACATTTTAATTTAATTCAACAAGGATTTATTGTGCACCTGCTATCAGGAGCCAAACTCAGGGAGCTGAAACTTTCAAAGAGAGAGGGGGATTCTCACGCATTTGGCTAGGAAGGGGTGGCAGATTCTGAACCCTTGAAAAGCAAGCTAACATGATCCAGGCATTCTCTTGATGGCTTACTTCTTTACCCTACCATGTTCCTGAAATTTGTCCCTTTCCTCTTATGGGTACAGAGTTTGTCTCCCATCAGCTCTACCTCTTACAGATGAGTTTGACCTTCCTTATTTATGCCTCCAGTGTCTCACCCCTTCCAGAGCCCAGTGCACCCCTTCTCTCTGACCTCCTGCCTTATTCACTCCCTCACAGACTACTGATTCTCTAGTACTCCGCTGATTTTCTAATTTGAATACCTACCCTACCCCAGCCAGTTCACAGCAGACCTGCCTCTCCGCATCCATAAGAACAGGCTCATATTAATGGGCAGTGTGGGGCTGTGGGCCTATGGAGGTTGCCCAGGCATAAAAGGTCCAGCTCATGCACTCTGGGAGCTTATGATCTATCCAGACAGAATCACACCACAAAGGACAGCCTAAGGCAGGAAGAGTTGAGTGAAGGCCCAAGCACAGCGCTGGTCCAGGGCATGCATGAGTTCTACCATCCCACTACTTGGGTTTGATTGTTGGCTCCATTATTGGATGTGTGATCTTGAGCACATTGCTCATCCTTCAGACCTTCATATGCCTCATCTGTGAGACAGGACATGAATCATATCTGAGTCAGAGGGTTTTCATAAAGATACTATGACATAAGTACCTAAAATGTTTACTATCTAGGCATCCCACAAAAAGAGAGACAGCTATCTCTGTGAAACTTATAATAATAACAGGATTCCTTTGCCCAAGCCACCTGCAAATATTCATACAATCTCAGAAAATTGGTGGCATTTAGCACAGCTTCCCTTTCTACAATCTGCTCTGTAATCTGATACAGGAAGTCCCTTTGTGTCACTCCTTACAGCCCATGATTGGATGTGTCTAATAACTCAGAATTCAGAAGCTATTAGAGGTTCTACTTCCAGGCCTAACTGAAATAGAGAATAGAAAGACTTATCAAAAAGATTCCTCCTGCAGAAAATAACCAAAAATGCCAAACAAAATATTTAAAATTATCTGTAGGCATTTTGAGAATGATCCAGTACAGACAGAATCAGAAGGGACATTAGAATTTGGAAGATGGCACTACAGAGGGTCTGCATGACAAGACACAGGCTGAAGGGAAATGGTAGTAGATGGAAATCTGGTTGTTCATGAAGAAATGAAGAGTTCATATGTGGAATATCTGGGAATCTACAAAAGGCTTTTCTCCTCTTCTTATTTCCTTTATAGTATGCATTATTCACTAAAGCAGGGGTCAGCAAACATTCTCTGGACAAGGTTGGAAGATATTTTAGGCTTTGAGCTTATCGCGTCTCTGTTGCAACTACTTGCAGTCATAGACAATATGTAAACAACTCAGCATGGCTGTGTTCCAATAAAACTTTATTTACAAAAGTAGGTGATAGATCAGTTTTGGCCTACATGCCATAGTTTTCCAACCTTAGGCTTAAAACAAATATTAGAAAATTATATTTTGAGGTTTGTAACACTGGTGGAAGTAATGGACCCACACAGTTGGAGGTTTTCCACATTCTACTTAAAGTGGCACAATATTGACTCTTGGTAGACTGAGTATACTTAAGAACATATATTCAAGTACCTATAGAAACTACTAAAAACAGGCTTACCTAAAATGCTGATAAATTCATATGGAATTCTAACACATACTCTAATCTAACACAAAAAGAAAGCAGGAAACGAGGAACTGAAGAATGAAAATAAAAGAGGGACAAACAAAAAAAATAGTAAATGAGGTGAAATCCAGTCATATCAATAATTATACTAAATACTGATGGAATAAACATTCTAATTCAAAAGGCAGAAATTTTCAGAATAGATTTAAAAAAAAAAAAAAAAACAAGACCCAACCATATGTTGTCTACAAGAGATATGTCTTAAATATAAAGACACAGATACACTGAAAGTAAGCCAGATGCAAAAAAGTAGAGGAGGCAGTTAGCAAACTCCGCAGCAAAAGTAATACCCGGCAAGGTAGACCTGGAGACAAAATGTGTTTCTAGAGATGGAGCTGAGAAGAGAGCCAGTCCCTCAGGTAGGGAGGAGAAGGCCATTGAGAAATACACTCCGTCTGTATAAAATGCCTAGACGGAATCTACCACAGGCAGCTGTCCTTTGCTTCCCAGTTCTATTCTCTTCAGAGGAGAGAGTTCTACTTCTAATACATTCTAGTATTATATAGTACATTCTAATACATATTCTTATTGAGAGTTGTGGAATCTAAAGGCTTCTAAATTCCCTGATTCTAGGAAGCCTAAGGAGACCCCAGGAGGTAAGGACCAGGGATTTGGGGAGAGGCTGCTAAGGGTGAGTGGGCCAGGCCAGCCTTGGTGTCACAGGACCTGGATAGAAGCAGATGAGGGTACCATCCCAAGAAATATCCGAGTCTGCAGCTGGCAGCAAAGCGGTCAGGGCAATGTTTTCTGAAATGTCTTTATGCATTTGGCCTCAATGCAACTGGGCGCATCACAGCTGACAAAGGCCACAGGACCGGAGAGCTGTCAGGAAAGACAGGGAAGCAAATTCACACAAGGAGTCTTTTCTGCTTATCTGGGGATTTGTTTCCAGACACAGTGCAGTATCCGGGAGAATCATCACCTGATCTGGAGGAGAATGGGAGCAGAAATAGGGAATAATCATGATATAGGAGGATAAAGGGAGGGTCATACTCACAGAACAAGGGAAGCCCTAGGCAAATGTCCCTGAGCAAGCACCCATTTATGCCCTGGACTCTCATCCTACAGTCTCAGCCTAGTCTCGGACTGCACTCTCCTGAGATCTTGAGACACAGGGGTACCTGGTCTCCCAGACTCTTATGGATGGGGTGGAGAGGAGAGGGCATGAGAGGAAAGAGAGAAGAATACAGATTGCAAAATACTTGTAAGCAGGAAAATCCCAGAGCTCATTCATTTATTCATGGAGTTAGATGCATACTCATGGAGTATTTTCTCCGTACCAAGCAGCAGATAAGGAACATGCTGGGCACTCTGGTGTATTATTTCCTTTGCCTTCTTTGAAAACAGAACCCTTTCCTTTTGGAATGTAAAACAACTATTAGCAAAAACAGTATGCAGGATGCTCCCCTTCTCTCAAACTTTAGACCAGAGTAGATTCCTTATGAAGCAAGAGGCTTCCCGTTCCTCAAACGAGCCCTCCCCCAAGAAAGAGCAATCCTCCTCCACTCCCTTCTCAACACCTGATGCCACCCCTTTCTCCTGTTCCATCACCCAGCTCCCTTGGTGCTTTTCCTTCATGCTTTCAAAAAAAAAAAGACAATAACAAACAGCTTTATCCATTATGTTTATCCATTATGGCATCACATGGCATCACACAATATGCTCAATCCTGGGTGCACCTTGGTGAATTTAATCCTCGTTGCATCCTGATGAGACACGTGCCACTGTGGCTGTGTTTACCAGATGAAGTGACCAATGCTCAGAGAGGGCAAATGGCTGGCGAAGTGACAATAAATCCAATAAATCCAGATATAGATACACCACTCTACAGTAACAAAACCAATCAACCAGGAGTGTCTATTACCTGTCATATCTTCAAGAAGGGTCCACACACATCCCTGCCAAGGTTTTTTATCTTAAAAGGGAAGAAAGCCTTCCATGGAGCTTTGATGACAAAATCCTGAACCTCAGTAACTTGTAGACTATTCCAAGAAAAGGGACTCTGCAGTATAACAGGAAATGAAGAATTTTGCCTCATAAATACAACTTAAACTTTCCTCTCTCTCAGCTTGCTTCTCTGTAAAATGGGATAAAAATCCACATGTCCTACAGTGATGAGGCAATTCAATGAGCTGTCCCTGTGAAGGTCCACTGTGAATACGGGGCACCCTCAGCACTTTTCTTTACAGAGACCCATGCCAACGAGGCAAGGAATCATTCACTACATAGAATTATTCATGGCACGGCATTTGTTGTGACCAAATCAATAAGCTAGTGATCCCAACGGTCTGCCTACCACAAAGAACCTCCCAGTGCCCATTTCCTTCTGTTCTGTGATCTTTAGCTGAAGATGTACAAAGGCAGCCCAGTCAGCTGTGCTGAGTGGGGGGTCCCAGCCAAGGCAATCACTAGCCGTTCTCTCAGAAAAGTGGCCTACCAGCCAAAAGTTCAGGGAAATAAATGTTCCATCTAGCCTCGGTGCCTCTGTTGATGGCTGCAGTAGATGGGGTGATGTGGGAAGGGATGACCTCCCTGGTGGCACCTCTAAAACGTCCTGAAGGCCCATCTGAGCACCCCAAAGATCTTGATCCTCATTACCATCACCATGAATAAGTCAAATGCTGACAGTGGTCAGGCACTGGGCCAAATACTTTACTCGCATGACCTCACAGAGGCCTCACTTCAGTCTATCAAGTCCAAACTACTAATGGGGAAATGGAGTCAGGGCTTCACTGACTTGCCCAAGGTCATCAACCTGGAAGTAGCAAAGCTTGGACTGGCAAATACATTGAGCCCGTGATCCGAATACCACTACCTATTCTCTCCCCTCCCCCTGGGCCTGGGTTTCAGGTGCTGAGGTGCCCCTTCGTCAGCACTGACCAACTCATTCTGCAACCTCTTATCCTGGCTGGGAGCGTCCACTCTCAGGAAGGGTCAGAGAGAAACCCAGGGACCACTAGAAAGAACCCCTTACCTGACGTCTTCAAGGTTTTTCTCCCCATCATAATATTTGTAATTTTGGGAGTGTATGTGTGATTTCAGAGTTTGAACAGAGGTAAATAAGAAAAAGTTGGAATTCACAGTAAAATCCTCCAGAAGTGGGTCACCTTAAGGTGGGTAGGCAAACCAGCTCCCTGCAAAGCACTGTCATCACCTTTTGCAGATCAGCAACAGAGCCTGCACATGTTCCTCCAATCTGTTCCAATCTCTGTGTTTTTAAATAAACTCTCTAAGTCAGGCCTTTTATGCCCTTCCTCTCCCAAATGCTTCCTGTTCACGAGCTCACAGGTGTTTGGCAGCTTCTACTCACTTTCATTTGTCTGGCCTCTGCCAACGACAGTGCTGAAAATTATCATTGCAGCGGCTCCCATTAGGGCTGTTTACCATGTACTAGGCACCGAGCTAAGGGCTTTACATGGCCCGCCTCATTCATATGTCCCACCGCTGCATAAGTTAAGTGTTATTCCTCTCATTTTACAGATTAAAAAATGAGCTCAGAGAAGCTAAATAACTTGCCCGAAACCACAGAACTACTGAAATGGTTAAGCGGGAACTCTGAATCTTTACCTGTCCAAATGCAAAGCCCATTTCCCCCTTCCTCTGCAAACACAAAAAGACTTAAAATTAAATGTGACTGTCCCTTTTTGTGTGCAGATACAAGAACCTCAACGAACCAGACTTCACCCACCCCCTTAACACAGGAGTCCAACTAGTTAAATACCTCCAACTTTTCTCGGGAAAGAAATAATCCTAATACGAAGGCTCTTCAATTACTCTGTGCAATTAAGTCCTGAGTGCTTGTTTGAACAATTAACCGAAATAATTATAAATGTATCTCTGTTACTACAATTGCATATTAACAAAGGCTCAGGGCCAATTAATCATTACTCCATCAATATCTAATTTGCATAAACCTATTCTCTTTAAAGACTCCATGTTTGGGGTGACAGGGCTCCCTCATCGATTATGGAAATATCCCCATCAAACTTCCCTGAGGCCGTCAAAAGGAATAAAAGGGGTTGTCTGTTGTGGGCTGCTTAGCACCCCTGCCCAGCCCTCCCAGGGACAGGCAAGGATAGAGAACAAAAGGGAAGAGATGCAGAGATGCAGTGAATGTGAGGTTCTCCACAAGAAGAGAAGACTGACAGGGCTCAGGTCACAGAGGTGATGGGAAGAGAGGGGCATCTGGCCGAGGTCAGGGGCAAACTAGCGTTTGAGCCTCCTTTGGAGTATACGAGCTCCCTCATTCCACTCACACATTCATTCATTCAACAGATACATCCACAAATCCTCTCTGCTGCGCCATAGGTACTGGAGAGACAATAGTGAACGACTCTCCCCGTCCTCACTGAAGCAGGTAGATAATCAACTAGATGTCATAGGGTGAGTTTTCCAAAAGCAGAGTGTGAGATGGAGCTTGATGTGCAAGTGTTTATTAGGGCTCAATACCTGTAAAAGGAGGGAAAGGAGCAGGCCTCGGCAGACGCAGAGGGTGGGCTGCATGGCAGGTCCAGGAGGGCCTCGGCTCACCGACTATGGCACTTAGGGGCAGGAGTCACTTGCTGGGGCTGTCCTGAACCAGGTTGAGATGGCAGGCTCCCTACCTCTCCACCTTGCCCCATCACTGGTCAGGAGCTGTACCAGCCAACACAGGTCCCTACAGCTCAGGGCAAGCCTGGAGCAGCCCACCATGTGCCGTCTAGACTTCCTGAGGCTGGCCATCCAGTCCTTCCGCGCAGGGGAGCTAGGCAGTGTACCTCCACACCCACCATGCTGAAAATTGCTACAGAGGATAATAACACACTGAGGGAAGGGAAGAATGGATGTCCCGGAGCTACAGAGAAGAGGACCCTAGTGCTACCAAGGGGCATCGAGGTCAGAGTCGTCTGGCTGGAGGAGGTAACGTAGAAGCTGAGATGTGAAAAATGAGCAGATCCTACTCAGACAGAGGGAACAAGCGAACAGTCCTTCAGGGAGAAGGATGTGCTAAAGCTTAGGGGGAAAAGGGTTGTTTAAGAAAAAAAAGGAAAAAAAGACTGGACTATAGACAGCACATAGGCGATTATACAGTACGGACTATGGGACTATTAGTGGAACCTCTCTTCTCTTTCTTCTTGATCAGGTTTCTGCTCAGATGGGTTCTTCCATTTCTCCAGAGGAAGGCAAGGTAGGCATTATCACCAAGGAGAACTGTGTGAGGCAGGGCTCCGATGCATTTAGCAACCTGTTTTCTGGACATAAGAGCAAGTCACACTGCTTAGTTGTTTACATCTAACTACAATTAGGTAACACATAAACAATACCATTAAAAATATATAGACAGATCTTTCTATATATTTTTATATTTGTATGCTGATACAATGATTGAAAAAGCTATAAAACACCATAGATCAAATGTTCACATTGGTTCCCTAATGTGTAGAGACTGGAGAAAGGTGGGGAGTGATCATTAATGCTTTAATTTTTTCTATCTGTTAAAGCAAGCATTTTATAAATTTGTTTATACCTTAGAAATTAAATTTTATACATTTTAAAAAACAAACCAATGGAATTTTGTTTTTTAGTGTTTTACTTTGCTATGCATCAATGGCCATGTCTTCAGAAATCTGGAGCCTAACATTTCGTTCAGCAAGCAGCCACCAAGCTCTCCTGGGTGATACAAAAAGCCTGGTTCCACACAAGTACTTCTGAATAAGCATTATGGGAGGCCTGCTGTATACACAGCTTCAATACTATTCAACTGGGGGATGGGGGAGACCAACTCCTAATTTCAAAGAGTCTGTCTTACTGAAGGGACGGAATATTACATGAGAAAAGCTGAATTACTCATATTTGTCAAAAAATACTTAGAGTTTAAAGGGAGTTAAAGATAAGAGAAGAAAGTGACCAATGCAGAAAAAGCAGATGACCAGAAATTTAAAAAGCTACATTTCCCCTTCTCATCAGTTGCCAAACAGCAGTGCATGCCTGCACTGTTACAGGAGTGAAGAGAAGGGGAACCGGGAAAGGAAGTCACCCAGTGTATCCAGTAAATGCTACAAGGTAGCCGTATGGGGACAGCCATCCCTGCCCCTGCAAGGAGAACCACTACCATAGCAAGGCCTCATCTTAAACAGCCCCGACATCTCAAACACAAGGATAAAAATAGAAGCCCCAGAAGGAGCTAGTGAAAATAAAATGAAAGGTGAGAGCCCCAGAGGCAACCCTGAATTTGCTAGAGAAGCAAAGTGAAGTGCAAGCTGATGGACCCCAAGGTCAAGGGCAGGAAGCTTTATTGGAGGGAGAGCTTAGGAAGGGGGCAGCTTGACCTGGCCCCAGGGTAGACAGGAAGATATGAGAACCAGATGACAATGATTATAACAAAGATCCGGCTTCACTTACAGACGCTTCACAAAGAATCTCAGTCTTGCAAAAACAAGCAAACCTGCCTGACTCAGGAAAGGCAGAGGGAATGTTTTACACAAACTACTACTACAGCTCTATTGCCAAGAAATACCTTCAAATAATTCCTTACGCTCATGCCTTGCCACAGTCACAGCACGCCGTCTTCAAAAAGCCTGGTTCCACACAAGTACTTCTGAATAAGCATTATGGGAGGCCTGCTGTATACACAGCTTCAATACTATTCAACTCAATTTTACTACTACTCCATTCCAGGCACCCAAACATAAAGACACACAAGAATTAATTACTGTCATTGAAAAATTCATGATCTAGTTGGCAAAGACCATATTCTAAACCAATGATTCTTGAACCTGGTTGCTCATGTGAATTAGCTGGGGATCAATCCCAGGGCCCTATCCCCAACTCCCCAAACTTATTGACTCTGGATCCTTGGGGGGAGGAGACTATGAGTCATTTAAGAGAAAGTTCTCCAGGTGGTATTATTGATTGGCTGGTTTTAGGAGAAAATGTGGTATTTTTCCAGACAGAGTATCTCCTCAGTTAATATTTTTCTAGTAGAACACTTTTGGTTTTTAATACTTAAACTTCAAGAATGCAACTATTTCTCGATATTATTCTACCAGTGTTTATCAAGGAAAAAACATATTTATATCCCTAATACTCTGTGCAATATATTTTTTAAAAATAATGTGCAAATAAAGAATTGAGTGACCTTCCAAATGAAAACAGTAGAATGTTAGGATGACATCTTGATATTTTAAAGAGGTGGTGGAGGGCCAACAAACAGGACATGTGTCTCAGATGTGGGGTGGCACTAAACACATCACAGCGTCACTGTAGACAACTGATAACATCTCTATTATTGGTGGGTGTGCAAATGCAAAATTTTAAGCATTTTACACTCTAACATGATAGCTTGTTACATATGTAGGCGTTTTACTGAGTCTTAGCTATGATTTAAGAAATGTGCTAAGGGTTTGGGGTTGTATATAATGTCTTGTAGTTTTTCCCATTGAAAATCACAGGATACAGATCCCCAGTGAATGTGTTCAGAGTGTCTAAGGTTTGGGTATGAATTATGGCTATTAAATGGAAGGTGATTCTCGCTCAAATCCAGGGTGGGGCTCAGAGCCATAAGGAGCCCCAAATAGCACAGAGAGAGAGAAAAATTGCTACGGGCACCTGGGAAGCCACCGCAAAGCCCTGACAATGGCACTAGGTCTTAAGATAGTGAGGTGTTTTTGATGTTGAGAAAGGGAAATAAGAAGACAAAATTTCAGGAGGAGGGAGAATACCATCAGAAAGCAGAGATGTTTGAAAAGGTGTGGCATTATCCAGGGAACAGGACTCTATCAGAGTGTGTGTGGAGGACTAGGGTGGGGGAGGTATGCTATGAATCCGTCCACACATTCACAGAGGCATGGAGCTCAGATCTGATGAGTACCTACTACATGCCAGGCACAGAAAATAGAGAAGGGAGGAAAGCTGGCTGGCAAAAAAGCCAAAATAATCATGATTTCATCCCTAAAATAATTTATATCCAATGGAGGAGAAAAACATTAAATAAACACATGTGTGTTTAATCACAGTGAAGATCCAGACTACAAATACAAGCTTTGAAGGATGTGGCAGGCAGAGAAACCCAAACTGGTCGAAGTAGAGGGGAAGTCACAGGTGGAGTTCTGTGAAAATTTAATTTTCAAGCTGCAGTCAGAGGGATGGGTCCCAGCTTTTTATTTTTCATTTTTTAATAGGATATAGAAACATTAGGACAATTAAAATAAATTATGGTTTAGGTAGGCATGAAAGAGGGAATACCTCCTATTTATCCATTTTGGCAGGTTTTACAGCTCAGAAGTTAAGAGTGGATTGCCAAGGAACACAGGGATGTGCTTAAGACAGTGGAGAGTGGGTGAGAGGCATGGGAAGGGGGGCTGTTAATTCAAAACCGGACACACAGAGGGCCAGTTCCTACAGCGGCTGTGGCTCAGCCCACTTGGATTACTGTTCTCTGGCCATAGCCAGCAAAGTCCTCCAGCAGCAAGGAGTCTGGACTCGGGGACAGGCAACATGGAACTCTATATACTGATGATGAATTTTGTCTCCAGAGATAATGAAGATCATACCTCACAGAGCAGCTCAAAGTAGTGCAGTCTTCTCTGCCACCAAGAAAGCACAGGTGGTTGAAGTTTGACCTCAGAGATCAGAAACACACCAAGTAGGTGGCACTTACATACCCTGGTGCTTCAAAAAGTCCGTTTTAGACTGCCAAGTCCATCTTGTTCATTCAAGCATTTATTCCACAGCTATGTTGTGAATTCTCCTATGTGCAAGGGACACTGCTGGGAAAGGATGGCAGGAACATGTGGGAGGAAGTGGCTACCACACGTGAAAAGGGCCTGAGGCTGCAGGGAGTACAGCAAGTAGCAGAGACCCTCGTGGCTCACGGGCAGACAGCCAAGGAGAGTGAGCCTTGAGGAGAGAGAAGAACAAAAAGGGGCAGGCCTGGTAGGCTATCCCACAAAAGATTATACTGAAAGGTTTTCAGCAGTAACAAGCTCAGTGAGCTTTGTTTCTAAAAGATCATTCTAGCTGTACCACGAACAGATCACAGGTAAACTGAGTAGGTATGACATAACCAGTTAAGAGACAAATTTACAAATTTACTCTATGACTGAGTTTAGACTGAGGCAGAATTAATCAAGTCAAGCGTGGCTTTTGGCCAGCAGCACCCCACATCTGGGAGCTCCAGAAATGCAGATTCCCAGGCATAGCCTATTCCTACTGAACCTGAATTGTTGGGAGTGGGGCCCAGGAATATGCATTTTAATCAGATCTCCGGGTGATTCGTCTATGGCCTCAACTTTGAGAAGCATGGTATTGGGGTAGCAGTGACAGGGAGAGAGGAGGACACAGGAAAATATATTTTGAAAAATAAATGCATGGATCAATAGGGAATGGTGAATACATTTTGATAAATCCATATTATAGAACATTATGGAACAATTCTGAATTAGATGACGCATACACATGAAGAAAGGCACTTTGGATGTACTATGAAATAAAAAAAGCAAAGGGCTAAGTAGAGAGTATAATATCCATTAAATAAGTACAGATATACATGACTATAATTTATATATTTGTATGCTTATATAAGAACAGAAAAAAATAGAGAATAGCCTACATGAAATGTTAACATCAGTTCCTTAGTGAACAGAGCCCAAGAAGGGCAGGGAGTGATTACATTTTAACATATACATTTTTTTTTTTTTTTTAAGATTTTACTTATTTATTTGATACAGAGGGAGAGACAGTGAGAGCGGAAACAGAAGCAGAGGGAGTGGAAGATGCTGAAGCAGGCTTCCCGCCGAGCAGGGGGCCTGATGCGGCTTGGTCCCAGGACTCTGGGATCATGACCTGAGCCAGAGGCAGATGCTTAACAACTGAGCCACCCCGGCACCCCTAACATACACATCTTATTTACTTGTTAAAACAAGCACTTTCATAAATGCTTTTACAACTTAAAAAGAAAAGGATGTCTTACAGTCACACCAGCATGTAAAATGCTCCCTGAGAATTCTAATGCCACTAATGTACTGTCTGTGTGCAAACCGGGGTGAGCACAGAGCCCCATGGACCTAACCCATCCCTCATCACCATCCGGAATCTATTTCTCAAGGTCTTCATGGGTATGTATCCCAGGCTTAGAGAGATGGTCACCAAACTAAGCTCATTTATTTGCCCAGGAACTCTATTCTCATTAAATGTATAATTTCTATTAGGCCTTTGCAGGTATCAGAATTGATCCTGAGGCCCCCTTTTTGGGGGTTCACAGAACAGGAGGATATCTAGGGTCCTTCTCAGCTGACGAAACATCTGCTTGTGACACTGTGATTTTTCTTAGAACTTTCCATAAGGAGCGCAGCCACTGGCAACAGGGGAGAGGGACCATTGCCAGGCTCCATGCTCTGTGCTCACTGGGGCATGACCAATATGACAAAGGCCCATAGAGGCCCTTAGCTGTCCCCAAAGCATCACTGTCAGGGGGTGAAGGGGTTTGAGTACAGGCAGCATTCTCGGCTCAAAAGAGCCAACTATGCTGATTCAAAAAAAAAAAAAAATTTTTTTTCAAAAACGCCTGTGGGTAAATTTGAGCTGCCCACAGCTCCCCAGGGGCATCTCGAACTTGCTGTCGAGCCATTTCTGTGGATTTCAGTCAAATTCTAATTTTAGTGTTCATTAAACACGGGTAATTCCCCAGCCGGTCCCTGCCTCACCTCGTATACAGAGTGCGTCGGCAATATAGGTCACCAAGGCTTCGAAAACACTCCCACATCAAAGACAAACCTTTTCATTATGAGTATTAACTTTATAAATAACGATGAACTTAAAAAGTTTTCCAAAGCTGCAGGGTGGTTGTGAAGAAAGCTGGCATCTTCCTTGTGAACATTTCCACGAGTGTGGCTTGTTATGTGGATGACCATTCATAAGGTTTTACGTTCGGGGAAATAGTATGGGATAGAGGTGTGTCTGCATCTATCCCTCCATTTGGACTTGTTGAGACCAATAATGCAGGGACACAAATAGAGCATGTAATACTGGGAAAACTGTAAATACTGAATGTGTATGCATGTACACGCGCGCACACACGCACACACACACACACACACAGAAACATCATGGGCATGATGTGACTTAGGAAAAGACTACTTACACAATGTGTTAGGTCTTCCCACTATTTTAAAGTAAAGGCCAAATTCCTTATGATAGCTGTATGAGTTACTATCTTTTAAGCTGAAAGTAACAACAACAAAACAGAGTGGCTTACATCCTAAGGATATATAATACCTTAAAAAACATCCCGAAGGAGTTGGCTCTAATCCTCAGGCCAACAGCCTCATGATCACAAGATGACTGCTGCAGTGCCAAACATCACTTCTCACACAAGAGTATCCACTTGATTGACAAGGCTTAATCCTATGATCAACTGTCACACTAGGTAATATTCAGAAATGTTTCCTCCCTTTTTCATACCTTCGCATGTACTGTTCCTTACATCTGAGCGGTCTCTCTTTTTCTTCTGCACAGATAAACCCCATCCATCCCAGGACACAGGGCAGGGTCAGCTCCTAAGACACTACCCTGCAATAGGCTACCTGTCTCTCCCAAATTTTTTGCTATCAAAGCATTTCTCCATCTTTGATATAATTGCCCATTTATCTATATTCTCCCCAGGGGACTGTGAGCTCAAAGAGGCAGTAACTGTGGCAGTAACTTGTCTCTGGTTTCCCTGTGTTTTGCACAGGGCCTGGTTTGTCTATATCTGTTGATGGAATGAACAAGAAGCAAAAGACAATTGTCCGGTGACATTCTGATCTCAGAAAATCAGCTTACTCTCTGTACAGGGCACTTAAGGGGCAACTTAAAGGATCTGCCTTTACCAAGGCACCACCCAGAAAAGCTGATCCTACAGACCTTCAGTCTAGCTGAAGGTCTGTAGCTACCTTGCCTGCAGTACTACAGAATGACTCCAAGAGATTAGCAAACCTTTTACACCCCAGAGGATAATGATGGGACTTCAGAGGAGCTGTTATAAGAACATGGGCATTTTTGCCCTAAACTCTGGCATTATGGCAGGGCTCATGTGGCAATCAAGGTGGATACAACAAGAGGTTTAAGCTTTTTCTCTGTTGGCATCCCCTTGTCAGTTTCCAAAAAGGGGCCTGGTTGTGCTGCTAGGAACAGGACACCTCTGTAGGGGGTGGCAGGCCCAGGATGGCTGGCTCTGAGCCTGGTGGCTCTAAACAGAGGAGGAGGAACAAGAGAGGGAGGCACTTCTCACTTCTCACTCCTGGCCTCAGGAGGCTACCAGGGCCAACGCCAGGCAGACAGACAGATTTTGGCTCTCTGCCAGTGCACAGGGTTGGTGTGAGAGAAGGCAGAAGACCCTGGAGTATGAGAAATGTGGGACCCTGGGGTATGAGAAATGTGGCTTCTAACCTGGAACAGAGGTGGGCAAGGGCGAGGACAACACAGAATGATCGAATCTCTCATTCCCCAGTCCAACTGGGATGATAATAGTCACTGCCATGTAGGATTGTTATGAAGATCAACTCAATTAACATCTTTAAGTGCTTAAAAGAATGCCTGACACACAGTACATGCTAGATAAATAAAATGTAACAGTGAAGCGAGAGAGCCCCAGGGAGAAGACAAACACAGATGTCCAGTTTACCCAGCCTTTGGGTGTTAGGCTCTGTCCACACAGCACAAGGTGAAGGAGAGAGCTTAAAGCCATTCCTCATAAACTTGGTTAACTAAACCAAGCAAGGGATGCTAAAAGAAACTGGAAGCCGGCCAAGTTAGTATCTAATCCTCGTTACCTTTCCCACTCTCAAAAGCCATTCAGAACAAATTAATCTGGATTTTTTGCATGATCTGGATATCCAAGAGTTTGCTACTTGAATTTTATTTAATAGACAAGGTAGAAGGGAATCTGAATTCTAGTGTAAAGAGTCATAGGATCAAGACCATGAGCTCAAGCAAACCTGAGACCCATCAGTGGGGAGGCTCTAGATAGTGTCCAGAGGCCTCCTGGATAGCTGCATGTGTTCAGGGATAAACTCAGTAAAGAAGACACGTCTCCAAGATAAGATATGTGGAAATAGAGGAAAGGATGTGGTCTTCCCCTCAACATATACAATTAAACCATTACCATCTTGATCTTTTGATCAGCATCTGTTACTAATACAGAAAACACATCTCACTGTAAGGCTTGGTCCAGCATTCAAGTGCACATTGCTCCAATATTCTCCTACCCTGCGTATTCTACCAGTTCTGGAGTTAATACTATTTATGGGCTGCTGGTTTCCTTTGATTATTTTTATTGACATTCAGTGCTCATGAATCAGCAGACTGAAGGCACCTCTGGAGCCAAGAGAGCTGCTAGCAGCTGCTGACCCATTTCCCCTCCTCTGCTGAGAGGACCCAGATCCCAGCCCAGAGCACCTGGAGCAAGCCCACAGGTGTCTTGGTGAAGAGGTGCAGAGACCAGCTGTTCTGGGAAGAACCTGGAGAGCATGGGCATGTAGAGGAAAAGCACCTGTCCGGCCACTTCTGTCCTAATCCTCTGTCCATATATAATGCCGCTCCAGCTGCTACCTGTGCCCCCTGGAACCCACCCTGCACCCCTCTGCCCCACTCCCATGGCTGTGCACATGCTGTTCCCACTGCCTAGGGCAGCCATATCCCCTCTCCCCCTAGATAATTAAATAAATAAATAAATAAATAATTTAAAAAGAAAAAGAAAACAGTCTTAAGACTCTGCTCCAGTTGCATCTTGACCTCTTCTGAGCTCTCCCTCTCTACTCGTGAAGGATCTGTGCCTGTCTCTACTCTAACCTACAGTCAAAGTCTTCTAATTTTCCATGCTATTGCTCCCAGCTCTGAGGTCTGTCCTGGCAGAAGCCGGCCTTTATCCCTGCCTGTCCTTCCTACTAGTGTTCTTCAAATGAAAAATGAATAAGCAATTTCTAAATGCCTAAATGTGCAAATCACTTAACTATTACAAAGTATATCACTTTCCTATGGCTATGTAACAAATTACTACAAACTTAATGACTTAACATGACATAAATGTATTGAGTTAACAGTTCTAGAAGTTGGAAGTCTGAAATTACAGGGCTATAATCAAGGTGACAGCAGCTGTGCATTCCTTTGGGAGGTTCCTTGGGGAGAAGGGTTTTCTTCCCTTTTCTAGCTTTCTAGCCCCAGCACTCCTTGGCTCAGGGCCCCTTCAATCATTGCAAAGCCAGCAACACAACTCCCTCTCATGGTCTCCCCTCTTATTCCTGCGTCTTTCTGCCTTGGCAATTCCCCATACTTCCTTCCCCATCAGATCTTCTCTGACTCTGTCCCTCTCGCCCCATTCCTCAGGGTTCAATGACCCTTAGGGTTCACTTAGGCCCATGCAAATAATCCAGGCTAATCTCTCCATCTAAAATATTCAATCACATCTTCTATCTCCCTTTTGCCATATAATATTCACAGGTTCAGGGGATTAGGAAGTGGGCCTCTTTTGGGAGCCACTGTCTGACTACCACACAATGGGAGCAGGAGGCTGTGAAATAGCATTGGGACAGAAGTCAGAGAGCTCTTGTTCTGTGACTTCTTCCCATGTGACCTTGAATAAATTGCCTAACCTCTCTAAGCATAATTCGTTATCCAGAAAACCTCACAAAGCTACTCTCAGAAAAAGATTTACATTTAAGAAGAAAGTTTTTTAAACATCAAAACACAAAACAGTACAAAGTCTTGTTGCTTCAATTTTTTGTTTGTTCATGTCTGGCAACTGGGCAGCTCTTTAAAATGGTCTCAGGTTGCCTGAATGATCAGTTAGAACTTCCAACTCTTGGTTTTGGCTCAGGTCATGATCTCAGAGTCATGAGATCAAGCCCTGCTTTGGGCTCTTGTACTCAGTGTGGAGTCTGCTTGTCCCTCTCCCTCTGCTCCTTCCCTGTTTGTGCTCATGCTCTCTCTTGCACCCTCTCTCTCTCTCCACCTGCCTCTCTCAAATAAAGTCTTTAAAAAAACTAAAACTTAAAAAATGGTCTGAAGTGAGGTAAGGAGCATACACACACACATCACATTATTTAAAACTTCACAAAAAATACTACATCACAAAATTAAAAGATATGACTACCATAAAATACATCATTAGTTTTTGATGCAGTGTTCCAAGATTCATTGTTTATGTACAACACCCAGTTCTCCATGCAATATGTGCCCTCCTCAATACCCATCATCGGGTTCACCTATCCGCCCAGCTAACACAATAAAAAATTTAAAAATTTAAAAAATTAAAAAAATAAAGATATGGTCAAAGCTGCATTCAAAGGTTAAGTCACAGATAATTTTTTTTAAATAAAAACTTGTATATTTGAGCACTTATTAGGTACCAGGCACTAACATATTTGGCCCTGAAAACTACACTATAATGATACATAATTTATCCATGAGGAAATTCAGTCTTAAGAGATGCTAGACACAGCCAAGAAGTAGTAGAAGTGAACTGAATTTAAAGTGTATTTATATCCTCATCATCTGGGCTTTATCAGGACCAGTTTTGTTGATTTTCTTCTGATCTGATGTGGCCAAAAGTTACACTCTTCCCGTAGTGCCTCAAACCTCCTTGCACATTAGTCTCATTCACAGTGGCCAATACCTGCATCATTTTTGGAGGTCTGCCTTCCAGCTGCCCAAACTCAATCTGCCTATAGGCATACTGAGCTGTGGTCCCTGGGAAATTAACATCCCCCTGCACTCGCTGGCAAGTGTGAGATATAAATACCCCAGATTCCTCACAATGGATGAGATAATTTGGAGCACACATTTTATACCATCTCCCAGAGCTTCCTTTTGAGATTTGGTTTTAGTTGCTACTGTGTCAGCTAGCTTAATATCTCACCCCTTACTAGTTCCCTTCTCTTAAATGTACATGCATAGGGTCTGCTTTCTGGGTGGGGAACTCAGGTAAGATAGGTAGATTAGGGAACCTAGAGATATAATGGTTCCTGACATATGTAAGGAAAAACAAAACAACCCCATAACTGATTAAACAGCATTAAAAACCATGATAATTAAAACTGACATTGAAAAAAAAAGTGGAGAACAAGGACAGTGTGCTTTTCACTTTTCACAGAACACCAAGTAAAAGAGCAAATAGAAGTTGAGAAGGAAGTTGAGAGGTAAGAAAAGCAAATGGCAAAGCTCCAACTCCAACATATGGGTAATCAATGTTGCAGAAAACCAAAACAAAGGAAACAGAGGTAAAATGCAAAGCTACAATGAAGCTGAATAAGTTAATATGTAAGTGAGAAGGCAGGCAAAATCAACATAAAGGAAGCAACAGCTAGACAAAACCAATTTTATGGTGGTTGCTTGTTTGTGTTGTCTTTTAAATGCAAGAATAGAAGACAATTAAGAGGACTCAAGTAGAAAACTCTGGTTAACTATAAAGGAAGAAAAACCATGCTGGCCCCCCAGTAGTATGCCAGAAGAAAATTGAACAGGCCCATGAAAACAGTATTTTGAATTGGGGAAAACAGGTAACCTGGGAGTATTATACCCAGCCAAACAGACAAGGGCACCAGAAGATAATTACATGACATTTTCAGATAAGTAGGGACAAATAAATTTTAACTTTCATTTATGATTTTAGGGAATAAAATTACAAAACACTAGGAAAATAGAAAACTATAAATTCCACATTTTGCAGTTAGCCTTGATTAAAATCATATATAAAAATGAGGTCACAGATAAGATTATGAAATTTTGATTATTAATATAAAGCTACAAGAATATGATGCACAGCACAAACCATCACATCCTACAATACAAAGGTCAAAGTTGGAGAAGAATCAGATGCTTTAAATATACCAATAAAAATAGTGAGTGTGGGACAAAAGTCCTTTATTGTTAGAAGTACATTTTTATCACAAGAAAATTGAATTCTTGCTAGTTTGTTTGTTTGAAGCTCTGAGGTAAGATTCTACTTTAACGTCACTTAAACTTGAGAGAATCATGATTTTTTTTTTAGGGAATTTTTATTTACTCTTTGTGTTGTTTCAGAGAAATGAATTTTAGTTTACTCATCAGATATAACAACTATGAATGTTCTGAGGTTGTTGTAATTATCTCATCTGATATAAAAGCAGTCCTTCTTCTCCTGGAGTTAAGAAACAAATGAAACAAACCAACAGAAAACATCTCTCTCTTACCCTGTACAAATTCTGGCAGAAGTGACAATAAATGTTAACTAAAACAGAAACATTTTTAAATAGTGCTACATCTTCACTTTTTCCTCATCAAAATGCAGAAAAACAGAACAAGAAATAAATCAAAATGAAGAACTCAAAACACTAGCACATTGTATAAAATGATTAGTGGTGAATATTGAAAACCTCCATATTGTTATAGGATACAAATAAAATTCAATTAAAATAACCACAAAATAATATAATACATACAGAATCACAATCATCCACAGAGTAAACATGTAGTGATTTTAAAACAACCACTGTGTATTATTACTAACAATTCCAGGAAATAGCTGGATGACTCTGTTTTTCTGGGCTGTCTGGGATGATCTTGACCTGACTGATTCATGGATCTTTGGTTAGCTGGCAGGTCATCTGGGTCTGGTGGTCAATGACAACCTCATTTGCCAATCTGGCAGTGGGCTTCTTCTCTGCTCAGGCAATAATGTGACTGGGCTATATATCTCATCATCCAGCAGGCCAACCCCAGGCTTAGTCACATGATGGTGGCATAATTCCAAGACAGAGAGCACAGCCATGGCACACTATCATTTCCACCCCATTCAGTTGGCCAATAAAAATCTCAGAGGTAAGCATACACTCAAGAATCCATCTCTGGAGGGGAGAAACATGTAACAAGCAAAGCCATGTTACAGAGGGCACAAATAAGAGGAAGGGTAGAAAACTAGGAACTTCCTAATTGATTTTTACAATCAATCTACCATAGTGGGGAAAGAATAATGGGAGCAGGTAAATGAGGCCATCTTCTTGGTATTAGTATAAAAATTTACTATTGACATGGAATTATGTTCACTACATAGTCTAAATTGAGAAAGGCAGGGCACAGATTGCATGGAGCACTGGGTATTATAGGCAAAAAATGAATCATGGAACAGTGCATCAAAAACTACTGATGTACTGTATGATGACTAAAGTAACATAATAAAAAATAATAAAAAAATAAATAAATTGAGAAAGGTACACTATGAGATATTGTAGTCTTATATTTGTAAAGTGAAAATATATAAAGAATCCCTAAGTCTAATATAACACTAAATGTTAACTATACAGAGAATTAAAATATAATTTAAAAACCCATAAGTAAATATGAAAAAGATAAATACTTATTTAAAAGTTGGGCAAGTGACGTGATGAGGCCACTCATACAAGAAGAAATGTAATTACCTGAACTAAAAAATGTTCATCCTTATTAGTAACTACTTAATTGCAACTTAAAATTGCATGCATATATATATATATATATCCACACATATATACACATATCTAAGTATTCATATATATGCACATACACATACACTTGCATACTTTACTTTTTATAAAAGTATGTAAAATCATGAACATATTCTAAACACATTGAAAAGTTATAATTTTGCCTCAAAAAGTTGCAGAGATTTTCTTAAAATGGTAATACCTGCTGTTCTAAAGGTAAAGTTTTTTTATAAAGATTTTATTTATTTACTTGACAGAGAGAGAGAGAGAGCATGTGCACAAGCAGGAGGAGTGGTAGAGGGAGAAGCAGGCTTCCCATTGAGAAGGGGGACCAATGTGGGGCTCAATCCCAGGACCTTGGGATCATGACCAGAGCCGAAGGCAGGCGCTTAATGGATTGAGCCACCCAGGCACCCCATAAAGTAACTCTTTTATACCACCAATGAAAATGTAAATTGGAATAAGTTTTCTGAAGGCCAATTTGTCAACAGGTATCAAAAGTTTCAGTAATTGGTATGCTCTCTCACAAAGCACGCTAGGAGGGGTGCTGGGGTGGCTCAGTGGGTTAAAGCCTCTGCCTTCAGCTCAGGTCATGATCTCAGGGTCCAGGGATCGAGCCCCCATCAGGTTCTCTGCTCAGTGGGGAGACTGCTTCCCCCTCTCTCTCTGCCTACTTGTGATCTCTCTCTCTCTCTCTCTGTCAAATAAATAAATTAAAAAAATCTTAAAAAACAAAAACAAAAAGCACGCTAGGAAATGAGTAAGACATACATAAAAATTTAGCTCCGGGTTTTTTCTTCAGAGTAGAGAATATAGAAATACAGAACCAAACAAAGCAAAGAACCCAAGTGACCAATCAAAGGAAGTAAATAATATAAATTACAGTATATTCATATAACAGAATGCTTTTCAATCATTAAGATTCTGATGAGGATGAAATGACCATGGGTGGTTCATGATATAATCACTGAAGAAATGCTTTATGCCAGGCAATCTTTTTGTGTAAATATGTGTATCTATTTATACAGACCAGGAAAAGCACAAATACTAAAATTTAAATAAAATCTTACTTTTAAATTTTTTCTATTGTGCTAATTTTTCAATCTTTCTTAAATGATTTTGTATTCCTATTATAAGAAAATAAAAGCAAGGGGCACCTGGGTCGTTCAGTCAGTTACGCATCTGACTCTGGATTTCAGCCCAGGTCATGAGATTGAGCCCCGTGTCCAGTTCTGTGCTGAGCGTGGAGCCTGGCCTGCTTAAGAATTTCTCTCTCCCTCTCCTGCCCCTCCCCTATCACACACACTCTCTCTAAAAAAAGGGAAGGAAGGAAGGAAGGAAGGAAGGAAGGAAGGAAGGAAGGAAGGAAGGAAGGAAGGGAGGGAGGGAGGGAGGGAGGGAGGGAGGGAGGGAGGGAGGGAGGGAGGGAGGGAGGGAGGAAGGAAGTCATTTAATACTCAATATACTGGTGAAGTATTTGCGGTAAATATGATAAACAAGAGCTCGGTATCTTGTGTGTAAAGACTTTATAAGAAGTACTTCGCAAATCACATAAACTCATAAAACAAGATAAACAACTAATTATGAAACACCTTTAATGAAGGGAAAATAAATGTGAATTTTAACACTAGCCTAAAATGTGATTTTAAAAGTACCAATACTTTCTAAAATTAGCAAGTCAGGAAATGACAGATGTTGGCGAGGATGTGGAGAAAGGGGAACCCTCCTACACTGTTGGTGGGAATGCAAGCTGGTACAGCCACTCTGCAAAACAGTATGGCGGTTCCTCAAAAAGTTGAAAACAGAGCTATCCTACGACCCAGCAATCACACTACTGGGTATTTACCCTAAAGATACAAATGTAGTGATCTGAAGGGGCACGTGCACCTGAATGCTTATAGCAGCAATGTCCACAATAGCCAAACTATAGCTATGGAACCTAAATGTCCATCAACAGATGAATGGAGATAAAGAAGATGTGGTGTATATATATACAATGGAATACTATGCAGCCATCAAGAGAAACAAAATCTTGCCATTTGCAACGACATGGATAGAACTGGAGGGTATTATGCTAAGCGAAATAAGTCAGTCAGAGAAAGACAACTATCACATGATCTCTCTGATATGAAGAATTTGAGAGGCAGGGTGGGGGGTTGTGGGGGGTGGGGGAGAGAAATGAAACAGGAAGGGATGGGGAAGGAGACAAACCATAAGAGACTCCTAAACTCACGAAACGAACTAAGGGTGGTTGGGAGGTGGGGTGGTAGAGATGGGGTGGCTAGGTTGTGGACATTGGGGAGGGTATGTGCTATGGTAAGTGCTGTGAAATGTGTAAGCCTGACGATTCACGGACCTGTACCCTGGGGCAAATAATACATTATATGTTAATAAATTTAAAAAATTTTTTTTAAATTTAAAAAATAAAAATAAATAAAAATAAAATTACCAATACCTTTCTGATGGAATAATAAATGTGTATAATCCTTCTAGAAAGTAAATTAACATGAAGCAGGAGCCTTTACATGTAAGTCATAGAGCTGTAAAATACTAGAAGGGAATTTGTTAATGATATCAGGATGGAAAAATCTCTCTAAACAAGATAAAAAACAGAATATTGACACGTTGACAACTAAAATTAAAATTATTATGTGACAATAGACCTCACAGCTAAGGTGGAAGCAACTGAGAGACTGAGAAGAGTGACCCTTCCAGCTATGGCTGAATGAGGAGTTTGGCAAATCACTACCCCAAAAGCAACTCTGTGGAAAAAATTGACAAAAACAACCATTTTAGTGCCCTGGAAATCACCAAAGGCACACAACAATCTGAAAAGTGTTTATGCTTGTAAAACTTCTAGACTTTAGACAAGAACAGAGGAACTCTGCAGTATTCTGGCCTTGGATTGCAACCATAACTCACCATTGCTATCACCAACACCACCACAACCGCGACCACCATCATCACCACCACTTGCCCCATCACCACAAGGTTACTGCCCCACTGCTAGCTAGGCTGGCAGAGATTCTGCCACAGTGGACAGCTTTCAGGAGTGACAGCTTCACACTCCCTCAGAGGCAACACCCAAACCTACGAGTGTTAACAGTGAAGGTGACTATCTTGGAGAAAGGGAGGGCCAGTGGCTCTACTTTTTTGAAGTTGCCGTCTTGGCTGGGGACAGCGTATTCCTGGCTAGGGATGCACAAACACAAGCAACAGGGACTGGACAGGACACAAACACGACATATCATTCCAATGGAATACCATCCAACAATACAAAGAAATGAAATCCTGACATGTGTTACAATGTGGATGAATCTAAAAACCACTACGCTAAGTGACAGAAGTCAGATGGAAGAGACTATATATTGTAGATTCCCATTTAGTCCAGAAAAGGCAAATTTATTAAGACAGAAAACAGACCAGCAGTTGCCTAGGGCTGGGAGATGGGAGCATGGATTAACTGCAAATGGGCAGCAAGGAAATTTCTGGGTTTACAGAGGTCTAGAAGCATATTGTGGTGATGGTTGCACAACTCTATAAATTTACCCCAAAAATCCTTGTAGAGTTACAATGGATGAGTTGTATAGTATGTGAATTATTCGTCAATACAGCTGTTTAAAACAAAAAAGAGATGGGGAGACAATATTAGCACCATATCTGACAAAAAATGGATATCCATAATACACAGTTCAACACCTCAAAAGAAGACTGAACTAAGCAGGTAAACAGGCAGTTTAGAAGAACTAGCAATAGCCACAAATGGTACCCAATTTACCCAGAAATCAGGAAAAAGCAAGTTAAAACAAGACCTTGTGACTTCTTTTCATCTTCTCAACAAAAAGCCTGAAGAAAATGACTTGTTCTCATTTTACAGATTAGAAAGAGAAAGTCAGGTGACATGATACTTTATGTGGAAAACTCAAAGACTCCATCTCCAAACTACTAAACTCACACAGCAATTCAGCAGGATACAAAATTAATGCACGGAAATCAGTTGCTTTCCTATATACTAACAATGGAACTATAGAAAAGGAAATTAAGGAATTGATTCCATTTACAATAGCACCAAAAACCGTAAGATACCTTAGAATAAACCTAACCAAAGAGGTAAAAGATCTGTACTCTAGAAACTACAGAACCTTTATGAAAGAAATGGAAGAAGATACAAAAAGATGGAAAAACAGATTCTTTGCCTCTTTGGTTAGGTTTATTCCTAGGTATCTTATGGGTTTGGGTGCAATGGTAAATGGAATCGACTCCTTAATTTCTCTTTCTTCTGTTTTACTGTTGGTATATAGAAATGCAACTGATTTCTGTGTATTAATTTTATATCCTGATACTTGACTGAATTCCTGGATGAGTTCTAGCAGTTTTGGAGTGGAGTCTTTTGGATTTTCCACATACAGTATCATATCATCTGCAAAGAGT
>CM053620.1:5275770-5343169 GCA_028646535.1 Procyon lotor | reverse complement strand
GTAGGGATAGGGTGGCTGGGTTGTGGACAATGGGGAGGGTATGTGCTATTAAGTGCTGTGAAATGTGTAAGCCCGAAGATTCACAGACATGTACCCTGGGGCAAATAATACATTATATGTTAATAAAAATTAATAAATAAATAAATAAATAAATAAATAAATAAATAAATAAATAAAAGATGGAAAAACATTCCATGCTCATGGATCGGAAAAATAAATATTGTTAAAATGTCTATGCTGTGTAAATGTACATAGATATGTATATATCTATACTTTCAATGCCATCCCGATCAAAATACCAATGGCATTTTTCAAACTGCTGGAACAAACAATCTTAAAATTTGTATGGAACCAGAAAAGACCCAGAATTGCCAAGGGCATGTTAAAAAAGGAAAAACTTGGGGGCATCATATTGCCTGATTCCAAGCTATGTTACAAAGCTGTGATCACCAACACAGCAAGGTACTGGCACAGAAACAGATACATAGGTCAATGGAACAGAATAAAGACCCCAGAAATGGACCCTCAACTCTACAATTAACTAATCTTCAACAAAGCAGGAAAAATATCTGATGGGAAAAAAAGACAGTCTCTTCAATAAATGGTGCTGGGAAAACTGGACAACTATATACAGAATAAAACTCAACCATCCCCTTAAACCATACACAAAGATAAACTCAAAATGGATGAAAGACCTCAATGTGAAACAGGAATCCATCAAAATCCTAGAGGAGAACATAGGCCATAATCTCTTCAACATTAGCTATAGCAACTTCTTTCAAGACACATCTCCATGGGGCGCCTGGGTGGCTCAGTGGGTTAAAGCCTCTGCCTTCAGTTCAGGTCATGATCTCAGGGTCCTGGGATCAAGCCCCGCATTGGGCTCTCTGCTAAGCGTGGAGCCTGCTTCCCCCTCTCCCTCTGCCTACCTCTCTGCCTACTTGTAATCTCTCTCTCTCTCTGTTGAAAGAAAGGAAGAAAGGAAGAAAGGAAGGAAGGAAGGAAGGAAGGAAGGAAGGAAGGAAGGAAGGAAGGAAGGAAGGAAGGAAGGGAAAGAAAGAAAGAAAGAAAGAAAGAAAGAAAGAAAGAAAGAAAGAAAGAAAGAAAGGAAGGAAGGAAGGAAGGAAGGAAGGAAGGAAGGAAGGAAGGAAGGAAGGAAGGAAGGAAGGAAGGAAGGAAGGAAAGAAAGAAAGAAAGAAAGAAAAAGAAAAAGACATGTCTCCAAAGACAAGTGAAACAAAAGCAAAAATGAATTTCTGGGACTTCATCAAGAAAAAAGATTCTGCACAATAAAGGAAACAAAGAGACAACTCACAGAATGGGAGAAGATATTTACAAATGACACTACAGATAAAAGGCTGGTATCCAAGATCTATAAAGAACTTCTCAAACTCAACCCCCAAAAAACAAATAATCAAGTCAAAAATGGGCAGAAGATATGAACAGGCACTTCTCCAAAGAAGATATACAAACAGTAACAGACACATGAAAAAATGTTGAAAATCATTAGCCATCAGGGAAATACAAATCAAAACCACACTGAGATACCACCTTACACCAGTTAGAACAGCAAAAATTGACAAGGCAAGAAACAACAAATGTTGGAGAGGTTGTGGAGAAAGGTAAACCCTCTTACACGGTTGGTGGGAACATCAACTTAGCAATTGGTGGGAACACCGAGTTAGCAATTGCACTACTGGGTGTTTACCACAAAGATACAGATGTAGTGAAAAGAAAGGCCACACACACCCCAATGTTTATAGCAGCAATGTCCACAACAGCTAAACTGTGGAAGGAGCCAAGATGCCCTTCAACAGATGAATGAATAAAGAAAGATATGGTCCATATATACAATGGAATATTATTCAGCCATCAAAAAGGATTAATACTCAGCATTTGCATCAACATGGATGGAACTGGAGATGATGCTAAGTGAAATAAGTCAAGCAGAGAAAGACAATTATCATATGGTTTCACTTATTTGTGGAACCTAAGGAATAGCATGAAGGACAGGGAAAAATGAAGGGGAGGCAGAATCAGAGGAGAAGACGAACCATGAGAGACTATGGACTCTGGGAAACAAACTGAGGGTTTTGGTGGGGGTGGGAGGATGGGTGAGCCCGGTGATGGGTTATTAAGGAGGGCACACATGGCATGGAGCACTGGGTATTATACACAAACAATGAATCACAGAACACTCCATCAAAAACTAATGATGTACTGTATGGTGACTAACATGACATAATAAAAATTAAAACAAAACAAAACAAAAAAAACTTAGAAAAAGAAGGTCAGAGAGTTTCAATACCTTGTCCAAACCCATCCCTTCAGTTGGTGAGTGAAAGTTCTGCACCATTAACTTTCATATTTCCAGCCCTGCAATCTTAGTCTTTATCATCTCCAGTTCAATATACATGTATACATTGAAGATACTGAGATGTTACAGACTGTGAGGGACTGGGTGAGGCTTGCTGAGCTAGGTAACACACTCCGCCGGGCATTTGTATTATTCCTATTAACACCTAATGGTCCATCAGGGCCCAGTATGGATTTTTGTTCTTCTCTTTGTGGGTAGATTATTGAGATTTCATTAATGCCAATTTATCACCAGAGCCCTAGGTCTAGCTGTTGTCACTATGGTTTGTGGTAGAAGCTGCAATTGGTGATGCCTCGTTAGGTGCAGTTTTGGAAATTTCCCCAACCCACACCCTCAGCTCCAGATGTCAAGGACCCCTGGCTGTCATGGGAGCCAGTGTGCAGAGGCTGGGAAGCCTCGTCAAGCACCACCTCGGAGCCAGAAGTCCTTGGTTCTTGCCCCAGCTCCTTGAACCCCTAGCAGTCCTTTGCCTCGCTTGTGCTTCAGTTTCCTCTTTTGTAAAAAATGCCCCTCCAGTCTTGCTGAACTTGGGAAAAACCAGAAGAGAAGCTGGGTGTGAACAGGCTTAGGAAAATGTAACACAGAAACAGGCCTCATTGGAGGCATGATCTTCCTAACCGTGTAGAACAGAAATCCAGCCTCAGGCTTTATGAAACCACATCTATCTGGGTTTCAAAAAAACAGACTCAACCCAAAAGCCACCCAGAGCAAAAATACTGTATTGAAAGTAAAAGGCAAAGATCTCCTTATCTTAACAAAAGCCTCTATTCCCAGGGTTTCATACCGAGGATGCTGGGTGCCTCCAGATCTTTCCATAGGAGACTGAAGAGCCTGGGAGGGAAGGGGAAGCTGGAGTACTTAGGACTCCAGAGAAGCGACCAACCTACTGCCTCTCCATGACTGCAGGTGTGCAGCAGCTGAGAATGAAGCCCAGGGCATGATTCTGAATCTGAGTCACCCGGCACCAGCTCATTTGGCATAAAATGCTCCTCCAGTTCCTTCTAATGTGTCCTCAAGTGCAGGGACCACTGCTAAATGTGTATCAAAATCACCTGGAAAGCTACTAATGCCCAGAGCCCAGGATCCTTGAAATAGGATACCACCTAGGCCTTTGTATTTTTGCCAGGTTCTCTAAGTGATCCTGATATGACCCAAGTTTGGGAACCAGTGAATTAGCAGATGGGCAATGTTTAGTGGGTCAAGCAATCCAACCATCTGATGAAGGAGCCCCTATGAGCTAAATGGCAGCCAGTGTGTTACCTGTGCAGTGCTTGGCATGTAGCAGGTATGAAGTACATGATAAGTGCATCTTATTTAGCTGCCATAAGGTACAAGAGAAGAGGGTGCTCACCATTTAGAACTTCAGGAAAGATCCACAGAGACTCTATGGATCTTGTTTGTAAACTATCATTAGTCCCCTATATCTTGCCTCAGCCCCACACAAGAACCAACCATGGACAATTTAACAATGTGCCTTATGAAAATGGGGTAAGGAGAAAGACGGGCTATTTCCTGGGAAATCTCCCCCTTGCAAAACTTTCTGTCCAGTTTCTGTTTCAAGGTATTTGTGATGAAATCTTCAAAAGCCAGGGGTGAGTCAAACGAGGTTTGTGTTAACAGAGATGAAAATTTCCCTGTCGCTCTAAGGGTTTCCCCAACATGGTATGTACTAATTATTCAAGGATAAAATAGGATGGGGTGACATAAAAATCATTCATTCATTCATTCATTCATTCATTCATTCATTCATTCATTCATTCACTGAGGGCAGGATGTTCAAGGATCTGGATTCCTGGATCAGGCTGCCTGGTTCTGCTACTTCTAACTGCATGTTTACATTGTTTAAGATCTTTGTGTCTCAGCTGTCTCTCACATAAAGTAGGGATAATAACAGTATCTACCACCTGGGGGAATTTGGGAGGACTTCACACATTCTGTAAGCATCAGGACACTTCCAAACATATAGTAAGCACCATGTAAGTGCTGGCTATTATAATTCATTTAGTTTCTTGTGAAGAATGGCCCTACGCAGCATTCTGGGGACGCAGACATAAAAATTCCAGTCCTGCACTCTAGGACCTTCCAGAGAAGTAAAGGAGATGGGCAGGTGAATCATTTACTACGGTCCACTGTGTTTGGGCTACAGAACAGTGATGGCAAATGATGACGGAGGGAATGCGGAGGGGCCGGCATTTAGGCCAAACTGTTCAAGAGAGTTATTTGGTGGGCAAAGTGGGGGAATCTCAGAAGCTTTCCTAGATGGTTAGACAGAGCCCCCAAATCTGAGCTAACCCAAGAGTTTGAGGGTTTTCAAAATGCATATTCCATGGATCCATCTCTAGAGACTCATCTCTCAAGTCTCTAATTTTGTGAAGGGTCCCAGGTTGTACATTTGTAATCTCCCTAGCAGGTGCCTATCTTTAGCCAGGCTGGGTCAGCACTGGCCTAGGAGTGAGAGAAGGCCAGGAAGGAGATCCTGGGTGAATAGAGAAGCAGGCAAATGTTGGAGACCCTACAACATGGTCTGGTCAGACCTTCGGCTTGAACCTCAATCTAAGTCAGAGCCCTATACCCCTATTGCAGACTAGATGCCCTCATCTCCACTCTGAGTCAAAGACCTACACCCCTGCTGCCAGTCTCTGGCCACTTCTCTGCACTCTTGCTTCAGAGATACTCCCCCACTTGGGAAATGGATTGTTATTTAGTGAGCTGGCTTGTTATCTTGCTCATTAGACATTAAGCTCCATAGGACTAGACATAAGCTCCATTTTCTGTTTCTTTATCACTGGGTGGCGAGCACTTAGCACAGTGCCTGGCACATAGGAGCACCTCAGTAAATTTACTGCATAATAAATGAATTGGGTCCCTGCACTAGCTGGGTGTGGACAGGCCAGACACATCTGAATGTGTTTAATTACAGTCACAGACTTCTGCCTCCCAATCATTGTCAAGCTCAGGCTTCAGATTTCTTTGCCTCCTTAAGACTTTTTCACCATTTTTTATTTCTCTGACGTTGGTGTTTCTTCAAAATAAATTCTCTATGCATCTGGAAAGATCTTATATGCTCGATCTTAGGCAAGCCCACTATTGGACCCCACCTTCCAAGATGGCACTAGGGGTATGGTTCAAATTTAAATTTGATTAGTAAATTCTTCTGTAACATTTGAGGCAAGAGCACACAGGCCTCTTGTATACAAATTTCATTTCCTATATCATGAAAAATGTAGACTGTACATGAAAACCTCAGGGAAAAAATGAAAAACATAAATTGACATAGGGCCTCAAATATGCATTTCCAAACCCAATGAGATCCATATTTTACCTGGACTATTAATGATCCCAAGAGTGTGTTAAATATTGCCATGAACTCAGAGCCTTGTCAGAAAATTGGGGAATCAGAATGTGGAATGTTACAAGGAATTCTGGGCCCAGATGTTACTATCATTTGCCTTAAAGAGGAAGGACAGGTAAAAATAATTACAATGAAAACAGAGCAGTATTACTAAATTCTAACCAAGTACTATCACCTACCAAAGTCAGAAAGCATCGCTCTCATTCACGCATTCAACAAAATTTTAATGAGCATCTTCTATGAGCCAGGCACATCCTAAATCCTGGGAGTATGGCAGTGAACCAAACTGACAAAAATTCCTGTATTTGTGCAGCTTACCTGCTCATGGAGGAGACACACGATAAACAAATAAGTGACTATAATGTGATGAGTAGTGAAAAGTGCTCTGAAAATAAAACAAAGCAAAGCCAAGAAAGTGAGAATGCCAGAGAGGAGGTTCCATTTGGAACAGGATGGACAGAGCTAGCTTCATGGAAAACACTGCAATTGATCAAAGATCAGAAGGAGGTGAGGGACTGAGTCCCATGGATTTCTGGGGGCAAACATTCCAGAAAAGAAGAAACAAGGTGTGCTAAGTTTCCAAGATGGGAATACGCTTGGCGTGTGAACACAAGGTGGCTGGAGCAGCATGAAGAGGAGAGAAAGGTGGGATGAGAAGGGACTGATGATGAGCAGGGAGGCAGAGGACGGCAGGGTGCAGAGAATCTGAGTCTTAAGTAAAGACCGGCTCTTTAACAGTAAAGTTAAGAGTTTGAGAAGCTAAAGACAAAGACAAAACTGAAATTTCATCTCATGTAATCAGAAAGATGGTGTGAAAATGGCTAATGAATGTGCAGGGTACGAAACGCCCCCAGACACAATTTAATGCCACCTAAGTTGTTCTGTGTACTAGCAAGGGTGGCCCCACACTTTGGAAACAGAGTACCACTTTCTCCCTTGAATTCAGAAATGGTTACTGGTCCACTTGAGAATATACTTCACCAGAAATGAGAGAAATTGACATTTCCAGATATTAAATGGGTTCCTTGCTATTTTTAGGGCTTGGACAGCTGAAGCCACTGAACTCAAATGTGCTCCCTTGATCAAAGAGGCCTAAAAGGATTCCCCAGCACTGAGAGCTGTATCTCTAATAGGATTATGCCTGAATTAAAAGACGGAACCATTTATAACTTAGGGCACTCTCTGGCTTTGAAGTTTGCTTCAACAAAGGATCCATTTTTATATAAACCAGAGCTGGAGAATAACAAGGAAACCTGCAACTATTCCCAAATGGAGAGCTTTGTACAGATAATCAGGGGAGAAGAAACATTTGAACTAACACTCTGGATCTGCTTTTGAGTAAATGATGGCATAAAGAGAAAATGTTTTTTTTTTTTCTCTCCTGAAGCATTTGACAAGGCTAAGGTCATTTTTTTATTTGAAAGCAAAAAGTATCCAACATCTTCCAATCGTGTATGTGGTGTGTGTATTTCCATGCACGAGCACATAGGTTTACATGAGATCAGTGCAAACCTCCTTATAGTGTTTGGTAAGTCAACATGTTATCAGGTAACTACAAGATGGTCTAGTGGAGAGAGGTGAATAAAAAACATGGGTTTTTCACCCTCAAATTACTCAACAGAGAAGAAGAAGGAGACACAGAAGGAGAAGGGGAGGAGGGGGGGAGGGAGAAGAGGAAGGGAAGAAGGAAAGAGGAAAGAGGAGGAAGAGGGAGGGAGAAAAGAGGAAGGATGGAAGAACAAAATCCCCCACCCCTTGACTGTGTGCTTGGCCATATAATTTGCTTTGCCCAGTGAAGTGTTAGCAGGAGTGACAAAAGGCTTGCCAAGGGCTTGAGAGTTTGGGGTCCCCAGCTTGCCTCTCTGCCATCATCATGAGACGAGCATGTTTCAACTAGCCTGCAGTTCCAAGGAGGATGAGGGACATGTGGAGCAGAGCCACCCTCACCCCCGAGCCCCAGCTGACCCTCTGGCAAGTTGTCAAGTCCAGCCAAGTTGACAGAGCCACCCAATTAAGTGCAGGGGACTTTATGTGACACACAAGTGCTTAAGAAATAAAATTTTTTAAAAACGATTGTTTTAAGCCTCCGAATTTTGGGAGATTTTTTATACAGAATGGTTGAGCGACATAAGCATCGTCTCCATTTCACTGATGTAGAAACAGAGGCTTAGAGGAGGCAAACAATTTGTTTAAGGTCCATTCTGTGGTAGGATTAACAAGCAAATCTGTCTGCACTTTAAAGCCACTCTCTTAACCGATATGAAATTCTGTTACTGAATCAGTTCTTAAATGTTAAGTCATTCCCTCTACAGCTTCAGCTTATTTCCTTTATATTAGAGAGTGATGTCCTAGTGACTAACAGATTCACAGCAAAAGTCAATAGGACCTTTCTGACTAGGAAAATAGATATACATAAAATAGTGTCACATAGTTCAAGTCCCTCTGACAAAGCCCTGTGGGTCTGACAGAGCAAACATAGAAAAGATTTAAATTTTAATTTAAATGTAAGGGTTTCTTTTGGCCCTGGAACAACTCATCTCTCTTTAATTTATCAGGAGCCCCATTAATAAAATAAGACCAAAATCTTCCAAAGTATCAAGTGTATCTCCTCTCAGAAGGTTTGCAAATTGCGTATTAGTTTGCACTGTTTTTTGTTTTTTGGTTTTTTTTTTTCTTGTTAGATTGCCTTTTAGCTGCACCAGAGCTACACGGATGGGATGCCAGAACCATCCGACAATTTCGTGAAGAAATCCATCAGTCCAAAGGCAAAGCCTGTCCACTCCCTCACACCAGAGCTCCTAGAGCTCCTTGTGAAGAGATGTTGACTGAGCTCCAGTAACCAAGCAAAATGGATGTTTTTACAGAGTGGTTGAGGCTGCGCCTTCCTGGGGAGGTCAGAGTAGACTGACCTAACTGAGCGGTGGTGCGCCTGCTCTGTGTGGCATGTGTGCACTTGCTTGTGGATCTTATCTAATTTTCACAGTATTTCTGTGAAATTATGGACAATAGGCATTGTCCTATTTTTAGAAATTAGAAAAGAGAAGACTGGAGTGCTTTAAAAAAAAAACCTACACTGAAGTTACTCAACTAGTAAGGAAGAGAATCAATATTCGAGAACTTTTCCAGCCCTATATCTTACATGGTGTTTCATTAAAACAAATTCCTAAGTGGAAAAAATCATAATTTATGAGTCAAAAAAAGTTTCCATTGAAGTTTTGGGGCTGGTGAATATGAGACTATATAATATAGAATGCTTTTAGCTTCATGTAGGAAAAATCAATTACAGGTGGCTTAAATAATGTGTTTATCTTAACCTAACAGAGAGCCTCAAGGTGTGGGACTCAGAACCAGGGACTGAACACAGCATAGGTACCACCACACTTATACCCTTGGCACACATTACCTCAACCACAATATTCTTCCTGTGGAGGCCAGATAGCCTCAGAATCTTTCTTAACTTGGGACTCCAAGAAGCTATTATCAACCAATCAACTGGAGTTGGCAAGTCGTATAAAACTTATTCTCTGAATCTGACTCTTTCTTGCCTAGTTAGTAAGTAATGCTAAAGCACCTGCCAGGTCCCCAGCAATCCTGACAACCAAAGTAGCAGGAGATAGAAGAGAAACAGAGCAAAGGGTGCTTGCCCTCAACAGTCTGAAATTTTGCTAGAGAGACAAAATACAGGTAACATGAAACAATGAAGGAACTTATTTTAAAGCTGCATTAATGCAGGTAGTAAAGAAGGAACTGTCTTCATCACTGGTAAAGAAGATACTCTGTAAATGGATAATTTGGGGAGTTCCCTGGTTTTTCCTTTTGACCTGGGTCCTGCAACATTCTTACTAGGAGAACCTCTACATCAATCAGAATAAATCTTGCATTGATTTCACTTTGTTGTTCTATTTATAAAATATCTTCCCAAAGCTAGGGAACTTCTGACAGAACATAGGAATTTTTTTAGTAGAAAAAAATGGGATTTGTGAATTAAATTTAGTTTTCATTTAACCATTAACGATATTGATATTTCTCATGCTGTGGAATTGATTTCAGAATTCTCTGATCATGATTACAAAGATACTTTTAAATGTATGTATATTACTGTTTATATTCAGACCTAAGATAACTTTTTTTAAAAAAATTTCATTTCATTCAACTTGTTTAAAATAATTCCTGCTCCCTACTTTCAGGTGCTTCATAACTTAAATAAAACCTGGATTCAACCATATTGATTTCAGATTTTAGCTTTTGTATATTCCATCAAATTTCATTAAAGAAATAACTTCTTACTTTGGAATTTGCAAACACAACTGGCTGAAACTCCAACTGTTCTGCAGTATTTTAAAATGAGGTTAGCATGCACTGGTGTTTAGCAAGAAAAAAACCTCACTGAAGGAGTCCTGGGAATGACAATCACCTCCGTGTGTATCTGGGATAGCCCATTTTCAGCCAAGGGACCAGACGGAACTCCACCAACAATTAGAGACAGGACAGATTACCAGGAAAAAGAAGGACTGAATCTGGAATTATGCACAGATTGGACAAAAATCTAAATTTAACAGTGAGTGAAAATTTGTCAGGTTACAAATTCTTAGACTTGATTGGCCTAAGATCACCTCAGGGGCCACAACACAGCCTTGTATAGACAGTGCCTGCACCCGCCATCGTTGAAAAGCATTATTTCCAGCTATTGCTACCCTGCTCTGTGCCCCTACCTCGGCTTCAGGCCAGCACTGCTCGCCTCTCAGTGACACTGGCTTCAGTTTATAAAATAATCCAGAAAATATGCATATATGTTCCTCAGCAGGGAACCTGATTCTCCCTCTCCTTCTGCACCTCTCCACTGTTGTGTTCTCTCTCTCAAATATATAAAAAACCATCAAAATAAATAAATAAATAACTTTATTTCTTTGGAGATTTTATTCTCCAAATCTAATTTTTTTCCCAATAGTATTCTGCCTTAATTTGGTCAATAAGGGCTAGTAATGAAGTCATGTAAAGAGCTTTAGGAAATCCTGATAAAATTATATTATAATAAAATAGGGCAATTAATTTTAATTAATAATTTTAATTTTTAAATTAATAAAATTTTAAATTAATAAATTTTAGAAATTTAATTAAAATTAATAATAAGAAAATTTTCTTAGAATAAGAAAAAAGGTTATTTTTCTTATTCTAAGACAAAGACATGCTCATTACAATACATTCAGACACTTTCCAAAAGTGTAAGAAAGAATTTAAAAATCACATTCCATCTCCTGGAATAATCACAGTTTGCATGTTGGGGTATATCAATAAAGACTCACTCTCACATGCCCATACCCACAGTGTGCACATTTTCCATAAAATGGGATCCTGCATAGTTGGTTGCCTGCTTTTTTTCACTCAATAATACATTGTGGGCATTTTCCCCAAGTCCATAAACAGAGATTTTAGTAATCATATTAAATATTGCAAAAGATTCCTTTTTTTCTTTTTTTGCTACTGACATACCCAAATGCATTTTGCTAATCCTATGTTGTTGATCATAGAGGGCAATTCCAATATTTCAATGTTATAAACCACCTTGCTCCGAGCATGCACCAGCATCCTTCCCCAATGATAACCTAGTTGATTTTTGTAAAACAGAATAGTGGTCCTGCTATTCTGCTGCTCCCAAACCTTTTGTGCTCACCATCCTCTGCAGATATCACAGGGGAGAGGACCTAGTGCCTGTGAATGCAGGGCCAGCGACTAAGTAAAGGGCCCCATAGCCCTTCTGCCAAGAACCAGAGGACAGAGATCTTTAAAGACCTCTTCACAAATTTACACAAGCTATTCTCTGAGCTCCAGAAGTAACTGCGAGAATTGAAGGTGGGAAGCTGGAAATCTTAACCTGTGTAGTGAGGGACAGCTCAGAGAGAGACTATGACCATTCCTGTTACTGGGACTGGTCTCTGAGTGCCAGGAAGGAAACATGCATTATTAAAAGAACAAATGAATGGTCATGGTATGAAGGCACCACCACCACTGGGACCAGTTTCCCTCCACTTCTCCCCAGAAACAAAACAGATGACCGATCTCAGCACCTTCACTTTCAGAAGCCAGCTCAGAGACCTTGGGGAGCACCTTCACTAACCCCAACAGTTCCCAGGACTGCAGTTCCGAAGCCACCAGACCAGGAAAGGCCACCGCCAAGAGCAGCTTTATCCATTATCCAATGCTGCCTCCTTCAGCCAGCCTTCTGCAGGTGTACTTTGCCCCCCAAGGAACGGAGCTGCAAACATTCATTTTTTTATAGCCCGGGCTTTAAGACTGTGGTTGCAGGAGGCTCGGCAGCCCATGACCACTACTTGTTAGACAACCCGAAGTCACGTTGTAGACTCTTTCCCTTGTGATGAATGGGCAACATGGCTGTGTGTTTTCTTATGCCTCTGCCATCATAAACCGTTCATAATTGCCAGGACCTCTCTGAAATTAGTTGTTTCTACAATTAATGACTGATTTCACAGGGCATTAACCATCACCGGCAACAGTTCATTAACTGCTGGCAAGTGGGAATATGCCGCTGTTCAAAGGTACTTATGCTGCCTTCAGAAGACGTGTGCCCACAGGGAAACTACAAGGAAGATGACCTTATGGGCACCTGGTGTCACACTGCAGGGTGGCGGACCTCCACAAGATACTTTTGGTGTCTCAGCTCCAGCCTGAAGCTGTGACAAGGCACCCAAGATGCCAGAGAATGGAGCCAGGACCAAACTAGGAACTAACCCCGGACCATTACAGGGAGGACGACTCTAGTCCATTGCAAATGATCTAAAGTCTGGCCTATCTGCAAGCTCCTGTGACTAGTGAAGGCAGATGGTAGCAAGCCATGGAGGGTGACAGCAGGAGATTGGGACAATGGGCAAAGGAGAAAGTGGTAACTGCTTGTGGAGAGTCCAAGCTCTTGCCTGCCCCCACACAGTGGACTGGAAGCTTCTCTAGAGCAGGGAGCACACCAGCAGAGTATCTCCAGTGCCCAGATCAGTACCTGGCAAATAATAAGTGCTCAATAAATACTTACTGAGAAAATGAACAAACTAGTGACAGAGAGGAGTTCAAGGCCAAAGCAAGCCTTGCTAAGTTCAGAATAGAGATCTAGATGGGCAGGAAAACAGAAAACTCTTACACATGGACTAGGCCAGATGGAGACCTCCATTGGACTTGGCAGGTATGTTCTCCAGACTCTTTCTTCCAGGCTGGCGTTGAGCTGGGTTTCACTAGAGGCTACAGAGCACCTGTCTTTGAGAGTCAACTTGCTAATGGTCCTGCCTTGGCAGGCTTGGTGTGGTAACTAGACAGGCCTGGGGAGCCTCCAGGTGAAGTCCATACCACTGCACCTCCAGGAGAGTGTGCCCAGGGAGGTAAATCTTCCCCAAATAGGGTGTAGCCTATGATGGCCAACAAGACCTCCATTTTGGCCACCACTACGCCTTCAACTTCTCCCCAAACTCTGCTCTTTCCTCTGTTCTCTACCACACTGTCTTCCTCCTGGTTCCTCCCACATGTCAAGCCATATTTTTTCCCCACTTTTGCGCCTCTGAACACACTATTGCCTCTGAATCTAATGTGTTCCCCTTCCTTTGGTTTGATGGATCCCTGGGTATCTCTTGAATTGGGCGCTCAACATCTGTGGCAAGAGAATTCTCCATTGGAAAGGCTCCCAGTACTAGGTGTCCCTGTGTAGCACACTGTAATCTGTCAATGCTGTGTCACTGTGTGGTTAATGCTATTATCCCAACTCAAATCCAAACTCCAGAGAACCCATATGCATTGTGTTCAGTATCGTTCTCCCAGTGCCTAGCACCATCCCTGGAAGGGAGAGGTTTTTAAAAGATTTTTGCTAAATGAAGGCATGTGAACGGGGTCCTTTATTTTCCAGTGGGTGACAAGATTGGAATAAATGAACTGGAGGAATCTGCCAAGTCCTTCAGCAATGGGCTCTCTTCACAACATACACTTTTGACCATCTTAAGGGATATAAGGATTTTATCGGAAAAATCATTAAAAGACAAAGCAAATCAAGGCCAGAAATGGTTTGTTTTCATCCTGTGTGTTGTCCTTTGCCTATTCAGGCTAAAACAGCACATTTCCTGGGAGGCTGGGTATCTTTACAGATGAATTCACCACTTTCAAGCATTTGACAAAGGTTGACTTGTTCCCATCTAAGTTGACACCCTTTGCTGGATCTTTGGCCTGAAAAATACATTGAAAACATCTCAAACCCTTGGTAAAGTTAAATTGGAATCCGTTGACCTCATCCTTATGGTAGGCATTGCAAATCCTTTTTAAGATAAGTGTATTTTCGGTTTTGTTTTTATTTGTGTTTGTGTCTCTTAAAAATGGAAACGAGAAGAAATATGCCCCAGGGGAGCCTCACGGCTGGCTGGGACTGTTGGAGTTTTGTCATCTGAAGCTCCACTCAGGGCAGAAGGGGCCGGGATTAGGGGGAAACCCAGCAAATGAGCTCAGAAAGGCAGGAACAAAAGCTGAAAGAGATGACCTCACCTCACAGAGCCAAAGGAACAAAGCTCCCACCCAGCCCTCTGCCACGTTGCTTCAGTTTGGTCCCGGTCTTTGTAACCACAGCTTAACAGTTTACGTGGGTGACGTGCACTGTGATTTCACGTTCATTAACTCATTTGATCCTCACAGCCCTGGAGAGGAGACCAGGGCAGAACTTTGTCGCCTCCTCTTGCCAAAGAAGAAAAACAGAAACTCAGCTTGCAAGTGACAGTGAGCCAGCCAGGACTTGACAGCCACCTTTTTGACCCCCTCAATCAGTTTTCATTGTTGTACATAAATCTTCTTTCCAGCTTCAAAACATAATAATAGAAGTTAATACTTACTGAGAGTTTGCTATATAACACCAAGGACTATGCACAATGTTTTACATGTATTATCTCATTTAATCCTCTCAGTAACACTACGGAAGTGTTTATTAGTTTCATGTGGCCACATCACCACAAATTTATTTAAAGAACACAGATGTATTTTCTCACAGCTCTAGAAACTGGAAGTCCAAAATCAGTCTTGCTGGCTAAAATCAAAATGTCAGCAGGGTTGGTTCCTTCTGGAGGTTTCCATTGGCTGTTGGCATTCCTTGGTTTGTGGCCACGTCATTTCAATTTCCAACGCCAGTGTATTCAAATCTCTCTCTATTCCATCTCCATCTTCATATTTCTTTCTCCTCTGTGTATCTGTGTATCTCTCCCAGGGGGAGATTTCATTAAGGGCCCAGCTGGATCATGCAGGATCATCTCCCCCTCTCAAGATCCTTAATGTAATCACATCTGCAAAGTCTCTTTTTCCAAATAAGCTAAAACTTGCAGGTTACAGGGATTAGGACATGGACAACTTTGGAGGGAGGGGGTCTCTTTTCAGCCTGTCATAGACAGGTAATGTGGTTCTCACTGTGCAGGCAGAGGAAACTGAGGCATGAGAGATGGAATCACATGCCTAAGGTCAGGCAACTGTATGTAGTACAGGTGAACTAGGGCTTGACCCAGTTGTTTTGTCACCAGAGCCTGCTAAGCCATATTGCTTTTCAACTTGCCCACCGCTTGGGCTATCTTCTTAACGAAACAAAATGAAAGACAACTCCAAAGAGAATCTGATGATTTTCCCCCAGGCAGTAAGTCTGAGGTTAGCAGCATCTATGGCCCAGTGAAGCATGGTGTCCAGACAATGGGCCTCAATCTCTGGACATGCCCCCCCTTCCACATGCACTCACAAAGGATGAGTCATCTTAGTGAAGAAGTTAGTCACTTCAGAGAGGCTCTCATCTTGAGAATCACATCTTGTTTTCCATGAAAGCCTTCTCGGCTATAGTTCCCTCACCCGACCCTGTTCTTCCACACCAGCTGTCTTCCAGAAGAGGGTCAGGGGACAATTTCCATTCTGGTAGAATAAACCCCAGAAACGCCAGAGATCTGTGATTTCTGGGTAAAGGGAAATAAGTTTCCTTTGGAGCCACTTTCCTACAGAAATGTATTACTGAGTAGATTAAGGTCTCCACACTTTCTAATAGAAGTATTACCATTTTAGGTCCAAACTGGTAATGGGAATCCATGGGTGATCCAATTTTACAACAGCTTCCAGAACTTTGTATCATACTAGCAACTATATATATGTGCGGATAGAGGGGAGCGCGTGTGCACGCGTGCACGTGCACACACACACACGCGCGCGTCCGTGTGCATGCACGCACACACACTGTATTAGCCTCAGATTGCTATCTTTGGAACTATCTAAAAAACCAGCCCCCTTGCCACTTCTCCATCACAGGCAGAGGCACAACAGGCACAGAAGTGACAGGCCCTAAGAAAAATGGAATGAACACACACATTGACTCAACCTTGGGCCTCACAGATCCCACAGGACTGAACTCAACTGGCAACAACTCATCTTCCTGGGCTTCCAAGTACACAGCCCAGCCATCATGAGCTCGGCATGCATGCCATAGTACAACATTTGAGAAGGGTGACCAGGGAACACAAACACTGGGCGAGAACAAGACATAAGGCCACATACAAGGAAGAGCTCAAAAACAAGTCACAGGCAAAAGTGATTAAAAGGAGAAAAAAGGATTTCAGAGTACTTCCTCTGTGTGGGCAGAAAGGAGAGGATTGATGTTTGAGATGATTATGATACCATCCAGGAATCAAAACAGCCAACTTTCAAAGTCTTAAGGAGCCTCTTTGAGGCCATATAGCGTTACTACAGGTGACTTCAAAGGATAAAACTAAATCACAGCAACACACTTAACTCTGCCATTTGATCTCCAAAGGGCAGGATCACCAGCTGATTACTCTTGAGAGTTCGAACACATGTAAGTCCTTTACCTCCACTGGGGACCATCATCAAACCAGGGGAATGACCCCACATGCCACACTGTGGGACAGAAGGCAGTGTCTTGTTGTGGGTGCAACCACAGAGCCATCTCAGAGCTATCAGGACCCAAAACATACACTTGCTTCAACATACAAATGTGTCCTCTGACGCCAAAACTCTTCAACTGAAGCCCTTTCAGGCCCAGAACATTCGGGCAAGGCACCCAATAACATTTTTGCCTCAGGATTTCAGATCGGAGTTCAAATCCCTAGAGGGCCTAGGCCAGACCCTGAGAGCCACCCTACTCTTCCTGGCCAACCACACTAGCTGAAATCAGTCACATGCCACCGCAAGCCCCGGATTTCTCTGACTTTGTCTTCTCACCCATATAATGGGCTTAAGAATCTCTGCCCCTGCCCAACAGGAAGTTCCTGTGAACAACATATATATGAGAATGCTCTGTAAATTCCAACGTGCTTAGGCTGAGAACAGAATTAGAAATTTTTCACTGAGGGAAGAATAGTAAAAAAAAAAAAAAAAATTTTTTTCTAAAGCAACTTCACGTGTCATTCATAAAAACTGCTTAATGCAATTCAACTAAATTTCTGCCACAGATGAATAAGAGGCTCTCTTCAAATTAAGGCTTAGGGTTGCCCACTATTAGGAGGCTAGCTTTATTCAGGAAAGCAGAATACTCTCCTCGGCTAGAAACTGATCTCTGGCTAAATCTCAGGATTTATCTTTCAATTGTTCAATTTGCCCCTGACCAATACTGTCCGAAAGAAGACACCTCCAGTGTAATGACCTGCAATTACATCCATGTTTGCTGACCCAGAGCAGGACCTGCATGACTTGCTCTCCCGGGCCTCGCTCTGGCAGGGCGCAGACAGCAGCCGCTCTGCCAGAAGAACCTTGAGCTACTTGTCTAGACAGGCCAGTAAGACAAAGTCAGCTCCACAGCAAAGGCGAGATAGGAAGAAATTGCTTCTCTCCCACCCTACAAGGAGTTCTGCCCCTCTGGTGAGGGATGCAAAAAGCCAAGTCCCATGTTTCCATAATACAGTGAATAATATAAAAGATTTTTTTTAATAAAAGATATTTCTAAGAATTCGGAAAAGAGCTTCCATCTGGGTGGAACAATTTTTAAAACATACTTCCTTCTCTGAGTTGAGTTGCATGGCCCTGGAACCAGTCTCCAGCTTGATTAAGATCCAAAGTGTTTTCTTTTATCTACAAGGTTCTTGCCTGTCACGTACCCATGTCCTTGGGGAAACTACTCATGGGGTTTCTGCCTATTCCTTAGTCATGGCCCAGCCACTTGCATACCTTTGTCCTTGACTTCTCTAACAGGAATGTCCTCTCCACAATCCTCTACTTTTTTTTTTACCTAGAAAAGTCCTATTCATCCTTGGAGATCCAACAGATTTAGCCCCTTCAGCAGAGACTTCTCACTCTCATCCTTGCCTCATCCTTGACCCCCCAGAGGCTAGCCCAAAGCCTAACACATGGTGGGTGCCTCTACCTGTTGGCTGAATGAACTAATCGGTTTTTTAAGCCCCCCAGCAGTTTGTGTCTATCTTGATAAGCCTCCCAATGCCCCAAGTTTGAGCGTCTATCACTCTGTACTATAAATGTGAGTTTTTGAAGGGGAGGCTCGGTGCCTCTTCAGTTCTGCATCCCCCAAATCCAGCACAGAGTCCTCATAACATACTTCCTGAATTAAAAGTATCCCAATCAAGGATCTGTAAGAGCAATCTGCTTCAAAATGTTTATTTCTGGCAAACCGTTCCATGTCCAACTCTCAGCGGATTGAGAATCATAAGATGAAAGTTCTGTGCCACTAAGGCTGATGGCCTTCCTTAGGAGAAGAACCTGCTCAGAAGGTCCCCATCAGTCTGCTCTGAGCTGTGTGCCATTGACCTTACTCTGAAGGATAAACAAGGCAGGCCATAGGACACAGAAGGCACTGCAGACAGGATTAGGTTTCCTAACTTCCCTGTCTTTAAACTTTGTTGACTGTAGCTTTAAATATTTATAACTCAAGCAGGAAGTTTGGCTGGAATGGAGAAAGGGGAGTGGGGGAGATCTGTTTCCCTCTGCCTCAATGATGCTTGGCCCAGTGCGCCCTCAGTACTGTTCTGCCAGGGCCTGGGCGCTGGCTCCCAAATGTCAGCCCCTCCACAGTGGGTGGAGGCAACTGTGGGGATTTTTAAATGATGGTTTTGTTTTCATCCACGGTTATTTTTCCTAGTCTCAGAGATGTACTATTGACCCAGTCACAGAACACAGACACAATGCAGAAAATTGTCACTCGACCCATCCCTGTACAGAGGGGCTGAGCCATTATGTAAAAAGGCACAGAAGCTTCGATTGGAGCCAAAAATTCCAAGTCAGTGCTGAGTGGGCTGGGAAGTTAGAAGTGGGATGCCTTGGAGAGATGATGAGTTTTCTTTTTCTTTTTCTTTTTCTTTTTTTTTTAGGAGAGAGATGGAATCTTCCAGATATGGTCTGCTCAATAGTTCTCAGCAGAAGTAAATACTGAAAGAAAGATAAGTCCCGACAATCACCACTGTTTATGTAGAATCTTGGGCAAACAGCTTCCAACTCAGCGAGTTTTCAAATATGCATCACCCTGCCACAATATTCTCTCCCCACACTATTTCCAGCTAGAGGATTTTGTTTAGGACCGTTTTCATGATTTGCACTCGTTTTGTAAGCAACATGAGGACCAACTCCAAAAGAAAAGCTAATCAGGGCTCTACCCAGAGACCCTGCAATCGAAATCAGATGTGCTGAAGGAAAAATTAATGGAAACACAGAAAGGGAAGGGCGTGATGCTGATTTCATAGCAGAGAGGAGGAGCTGACAGGAGGGAATCTTCACTGAGCAGAGGGTCTTCGGGAATTCCAGCTGTGCAATCGCGCATTGTGTTTATCATGCATGAGGCAACATCTGTATAAAACATTCAACATTCCTGGGCTGCAAACATCAGGGGTAAAGAAAGGGTGTGGGGGGAAGAGGGTGAAGAGCAGAATGGTTTGCACAGCCAAAAAATAGCTGTAACTACTCAAACGGGTGAAAGGAGACACTCACGCTCAGCTTTGTGCTTTCAAGCAGTTCCGGGGGACACAGCAGGTTTAGTGAGAACCAGCTAAGTCATGTGGTCGTAAAAACAAAACAACATATGCCAAGCAGGGCCATCAGACTATCCCCCTGGAGGTCACCTTCACTTCTGGCTCAGATCATGAGGTACCTTGTAGGTGAAAGTGTGACTTGGAATATAAATTAATCAGTCTCATGAGTTATAAAATCATGGAAGAAACACGATCTCCCACAATCACTGAGGTGAGTGCTCACAACACAAATGAATGGAAAGAACCAATATGTTTTTGAGCTCAAGATGGTACGGTATTAGTCTTATTCACCCTAACTATTAGAAAGGAGATTTTAATCCTAAAAAATTGGAGAAACTCATTCAGCCCACCCACAAATTATGTGATTATAGCTAATCAGCAATGTCAAGTTAAACATTCTCTCATTAAAGATAAAAATACCTTCAAAAGGCACCAAAGCCTAAACCATCCTCCAGTGAAAGCTCTGATATCGGTGATCTTTTCCCTGATTTTTTAGCAATCTCTTTCCATTTCAGGACCAGTTAAAAGGGCACATTTACTGATGAAAAAGTCTCTTAAGGTTAGTGCTGGCCTTCCCCTGGCTTTATCTTACATCTCTTTTCATGTTTCTACATGTACTCTCCTGATGTTTAAGGACACAGATGTGTGTGTGGATAAAATGCACATTATGGCCCACAGACAGACACTTGACAATTACCATATCCATTCACCCAAATCAGACTAGATAGAATTAGCACATTTAGCAGCTCTCATTCAAAGGAACAAGATGCCTCATAAAGGTGGCCTCACAAAGAATTCTTTTAAAAACCATCTCCAAAAACATGTATGTACTGTGTCACCAGCTAAAGGTCACATGCTTCATCCCATCCATCTGCCTTCCACCTTTAAAAATATAAATAGAAAGCTGTTCAATTTAAAATTTCAATTTATAAAATGCTCTGCTATGCTCTGCAACCACCATTAATAAATAATTGACTTTACTGTTCTGTGGCCACTTTTGTTTCACTCGGGATACATCGTCAATTACCTAGCAATAATGGCAGCCGTAGGCTGTTACTGCTTAATTTCACAGGCCTGGGGATGTTTCCAGATAGAACACAGACAAAATGGCAAGTTTCTCCCTTTACTTCACAGAGCTCACTGTCCCATGAGAGGGGTAGGAGGTGGTCAGAAAAGAGCTGCTCTTGCATGCACGCGTCCTTCCGCAGGAGGTAAAGCAGGGATGGCAGGTGGATGCAACCTTCCTGAACAACATTCAACCACAACAGAACAGAGCATGTTTAGTGATAGCGCAGCATCCTTTATCCCGTGCTTGTAAACCGGCCTCCCTGACCTCTGACAACAAGGGAAATCAGACATTGGCTCTGCACAGGGAGGACTTCTGCCACTCTGTTTTATGTAGAATTCCAATCCTGCCCCCAGGAGCTGCTTTTTCATTTCACCGATGCCCTCCTCTCGTCACCCCGACCTGCCTCTGCATTCCCTTGCCGGGCCACTTTTATCTTCACTGCCGAGGGCAGAACCTACCTCTTCCAGTTCTGCTCTAAAGAAGGATTTCTCCTAACCGCTCTTAGGAAATGTGGTGACTGCGTCCTCACTGAGGATGGCTCCGCAGCACATATTGAAATGTTTGCTAGAAGAGATCATGCAAACCTGAGAGATTCCAGAGGTCACTGACTCTGGATTTTTTCCTCCAACCTGACTTATCCTCAGCCATCTCAGGAGGTGCTATAGACAGAACTGTGACCACCATCCCTGCCTCCAATTCTTATGTTGAAGCCCCACTGCCCAGGGTGATGGTATTTGGAGATGAGGCCTCTGGGAGGTGAGGTTTTGATGAGGTCTTGGGGTATGGCTCTCTGATGGGATTACTGCTCTTACAAGAGGAGACAGTAGAGGGCTTGCACGCTCTCTCCACCTGTGAGCACTTGGCTGGAAAGAGGCCACCTGCAAGCCAGGAAGAGGGTTCTCACCAGAACAGGCCATGCTTGGCACCCTGATCTCTGACTTCCAGCCTCTAGAACTTTAAGAAATAAAGATCTATTATTTGAGCCACCCAGTCTATGGTGATTTGTTATAGCAGCCCAAGCATACTAAGTCAGAAGGTTAAAAACAAAAACGCAAAATGAAAATTCAGTTAAAGATGTCAGACATCTGTGTACTCTACCAAGTCTGAATTCCCACTGCGTCCCGTACTCACGCTATTACCTCAGCAAGTGACTACATCTCTGGATCTCAGTTTCCTCATCTGTTAAACACAAATGGCTCTCCCCACCCATGTCTCCACCACAGAGGGTTGTAATGAGAAATCAGAAATCATCAAAACAAGGCATATTAATACCTAGCACAGTGTTGGGCATAGAGTAAACTTGATAAATAAAATCAAGATCCCGAATAAGCTTGGAAATAAGAATGTCTCAAGAAAAAACACAGTCAGAAGCAGTGCCTTGAGAAAAAATAGAACTCTCTAGTGACCACTGGTCTGCCAACCACCTGCAAGCAGTGTGGACGCCACACCTCCCTGTGGTTCACCTCTGCCCCCACGCACAGCACCCACTCCCCACTATGCCATGGCCAGGGACAGACACCAAAGCCCAAGCCTGCAGATGAAGTCCCTTTGGTTCTCTGAAGTCCAAGTATGAGCTCATCCCCTTCCTCACCTCATACCCCCCAAACCCTGTTTCCACCTGTGACTCTGTTTTCATTTCACTATCAACATCTGGTGCCTCTAATTCTTTCAACACCCAAACATATGGAAGGAACAACAAGACCCAGCAACGTGAACCATTATTTTTAAAAAACAAACCAGGTCCTAAATACCAATTGATTGCTAAAAGGGCATTTATGGAGGTTTATTAAGTATATAGAACATAAATCTGTTTGGCATGTAATTAATTCAAAATTACAGGAACACTAAATGTGTAATTAAATCTACACGGAATGTTTAGGCCTTTAGCTGGCATTTACAAAGGAAGCTACAGCAAATTTATTAGCTAGCAATTTATTGTTCAAAATACTGGCAAATCATGAGTATGTTGATTAAAATCTAGCTTGCTGCCACTCAGGGGTTCTATGCCAATGAAAGGCTCAAAGCCTTGCAAACCAGTCGCCAAACAAAAGTCCATGGCTAAGAATGCTAAGGATGGCATTTGACTATTAAGGCTAAGTTTGTCTTTTCTATGCAGTATCAACAGGTGTCTTTATTTCCCTGGATGATAAGCGCACTATACAGCATTGCCTCAATGGACTTAGGTACTAAACTGATACATTCAAATGTTACACACAGGAGATCTGGGTGAGATAAATACAATGTTATATTTGGAATCCTTGCCCATTGGAATCCAAACCCTAGCCTGCTTAAAAAGTGTACTATGAGAAATGTATAAAATGAAAGATTCCAAAGTCATTCCAGAACCTTCTCTGCTCATTTCTAAGCTTTGCAGCAGACTGAGATGAGAGAAGACTGCCCAGTGCCCAGAGCTGGCTTGGTGCTCAGTTGATGGTGTGTTGTACAGGTCTCATTGGTCAGCGTGGGTACAGATGCTCTGGGGCAGCCCTCGGGAAACAGCCCCAGTGATAACACCTCCTGAAAGCTCCTGGTAGACCTGGTAGAACACCACACTCTTCACACCTGGGGAGAACTGCACGCCAGTGCTTCCAGTGAGCCCCAGTCTCCAATTCTTTATTTGACAATCTAGTAAGAAATGTTACCTTCAGGGGCGCCTGGGTGGCTCAGTCGTTAGGCGGCTGCCTTCGGCCCAGGTCAGATCCCAGGGTCCTGGGATCGAGCCCCGCATCGGGCTCCTTGCTCGGCCGGAAGCCTGCTTCTCCCGCTTCCATTCCCTCTGCTTGTGTTCCCTCTCTCGCTGTGTTTCTCGCTGTCAAATAAATAAAAAACCTTAAAAAAAAAAAAAAAAATTGTTACCTTCAGCTGCTGTATTACCAGTGGCTGGAAGTCCTAAGCACTAAGCTTTAGAGAAGAATCCCCTTACCTTTGATTAGGAGGATTGGAGTTTCTACTCATTTCATCTGTGTTCATTAGGATTGCATTTGACTCTAAGTAATATAAAGTCCAACCACAATATCTGCAAAACCAAGCATGTACTTTTTTCCTCACACAAGAAAAAACCTGGAGAAATGTGGTCCAGTGTTGTGCAGAGATGGCATAGCGTTATGCTCCCTCCACATTTCCCTATCATTTGCTCTGTCTTTTCAGTATGCTCAGTCATCACCTCATGGCCAAAGAATGGCTACTGCAGCCCTACTCATCATGCCTATATTCCAGTAGAGATGAAAAAGAGTGACACCTTATCATCTGGCAAAAAAGGTCTTTATGACTACAACAGTACTGGAAAAGCAAAAAATCTCCCAGGAACACCATAGAAGACTTATACCTAGACTTCCCAATGGCCCCTGTGTCCTGTTGCCACCTCTGGCTAGAAGGTGACATTCGAGAAAAGTATTGTGCTAGAGACTGAGCTAATAAATTAACACTAACTACCAAACCAATCCTTTTTCATTCAGTCCCAGTGAAGAAATACTACACCCAGTGTTTGGTGTAGAATGGGAACTCCATATATGTCAAGTAAGTCTCTGAAAAGCTCTAGAAACCAGTTTCCCAGCTTATTCCCAAACACTATGTCATACATAGGCAATGCAAAGGTAAACAGGTCAAATACTTAATGTTTTAAACCAACAAAACAAAACAAAACAAAAAGAACCTACTTTTTGGATGAAGACAACAGAAATCCAGATTTGAAAGAATAATGCACTAGACTATGCTTCCAATAAAACTATTTATGATGGAAGAGCTTTCTACGCTATCCAACATAGTAGCCACCAGTCATGGTGGCACTTAAAACATGGCTTGTGTGACTGAGGAACTGAATTTATTTTATTTTAATTTAAATTTATATTTAAACAGTCAAATGTGGCTACTGTCTACCATATCGGACACTTGAGGTCTAGACATCATATACACACACATTTACAAATCAGAGAATCTCATTTTAATACAGGAATGTCCAAATGTAATGGGATCCTAGAGGAAGAAGTAATTTCTAGTCATAGTGAGTAGAAAAATAAAAAGATGGATTATTTAATCTGGATTTTTAAGATGTATAGGAGTCAGCCAAAATTGATGAAGAAAGCTAAGGGAAAGCTCTACAAGCAGAAAGAAAACTGTGTACAAAGAAAAGGGAATGAAGGTCAAGAGAGACTCTGACCCAGAACCACCTAGTTAAGTCACTCCCAAATTGCTGACCCACAGAAACTGAGATAAAAAGTTTGTTACTTGAAGTCACTACATTCTAGGGTAATTTCTTTTCTTTTTCTTTTTAAGATTTATTTATTTATTTGACAGGGAGAGAGAGCACAAGTAAGCAGAGAAGCAGGCAGAGGGAGAAAGAGAAGCAGGCTTCCTGCTGAGCAGAGAGCCCAGTGCAAGGCTCCATCCCAGGACCCTGGAATCATGACCTGAGCCAAAGGCAGCCACTTAACCGACTGAGCCACCCAGGTGCCCCTCTGGGGTAATTTCTTATACAACAACAGATAACAAATATAGGATGAAACAGCATATTGTGTGTGCACTATCTTCATCCTGTGCACAGCGATGGGGAATCAGAAAATACGAGAGGTGATGCTATGGCTCAGAAGATGAGGGAAAAAGCCCTGTGAACATGTACAAAGCCAATGTGACTTCACCACATCCAGCATCAGCCTCTAGGAAAGCCCCCAAGGCTCTAGACAGCCAAGGCTTCTGAGCCCTCCCACCACTGACTAGCCCATGGCCTTCTGCACCCAGAAGACCATTTAATTTCAAAAGCACCATTTTAATGGACATTAAGTTAGCCTCCCTGTGGTCCCTGCAAACAATTACCTTTTCTGCTGGATAATATGCCAACAAGAATTTTAAGGACAGAACTCATATTTTTAACTTCCATATGCCAAGCTGAGAAAAGGGCTTTATGCAAATACAGCAAAAAAATATATATACCCCCCAAAAGTCATCATCATTAGGCTTATTTCAAAATCAGATCTAATATTAATTCTCAGGCAATAACACCCTTTGGAATGAAAAGATTTGATTACTCTATAGGAATTCTAATGAATAACACCCGCCACTCCTCTACCCATACCCACCCCCACTCTCTCTAAGCATTTTAAAGAATTTTTCTTTTTTTTAAGTAACATTATATACAGTTCAGAAACACCAGATAGAAAACATCCTGGCTTTGGATTTGGAAGATCACAACCCTCAGGAGGCCTAGTGACGGGCCAGAGAGCATTGTGGGAAAAGTAGAATGACTTAATGGTTGTCTGCAGACTTGGGGCCAGTACCCTTTCCACCATAAGCAGAGTCTCTAGAGCAAATATATCCACATGGGTCACAAAGACCAGTCCTGGTCCAAACAGTAGGGAGGCAGAAAACTTGAAATAGCTCTTTGAACTCAGTGTTGTTGTTTTTTAAGTGAGCCAAATATTTAAGCCAAAACTGGTATAAACAGATACAACCAGCAAGTGTCAGCAGTACCATCTTGGTATCCATGGGCTAGAAGATTCTCTCCTGCACCTCTTCTATTTCTCATTAAGTTGCTTAAAACCAGAGGACATCAAAACCCAAGAGTCCCAGCAGGGACGGGGGCAACCCTCCCTCTCGCAAATAAGGAAATCAAGGCTAGGGAGGGAAGGGGACTCACCCGAAGCTGCACGCACATTGACCTAGCTGGGGCAGAAGCTCAGTCTTTTCCAGTGATTTAGAAGAGTAAACCCAGTGCTCCCTGGATCCAGTCTCAGAGGGGTGGTAACTCAACGATGGATTATTACTCAGGCAAGCTCACTGTGAACTGCTCCTTTCTTCTGATTAGCAAGACTTAAGAAGAGATGTTTCTCGGTTCTCACTGACATGGCCCTTTTAGGAAATCCACTTTGTTCTACCCCAAACTACTTTGTTTCTAGGAGCAAGACAGATGGATACAAATTTCATTCATGTGAAGCTTTGTCAACACTCCTGGGGGACAACACAATATTGGGAAGCCAGCAATGAGGTGTTTCTACCAATTACAAGATTTGACAAGGTACAGGATCTTTGAGAGAAGGTTTGGAAGGACTCAGACTGCAGGATTATGGATGCGCCCCCTCCCCACAGCTGCCAGGCATGCAGCCTGCTCTCCTGGGTGGGCTTCTCTGTGCCTCACTGCAGAGGATGGATTTCTTTCTCTGCTCTTCCCTTTCTTTGACTGAAAAATTAATGTGCACATACAGGAAAAAACAAAAGCCTAACAATAGCCTATACAAAGAAGTTAAGTCTCCTTCAAACTCCCAAACCCAGGCCCTGCCTTCATACGCAAGCATTATTCACCAAATGGTATTTCTTGCCTGTGTGTATATCTCCTTTTTCTCTCCACCAAGGGGAATAATCCCAACTCATATTGCCTTTGTTATTTTTCACTCAACAAAAGAGTTTTGGATATTTCCCTGTCACCATATAGATATGTGCTTTATTCTTTTTTCAAGAGTTCATAATATCCCCTTGTTTATACCATCATTTATTTACCATTCTCTTATTAATGAACATCCTGGTTCTTTGTACTCTTTTATTTCTCAAATCTATGCCAAGGGCACAAACTCAGTACAGGTCTATAGGACAAGTCCCTGGTAGTACACGGCAGGCTTTTGTATGATGGACATTTTTAAATCAGGGACGAGATGTGAGGGCAGCCCAGAAACTGCAGTTCCTCTGTACAGAACTAGTAGAAAACTTCTGTTCCAGTTTCCACCTCAGCCTGGCTTCTTGCGCCTTCTTCCTCCTTCCCACTGACCTCCCTCCTGCCTTCGGAGAATCCATGTACTGTATGTCTCCTCTGGGAGGGTCAAAAGTTCCACTGAGGACCAAACCCCCACACCACTCAGAGTCCCACTGCATGAACCTTCTTTCCTTTGCAGAGAAAAACAACTCATTAAACACCTCCTAAAGAATCCACAAATGCCTGAACAACTGATGGAATAGCAAACACTTGTCAAGGATCTCACATTTTTCAATGGGTTTTACTCTCAACTCTTCTAATAGGAATAGACAAGATCTCTCCTTTCTTGAATGTGGAGGAAAACGTCTTCACTCCGGTCACACCAGTGTTCTTAAAGTTGACCCCACAGGGGCAGAAGGAGGAAACAGCACACCTGGACCCTCCCAGGCCATGGGGTGTGTGTGTGTGTGTGCACGTGTGCACACCCATATGTGTGCATGGGTACCTGAGCACAAAGCAGGCCATTCCATAAATAACAAAAACAACAAAAGCAGACTGCCTGTGACCTTCAGAAGAACCCCGCGTCCCCCCAGCAAAGGCTGTCAGCAGGACTGCCTGGTGCTCTTTTGTTGGGGGCTGATTGGAGCTGTCACGGACACAGTGCATCTCCCAGCGGCAGCTTGCTGTAAGCCAGGCAAGCTCAGTACAGATGCCCTGCCTGGAATTCACTCTGGCAAGGAACTGGGGTCTTACTCCTCCAACAAGGGCAGAATATACAGGATAAGGAATCACAGCAGCTGAAAACCACAACAGTTCATGCTGATGACTAATTAAGTACCAGGCACAGTCCTAAGTGCTTTGTATATAATGGCACACCTGTATGTAATAGATCGCCACCCAGTGCTGTCATTCCTACCATTATACCATTTACAGAGCAGGAAACCGAGGCACAGAGGTTGAGTTACTTGTTTAGAGTCCCACAGCTAGTAAGTGGCAGATGGGGAGGAGAATCTAGGCCCATGGCTATTTCCCACTGGGCTTAGGGGTTGGGGCAGTGGTTAGGGGGTAGGTCTGTCTACACTGCAGGCACTGCTTTGAGCAATCCAAACATATCTCAGGCGATCTTTCCAGAAGCCCCGTGAAGTAGGAACCATGAATAACTCCATTTGCCAATAAGGACACGGGAAGTCCTCTCAATAAGCCCGTGGAAGATCCTGCTGCTAGTAATTACGCTCAAGAACCCAGATTCCTTGAGCAGCTCCAGAGCTCGTGCTCAGAACCATCGCTCTACGCCAGCTCTGATCCCACCGCCCCCCCAACCCCACCCCTGCAGTAGCTGCCCTCGTGTTTTGCATCTAAACCACAAGTGGCATCTTGTACCTGATCTTGGGACTTTAGCAAACAATAGCCAGCCTCTTGTGAAACTTTTTGGTTTTAAAAATATTCAATGTCTAACACTGGAGATAGAGACAAACAGGCAATCAGAAACACAATAAACTTGGAAATAGAACAGAAGCCATCAACTGGCTCCCAGTTCCAGGGAGACAATATTAATAGGTATCACTTTATGAGAGCTTATTGCCAGATATTGTTCTAGATGCTTGACCTGTTAAAAATCATTTAATTCTCCCAACAAATTTCTAAAGTCTGTAGCAATGTCTTCATTTTATGGGAGAGACAAGGGACGGCGACATTCAATAAGCTGCCCAGAGTCACACAGTTTGTAAAAGCGGGACCGGGATTCAAGGCCAGGCAGTCTGGCTCTGGAGTTGGGTTGCCAGACTTAGCAAATTAACAAACAAACAAACAAACAAAAACACACATAAATGACAAGTAATTGTGTTAGCCCAAGAATATCATATGCAATATCCCTGCTCCTCCACAGCCCACATGATTCACAAAGAGTCTGCTTCCTTGCACATGGGATCAGTGCAATGTCACAGTGTCTGACAGACTCACCTTTGCCGAGGATCCTAAGTAGGGGAGATGCTCACAGCCTGTCCCAACCCTCTGACCCCCTCTCTTCCACCCCCCCATTTTCCCATCTGCCAGCACAAGGTACAAACACACATCACTGTCCCCACATAGAGCGCCCTCCCAGCCCCCATGTAGCTTGTGATGCTAAAGAGAGGGCTCTTTATTCCCCTCTGCACCACGGAGCTGGTCTACGCAGTCAGCAGCACCTTTCTACTTAAGTTTGGAATAGAGCTGTAGCCATTTTGTTTCAGGGGCATACGAAGTAGGTGAGGCGGCTGCTCCCCTTGAGCTTGGAAATGGGTGAAAAGCACTGAAGGGCCCTCCTGCCTCGCTGCAGGGCATCTTAGGTGTCAGCCCTGGGCTTCAGTTTGGGGCGTGGACACAGAAACAGGTGAAGCTCCTCTGAAAATAAGAGAATCAAAAGGGCCTGTGTGGCTGTGTATCAGGGAGAGGGCCAGAGGCGGAGCATGGATAAACCTCAAAAGAAGTGAAAGCCAAAGTTAGAAGTAAAGAGCAGCTCAGAAACAAGGCAGACTCTCTAGATATTTACAAGGCCTGCTGCAGCATGTGTGCGTGAATCCAGATGTGGATTTCAAGATTGCCATTTGGGGTGCTTCTTGGGGCTAAGAACCATGAAGACACACGGCCCCCCTGTGGTTTTATGACCATGTTTAGCAATGAGTGATGCCGAACGAACGGAAGGGAGCCATTCTGCAGTGCCTGCCCGGCCTCACAGACGCTGCCTCCCCCCTCCCCAGAGTTGCAGGGCTGGTCTGAGGCACAGACCTCCTCTCTGCCCCAAAAGCTTTCTATTTCCACAAAAGGGATTCTCAGCAAAACAGCATCCTGGCCACAGGTAATCGCAGGCCTCTTTCTCTTTAAATAGCTTCTTTGTAACCACAAACATGTATGTTTTTCATAAAGCTCTGAAAATTGTACTAGGCCCTGGGGAGGTACCAAGTGGAAACGCGGGTGCCGGGAGATTAGAACTCAGCTACTCCAGAGGTACACTGTGCTGTTTGTAACAATTATAATAATACACCTGTACCACCATTGTCAGTGTGGACCAGCCACACGGGGGCTCATTAGTATTGTATTAGGGCTGCATGGGGAAACAGATAATGGCCCATAATGAAAAATGCCAAATTTTCTATATAATAAAAATGAACTTGATTAATGAAAATCACTTTCAGGGAAAGAGTTACAGCGTTGTTAGAAATAAAAAATGATGTATTAATCCGACATTCTTACAGATGGTCCCAACCTCCTGACAACTGCTATTCATTTGAGATGCTATTAGCATGCATAATTATGCTAATTAAGTTGTAATTAAGCACCAATTCTTCAGAGGGCTTTTTTTGTCTATCATTTAATACAACTCAGTTGCAAAGAGTGCTTAAAGCTTTGTACAGTGTTTCATTCAAAAGGGGTTCCCAAATTTCTTAGCAAAGATTTAGCAGCTGAGCCATGGATAGGAGCTATAATCCTTGTTTTGGTTAAAGAAAAGTCAGTAAATACCAGCGGGGTCTGCCAGTTGTTGATAAAATAATGAACGCTTTCTGCTAAAATAAGCACAGTTCAAACCAGGGCAATTACAATGAGAACAAAATGTATAATTATCAGTAGTGATAGAACTATTGTCCTATTACATGGTCGGTTTTATTCTTTTTATTTGAAAAAAGGGGACTTAAGGAGTACATTCAATAAGAAATAATTAGAAAAAATGGCATTCAATATTTTATTAAAAGTAAAATAAATCACAAAGCTGAAGATATCTCCTGGGGAAGGGGATGTGCGTAGAGAAGGAATTGGTGATTTTGTTTCCAGTTCCAAGGCTATTGGAGATAAACATTTTAAAAAGAACATCATAAAATGATAAAGTGCACATAAATGGTTTTTTCAACTCCACTGTCTACAGAGGCAAAAGCAGGATTTTTTAGCAGAGAAGTTAGTTAAACTGGCAATTTCAAAGATACATGTTTACCTGCCAATTTGACTGAATTCTACCACTTCTGTTTCCAAATATTTATTGTATCTGAGTATGCCGGACACTGATTTAAGTTTTGTTTTTTTTCTCACTAGTTCAGCTGTGACAAAGCCAGAAATAGCCAAAGAACTTAGAACAAAGAAGGATAAAGGGCTTGAGACCAGTGTTTGAAGGATGGGCTAGCAGGGTCTGTTTTCCTGGGACACCAGCACCCTGTTACCTTCCTTCCAAAGCAAAGAAAGAGATCTGTTTCCCATGAGCTGCTTTGTCATCTTTATTCTGCCCTGAGCTAAAGGAGCAGAGTCAATAAACAGACCTTGAGGAGCCTGATTCTCCCTGAATTTAACTTTAAGTGACTAATTTCAAAGAAAACCAAGAGGCTACACCATTGCAGCCCCATCTCCCAGTAGCCACATAACAAAAGACCAGTGAAAGTTAAAAAAAAAAAAAAAAAAATCTCCAGGAAGGAGCTAAGTTTAAAATACCACTATGCCAAATCTTGGCAAATCATCTCCCTCCTTCTTCTAACTGTGGCATTACAAAAATAAATATATACTCTTTCTTTGAAGTGAGCTTTGCCTTTCTTTTCTGTTGCAATCTCTTTTTGGACATAGTCTTTGCATTTAATTTTACTTTAAGCTTCTGGAAAACTTACTCCCCGGGTAGCAGGCTCTGCAGAAGGTGCTCATTTTGTCTAGTCTCCACTTCCTCTGCCTGTAATCCAGAGCACAAGGGAAGGAACTTACAGAAAAACACTGCACTGGAAGATGGGAGCAGCTGGTGGCCTGCCTCCGTCACAGTGTTAACATTCAACAAAGCGTTCAGCAAAGTGTCATCTGTAAAATGGAACACCCGTTAGCTGCCCTGAACAACTCATGTATGAGGATAAGACAAGGCAGTAAGTGAACAGAATGGACCGTTACATCCAGGGTGTGGGATTTCCACTCAAGAAAGATGTCAGGTGTTACTGAGACCCTCTGATACTGAATGTCCAGGTGCATCCATGCCACAGACACAAGTACACTTTTCATTTGTTCACTCAACAGATATTTACTATATATGTAAAATGTGCTCTAGAGAGTTTCAAATACTGGGTATATGGCTCTGAACAGGTTGACATATTTAAATAAGATGCCAGATATAAGTGCTATGAAGAAAATAAAACCAAGCCACATGACAGAGTTAATGGACAGGGAGTTGCTTTTGATAATATGGTCAGGAAGTCCTCTCTGAGATGCTGACATTTAAGCAAAACTGGGAATAACACAGAGTTGGCAACAAGAGTATACTACATGAAAACAAAGAACGGGATTACTCAAACCAAAAAGCTTTTGCATGGCAAAGGAAACCATTAAAAAACAAAAAGGCAGCCTAGTGAATGGGAGAAGATATTTGTAAATGACAATACAAGGTTAATATCCAAAATACATAAAGAACTCCTATAACTCAATGCCAAAAAAACGATCTTAAGTAGAAATGGACAGAAGGCCTGAACAGACATATTTCCAAAGACATACAGATGACCAACAGACACATGAAAAGATGCTCAATATTACTAATCTTCAAGGAAATGCAAATCAAAAACACAAATGAGATACCACCTCACACCTGTCAGAAAGGCTATTATTAAAAAGACAAGAAATAACAAGTATTGGTGAGGCTGTAGAGAAAAGGGAACCCCCATGCACTGTTGGTGGGAACGTAAATTGATACAGCCACTGTGGAAAACATTATGGAGGTTTCTCAAAAAATTTAAACGTTGAACTACCATATGATCTAGCAATTCCACCTCTGGATATTTAACAGAAGGAAATGGAAACACCAATTTAAAAATATATGTGCGTCCTTATGTCCACTGCAGCATTATTTACAAAAGCCAAGATAAGGAAGCCAAGTGTCACTGACAGATAAATGGATGAAGAAGATGTGGTACACACATACACAAACACACTCACAGAGACAATATTACTCAGCCATAAAAAAGAATGGAATTTTGCCATATGCAATAATATGGACGGACCTACAGGGTATTATGCTGAGTGAAATTAAATCAGACAGAGAAAGACAAATATCATATGATCTCACATATGGAATCTAAAAAACAAATATACAAACAAAACAGAAACAGGCTCATAGACATAGAAAACAAACTGGTTTTTGCCAGCAGGGAGGGGTGTTGGGGTTGAGGAAACTAGGTGAAGGGGATTCAGAGGTACAAACTTCCAGTTATAAAATAAGTAAGTCACAGGGGTGTATAATATGGCATAGGGAATACAGTTGATAATATTGTAATAACTTAGTATGGTGACAGATGCTAACTAGACTTTTGCAATCACTTCACAATGTTACAAATATCAGATCACAATGGACATTGGGGAGGGTATGTACTATGGTGAGTGCTGTGAAATGTGTAAACCTGATGATTCACAGACATGTACCCTGGGGCAAATAATACATTATATGTTAATAAAAATAAATTAAATAAATAAATAAAGATTCTACATATAACAGAAAAAAAAATCAGATCACTGTGTTATACACCTGTAACTAATATGATATATTTTTAAACTTAAAATTTGAAGGAAAAAAAAAAGAGTATGTTCCATGACAAACATCTCAGCAGAGTGAACTGCTAGTGCAAAGGCCCTAAAGCAGGAATGAATTTGACTGGTTTGAGGGATGAGAGGAAGGACAGGATGATAGGAGACACCAAACAAGTTGGAGATCAGAAGCCCCTGGGGTCAGAGAAGAGATCAGATCATACAAATCCTTGCAGATGCAATAAGGAGTCTGGATATCTTTCTAAGTGCAACGAGAAGACACTCAGTCATTTCCAATCAGGGAGTGATAGATTCAAGTAAGCTTCTGGAGAGAACTGGGTTGCAGTTGAGTGAGAGATGTGCAGAGTTAAAAACCTCTTGCAGGAATATAGATGGGAGACAGTAGCTTGGACAGAGAAGGTGGCACAGCAACGAGAAAAGGTGGTCAAACGGGGAACATATTTTGGACAGAACTAATATGACTAGTTTTATATACACAGAACATGTGGACTTGGTCACTCACTGTAAAATATCCCCAAGATTATTTGCTTTCTGTTTTACCATTTTTATTACTTATATGTCCCTATATTAAAACTGAAGGCAACATTGGGACAACCAGCTAACCTTAAGCACAATATCTAAGATGTAGAGGAAAACTTTGGATGACAGGACCATCAGATCTCCTGGAAACAGCCTCCAAGGAAGGCATGTGGGCATTCACGATCTATGTAAGCTACCTGTAACTCATATAAGAAATAGCAAGGCCGGGGCGCCTGGGTGGCTCAGTCGTTAGGTGTCTGCCTTCGGCTCAGGTCATGATCCCAGGGTCCTGGGATGGAGCCCCGCATCGCATCGGGCTCCCTGCTCAGCTGGAAGCCTGCTTCTCCCACTACCATTCCCCGTTTCTGTTCCCTCTCTCGCTGTTTCTCTCTGTCAAAGAAAAGAAAAAAAAAAAAGAAAGAAAGAAAGAAAGAAATAGCAAGGCCAAAAAAAAAAAGAAAGAAATATCAAGGCCTGGCAGAGTTCCATGGGAGTCTGAAAACTGAACTGATGGAAAGTAAAGGGCTTCAAATAAGAAAACCAGTAACTTGCTTGCTGGAAAGAATCACAGGCATAGAAGAAGAAATTAATCAGTTGCCCTCAAAGAGTAGAAAAAACAATGACCAGAAAAGGAAAATCTAAAATTCCCACACCCAAATTGAAGAAAAGGGGCTTATTCACTTTCATTAGTTAAACAAGGCTAACTAAATGCAAGGAGGGTCTGTTACAACTACTACCCCTTTACCTGACAATGTCACCTGTGAAGGAAGTAAAACAGTCACAAGAATGGTAAGGTCAGCCCAGATGTGACAAAGCTGGATACAAACCAGTAACTTCAGGCTTCTTGAGACACTGTTCTTTCCACACCCAGACAATTCTTGTGACTTGGATTCTCCAGAGCTCCCTCCCAAATATTCACGAGAAAGTACGTTTCTTCCTGGACCTGCAAGATCTTGGTCACAAAGAGTCCCTCTCCTGAAGGCAACCACAGCTCTCTGGAAGAACAGACTTTTCTTTGCTTTTTCTAGAACTCAGCATTTAAAATATATCCCTTTACCAGAAATGGTTGAGGTCAGAAGGGTGGAATAAGGGAATGATGAGGGGAATAATTTAAAGAGGAGATGGCCAAATATTTTTTTCAATATGTGACCAAAAAAAGCAAAAGGCAAACAACAAACGGGAAAAAATATTTTCAACCTGGGCACCTGGGTGGCTCAGTCGTTAAGCATCTGCTCAGGTCATGATCTCAGGGTCCTGGGATCAAGCCCCGCATCGGGCTCCCTGCTCGGCCAGAAGCCTGCTTCTCCCGCTACCATTCCCTCTGCTTGTGTTCCCTCTCTCGCTGTGTTTCTCTCTGTCAAATAAATAAAATCTTTAAAAAAAAAAAAATATTTTCAACCTATATCACAATACTATCAACATCCCCAATATATTAAAAGCTTCTATAAATAGAGAAAGAAAGCCCAACAATCCTATATCAAAAACAAAACAAAACAAAAGAAACAGGAGTCAAAGAAAAAGAAATACAACAACTCAAATGTGTGAAAAAGTGCTCACTCTTGCTAATAAAAGAAAAATAAAAAGTAAACCTACAGCTAAATAGAATTTCACACCTATTATGTTTACAGCTAAATAGAATTTCACGCCTATGAAGGATGACTGCATACATATATACACACCCTCCCATGTGTACATGTGTCTGTGTGCATGTACACACACACACACACACACACACACACACACACACACACACACAGTGCTGGTGAGGGAAAACCGGGGGCTTTAATATTTGTTGGTAGAATTTTCAGATGGTACAACCCCTATGGCAAGGAATTTTAAAATGTCTAGCAAAGTTATACATGCATTTTCCCTTTTACTCCGAAATCCCAGGGACATGCTGGCAAAAAATAAGGTGATAGGAACCAACTAGCAAAAAACTATAAATAATACAAATATCCATCAATAGGTGGCTAGTTGGATAAACTACCATGCATTATAAAAAGGAATAAACGAGATCTACATATAGCTATGGAGTGATCATCAGAAAATGTCATTAATTTTAAAAATGCAAGGAACAGAAAAGCATGTAGAGTATATTTCCTCTCATTTACGGAAGAGTAAGTGTGTCTAAGTGAACCTGCTTCTAATTTAAAAAATGCAGGCACAGAAGTGCTGTATCTTTTTTAAGGTGCCACACAGGGACAAGTGAAAGAACAGGGTGGACTGTTGGGGTAAAAGCTAGATTTCTCTGAATATCTCTTGTTTTTCAGACATGCCTCTAGAGCTATGTAAATGTTTTACCAAGTTGTCTTGAAAAATTAAATCAGAATAAGAAAAAGTACCTCAAAATTGAAAGCTAAAGGAAACAAAAAACCTAACTATATATGACATAATCAAAAGACATTATTCCAAGTGACTTTAAAATACAATTTGACCATAAGTCTCAAATGGGTATATCCTAAGGTCAAAAAGAACTGCAAATAAATATTAGTTTTGCACATTTGTACTGTCAGTATCAACTCAATGTACTTATTCATAAAAATGTGTTTTTCTTAGAGCTGTCTGCAGAAAAGGCCTGTGCATAATGACAAACCAAATACAAAGGGCCTAGTGTCCAAACTCTGGTCTCAAAATACCTTTTCTCACTGATAGAAAGTACTTGCTCCTTGGAGAAATGGCTGATTGCAGATCTAAGCACAGGAAATGAGCGAGATGAGCCAGAGACAAAGAGGAAAGCATGAGTCACCAGGACTTCTGGGATCACATCAAAGGACACAGAAGCTAACTTGAAGGAAATTCCATTGGCCAAAGATGGGGCAATTTGAGCATAAAAAGAATACTACCTGTCATTGATTTAAACATATCAATCATGTTAAAATTCATGTGTCATTTTACAGTTTGTCATTCTACAGTTCAGATATTTGTATCCAACCTCCAATTCATATATTGGAATAACGCTCAATGTGAGAGTGTTTGAGGGTGGAGTCTTTGGGAAGTACTTATGTAATGAGGACAAACACCCTCATGAATGGGATTGGTGTTCTCAAGAAAGAGACCCCACAGAGCTCCCTAGTCCTGTCCACCACATGAAGATACAACAAGAAGTCTGAGACCCAGTAGATGGCCTTCAAATGACCAAGATGGAACTCTGATCTCTCATTTCTAGCCTCCCAAGCTATGAGGAATAAATTTCTGTTGTTTATCAGCCACCCAGTCCATGGTATTATTTTTCAACAGCCGGAATGAACTAAGAGAGTCACTGCTAGAGGATGCTAAGAAACTAAACTCATTGTTTTGAAAACTGGAAAATAAAAAGGAGAAAAATCAACTATTTGCCCTCCCCTTTCCTAGATGAATTCTCCCTCAGTTTAAAATAAGGAGGAGGGAGCCTGGGTGGATCAGATGGTTAAGCAGCTGCCTTCACCCAGGTCATGATTCCAAGGTCCTGGGATCGAGTTCCACATCACGCTCCCTGCTCAGTGGGGAATCTGCTTCTCCCTCTGACAGCTACCCTCCCCACCCCCTGCTTGTGCACACACATTCTCTCTCTGACAAATAAATAAAATCTTTTTTAAAAAATTAAAAATAAAAGAATAAGAAGGACAGAGAGGAAAATAAAAGTTCTTCTTTTCTGAAGATTTCCAGGTTAAAAAATGAAACAAAGATAGAACATCACCACTTTGCAACATTCAATAAAATTATAGATCTGGGCAATGATTATCAATGGCTAATTAAGTTATCAGGTAGGAAGATGGTGGCAAATTTTATTTTATAAAAGGATGGAGTAAGTTGACCATATGTGAACCCAATGATAAATTTTAACATCAAAAAGAGATACAAACAGACATTCTGTACCTCCTGATAGAAGTACTCAACACCATCTATGAGAAGTAGATTTAAAGGGAGAATCAAAAAGAATCAGCAAGCCACTGGTGATTGGATCATAAAATGTTATCTATATCCCAACTAATTCAGAGATTATAAATAGACTTCTAATCCTGTGATGGCTTTCATGACCCTGTACAGCAGAAAAAGAAGCCAATGATAATGCAGATTTTTATCCTAGAAATGCAAGGATGGCTCAAGAGTAGAAAATAATCATTTCAAACAATATTGGTAAAACATTTTACAAAATTTAAATACTTATTCATGACAAAATCTTAGGAAACTAGGAAGAGAAGGAAAAATTTCTAACCTAATACAAAGTGAGTTCTAAAAACTTACTATAAAATTCATGCTTAATTGTGAAACAATAGAAACATTGTTTTTAAAGATAGGAAATGGACATATATACTGCAATCGCTTTTATTCCATTGTTCTTGAGCTCTTAGTTCTTGGGGTAGCCCAAGAAATGGAAATAAGAGTTAAAGATTAGAAATAAAGAGAAAAATTGATTTTATATAAAAATTATGTACCATCTTGGGGCACCTGGGTGGCTCAGTGGGTTAAAGCCTCTGCCTTCAGCTCAGGTCATGATCTCAGGGTCCTGGGATAAAACCCTGCCTTGGGCTCTCTGCTCAGCAGGGAGCCTGCTTCCCTCTCTCTCTCTCTCTCTGATTGCCTCTCTGCTACTTGTGATCTCTCTCTCTCTCTCTCTCTGTCAAATAAATAAATAAAATCTTTAAAAAAAATTATGTATCATCTTATGGATTATACAGTAAAACAAAACTACTACAACTAAGAGGATAATATAGCAAGGTTTCTGGATAAAATGTCTAAATAAAAATAAATAACATTCCTATAAGCCAGCTCTAACCAGTTAGAAAGTATTATAGAAAAAAATTCAAGATACTTAATTACTATGAGGAAATAAAGCTATTAAAATGTATATAACTAGTGGAGGAAATACAATAAAAATCATTGAAAGATATAAAATTTATAAATTTATACTATATAAATGAGAAAATTAATACCATTAAAAATTCAAGTCTCTCCAAATTAATCTATAAATTCAATACAGTTACAATTAAAATCCCAACAGGGTTTTTCATGGAATTGACAAAAAGGTCCTAAAATTCATATTGAAGAGAAAGATCCAAGAATTGCACAGACAACTGTGAAGAAGAATAAGAAGAGGAAACTCTTCTAGTATATATTGTTGTGTAATAAACCTGCTCAATTCTAAGTTGTTCGAAACAATAATTTATTTTGTTCACAAATTTGGGCAGATCTTGGTAGAAACCTCTCATCTCTGCTCTGAGAGGCACCAGCAGAAGTTGAAAGTACTGCTCAGGGCTGCCACCCTCTAAAAGCTCATTAACTCACCTATAATGGCCATTGAGGCTGACTGATGGCTGGGACCTAGGCTGGGCTATTGGCTACAACACCCATACTTGACCCCTCCACAGGGCTGCTTGGCTTCCTCACAACATGGTGGCTCGATTCTGAGACAGCCATGTGGAAGCTGTATCACATTTTATGATCTAGCCTTAAAAGTCACACAACATCCTTTCTGTTTGAAAGAGTCAGTTAAGCCTTTCCAGAATCAAGGAGCAGAGAACTAGACCTCTTGATAGAAAAGTGTCAAAGAATTTACAAACAAGTTTTGAAACCACCACAGGTATGTTCCCATAAGACAGGATACTTTTTAAAAAGATTTTATTTATTCATTCAAGATATATATATGTATATATATGTGTATATATATATATATAGAGAGAGAGAGAGAATGAACAAAGGGAGAGGCAGAGGGAGAGAGAGCTGAGAGCCCAATATGGGGCTTAATCCCAGGACCCCAGGATCATAACCTGAGCTGAAGACAGACGTTCAACCATCTGAGCCATCCAGATACCCCTAGATAGGATATTTAAACTAGAGCACTTAAGCATGACCCAGGAATACACAAACATAGAATGGAATGGGATAACATGATTTGGGATGGGGGATGGGATGGAATGGGATGGGATGGGATAGGATTAGATGGAGAACTAAGAAACAGAGTCACATGTACACAGATACGTGATACAACAAGGGTTAACGTTGCCAATTGGTGAGGAAATGATGGACTATTTATTAAAATGTGCTGCTACAAATGATATTCATTTAGGAAAGAAATAAAATTAGGTCCTTAAAGAAAAATAAGTTCTAGGTGAAATAAATGTGTAAAACTGAAAATAAAAATCAAAACTTTAATAAGGAAGAAATATAAAATAAAATATTTATAACTCACTGATAATAAATTATTTTTTAAATGAGACATCAAAAAACACCAATCATAAAGAAACAGATTGTGAATTCTAACTAAAATTAAATTTTCAATTTCTATACAACTAAAGATAGCATTAAAATACAAAAGACAGGCCACAGCCCAGGAGGATGACTTCAACTGACAATTGATAAGTATCAGAATATATAAAGAACATTTGATACTCAATAAGGAAAAGACAAATAGTTTAATATAAAAATTAGCAAAACCTACATGCATTTAGTTCATAAAAAAGCAAATAAAAAAAATATATGAAAAGTTCCACGACTTTCCCATTTATCAAGGGGATGTAGTTAAACAACTATAAAATACCATTTTTACCCAAAAACTTTGTACATTTTTTAATGACAATATCAAATGTTGGAAGAATCATGTGTACACTACTGATCAATGGATATTTGGGGAATATAACAGCATCTAGTAACATTCAAAACATCCAAGTCTTGCCAACCAGTAATATCACTTCTCTAAAGTATGTACTTAAGAGAAATGCTTTCTCTGTCTCTCACACACACACACACACGAATTAACAAACATGTTAATGGTTTGTGAGAGCAAAATAAACAAATACATAAATAAATGAGAGCAAACACTTAAGTGTTCATCAGGAGAGAAAGAGATGAAGTACATTCAAATAATGAAAAATTCAACACTTAAGTGAAAGAACTTGATTTATAAGTATGCTGAATTTTAAAAGCAAGTTGCAGAAGGATAAGCACTGCATAATATACCACTAATGCATTTTCATATCATATATTATCTATTGATACGTACTGATATAGCAAATGAATAAAAATTATGGAAGTGAAGGATATTTGCCAAGACAGTAGCTTTCTTTGGGAAGCAGAGAAGGGCAATGTGGCTGGAGGGGGTACAAAGGAGGCTTTACTGATATGTCACATTTTATATCATAATAATAATTATCAATATAAAAATCTGGAGCAAAAAATATCAAAATGTTAAATTTTATTATTTCTAATTAATGGACAGAGGTATTTGTTATATAACTTTCATAATTAGCTCATTTATATTAAACATGTTAAGTACCAATAAATTTAGTTATTGGACTCTTGATGGCAAGTATAAGAAACTAAAGTCACCCAGATCAGATAAAAATGGAATATTCTGACTCAAAGAATCCCACGACAATTTGATAAACCAACCCTGAGAAGAAAAAGTTTTCAGCAGATCTTAGAAACAAAGTTGAACCAAGAAACATGACTGCCACCCAGATTCTCTTGCCCACTCTGCTGTCTGCTTCTTTCTGCAAGCAATACTGCCATCCTTACTACAACTTCTAGTACTACTGCCACTGCTGCTAACAGTAATGAGCATTAATGGAGTAATTACTGTGTACATAGCAATAATCTAAGTGCTTTACATTCAGTAACTAATGTAATCATCAGAACAATACCACTTTATGGATGGAGAAACTGAGGCCATGAAAGTTGAAATATCTTGCCCAAGCCACAAAGCCGGTAAAGAGTTAAAAAGGCACTAAACCCAGGCAGCCATTATTATCCCTGATCACCAGAAATGTTTTTTTACCAACCTGTTGAGATAGAATTATTGAGGTTTTATATATTTTTTTTCACCTCATCCTTTCTGCTACTGGAAGAAGATAGATGCTCTTTCTGGCCTCACATTTAAAAATCCAAGGGAAGGGCTGTGATTAGCTGACACTGGGTCGGGTACTCCTCCTGAACCAATCACCTGTAGTTGTAGGGGACAGCACAAGGGGTATAATGAAGCATGGAACACAGTGGAAGTTTCCCTGGAAACTATAAAGTTAGAGCAGGAAAAGAGATTACCAGAGAAAATGAAGACTCGGTTTCCTAAGGCAGGAGGGGAAAGTAAGCATGAGAGGCTGTGTGGATAAATAATAGATGTCCACTATATTTTAGTATTTAGTATTAAACATGGTGCTTGTTGTTTCCATTTTATCCAAAACATGTACAATGAGCATATATTGTTTTATAGCTTTAAAAAGTTTAAGTTCTTTCAGCAGCTGCCTCTCCTTTGAATTCTTCTCCTCTTCTCTTTTCTCCCCCCGGAAACAGATTCTGGCACTTTGTGTTGGTGGATGAATGGAGTCAATGTCTCCTACACAGTCTCTGAATTCCTCCTGAAAAGTCTAAAATGTTCTCTGTAAACATCCCAGAGTGAAGAAATTAGGAAAGTTATTTAAAGGTCATGTCTAAAAGTTGTTTTAAATGATTGTTTTATTTTCTTTATTTTTGGAATCAGGGTGATCAAACAGATAAAAACAGTGTGTTATAGACCCAGAGACATAGGTTCAAATCTTGGCTCTGACACTAACTGGGAAACAACTGTGAACATGTCTTAATCTTCCATAAGTTCATCATTTTAAAAATGGGGTAAATGACAATAGCCTCACAGAATGGGGGTTGGCAGATGGTATCTGGAGGAAGAAAATCAGAATAGTAAGAGTTTGGTCCAGATGGTAAAGTAACCATAGATTTGTAGAAGAATTTGTCACTTGTCCAGAAGAGCATCCGTGGTCTTCCAGAAATTTATCATGTAAATGGAAATGCATTTCTACACATTTTTCTCTTTGTTCTAGGGGAAGGGTTAAGCCACCTCAGATGTGTGCTCTGGCAGGGAATATGGCCCCTAGAGAAGGAACCTGTTCATGGTGTCTTTGCCTAGTATCCTTGCTAGAAAATAACTGTTTTTATGGCATGTTTCTGCTAAAGAACATTCTCCTACACATCTGAAACTGGAGCCCTAGGAAGAGCCTCCTGTTACCCTTTCTCAGCCAGGATTCAGTCCAAAGACATTAATAATGAGCTGTCTTGGACATGAATTTCTCTCTGCTACATTGGAGAGGCAGACAAGATAGAAAACTGTGTCTTAAGAGAGCATTCAGGAAGAGAATTTTAGGTTCTGGGGTCTAGTATGAATCGTTCATACATGTGGTGGCCAAGAAGAAAAGAGAGAAGAGCATCCCCGGGAGGGAAACAGATTCCAAACTGGAAGGGTCTGGACCCATAATCAGCAAGAGAGGCAAGATGAGAACACAAGTTGAATGTTTGACTCATCTGCTGGGGACATTAATCTTTCAGACAGAGGGAGAAAAAGTTCATTTCAAAGACTTACCAGAAGTTCGTGGTTGGCCTTACTTCCCAGACTGAGTTTCAGAATGGTATGGAAGGCCAATGAGAGTGAAGGAAGATGAGATATAGAATGTGATATGGTCATGGAGGTGATGGGAGTCTAAACTTGGAGAGTGTAGGTGAGGAGGGATGGAAGTGAGCCAACTCAAGAGACATCTGGGAGTCTGAATTTGTGGGGCTTGTGATTATTTGGATGTATGGAGCAAGGAAGAGAAACATCTCAAAAATGAGTCCTCGAGCAGCTGAAAGAATAAGGGTGCATTTGTTGAAAGGGGGCATCTGTACATAGTGGCACAGTACAGGAAGTGAGGAGCCCCAGAGAGAGCTCTAGATGCCTAGGGCAAGTACTCCTGTCCCTGTAGCAATGGAACTCCCACAATAAGCAAATGCATAATCTCTCATGTATAAAATAGTCTCTTGTGAATTTGGTCATCGTAAGACATCCCCACAAACTCCAGGTAAATTGATAAAATTGAGGATGGAGGACAGAGTAGTTAGAATTACAGAAACTCACTCTTGTGCCACCCCCTTTCCAGATTTGACATTGCTACCACTGCATCTTCCTCTCCATCTCTCTGTTTAATGTCAACTGGAAGCTGAGAGTTTAAGTCTCATAAATTACCACAAGAAGGGTGAAAATAAAACGTGAAGGGAATTCAAAGAAAGGAAAAGTTAATCTTCATTGGGGAGCGCAAAGGACATGACCTGGGGGTCAAAAGGCAAGCAGAATTTGGATTCTCAGAGAAGACTGGCACCTACTTGATTTTAGGAGAAGATGGGAGAGGGTATCAGGATGAAAAGCTAAAGTAAAAACGAGAACATCTAAGTGCATACATTAGGCACTCATTAAATGAGTCTTTGATCTGGGTCTAAATCTTACCATCTTTGAAGTCACAAGTATCCCTTTGCTTATTTATGTCCCTGAACTTTGAGCCCATATTTTTATAGTTAACAAGGTCCTATTTTCTCAGTGCTATTTGTCTTATATAAGGAACTACTCTTTTTAAGATTTAATTTATTTGTGCACATGTGCGCGAGCACACGCGCACGCGCGCACGAGAGTGAGAGAGAGAGAGAATGAGAGCGAGCTAGCATGAGAGGGAGAAGCAGACCCCTGCCGAGCAGGAAGCCCGATGAGGGACTCCATTCTGGGACTCCGGGATCATGATCTGAGCTGAAGGGAGTCGCTCAACCAGCTGAGCCACCCAGGCGCCCAAGGAACTACTCTTGTCTCTAATCCAGTAGCTCTTACTTGAGAAGGACTTCTCAAGACCACTCTACATTAGGAGGAAAGGCTAAAGCTGTTCCTGAGCCCGGTGAACTGGGCCCAGAATAGGGCAAAGAAGTCAGACAAAAAAGAACAAAAGCTAGCACATCTAAGGGCCACTTGATTCTCTCCTAGGGAAAAATCCCTCTGGCGCATAATGAATAAATACTCTTAACACTGAATGAATGAATAAGGAAAGGAATGAAGAGTCACTCATTTTAATAATAATAGCTCATATTTGTAAAGGACTAACCTGCCATGGTCACCGCATGCAGTGATTTATATTCATCCCTTCCTCTTTCCATAATATGCAGTTAGGGAACTTTTTCCTAATATCACACAGCTAGTAAGAGAGAAAACCAGGACACAAACCCATGACTGCATTTATTGTAATCCCACTAATCCTGTTCCTATATCATGTTTTGTCCTGAAATATTCACTCAACAGATACTTGTTGAGCACTTACTGTGTGCCAGTCATTTACTAGACATTGGGGATAGACTGGCGAACTAGACAGACATGGTCCCCTTTATGGATCTTGGAGTTGAGAAAACAGAATAAACAGGCAATGAGATGCTAGTCACATCTGTAGCCCTGTACTTCAACTTCAGCTGTTGATAATTGCTATGACAGGAAAACCAGGTGGCATGATCGTGAAGGATGGGGTGCAGGGCTACTTTTGAGATGGTGGCTGGGAAGGGCATTTTGGAAGTGGTGACATTTAAATAAGATCTGAAAGTTAGAAGCCTGTCCTGCAAAGAAGCACCAGGAGGAGAAGTCATTTTTTAAAAATCCCTAAAGGAAAAACAACAAAATAGTAAGCATTTCCATGGTAATTTTAATTCTCAGCCATTTCTGCATGCATTATTTCACTTCCCCTCACTGGGACGAGGCTTTGGAAGTCATTCCACTTCAGGGTCCTTTCCACAGAATACCTCCAGCTCTTTGTCGACTTTCCCCAACACCATTTTGTTCCGTTAGGTAATAACTGCAGGTTATCGGCAGGGCTGGTGTAAGGGACAACCACCTCCGAGAGAAAGAAAATCTCCCATTTAGTTAAGAATCATCAAGGAGACACACATGGGGCTTTCTGCTCGGCAGGGAGCCTGCTTCCCCCTCTTTCTCTGCCTACTTGTGCATTCTCTCTCTCTGTCAAATAAATAAATAAAAATCTTAAAAAAAAAAAAAAAAAGAATCATCAAGGAGAAAAGAAAAAGGTTGCTGACCATTGTTCAAAAAGCAACTAGTTGCTCTTTAGGGAAAGCCAAACATGGCCTGCCTAATGAGCCTTGAAACTCTGAGCAAACAAATTCAGAGTCCACACTAGAGGCAAACACAGGGCAACAAAGAGGGGATCATTAAACACACAGACTGGGTAGGACCCTCCCTTCCAATGGGGAGGAACTCAGCAACTCTGGGGAGCCAACTGGCTCCCCAGAGTATGCAGTCAGGATAAGCTGGGACACAGCAACTCCCCAGAGAAAACGTGCCCAAACCTCCCAGCTCATTCTTGCCCTGTTAAATTATTGAATCCCTCCTCCTTCACTCTACTCTGGACAACCAGAAAAGTTTCACTAATAAAACTCAGAGATTATCAGCGTATGACATGTGGATTGCTACTGTGAACAGGGCAGCAACTGCTAATCCATCCTGGCACCCCTTCTTCCAAGCCTGCAGGCAACCTCAGAATCCCTCTCAAAACAATTCCACAAGCAACTACAATTATGCAATAAGATTTGGAACACAGTAAGAAATCTATGTGGCATTCCTGCATTCTAAACCATTTTAATATCACCATCTCTGATGTCAAATCCCCCATAGTCCTCCAAGGGGACTGATGCCTTTGAGATTACACGTTACAGCATAACAACCACTCAGGGAGCACCTACTGTCACCAAAGTACTCTATTAATTCTCTCCAGTCTCTCTACCAACTCACTCCCACTGCAACCCCATGAGGTAGGAGATAATATTAGCCCCATTTTATAGAGAACGGAACCAAACCTCAAAGAAGTAACTAACAAAGGCATGAAGCTGGTAAGTGACTGAGCCAGAACACAAATTAAATTTTGACTTATTCCAAACTCAGGGAAGTTTAGAATACTCTACAACATGGTTAATTCTTTTTTTTTTTTTTCTTTTTTTTTTTTTTTTTTAGATTTTATTTATTTATTTGACAGAGAGAGACAGTGAGAGAGGGAATACAAGCAGCAGGAGTGAGAGAGGGAGAAGCGGGCTTCCCGCAGAGCAAGGAGCCCGATGCGGGGCTCGATCCCAGAGTCCTGGGATCATGACCTGAGCCGAAGGCAGACCCTTAATGACTGAGCCACCCAGGTGCCCCTACAGCATGGTTGATTTTTTAAGAGGATAATATAGAGCACTTAAGAATGAAAATTTTTCCAGATTCTACTAAGCATAAACCAAATACCAATAATCAACCCTCTGCTAGACACTCCCTCATTTCTAAACTCATAGCAGCAACAGCAATATCCACAACTACTGAGGCAGAGGTCCTTCCCTGTTGAATACCTTCTGAGAAGTAAAGCCACTTATAAAAATCCCTGAAGTAAGGAGCTAAGACCAGACCTAGACCTTCTAGGCCTGAGTTAGGTCTTCATAGAACCCTGAAATACAGCTGAATTTATCCCTTCCTTCCTTTATTCACACCGCAACCAGACCCTGGCCGCCTGCTGTGTACCGGTTCCTCTGCTGAGCAGTTCCCCCATGTCCTTGGAGCCTCTCACCTAACAGAGGACACAGACATTAAACAGACAAGAACATGGAAAATCACATGTTTACAGCTGCCAGCTCTCAAGGCCCTGTGAGAATAAAATAATGGACAGTTCAGTTTTGAATGAAGGGAGGGTGGGGTCAGATAATTCTTCAGATGGGCCTGAATGGACAGGTCCAGTGAAGCATCTTCAGAGGACTCCAGGGCAAGCAAGATTCATGTGAGCTAATGTAGCACAATACTGCTGCAAAAAGAAAAGAAAAGATGAAAAGAAAGGAGACAGAGACTTCCTTGGCTCCCAGTTTGGCCAGGAACTTGCACTGGAACCCAGCACAGGGGAGTGGTGGCTATTGAAGCATCCACTGCTCACATCCCACTCAGCTGACTCCCAAGCAAAGGAAGTCATGTCCTTCAGGATGACTAACGCAGAGAACGTTTTGGACACCCAGCCTTGGCTTTCTTTCTGTCCCCTGTGCATTAAGGTAAATCCATGCACCACGAGATTTTCCCAGAACACCAGAGAGATGTTTGTCATCTGCTGCAACAGGTGAACTACAAGTAGAGACTGGCAAAACTTAGTACTTACGCCAAACAACAGTATTTTTAGTGGAGTCCATGTGTTAATCAAACCCTAAGAAACACTCTCCTAGAAACAACAACATTAATAACAAATATTAACCCTTCCTAAATACTTTATTCTCTACCCTGAGATGGGATGCTTTTAACACTGACATGTTTTCAGGCTCCCTTTATCCAGAGTTGGGCCTCATAACCAGATTTCAGCATTTTTGTGTTTCATAACTAGGAAGCAAGTATTTAAGAGCAGAGGTGGTCATAACCTCAGCTAAATCTGCGGAAGAGCAGGGAAGAACTCAAGAAGCCCCAAATGTCAATTTTTTCTGGTATCCTCAATGAATATGCCTCAGAGTTACTTGAACAGTCTCATTTCCTTCCTTACATTAAATGAAGTTAATATACAAAACGTAAAACTATACATATTTTAAAAAATCTGAATTGATGAAGGTAATTTCCACTCTTGTCCAGGTTGAAGTAACTACTACTAGACATTCTATACAACCGTCAACAATGAGAAAATGAAATAAGATACATGAAATGACGGTTTTCAGACAAAGAACAACAAGCATCACAGAACTTTAAACCTTTTGAGAGACAAGAAATAGATGATGTAAACAGTATAATTACCCCAGGCTTCAACCCGGAAACACCTTCTGGACTATAGCATAGGACGGGAAACTGTGATAAAGCATGGCAGTATCACTGAGCAGATGAGAGAGATCAGAGTTCAGGAAGGTGGAGAATTTTCAAGGCAGAGTACAAGAGCATACTCATGATCATGGACATGGTACCTTAAGTTTATGTTTTAAGTCTATGTTTCATCCTCCCTAGAATTGGAATGTTTCTATTTAACCCACTGTGTTATTGTAAGGATTGTAAGACATCAGCAATAGCTATCATTTAAGAAAAACTTACCATGTACCAGCTACTGTTCAAAACCTTTGTTTACTTTGAACAACCCCCAAGGTAGACACTAATGCTGCTTCATTTGACAGCTGAAAAATTGATGTGGTAGGCGGTCTCTAAGATGGCAACCGTGACTCTGACTCCTGATCATCACTCTTGTATAATCCTTTCCCATCGACTGTGGGCCAGACTTATATTACTTCTGAAATTAGTTTATAAAAACACTATGGTTTCCATCTTGGATGTCTATCTCCCTCCCTCTGAGGTGCCCTAAAGAGTCTCATGGTAAGAAACTAAGGAAGGCCTTTAGCTAACAGCCAGTAAGGAACTGAGGTGTTCATTCTCACAGCCCATGAGGAAATGAATCCTGCCAATAACCACATGAGTGAACAAACTTGGAAGTAGATCTTCCCCCAGTCGGGGCCTCAGATGAGACCACAGGCCTGGCTAACGGCTGAAACAGAGGACCCAGCTAATCCATCCATGCTCAGATTCCTGGCCCGTAGAAATTGTGGAGGTAATTAGTTATGCAGCAATAGATAACCAAGACAAGTGATAGTAACTTTTTTTTTCCCAAAGCCATGACAGTATAAGTGGACTAGCTCATATAAAATAGCAGCCAATGCTGATCAGGTTCTCAGTAAAGTGTAATAATTGTGACTGTGATGATGATGATGATGATGATGATGATGATGATGATGATGATGATGATGATAATGGCAACTGGTGATCTAAATAGTCCAAAAATGTTGTTATCAAAGTTGTGGCCAAAATGGCTTTCTGGATGAATTCTTCAAAATGTATCCTCTTCTTAAGAAAAAGAAAGTAAGACAAAGTCTGCTTTCTCTAGCTTCCTCTGGATACAAAGAGGTTTGGCACAAAGAGCATCATGCCTACTGCTTCCAGACAGGGTGGAACTGCACAACAGTGTCCAGATCTCACCAGAGAAGGTTCTGGTGTTCGGATGAAATAAATATGCACACCAGAGGGAATCCAAACCCCAATCACTGGGCCTTTTAAAAGCTCGTATTTGTATATTTGATGTGCAACCTAATTAGACCAGAGCATCTTTAATTAAGTGTGTCAGCCCCAGTGGAAGCCACAGAGTTCAATGCTAATAAAGCTGATAAAGGTTTTTGTTTCCCAGACTTCTTTTATTTAATGCCTCAACCATGTTAAGCCAATCTGTAACATATGGGCAGTTCTCCCACTATGGATTTATCATTTGGGTGTTTCTTTCTGTGAATTAATGCAATCAAACTCCTGCCAGTGTTAATTATTTTTCTCCAAGAAGCAAATCCCAGAATTTAGCAATAACCAGCTGCGATTTACTGCTGGCAATGCAGCAGAAATGATGGACTCGTGCTGTCTGCCACCGCCCCAGGCAGACGGAGAGAGGCTTCTGGGCTCTGGGGCTGACCTCAGCTTTCAGTGCTTCCAGACACAGGCAGCATTCTTGGCATTCGCCAGGTTTACCACGGTTCCAGGTGCATAAATCTCAGGGTTTAAAATAATCTGTCCTTCTAGAAGTTTGGCTGGTCACTAGGAGACTATCTGCCCAGCAGACTACCTCAGGTAGAACACATTGCCTGGACTCCTTTGTCAGGTCTTGCTAATAGAACAAAGCTCCTCGAGATAAAAGTCCTAATCTCTAGGCCTTTCTGGTGCTCTTCCCTGTAGCTGGAATGCTTTTCCCCACATTGACCCATACTGGCTAATCATTCATCCTCCAGTTCTTGACTTAAATGTCACTTCTCTCTGTCCACCCCATTTAACAGAGTTTTCAGTCACACTGAAATCTTTCTGTATCTCCCTATTTCCTTGAAGCCCTTAGCACTGGATCACAATTATCTACTTTCTTTCCTTATTTGCTTTTTTATCAGGTATCCCCTGTCAGAGAATATGAGCTCCCTGAGATGGGGTCATATAACCTTATTTAGTGCTACATCCCCACATCCCAGAACATGCAGGAGACAGAGTAGGTGCTTGGTCAATAGCCACATCATGAATGGATAACGAGATCTCAAAGGGAAGACTGTGTGTCTCTTATCCCTAAGTCCTGCTCTGCATCAGAAATACTATAGGTTCCAAATAACTTCAAGGATTCTTTTGATGACTGGTTGAGAGAGTTGCCCTGCAGCCAATAATAGGACAGAATATGTAGCCATACTTGGCAAGAAAGAATATGTAGACAGAATATGTAGCCATACTTGGCCCAATAGTGAAGCAGATCAGAAATTAGAATGAGAAAACTGGGATTGGAGTTCTGGCTGTGTGGCCTCAGGTAAGTCATTTACCTTCTCTGAATTTTTGTTTCCTCATCCATAAGAATGAATACAACCATCACCAAAAATATATGAAGGCATAATTGGTAAGTGATATGGTTTAACAAATGTTCTTTAGATCTGAACTGGAGGAAAATCAACCTCAGGAGAGGAAATGGTATTGTCCTCGAAGATATCCTCATAAAAAGGTAAATAAACACCCAGCTACACGATTAAATTGTGGTGAAGGCCCAAATGATTGTACAAGGTCCAAGGACCAATTCTCAACATTCTATGTCTTGCTGAAGAAACTTCCCCATAGCTGCATGTGTCATCACGTAAAGGAAGTTCCTAGTTCTGGGATACCTACTTAAGAAGGAAAAGGACTTTCAAAAACAAAGGAAGGAAAATCCTTCAAATTTACCTTCATATCTCTTTTTACTCACTCCACCACTGCTCAGTTTCCCAGAATGGCTTAGCTGTCCATGGACAATGGCCTTGCAGTGCCAAGAGAACAGTGGTGTGGATACCACAGGCCCTTTAGGGAACCAGTGAGTCTGGCAAGCTACAACCCAGAGACTGCAGTTTCCTACCTGTCAACTTCAGAGTGAGAGAAAGCACCACGACTGCCAGGAAGCAGTCAACTCAAAGGAGAAAAGAAACTGTCATTCATTGAATATTTACTTGAGGCTTCAACTTGGCTGAGTAACTTACAAACATTATTTGTTATAAACTAACTAGAAAAGGAGAATAAAGAGGTGGAGAGTCAGAGTAGTATAAGGAGCAAATTCCAAAGCCAATAATGTTGTCCATTTATCCATCCATTCATCCCTTCAACATTTATTCAGCTCCCACTCTGTGCAAGGCAGAGATTTCCCACCTGTTCTGTGGGCACTCTAACACATAAAGGGGAAGGGTTATGCTCCTCTCCAAGCATGTAGCTGGGAAAGGAAGGTTCTAGAAAAATAGCCCACTTAGGGAACTCAAGATCTTAAGTCTGCTTTCTATTAGCTGAAAGGCCCAGGAAGAGGGGAACTGACCGATATACCATGATCCCATGGTTTCCTGCTCTCCCCATTCTGATTTCTCCATGCATGGCATCCTAGCCTTCCACCAAACTATAAGCACTGAGAAGTCAAGTTCATGCTGTTGGTAGCCCAGTGAGTCTTCAGAGCCTAGCACACCATTGTCTACACCATTTGTGGTCAGTAAATATCTGTTGAGTAAATCTTTTCACTAGGTTCTTGACATCATCAGTCTTGTTTTTAAAGCAGTTCCATTCTCTTCCATATAGACAAATAGAGTCCACCATGATAGGTGGATCAGGCTCTCATAGTTCAGGCCATTGTACCTCTACTCTAATCACCCCAGGTCTAGGTGCCAGACAACTAGACAGCCCCTACAGCTCAGAGCCCACTGGAATCATTCAAATGAGCCAATCCTAAGGCTCTTAACCCTGTCTCACCTGTTTCTTCCCTCAGAAACCACAACAAAGGCTATTGTCTGCATTTTCTCCCCACTCTCCGTGCCTCCCAGCAGGGCCTGGGGCTTCCCTGTATGGCCCTTGTGCATTCTATGCATGCCTCTCTTTCTAGGGATCTGTGAGTGTATACTTCCCCCTCATGACAGTCAATCCCAAGTCTGTGCATCTTACCATATCTGATTGAAACAAATCTAGGCTCCCCTAAACACAGTCACCTAAAAATACAGAGCAGAAGAAATACACAGAGGAGGTCCTCGGAACTGTGGGTGTCTGATCAGAGTTTGTGATCCCCATTAATGAGGACAGTCTCTATCTCATGGACAGCAGAGCAACATGGAAAGCTTCTAAACCAGAAAGTAGCATGATCAGACTGACATTATACCAAACGTTTTCTGAGCTCGTCAGAACTGGGAAATACCTATCTCAGCTTTCTGTCTCAGGAAAAGAAGTTCCAAATATTTGAGGTCATAATGCTTTATATTTTGAGCTTTTCTGTGTTGAGAAAAGGGGGGCAATGAGATACACATTGAGCCGGGTTTAATCTCTGTCTGATGAAGTTAAACTGTTACTCAGAAACTTGCCCTCCCTGAATCAAATCATTAATTAGAACACTCAGGTGTCCATCACAATGCAGGGTAGATAAACCTTTTTTTTATAACGGCTCAGACACCAGCTCTGAAGGGTTTACAAGCATTACTATGATCCTTTCACAGGCTGCTGGGTTCCAAAGTAAGCCTGATAAACAGCCACAGACAGCAAAGTAATAGCCACCCCTAATTAGGTTGACCTTATCACACTTACCCAAAACTGAGAAAATAACCAAATCCCCCCTAAAGGAAGGCAGACTTAGAGTGAATGAGAAAGAGGGAATATGTTTAATTTCTATATTATTCTCCTGATGTAAACAAAGCTGATTTTATGATATTCTATCTCCTAATAGCTTCCTTGTATTCTTTCCCCTTTCCCCTCAGGCTTGAAATTCTTAAACTCAAAAAAAGTGACATTTACTAAGCACTGAGCACCTATCAAAACCTAAAAGACCCCAAATAGCCAGAGTAATGTTGAAAAAGAAAAATAAAGCTGGAGGCATCATAATTCTGGACGTCAAGCTGTATTACAAAGCTATAATCATCAAGACAATATGGTACTGGCACAAAAACAGATACACAGATCAATAGAACAAAATAGAGAACTGAGAAATGGACCTTCAACTCTATGGTCAGCTAATCTTTGACAAAGCAGGAAAGAATATCCAATGGAAAAAAGACAGTCTCCTCAACAAATCGTGTTGGAAAAATTGGAAAGCTCCATGCAGGAGAATGAAACTGGGCCACTTTCTAATACCATACACAAAAATAAACTCAAAATGGATGCAAGACTAAATGTGAGACAGGAATCCATCAAAATCCTGGAGGAGAACACAGGCAGCAACCTCTTCAATCTCAGCCACATTTCTGCTAGACACATTTCCACAGGAAAGGAAAACAAAAGCAAAAATGAACCATTAGGATTTCATCAGGATAAAAAGCTTTTGAGGGGCACCTGGGTGGCTCAGTTGTTAAGTGTCTGCCTTCGGCTCAGGTCATGATCCCAGAGTCCTGGGATCGAGCCCCGCATTGGGCTCTCTGCTTGGCAGGAAGCCTGCTTCTCCTGCTACCATTCCCTCTGCTTGTGTTCCCTCTCTCGCTGTGTTTCTCTCTGTCAAATAAATAAAATCTTTAAAAAAAAAAAAAAAAAAACTTTTGCATAGCAAAGGAAATAATCAACAGAACTAATAATCCTATGGAATGGGAGAAGATATTCACAAATGACCTATCTGTAAAGCACTAGTATCCAAAATCTATACAGAACTTATCAAACTCAACACCTTATAACAAAAATCCAGTCAAGAAATGGGCAGAAGAGATGAACAGACATTACTCCAAAGAAAACATACGAATGTCAAACACATGAAAAAATGTTCAACATCATTCAGCATCAGGGAAATACAAATCAAATCACAATGAGAAAATGTTCAACATCATTCAGCATCAGGGAAATACAAATCAAACCACAATGAGATACCACCTCACACCGGTCAGAATAGCTAAAATTAACAACTCAAGAAACAATAGATATTGGCAAGGATGAAGAGAAAGGGGACCCTCCTAAGCTGTTGGTGGGAAAGCAAATTGGTGCAGCCATTCTGGAAAACAATGAGTTCCTCAAAAAGTTAAAAATAGAACTACCCTATGACCCAGCAATTGCACTACTACAAATTTATCTAAAGAACACAAAAATAGGGATTCAAAGGGGCACATGCACCCCAATGTTTATGGGAGCAATGTCCACAATAGCCAAAATATGGAAAAAGGCTAGATATTCATCAAAAGATGAATGGATAAAGAAGATTTGGGGTATATATATATGAATATTCAAAATAATGAAATCTTGCCATTTGCAATAATATGGATGGAAATAGAGGGTATTATGCTAAGAAAAATAAGTCAGTTGGAGAAAGACAAATACTATATGATTTCACTCATATGTGGAATTTAAGAAACAAAACAGATGAATATAGGGGAGGGGAAGGAAAAATAAAATAAGATTAAATCAGAGAGGGAGGCAAACCATAAAAGACTCTAAACTACAGGAAACAAACTGAGGGTTGCTGGAGTCGAATGGGTGGGGGTATGGGGTAACTGAGTGATGGGCATTAAAGAAGGGCACTTGCTGTAATTAGATCTGGGTGTTATATGCAACTGATCAATCACTAAATTCTACCCCTGAAACTAATAATACACTATTGGTAACTAAATTGAATTTAAATAAAAAATTAAAAAAAAAAATCTAAAGAGAACTTCAAGGTAGCAGTAAAACATTAAATATTTTTAGAAATCTATTCATATATTAATATTATATAGAGTATAAATATATGATAGCTTCTACTCTCAAAGTAATTGCATTCTAATGCAGAAGCAAGTCTGATGAATACTATTAGTGGAACATGCTTAAAACAAGGAACAAACTGCTCCATGGAAACATCAGATACACCCAAAAGGGTGTGTGATTGGGGCATTGGCAAAAGGGTCCATTTCTTTGAAAGCCTAAAGGCACTATTTGGACTGAAGTTGATTTGTCCCACTGACATTGACTGTAGGTCCAAGGGCAAGTGTAGGTCTAGAAATTATATCATCCTGGGGCAGGATACACCCAAAAGTCGTAAATGTAGTCTGAGAACAAGGTTGAGGAAAGAGAGGTCAGAGGACAGCTGCTTATGGCAACTTACAGTTACTTGGAGACCCATTCTGGGATCCTAGAGAGAGAGGAGGGGGTTACAAAAAGCATCTAGGTAAATGAAAGAGCTAAGAAACTAAGGTCACTGGGGTGCCTGGGTGACTCAGTCAGCTAAACATATAACTCTTGATTTCACCTCAGGTTGTGATCTCAGGGTTGTGAGATCGAGCCCTGCATCAGGCTCTGTGCTGGGCATGGAGCCTGCTTAAGATTCTCTCTCTCCTTCTTCCCCTTCCCCCACCTCTCTGTCTCCCCCTCTCTCTAGAAAGAAAGAAAGAAACAAACTAAGGTTGATGTAAGGACCCAGAAAGCCAGATATCCTGGCTTCAGAACTCAGTGACTGAGGCACCTCAGGAGCAGGATTCCCACTAGGGGCAGAACAGGCACAAGGCTACCAAAACACAATGGCTGGAACAGCAGCCGTCACCGTTAAGCCAGGAGACTGGGAGAGAGGGATGCCTTATGGGGCTATGTATGGAAATGTTCTTAGAAACAGCTTGATCCAGTCGAGAATGGTTTGGGACTGTCATTCTGGAGACATTAGCAGTGGATTTAGAAAATCACATTTCTCAAACTATTTCCCCTGTATAACCAATAAAAATGGACACTGAGGGAATCCAGAGACCTTACACTCATATTCCTACCCTACGATGAATGAGCTACATAACCATAGGTGGTTCAGGTCTCCTCTCTGAGCCTTTGCTTACTCATCTATTAAATGGAGAATGTGGAATGAAAGGAATAACAGTTCTATTATAACAGCATCTAATGAGCACCTTATAAGTGACTAGCCTTATACAGGATATGGAGATATACACTGAGAGAGAGAAACACAGATATAAATGCTATATTTACATATTCACAATGTATATTCACATTACTATTCCATATAGATTTCATATGTGTCTGTTTCATGTACATTTACATACATATTTCATATGTATTTAAATTACATATTTTATATATATATATGCACATACATACATACCCACACATATATACCCTGTGATAACCTCATGAGGAATAAATAAATGTGCTATTTTTACCAGAAGGATTAAGAATCTTTCTCTAGGTCACAAACCTATAAGTGGTATTAGTGAAGACTCAAAGCAAAGGCATCCAAAGGCCATACCATTGAACCTTCAAACCACACAAAATTATCATGAGGGCCAGAAAATAAATAAAATAAAAGAACTATACACACAAAACCCTGATGTACCCTACAAGTTCTAGAATAGTATCTTTTTTAAATAATAAAAAATAAACAGGGCTGTTCTCTTGCAATTTTATACAACATGCAGTTTTTCTTCTCCTAGGTTCTTCCATTCTGCATTCTGGCAATATTCATCTAATGTTCAAAGTTAAAAAAGAAAGATCCATCCACTTCTCAAATGCACTTGTGATTATTTTTCTATTATTCCATACACTGTGCTCTCATAACACCATCTCCAATACATCTTCTCTTGGCATCTGTGTCCTGGTTTATCTTCTCCTCACACCCTGTCTGCTCTGAGCCTTATAATGAAACCAAAGGTTAAATGTTTGTAGACTCACTCAACACCCACAACATTAAAACAATTGGATGGGAAATAATCTCATCTCAACATGCTGGAGGAGATGTGCTAGACACCCATTAGAGTTAATGGAAGTTACAGCCAAAATCAAGGTGAAGGCTCTGCTCCCAAGGGCACAATGGCAAAGAGAAGAACAGGGGAAGTTTAAATTAGAAAAACTCCACAGCTACATAAAGACTTGAGAAATCTGAATTCTAGACACTGTGAAAAATTACCTATCTCTGGGAACTGGTCTCTACCCTCCGCCTCAGACAAAGGTGGGGTCTGAGCTCTTCCATTTAGTAGCTGTGAAACCCTGAGAAAGGTATTAACCCCAACTGGATCTCAGTTTATTCATCAATAGAAAGGGCCTAAAACAGGTATATAATTAACCTGTATATGATAGATTAGATGGGAGGCTAAACAATATTACACATGCAGAATACATTGTGCAAAGTAAATAATCTGTAAGTAAGCTAAGGCTATCATTACCATCTTCATTATCATCACCATCACAACTAACAGCACCTTCATGACTTTCACAGAAGAGACAATGTCTTAGATACCAAACTTTTTCTCCAGTCAAATGGCTTCCAAGAGCATTATCATCACAAATCACTAGGACCACCATGGCTACATCTAAATCAGACCCACAGGTAGTCACAGAATGATTTCTTTGTCCTCTTACACCCGATCTCAGTTCATTCCCACCAGGGCTCTGAAACACAGACATTATCCCTATTTCACAGTTGGCAGAAAAGGAGACTCAGAGAGACTGAGCTGTATTAAATAGGACATCATGTGTCATATCTGATAAACAAAGGTCAAGGTCAAGATTTTTACAAACCTTTACACAGGAAAATCTATGACCACATATTCATGCTTTCACAGCTGTTGTCTCTTTTGTCCCTGCACCATCACCACAATTCCCACATTCAATCGTTTAAGTAGTGCAGATCATAAGAAGGGGGTCATGAACCTGCAAATGTGGTTTTTACACCCAGTCTGTTCAGAGGGTATTTGTCCTGTGGGCTTTCATATGGGATATTGAGGACCCTTGACAAGTACCAGCCAATCAGCATTGGAGACCCCTGACTGGATCAGTGCTTCCTGAGTAGCATCAAGGACATTCCTCTGAACCATGAGCACAGCATCAATACATAAGGTCCACACAAGAAAGGAAATAAGGTCCAACTCTTTTTGAAGATACCCCAATCATAATAGGAAAATAGAAGCTATTCTAAAATTACAAAGGGCACCCAAATATATCTAAAAATGGAGAGATGGCTTTGAAAGTGGTATAGAGGGTGGTATGGGGAAGATACAGGTACACTCAGCAGTGAATGTCCACTGACCTTAGATTCTACCTTTTAGTCTGGATTCCTAAAAAGCCTCACCTAATTCTGTTTAAAATATTTCCTTTCTAAGCTTCCTGAGAACAAAACATCTAAAACGTGAAGGCAAACGCTCCCTCAATTTATAGAGGACTTGAGATTTTGTCATCTTGTTCCCCTTATGGGTCTCCTACATGAATTCCTCTTTAGGGAAGAATACCTCATCTCCGAAGAGGCAGATATAAGACAGAAGAAGAGAGTGAGCCCTGGAGTTTAAAATAAAAAGGAGAATCAAGTCCAAACAACAACAAAACCCAGCAGCCCCAGTCCCATGGACAAATCAAAGCATGGACAGACGTCATTTGGACAGAAGGGTCTATCCACCTGCAGTCCAGGCCAGCTTCCCTCTCTCTCTGTCCTAACTCCCTCTCTCAACACCAGTGTTCATGGGCGGGTTGCCTTTGGTTCGAAAAATCATCCAAAACCCAGAACATTTCACTTGAGTTGAACATGGGTAAATAGAAACCTCAGTTAGGAATAAAGAGCCTAGTGAACACTTAAAATGGGATCTATGACCCTTCAGGTCAGAGACATTCTCTTACCAAGTCAGTTTGAGTCTCAGATATCAACTCCATATTTTAAGCAAAGTCCCATTCATACACAGATTATTTCAGTTAATCTTCATGATAATACTCTGGAGTGGGTATCGTCTGGAGTGGGTATTATCATTCCCAATGCAGAGATGAGGAGATTGAGGCAAGAGAAATTAAATTAAAATGCTCAAGGCCAGAAAATGCTTAAAGAGCAGAGTTGGGATTCAAATCCAGGTCCCCTAATTTCAAATCCAAGGCTCTTTGTACTACACCACCATAATCCCCACCCTGTACTTTCCTGCCCAGATACGTACCATCCCAATATTAGGACAAGTTGTCATTTTTCTGTGTCTGAGTCTCATGGTTGGCTCCACTTTGCTTTATCTAAGCCACTCTTTCTTCCCTACTTCTATCCCCAGAAACATTAAACCTAAAAATGAGGGAAGCATCCCCTTAAATTCTCCAGTGGAAAGGAAAAAAAAAAAGTGGTTTTCCGTTCCTTTCTTGGATTCACAGATGACAGTGGAGACACAACCCAGTCTTGGATTTCTGCCGCTATTGTCCTATGTTTTATTCTTTCACATACACCTCAATTTGCCCCAGAAAGAAACAGATATCTGATATGACAAGTGTATGGGTTTTTTTTCCTGGAGATCTGACTGTTCATTTTTTCCTTGGAAGGGCCAGAGTGTCTTTCAAAAGTTTCAGCCCTGGGTTTTTGAGAAACTTATCCGTGTGGCATGTCTGTCACTTTTCACAGTCCTCAAGTGAGTCTTGGCAATTTTCACATAATGGCATTTGTTGACAGGTTGTTAGGGCTGACAGTGAATATGTTTGAAAAACTGTCAAGCTGGTGAAAAAAAATTAAAGAGAGAGCCTCCTTACATTTGAAACAGCATGTTAAACTGTAAGTACGTCCTCAAAATGCAGAGACCTCCACTTCTCATCAAGCTACATGCTCAAGAGTGACAGTCTGAGAAGGTAGAATCCCTAAAAATTAATGTCATCTTGTCACTTCAAAGGTCATACGGCACATTACCACTAAACTATTTATCTGCATAAAATTGAGTTTGCCTTTAATGCTCAATAACAGGTGAATGGAGAGAGGAGCCTCTGCAAATGTAGTCAATGTGATGCAAGGTGTTTAATTGGGCAAGCAGAACTGCCCAAGGACTTGGCAGGGAGCCCTAATGTGGCATTGCAACTTAGTCACTTGGGCCACTATTGTGGTTTACCTTTAATCAATAGATTTTCCAGGAATGAGTTAGCTGATGAGCAGTGACTGAGACAATGAATGGACAGAGTGGCAATGTCAGTTACCAGTCTGACAAAAGAAAACCCACCATGTCCCAAAGGGTTACATTTATTGGGGATATCAGAGGTCACAGAGAATGACTAAGGGCCAAGTACATGGCATTTTCTTATGGCCACTGAGATGTGGTAATGACCAAATCTGATTGCCATATGCTCATGGTGGGGGGTGGAGGGGGATTTTTATGTGCAGTCCTGGCCTAGACACCATGTAACAACACATGCTCACCCTAGGAAGCTTGCCACCTGGCATGAACCCAGCATAAGCGCCTGAGTCATGAAATCACAGCATGATAGAATAAGGAAACTTCCAGAAATTAAGAGAAGTAATGATGTAGATGTCATTGTTGCTTCCTCTTGGCTTGTTCAACTTTTGCTTGCTGAGATCTCTTCACAGCTGCTAGATTTATCCCTGAACTTCTGAGGAGACAATCCTGGCATCAGTTTTATCAGTTCTTTGAATATGAAACTCATTGTACTTGTTTGCTTGGTGATCATCAACTGTGGCCATCAAACAGGTATATCAAAAAATCAGGTAGTCCTAAATTACTTTAATAGTTCTATGTCTGTAAGAAACTTACTTAAGTTCTCTGAGACTCAGTTTCCTCATCGGCAGCATGGACCAATGTTATCTAGATGGACTAATGCTATTTGAGATGACATTTGTATAAGCATCACACCAAGTCTGATACAGAATAGGTGCCGAAACATCTTCGCATAGAAGACATGGGGGAATGGAGGAGATGGAGGTTATAGAAATTTCTACCAACTTTGTTTAGTGCTTCAGATGGCTTTCTTTTCTTTTTCTCTAAAGCTAACCAATCTCCTCCTTAAAAACAGGATCTCTCTCTAGCCATCAGTTTAGTTTCCACCAGGACCTGCGGATAAACTTGTGTCCAAGTGCACAGTGAACAACCCCTTTAATTCTTTGGTTCTCATTGGGAGCATTTTCACCAGGGCCACCCTCCACTGGCTTTCATCTAAACAATATCCTGGACTTTGCAAGCTCTGCAAGATGTAGAGTTTAATCAAACAAGAGGTCTGAGGGGCTGGCAGGGCATCGTGCCTGAGGGGTAGGGCTGCTGTCTCCTTCCTGCTGAGGGAAGAGTTTGTTGTTCAGGAGAGTCAAGTCCGATTTTACAGTGCTGTCTCTGAAATTACTCAGTGGGGTGGGCAGAAAGCTGACAACGGAGAGATTCTAAAGCATTGGGACTCGCCTTCACAGCACAAGGCTCCAGCTGGAGCAGGGGGCGCAAAGATGAGAGAAAAAGCAAAAACTTCCAAAGACCGCTAATAATAATAAAGAGAAATGAAATTTCTATTAAGTGTAAAAAATACACAGAAAAGTAGACAAATCACAAATGTACCTCAAAGAATTTTTATAAAGCACCTATACTCTTATTACCAGATGAAGAAATGATTAAGACCATATAGAATGTGACCAGCCCCCTAGTACCTCTTGTTACCCCTCAGTCACCAGCCACTTCCTCCTCACTTCTACCACATAGACTGTTTACTTGCCTTTGAGCTTTACACAAATGGAATCACACACCATATGTACTTCTTTACATCTGGCTTCTAACATTTAATGTTATTTTTGTGAGATTCATCCAAATTGCTACATACAGCAATAGTTGATTTTTTTTTTTTTTTCCACTGATGGACTGACTTTTGACAGACGTTTGAATTGTTTAGGGATTTTGACAAATGTGAATAGTGTTTCCATGATCATTCCTGTACATGTCCTTTGGGCTACATATGTATGATTTTTTAAAATTAATTTTATTTTATTTTTTCAGTGTTCCAAGATTCATTGTTCATGTACCACACCCAGTGCTCCATGCAAAACGTGCCCTCCTCAATACCCACCACCAGGCTCAGCCAACCCCACACCCTACTCCCCTCCAAACCCTCAGTTTGCTGCTCAGAGTACACAGCCTTTCATGGTCCATCTCCCCTTCTGATTTCCCCCAATTCACCCTTCCTTTCCTTCTCCCAATATCCTCCATGTTTTTCCTTATGCTCCACATGTAAGTGAAACCATATGATAATTGACTCTCTCTGCTTGACTTACTTCACTCCACATAATCTTTTCCAGTCCCATCCATGTTGATACAAAAGTTGGGTATTCATCCTTTCTGATGGAGGCATAATATTCCATTGTATATATGGACCATATCTTCTTTTATCGGAGAGTTCCAAAGATTTTCCAAAGTGGCTGTGCCAATTTATACCCCCACCAGCAGCAACTGAGTGTTCAGTTGCTCCACACTCTCCACAGCACTTGGTGACATTGGGCAAAACATGCTGGTCATCCCCCTGCATATGAATAATAGCAACTTCTTACTGAGGTTTTATCACATATCAACTCAGGGCTAAGAAATTTACATATTTAATAGGTCTGAATCTTTTAGAAGCAATATCCCCATAGCTTCTGATTAGGAAACTGATATTCAAAGAAATAAGGCTATTTGTCTAATGTCACCTAATTCCTGTATAAGAACTAGGTAGGCTTGGGGCGCCTGGGTGGCTCAGTCATTAAGCGTCTGCCTTCGGGCTCAGGTCATGATCCCAGGGTCCTGGGATGGAGCCCCGCATCGGGCTCTCTGCTCAGCAGGGAGCCTGCTTCTCCCGCTACCATTCCCTCTGCTTGTGTTCCCTCTCTAGCTGTGTTTCCCTCTGTGAAATAAATAGAATCTTTAAAAAAAAAAAAAAAAAAAAAGAACTAGGTAGGCTATAATCCCAACCCTGTATGACCTCGAAGTCCATATTATTTCACATGATGCTATGCTCTTCTCAATTGACTAGATTAATTTAAAAGACTTTTTTCTCCTTGCAAAGATTTAAAAACTGCCAGTCATGATGATGTATCTTAGTGAGTTCAAGTTGCCATAATGAATTCCCACTAATGGGGTGCCTTAGATAACAGACATTTATTTTTCACAGTTCTGGAGGTGGGGAAGCCCAAGATCAAGAACACCAGCCTGGTTGTTTCCTGGTAAGGGTCCACTGTGTAGTTTGCAGGTACCTGTCTTCTTACTGTATTCTTACATGGAAGAGAGAAAGAGAAAAGAGAAAGAAAGAAGAAAAAGTGTCCCTTTTTATCAGGATACTAATCCCATAATGAGGGTTCTACTTTCATCTCCAAGTGCCATCATATTAGGGGACAGGGAATCAATATATGAATTTTGAGGTGACACAAACATTCGGTCAATAGCATAGTGTAATTGACCAGGCCACAAACTATTACTTATAAGACAATGTGAAACTAAGCCATTACAAAGGTTAAAATCACTGGGAAAAAGTGTTCCACAATGTATGCAAGGGTGAACATGTTAATGGTTAGAAACTTCAACACTGTTTCTCAGTGAAATAAGCGTTCTCTGAACCTTCTGAACTACCTGGACCTGTGTTTTTGTATTTCTTTAACTGCAAACACAGAGTAGGACATGCCCAAGAACTGCAAGCTGGTTTTCTGGTATGGAGAAGAGATGTGAGTTGAGAGAGAAACAAAGAAATGCTTTGTAGTGTTTTAGTCCCCCGACCCTGGTCCAACTGAGGTATTATGGATGATTTAAATGGGTCATTTATTAACCTAGCCAGCCTCTCCTCATACTACCTTACACCAGTTAGAATGGCAAAAATTAATAATGCAGGAAACAACAAATGTTGGAGAGGATGTGGAGAAAGGGGAACCCTCTTACACTGTTGGTGGGAATGCAAGTTGGTATAGCTACTTTGGAAAACAGTAAGGAGGTTCCTCCAAAAGTTAAAAATAGAGCTACCCTATGATTCAGCAATTAAACTACTGGATATTTATCCCAAAGATACAGATGTAGTGAAAAGGAGGGGCCCATTCATCCCAATATTCATAGCAGCAATGTCCACAATAGCCAAACTGTGGAAGGAGTCAAGATGCCCTTCAAAAGATGAACAGATAAAGAAGATGTGGTTCATACATACAATGGAATATTATTCAGCCATCAGAAAGGATGAATACCCACCATTTGCATTGACATGGATGGAACTGGAGGAGATTATACTAAGTGAAATAAGTCAAGCAGAGAAAGACAATGATCATATGGTTTCACTCATATGTAGAACATAATGAATAGCATAAAGGACATTAGGGGAAAGAAGGGGAAACTGAAGGGGGAAATCAGAGAGGGAGATGAACCATGAGAGACTGTGGACTCTGGGAAATAATCTGAAGGTTTCAGAGGGGACGGGGTGGGAGGATGGTGTAGCGCAGTGGTGAATATTAAAGAGGGCATGTGTTGTAATGAGCACTGGGTCTTATAGGCAAATAATGAATCATGTGACACTACATCAAAAACTAATGATGTATAGTGACTAACATAACATAATAAAACAAAAAATATATTTCTCAAGACACAAATTAACCATATAACGTTAGCCCCCTCTCTTTCTAACATTCCAGACTCCAGCACTGCCTTCAGCTCAAATCTGAGCTTCTTCCCATTTTTAGACATAGGGTCTTCAGTGGAAACCAAAGAGTACTTACTTTGGCTTCTTCTCTTTGTCTCAAGACTATTTAATAAAGTTTTCTTCTGTACTCTTCTGTCTACCGTACCTCTTTCTTCTCTCTTCATCCCCAACCTACCCTTTTAGTCTAAAATCCCATCATGTAAGGGAGTCATAGATCTATGAAACATGTCTCTAATGTAGCCTGCGATATTCTGATAGCCCCTGAAAACCAAGTTTCTGTTGAAGATCTTAGAGTTGAGTGTGAAGGTGAACTAGAATTTAATAAATGTTTTATAGCATCACCCTTAGAAGCATACACACAGAAGCATTCATAGAAGCATCTATGTCTTTGAAAATGGAGTAAAATCAAAGGAATACTGTAAGGGTTAATAATAAAGAGTGATTTTGTGTATTTTTGTTTTAAGGATCAAAATATAAAATATCAGTCAAAAGAACAAGATTAGTTCAAAAGTACAGATTCAAAAGTAACAGAAATACAAGGAAATTGTTTTCTCTTTCCCACAGTTGCTGAGATCACTTAGTTTCTGAGGTTAGCAACTTCAGACATCACACAACATAGCAAGAGTAAAACAAGACCTACTCAGTCTCCCCCACTGAATTCCAACCAAGGATTTGCATCTAAGGTGTGAACCTGGGCAAGTAACTTAACCCATAATAACAGCTGCAAACCCTTAAGACTCTTTGAAAAACTAAATTCAGTATTACATACTAAGCACTTAGAAGGCCCCTGGGCATCGAGTAAGGCCTCAATAGCTATTAGCCATCAATGATCATGAAGATCATTTTGATAATTATGATGGTGTCTCCATGCCAAGAGACAGAAGTCAACAAAGTAGAGATGACACCAATCCTGAAAGAAAGAAAACACATAAAATTCTTCCCTTTTCACTCTGGGCTAATTGTCAATTTCCCTATATGCTAAAAATACAAGAACTTGGTGTTAGTTGTTTAGATAGGTACAAATAAGTAAAAGGGGATTTGAACATATATCTACAGGGCAAAACTTGAAATGTTAAATCAACTAACAATGAAAGGTTCTGTTCAAAGCAACTGAGAGACAAACTAGGTGAGTCTGGCAACATCCTTGATGAAAGGTAAAAGGGTCTGCAGTAGCTATCCCTCACATGATAGGCTGCCCCAGGCTACTAAGGCATCATAACTATTTGGTTGCAGCTTTGTAAGGCCACTCCCAAGCTTTTGGGTCATCCTGAAAGAAGAGGTAGGAAGCATGTCTGCCACCCTAACCCCCTTTCCAATGGGGCTTGGGATTGATTTATGCCACTGACCAGAGCTTGGGTGGTAGATGGCTTTCCTAACCAGGCAGTGTCTGAATCACCCAACTCCTACACTGGATTCCCTCTACCCAAATTCTATAATCTATCATTGGAACACCAAAGAATTCATGCCACTCAGCTGTTTGTCTACCACCTTAGATCAGTTCAAAATATCAGATCTAAGAGTTTGACATTCATTCTAATATTGTAGGCTCTTTTTAAATATGTACGAATAACCTGGGACAAACTTTCAAGAAAAATGTCATTCATCAGTGATATATTCACTTTCTTTCCTGCTGTCTCCCTAGAACTTTCTCCCCTTTGCCTCTAGGTCCCAGGTGCCCATGTACCACCCTTAGCTGCTGATGAACCTCAAATCTGATGGCCCTATTCATCTGATGCTTCTTTATGAGGACCTTCTGTAAAAATAGTGACCCTTTGACAAAATACCCAGTGAGCCATTCTTTAGATTCATCAA